>LR824538.2:10000000-11200000 GCA_902850265.1 Spodoptera littoralis | reverse complement strand
CACGACGCGCCGTACGCTCTGGTAGGTATAGTTATATTAGGTAGGTACTTACAGTTTTTTTCTCGTATAGCTTACCTACTGGTATGTCGAACAAAGAATAAGTACCTATGTTACTGTCAACAAATCACAACATTTAACTACTTTCCTAAATATATGTGAAAACTTGTAATTGGCTTATTTACATATTTATTTTAGTCTAGTCTACGTTTTAAATACAACGATAAGAACTAGGTATAGGTTGCAAGTAACAACGTCTCTTCAAGTCCCTTACTTGTTAAGCATTTCTCGATAACACAGGGCAGGCGATTGGCACGTAAGTGTCAGTCTTAATTTAGCTCAACAGAGTATCGAACGAAGGAACAATACAGTAGATACTAAGTGTTTAAATCTACTAGCGCTTAGGCACTGCTTTTTATAGGGAGGAAACATAATTATTAGGTCTTTGTAGATTCTATTTGTGCATATCCGCTTTTCCGGTTTCGTTGAACCCCACCATGACTTACCAACGCGTAGGAATTTGTTTAAAGTTAATAAGCATAGACTTATTTTTGGAAAAAGAATACCTACCATAATTTGAAATGATTCCGTCCCTAGACCAGACTAACTACCCACAGATGGGGCCCAACAGGGCCGATGCTGATTCGGAGTCGCGGAGAACCTAATGAGTTACCGGGGCTCCGGCTCGACGTGCAGGAGAAGGAACAGGGTGGTTTTTAGTCAGTAAGAGTCTGACAAGTGACACTCCCTCCCGCCTCACCCAGACGGGAGCAGTCATTCGATGATTTTCCCCCCTTACAAAAAAAGACCAGACTAACCACAAAATAAAGTCCTAATATTTATCTTAAAACGTCATTAAACATAATCATGTACGCTGCGGTCATAAACTGAGGGTGGATAATTCCCGTAGCTCCATAAAAATGAGGATACAGGGCTTTTAAAAAGTAGTAAAAGTCAGTCTGCCGGTAACAGTTGGCAGGTGGACCCCGATCGATAGCTTGCTTATTAAAATAATTAAGAAACTTCTGCCTGATCTCGATATTTCAATAACAACATATTTTAAAAATTGTTTAATACTTAATTATTTTGTTCATTGAACTATAGCCGCTAAGTCTTAACATTTTTTTTAGCTTTTTATCATGTTTCTTGAACGAAAATTTTAGGAATGTAACGGAATATTTTATAAAAATGTTGCCTCGCTTCAATCCTATTGTCTTTTATTATTTTTTTAATGATTCTCTTTTAAATCTGGAGTAAAAATTTGATACAAAAATGTGTACTCAAATAGGTCTACCTACCTACGTAAATATAACAACATTAATAGTCTGTGTAGAGAGTGACTATATACTTATTTATAAAGCTTCAAGGATTCAGAGAAGAGCTTGGACACAATGTGAACTACCATGGACATTATCTATAAACCAAACCTTTGGATGTTTTAGATTGGAAAATTACCTACTTAGGTATGCAAGTACCTTAAGTAATACCTACACATCCACTACCTAAACGGAGAAAATGGTAATATGGGGCAACGCTTTTCATTTTTAGAAAATTTAATTTAATTGATCAATAGAAAACAAACTTTTACATAAAGTTAAACCAAAAATTCATCAGCAAAGACGGGTCGCATCTGTGATTTACGAGCAAATTCATCACTCTTACGGTTCAAAGAGCAAATATCTTGCACAGAACCACAAAGGTACAGTAATAATCTGCCATTTTATGTCCCTTAGCCCCTAAGTGTTGGACAGATGCGCGTTCTATGTTCTCCTCCATAAAAAAACATATTATCTCCGACCTCTTGGTTTGGGTTTATTAAGCAGTCGTAAATGAACACAGGGGTGTAGGTTACTCTTGTTATGAAAGCTCTTCATATTACGATTTATTAGCTTAGAGAATTATATAAAACTTTAAACTAGCGACCCGCCCCGGCTTCGCACGTGTGCAATATGCATGTATTATACATATAAATGATTTTGCTACCTTTAGGGTCCTTTACCTTTAGAGTCCTCCGTTCATTGAGCACGCTACGCTAAGAACTGTTTCTTAACATTCGTGGCATAACAGTGAAAAGTTCATTCGAGTGAATCATTTGCACGGTATTGCATTTTATTTGCAATGCTTGATTTGGACGGCTGGCCTCAATAGAGGAAAAGTGCACTATATTTATTCAACCGCAAAAGTAGTTCAACAGTTCAAGGTCTATGAAATGTAACAAACTGAATTATAAAACTGAAGGCAGAGTTTGAAATAGAAATGCTTGCCATTTCTCAAAAGGGTGGGTTAAATGTGTCGCAAGATTACAAATCAAATAGTGGACGTTTTGTTGTACTATCTAAATTAGTAGCCCTGAATTTCACACCATGAGAGCATACTTAAACACACACTACCTACATAAACACTTAAGTATCCTAAACCTAGGCTATCATTCCCGAAAATATGCAAAGCAATTTTTTTTTAATTTGCCCCACTCTAGGATTTTCTCCTGTGTCGTGGGTGCGTTTACAAACATACAATTTCACATGCACATGACTCGGAACAACAATCTGTGGGTTACACAAAGAGTTGTTCCGTGCGGGAATCGAACACGCGACACGTTGCGTGGCAGACAGTTGCCCAGCCACCACGCCAACCATTCAGTCAATTGATTGGTAAGAGACCAAATCAAGTTTTTTTTATGGAATAGGAGGCAAATGAGCCGATGGATCACCATAGAAGTCAAGTGATCACATCTTCTAGTAGTCTACCTATTATTCAAAAGCAGAAATACTATTTAAATTATTCCACTATCGATGACCTGTGTGTGATTTGTAATAAAAATTAATGACGAAACATCTATGTACCTATCAATAAACGATCATAATTCCCAGCAAACAAACACTAAGTTATTTCCAAGCCAGGCAGTACCGGGAAAGAGTTATTCCCGTCACATATATTAATCAAAACTAATGATAGAGGGCAAACGATGAACCGAGTTAACCCTACAATTTGCTGTATGAGTGTATGAACTCAAGTTTCATATACCGACGCATACGTAGTGTCTACACTTAAGTTCACGAACAATAATTATCGACAACAGTTCACTCCTTAATAATGACAACTTCAAATTCATTTTGCCAAAGGAATATCAACCTTAATACCTTCAAACAAAGTCCTGAAAATCCAGGTTTAATTACTACCGATCGTCTCAAGGGAAAAGACCGAAAACCATTTAGCTTGTATTAAATATACATGAGCAAATTTCTCGATGATTGCTGGGTTCGAACTGTGATTTGGAACCCTCCCTTGAGAATTAAACGTACGATTTAATACGGTCTGAATTTTCCAGCGACATGTTCACTATAACTTGTAATTAGAGAGGTAATTACAAACGTTGAACTTTGTTAACTCCTAATTGTTAAATAAAGTATTTCTGTTGGACATTAATTAGGTAGGTGTGTAGATTTTAAATTAATAAATGTCTGGGTTGAGCATCGCATCGTAGCGAAATGCTACGCCGGCTATGCGTTGTTATGAACTATGCCCTAAAATAATTATATTGTAATTGCAATTTAAGCAATACCTACAACCCGTGGCATTTACAAGTGCATACATATTATTTGCCGACTTAGGGATAACTCCCATCACTGGCTATGTGTGATGAAATATACGACGCAGTTACCGTATAGACGGAGTTAAGTAAAATGTTCAATCACATATAGACCGTTTAACCCTTTGAGTACCGTCATTACAGACACAATTAAAGAACAGTAGGTTGCGGTCACCGGTGTCCTCGCGGTGTTTGACAGTTTAATATCATTAGTACACAGCAATTTTATTATTGTAGCAAGTCAAAAATTGTGAAGTCTTAAAATATAGGTAAAATAAAGTACTTAATTATTAGCAGCACTTGTGGTGTTAATTTCAAAGGGAATTCCGGAGCGCCATTCTAACAGTTCGTAATCAGCGTAGGTAAGTGATCACCTACAGACATGTAAAGTGCAAAGTTCAGGCTTATCAATTCCCTTCTTAACATGTAGTTATATATCTTGATTTAAAATAACTTAAGATTTAAGAACCATAGTATTAATCAACCTCATTTGAAAACAATCAGGATTTTATAATTTGACATTTTTCTAAAGGCCTGTGGGCTTATGCCCACAGACCTCCTGTCAACATATCAATACCATTCCCCACTGGCCCCTTAGACACCATAATAGCACAATTAAATACCTAGGTACAAAACTATTTTCCGTTTACCCTGTCGAAGTTCCAAGATTAGTGCCGCGTGCTTCGGTTTAGGTCCTAATTGTGCATAATAACAGTGACAAAGGTAAAGTTGCGTGGTAGTGCGGTCGCTTGCACGTAGGTAGAACCGTTAACAATTTGCGGTGACGTCGAGTTATGCCGTCTTGCCTTGCTCTTTCGCTGATCCGGCTCCTCCTTAGTTTGAAGTTTAGTGACGTAGCGTAGCTAGTGAACGTAGAATGTAATTTGAATTGAGCGAAGATTGATGTGGTTTTGTAGTCGAGTGTGTAGTAAAAGTTATTGGGTACGTGTTGTTGTTATTTGTGTGCGTTAGGTATAGGTATTTGGGTGTAGTTTTTTTAAAAGATGGTGAAAATAGAAGTCTTTCAATTGCAAATGTAGCATATATTGATGGTTAAAAGGCCAAGCGATAAGTAATGATTATTTATTTACTGGTGACGTTAGTTGCTGTTTTTGATCTAAGCATAAACCTACTTTTTAGATAAAACCTTTTTAAATTTAATGCTTAGGTACCTATTCAACATTTATCAAAATTACCATGTCTAGTCCACCAGCAGTTACAAACTATGACACCATCATAATAGGTACAGCACCAGATCGAATATTTTTACCAATTCTTGATGATAAGATCCAGACTTAGTTTTCTTTGGTTGGAATTTTAAAATCTTGTGTAATTTCGTTCACGTTATATTTTATCGAAGTTGCTCAGGAATACATCTACCTTGGACAAACCCTGCAGCTTGGTAAGAACAGCTTCGAGAAGGAGTCCCATAGAAGGATACAGCTTGGCTGGGCAGTGTATACCAAAGTCAATCGAGTCTTCTCGTCACAGATACCGCAAAGCCAAAAAGAAGTCTTCAACAAGTGCGTCAAGCAATGTAGCAAGCAAGCTACAAAATACACTCGGTAACTGGCTAGAATCGGAATGCGAGTACTCGCACTTTTCAGTCTAGATTAATTTCATTGATTGAAGTACAACATGCGGAGAATAACGCCTGTATTTAGTGAGATGTTTGATCTTAATATTTTGATTTAGACAGGTAGGTACTTACAACAAAATTTTAGACTAACTTTTATATTTTCATTGAGTGCGTGTGTTTTAGGAACCAATTTCTGATTGAATATTTTCAAAAGTTAATAAAATTATGGGTTACTCACGTGAATCAAAGGTTATTTCTAAGATTGTTATATTTGTTTTAGGTTTCTGTTGTGTATGAATGTGTAATTTGTAGTCTGTAGTACCACAAACGATGTTGTACCCACATTTGAATGACATTAGTGATCATTATTCAATATATTAAACTTTTAGTCCTGAAAATGTTGTAGGAGGTTTGTGTAAATAAAAAGCATAAATATTGTAATTAAATTTAGTTTATTATCCATACAGAAATGGACACAAATTGTGACACTTTACGAATGTCTCCATAGTCGAATCGATTTATAAAAACATTGGTAAAGTCGATTAAAATATCAAATAGAAAAAAAAATATACGAGGATCCTAAGTGGACAATCAAGTAAATTATTATAAATCTTACATTAAACGATTATATTATTCTAAGATACATTGTTCTAACTGTTTAGTGCGTCTAGTTTCGTATATCATAGGGTGTGCAAATAGCCGATATTGTTGGTAAAAAATATTAAAACCGTACTTCATCTTAAGTACCTACCACTCGAAGTAAACGAAAATAATAAACACATGCATCCATACATTCGAAAAATGTCCGCTATTAGTCCACGTGAATTGAATACATAAACTTGTTATGAGTTATCTCACTACTTAAACTACATCAGAGAATATCACATTCTCGTCAACGTACTAAAACTTAGTCTATCATTAAAAAAACATCGTACACATGGCTACCTTCGTTCTACAGTCCTAAATTTGGCCTTGTTAAGAAGGGCAGAATAAAAAAATGGCAGTCAAACATTAAAATTAAAATTCAAATACATGACTCACTCGATCAAACAGTCTTATACATCATTTAAATAATGATTCATACAAAATTGTAACAAAATAGTCAAATAAAAAAGAATTACATAACTCGATCATACTTAAATAAAATCCAATACTTTAAATGCGCATTACTAATTCAATTACAAGTACTAAGAAATACGATTTTAAAGCCTATAAAAAATCTTAAATCTTACGGTTATGTACCCTATTGTCCGACGCATTTTATACGTACTCGTATAAAACGGCGATATAACCAATGCAGGGTCATTTATTTTCGTAATAATTTCACATAACACTGAAGTTCTTTCAATTTCAAATATATAAAAATAAAATAAAACATTTTTCGCGATAAATTTTGCATACAACATTCAGTTGTTATTTAGCACCAATGAAATAAACTCGAGTTTCTGTAGTCATCGTCTGCTAGGTAACATAACATATCAAGCTTTGTAAATTGTAATGCACTTTATAGATGCCTTTCATCACAGATTTTAATAACTCTGCTGTTGCGTCAATCGATCAAATTTGAACATTATTACATGGAAATAAAGACGAATTAATGTCGTTTACTGTCTCCAAACTAGACTAAAACTAGCTTAGTGCAACTTGGAAACTATACGACTCATACACTGCTAAATTATACATTAGTATAATCCATGAACGCTTATTACATGAAGATTTGTTTACGTATATCAAATACATTATTAAAAAGTTGATACCTATTGTACTAATTTAATAATTATATCATAATTTCAGAGTAAGTAGTTTGAACTGACACAACACTAACAAAACACACTACATACGTCATAATCTTAAATTAAATTGAACTGAACTCTTTAATAGGGTGAATGTACTACATATAGGATGTTTAAACCTAAAGGTCTGTGTCGTACCAGGCGGCGACATTGTTGTTGTCGTGCGGTGGTTCTGGGAACGCGAGATCAGCTGACGCGGCGCCCGCACCTTCGCTCTCACCTATATCCATGTCCATGCCGAATCCACTGCCGATTTCTAATCCCTGCATTGAGTCTATCGGTATTTGATCGTAGCCTGCGAAATAGAAACACACTATAGTTTTAGATTTAAAGGAGCTTCCTCTCCTGGAGAATTCTCGTGTAATATAACATTATAGATTCGACTTTGAGCATTACATTACAATAATACCTCCCTGACTAAAGAGTATTTGCGTGTAATGTAACATATTGATTCGACTTTGAGCATTTCATAGCAATATGTCAGTTATTTTTTTCGCATTGATGTTTTACAAGTCGTATCAAGATATTATGCATTGTATCATTACAAGGTGCACATTGTAATGCTCGGTTCTTCTCTTTCACTGATGATACATCAGTACAGTACGGGCATACACCCGTTTTGTATCATTGCAAGGTGCGGATTGAAAAGCTCGGTTCGCCTCGCTCGCTCAGATTTGTCACATTACATTACACGCGAATGCCCCAGGTGAGGGAGCACCTTAAGAGAAGTTGTGCTAGCTAAAAGGTTTTAAGGTCAGCTCGGGGACACACAAAATGGGTGTTAATGTATGGAAGCATATTGTGTGTGTTTAGAATTAATGGGCTGGCATGAGACGTGCGGTTCGCATCGTGTCAGTTTTATTTAGTACTTGATAAGCGCCCAGCTACTGAGTTTAGATGACTTGATAACATTTTTTGTTGTGGTAGGTTGTAAAACCAAAACTCACGATTATTAGCAATGTTTGAAAAGGGATTATAATTGAAACTGCCATCAGAAAATACACAAGAAAGGAATTTAGATGGCTCTATTTTTTTTTTTAAATATGGAGCTTAGTGAGGGAATTTTTTCATCAAAAATATCAATAAAATGATTGATTTTATCTCGAATGGGACTAACACAAGGGAAGCACAAACGAATTCACCATAACCACGTTTTCTACCAAAATCTTACCTCACATAATGAATAAAAGAATATTAATTATATAATTAATATTGTTACATGCCAACAGCGATTAAAGGATACCACAAACCCAGTTACATCACAAAATATACGTAAATATATATTAAAACACGTAAAACAATATAAATAATATTCCCATCACCTGTGTTTAGTGATAAATAGGTCCCGGGTTAAGCTGCATGTAAAGAAGAGAGAAAATCGTGTTTATATAGACACCTTAAAATATTCTTATGATAGGATCATGACAGTGCTACAAAAAGTTTAAAACCGTGGAACTTTGGGAAGCATTTTTGTATAATATGTATATTAAAAATTGGTAACAAAAGTACTTCTATGGATATTACATAACCTTACTAGTTATTTAATAGGATCTATACTTTAAGGAACTACAATAGATGAGGACTCTACAGACGTTCTAGAAGGATTCGAAAAGTGATTATAGAGTTTTTTTTTAAAGGGGGAAAATCATCGAATTACTGCTCCCGCCTGGGTGAGGCGGGAGGGAGTGTCAGACTCTTACTGACTAAAAACCACCCCGTTCCTTCTCCTGCACGTCGAGCCGGAGCCCCGGTTACCCGTTAGGTTCTCCGCGATAGTGATTATAGAGTATACACTTATACAGTCTAGTACATACAAAGACAGTCTGAGTTTACAGGGCTGTTTATGACTTCAATATACCTTTTGAGTCTATGAAAGATAAATGGTAAATGATGTTTTCTGTGATAAACACTGATAAGACTGTATGAAAATAACACCTCATTAATTCTATTTATATCTTAAAAACTCTTAAGAAATAAACCCAATTTTAGACCATAAATAGATAAGAGAGCTTCCCTAAATGCAAAAATAAACATGTTGAAATAACATACCATATACTCCCGTGAGTGCAATATAAAATGTACTAGCTACTAAGAACAAACTAATTGAGGTTTTGTAATATCTTTTCTACACATTGCTATGGGTTAGTTGAACACTTCTACAAAATGGGATCCAGACTTACCTTGCTGGTGAAACGACGGTCGAGTGCCATACAGCCCCTCATAGCCTTGTTCTGGCCCAAGCATATCCTAGTAAAGGGATAACGAAATAAAATTAAATAAAGGATGAAAATTAAATGTAAAATAAAAAGGGGGATTTGAATTTAAAGCCACAATCACATGTTACAGACAATAACAACATTGGCACACATACTTTACACTGTTGAATTATTTTCTATTACTAATCCATCAATTAAAACCTCACAACACAATAATTTTCACGGCAATAAGAACTCATTTGACATAATAATAAATACTTTTTTCAAAACAAATATTACAGGCCAATCACAATTATTTCTAAGCACATTTTTACAACAATTTCGAATTTCGAATCACGAACTACATGTTTCACGTTACTACTACATATTATGTTGAAAAAAAGGTTTTTACCTGGAGATCAGGTTGCATGGCCAGGTCATTGGGCCACATCTGATGGTCATCGCGGAACAAAGAATTGGTCAGCTCCATCGAGAGTCTCTTCTTATAGTCATGAGGCTTATCTTCGGACATGCGGAATAATACCGCAGCTGCATAAGTAGCCACGCCTGGAAAGAAAGAAATTAACTATGAAAGAAAGAAATTATATTATTAGAAACTTAAAAACAACAAATAGTGTAGGTAACGATAGCATTTGTACTAAAGTTCTGAAATATATAGCCACGAATATTTCTCCTCATTTCAGCTACCTCATAAATTTATGTATTGAAGCAGGGATATACCCTGACAAATTAAAAACTTCTATTATTAAACCAATTTTCAAGAAAGATAATAGAGAATATCTAGAAAACTATAGACCCATTGCTTTAATTTCAGTTATATCAAAGATATTTGAGAAACACATATGTAAAGAACTCAACAATTATTTGGAATGTAAAAATATTTTGGTAAATGAACAAAAGGGATTTAGACACAATAAAACTATTAACATGGCAATATATGATTTTCTAAAAATAGTTATGGCTGATGTCGACATAGAATACCTGTATGCTCAATCTTTATGGATATGACGCAGGCTTTTGACTACGTTGACCATGACATATTAGTCGGGAAACTTTATCATTACGGAATAAGAGGTAATATTTTGAACTTAATCGAATCGTATCTTAAAGGTCGCAATCAATACACTGAATTGAGTACAATTAATATTTTGACAAAAAAAGAAGAAACGTTTCGATCATGCAAGCGAAAACTGAAATACGGTGTCCCCCAAGGTAGCGTTCTGGGTCCAACACTATTTATACTGTACATTAATGACTTGCCTAATGCCACTGACAATCCTATAGCTCTATTTGCGGATGATAGTACAGTTACAGTAAAATGCACAAATAAAATCAACTATGAACATGATATAAATAACACCTTGAGTTCTATCATGAACTGGCTTAATGTCAATAATCTAAAAGCAAACTTAACTAAAACGCAATTAATGCATTTCAAGCAACGGTTACCTTCCCCGAACAATTTGAATGTAAATTATAATGCACAAGCCATTAATGAAACAAATAGTACAAAATTTCTCGGTTTGCATATTGATGATAAAATTTCTTGGAAACAGCATACTGAACAACTATGCAAACGTATGAGTAAATCAGCTTATGTCCTACATGAACTCGCACATAAAATTAATTGCGATACACTACTAATCGCTTATCATGGGCTGGTAGCATCTGTCCTTAGGTATGGCATAATATTTTGGGGGAATTCGACCAACAAAGTTCTTGTCTTCAGGGCACAGAAAAGGTGCGTCCGGGCTATGTTTGGTTTGAAGGCCACTGACAGCTGTGTACCTTTCTTCAAAAGACACAATCTTATGACCTTACCATCACTATACATTTATGAAACCGCGGTGTTTGTAAAGCAAAATCCTCAACGCTTTATTTTATTATCTGAAGCTTATAATCGGCCACAAAGGGATGAAAGTCGTCTGTGTATACCCAGAACGAATACCACATTAATGCATAAAAGTATCTTTCGTATGGCTCCAGCTATCTATAATAAATTACCTAAAGAGCTAAAACAAGCTAATGTTAATTATTTTAAAAAATCTTTAAAACAATTACTGTGTCAAAAATGTTATTATAGTGTCTTAGATTTTTTAATGGATAAATTTTGATTTTGCTTATTTGTTGACTTATGTTTAGCTATAACGTATTGACTACAATAATCTATTAATTACCTACTTATTGACATCAATTTATTATAATTTATTAAGCATTAAGTAGTCTTCCTCATCTGACTTTTTGACGAACACTATTGACATATAATTTATTAAAACACGACAAATTCATATTTACTTATCTAACTAATTAATCGACTTACTGATTTAAACTCTTATACGAGTATTTGTATGCCTAAAATAGGCTGATCATAGCGCACTTTAATCTAAAAATGACCAACCAAATGTACCTATGTATCACAAATAAAGTTTCATTTCATTTCATTTCATTTCATTTCATTTCATTTCATTTTATGTTAATATAGAGTATGTTTAAGCGAAAATCTAACTAGCTAGTAAATACGAGAGAAAGTAACACGAGTTCATGCAGATAGTCAAAATATGTTTTAAACTTTAATTTGAAGACCAAATACAAATATTTTTAGAGCAGAGGTGTAGATTACCATGCACTATCTACTATCTACATTATCACATAGAAAAACATGAAATTAGAAGAAAAATTAATATAAATGACAGACAAATTATAAGATATATAGGAATTCTTCAATAGGAAACTATTCTATAAACAGCAAGCATAGATTCATAAGAAATCTTAAAAACAAGAGTCAATCCATGCTGATTACATGACAAGTTAAATTCAAAATGCATCAAAAAGAGATACAAAACTTCAACTCTACTCAAACTGACACTCGAGTGGAGCTATAGACATGTTTATACATTGATCAGATTTGTACTACAACTCTCACAAGGCATTAATCATATCTTACGGCTTACTCATGTAAGTGTTTGGCTAAGTAACTCAACAAGTTTTAAGCCACAATAAGGACATAAGTCCTTGAGTCTATAAAGACATGAGCACAAATGATGTCAAGTTGTCTACAAGTAGAATAAGTAAACCGTAAAACATTATGATTTGTTTCAAACCTAGATCAATATGTAAAGGGTTGCCTATCTCGCCCTAGGGAATGTAATTACTTGAGTAGCAACCTTCGTTCCGTGAGTGAAGTAGTTCGGTAAGTGGAGCAGTTGCCCCTTCAGCTTCTATCATTTCGGCTCCTTCCTTCTCGACGGCCAGCTCACAGAGCACGCCTGCTGCCACGCGCTGTAATAATTAAATGAGAATTATAAATTATGTTCAGACTAAGGGCCAGATTTGCTTTGCTTACTACAACAATATTGACCTTTGGTTTAGAGGTTAGCTCAAAATCTATATTTATGAATAGAAAAAAGGAAAAACACACACATAACATCATGCCTTTTATCGCCGAAGGTGTAGGCCTCTACCTATGCACAATACGTCACTTAGTGCCACTGTATAATGTAACACCCACTTTTCACTATTTATGTTATGCGTCCCATGTAATAGGGGGTGAGCATATTGTCATATACTGCGTGCAATTCCAGACTACTGAGATTTTTTTTAAAACTCAGTAATACTTTGCCTGACCCGGAAATAGAACTAAGTACGACTGCCGGGCAAGGGGTCTCCTGCCAACGAAGCAATCATAACTAGTCAGGTAGAAATAAAGGTAAACTTCAATTTCTACTATAGTGTCAGAAATATGCAACAAATGAAATAACTATTAAAAGGTTTCATATTTTTATATTGTAGTTTTTTCGCTAAGTCTTAAGTCACCAGTGACCAAAGCAATGGTTAACATGTTTAAATTTTATATTTTTATTTGTTCCTATTTTATCATAGAAGATCTTACCTGTATGTTTTCAATTTCATTGAAGAGTAGCTGCACGAATATCGGGATAACGTTCTGTTGACGTATGAGTTGACGGTTGACGCTCTCCCGCGCCAGTATGTGCAGAGCTCCGACGGCTCCTTCCACGATCTCTTCCATACGCACTCCGTCCGCATACGCGCCGCCCGCTGTACCGCCGCCAGAGGAACTGCGCTGCTGTAAGTTGGAGTTGCATATATTAGGATTGTTAATAATGTATGATTAAATATCAGGTGATTTGTAATTATTGGGTTGTCTCAATTTCATGACCATTTCACATGTGGGAGACATGCGTCGACACAAATGGGTTAACTCAACCGGAGTGGTACACCAACATCACAGAAAACCAGCGTAAGTTGCCAGCGTAAGAGTGTGCCGAAGTCCCAATCCTCCCAAATAAATAGTTTAATCACTTTATTAAGATTTTTAATCATCAACTGTAGCCAGTGTTCATTTTGCCTCGCTTAATAAAAACCTAACTATTAAATTATTTTTACTGCTTTGTTGTGTGAATGGAATAATAAGAAATTTATACCAAATATAACTTCTAATTAAAAGTTTGAAATTGCCAATCTGCAATGAGGAAGCGTGGTGATTAATGATCAAAACCTTCTCCGTGTGCGAAGAGATTTTGCTCAGCAGTGGGCATATATAGGCTGTTGATGTATCCGATCAAAATCTTACACCAAATTGCCAATAAAATAAGACTAAGTGCTTACCCTCTGAGTATCATTGAAGGCGCGCATGAGTAGCCGCACGAGGTGGTGCACGGCGCCGTGCTCCCGCAGCGGCGCGTAGTTGGCGGGGCACAGCGCCAGGTTGCGCACCAGCCCCACCACCGCCTTCACCAGCGGCCAGCGGGACGGCGGCTGCAGCAGCTTCACGATCACCTGCAGCGACCAATGTCATTCAATACCATAACAACATCGTATTGTTCCTAATAAGGCTAACAAAGTAGCATATTAAAATTTTTACCAGAGACACCAGTGATAAAAGTAGTTTTTATTAAAAGCATTCTTTGGGTTTTCTTAAGAATATATGACTGCCTCGTTGGCCAAGTGGTCGCATGTACGACTGCAAGGGGCAATTCTCTTCAAGGGGTCTCGGGTTCGACTCCCGGGCAAAGTATTACTTGGTTTTTAAAAAAACCATTCTCAGTAGTAGCACAGAGACTAGAATAGTGCCCGGTATATGGCAATAGGCTCACCCCCTATTACATGGGACTCATAACATAAATAGTGAATAGTGGGTGTTACATTGTACTGTGGCATAGTGCCGGAACGTGCATCTCTGCCTACCCCTTCGAGGATAAAAGGTGTGATGTTATGTTATGTTAAGAATATTCGATCAATGAAACAGTAGCCAACCAATCAATCAACAAAAGTCAATGACAATGCAGAAACAACAATAATAACAAAGTTTATTTTGTAAACAATATTATGTGAACTCATCAAGTTTATAAGTCTTTGTTGCATATCATCAATATGGCAATTTACCTTTTTTTTATTAAATATAACATAACCCCTTTTATCCCACATTACGGCACTTAATGTCACTATACAATGTAACACCCACTTTTCACTATTAATGTTAAAAAGAGTCCCATGTAATAGGGGGTGAGCCTTTTGTCATATACCATGCACAATTCTAGAATCCGTGCTACTACTGAGATTTTTTAAAGAAACCAAGAAATACTTTGTTCGACTCGGGAATACAGAACCCGAGACCCTTTAACCAGCAATAAATGGTTTTGGGAGGTAGTGGCGGGCTTGTCCCATAAAAAAAATAGGTGAGCCTATGAATAGCAATAAGAAATCAATAGTAATGTAGTAAGATTGTTACATAAGTCTAATCCACTCTGGTATATCAATATAAATATCAGATAAGGGGTCAAGTGCAAAGACCAGTTTATAGACATAGATAAACTTACAGCTTCTTTCAAAAACCTATATATCTCTAGATTTGCTTACTAGAGAATAATCTATTTATCTGTAGATTGATTAACTCGTCGAGTACCGGTTTTATAGACACAATTAAAGAACAATAGGTCGCGGTCACCGGTGACCGCTTGGTGTTTGACAGTTTAATAAAGACTTTTGACATAACCAGGATACAAAATTATACCTTTACTAACTAAAACTCGCGGATTACTTACGAGAAAATACTGAGAAAAGCTCTACTAGTTTCGAACCATAGAGCGGTTCTTCCTCATGAGCAGCGTGCGCGGTCGTACGTTGCGGAGAGTAACTCGCGAATTTTAGTTAAGTTAGTATGTCTCACGATAGTTATTATAAAAACAGATAGCTTTTTAAAAACTGTCTGTTAGAATATAATTTCTTTATAAATCAGAAGAACTTAATAACTTACCGGCAAACCATAGTGCAAGCGCACAGCGTTCTGAGCCATCTCGCTCTCAACATGACGCGAAGTAAGGTGACGGAGCGCGCACACAGCTGGTTCAGTGATCTCCTCGCGGTCGCCCGCCGACACCACGGTGCGGACCAGGGCATCCACGCCGCCGGCTTGGCAGACAGTCACCTAGAATGTAAAGATTTGGTGTAAATCAAAGTACCTGGATGACCGACCTTTGCTGTTTTTTTTATTTTAGTAAGCGACATTTTCTGAAAATGTTAAACCGATTTATTGCCCCCAGAACTCCCTACATACAAAATTTGAAGAAAATCCTTGTAGCCATTTCAGAGATTGTTGAGATATATATTTATACAAGAAATTGCTTGTTTGAAGGTAATATTTAGATAATATTTACTCTTTGTATTTTCTGTAAGTATAGATTCCTAATAAGTATTGGTTATAAAACCTTGAGACAATCAATTATTATTATGATTTATTTATTTTTGTTCAGTACAATATATGATCAACTCTGCTTTATGAGTAACTTGTTATCTAACAATTTCCTTCAAGGTTGCGTAAGTTTGAAATCTTTATACACTTGTTCATAAGTCGGTACCAATACACAAAACAAAGAAACTTAATCAAACTGTTTTTCGTAACCTTGAGTAATGTACTTTGATAAATATAACCTGATTTTCAATGCAAATAGAATATAATTTGCCATACCTTGTTGCGTTGGTTGTTGCAGGTCAAGTTGGACAGGATACCGGCAGCACAGGTGACGATGTTCACGTCAGTGGACGCGAGAACTTGCACCAGACTTTGCAGCAAAGCTTCCAGGCCCTCCACCTCATGAGAAATTAAAATAAAATCATTATAAAGTTCACACAAATACACTGTTAAATATATGAAGCGAAAAAATACTGTTAACATGACAATTAGGTACAAATTCTTCCAACAATTTCTGTGATACAAAATGTTATCTTGTAATACCTTAGTTGCTGCATCGGAGAGATTCCTCAAAGTCCAGAGGCAGTTCTGCACCAGGCGACCACTAGGGTTGCCGAGGTGCATGGCCAGGGCTTGCATACCACCAGCCTCGACGATAGCAGGCTTGTTGCTAGAGCACACTGAAAGTACCTGTGAAATAAACAACAAACTTGATATGAGGTTCTTGTAAACAAAATCCATGTAATAATCATTGGGTTGAATAAATTAACTCACCTTCAGGACACGAGATGTAGTCCACAACAACTTTTCGTAGTCGTACGAGCGCATAATACGGACCAATTCGATAGGTCCCTGAGAAGCGAGAATGATCAATTTCGACTCTTGGTTTCCATAAGCCAAGATTTGCAGACAATCAGTCACAATCGCCAAGAACTTTACATTGTTCCTTTGCAGGAGTGCAACCATTTTCTGGAGACCTCCAGCTAGGCGGACGGCCATCTTAGAACCGTCCTGGTGGAGGAGTAGGTTATGGAGGGTGGTGATGGCGTAAAACAGAACAGACTCGACTGGTGAGCTCAGAAGCTTCACCAAGGCGGGAATGCCACCACTCTTGAAGATGGCGAGTAAACCTTGACGGTGGTGAGACAAGTTATGCAGGGTTCCCACTGCTCCCTTAGTAGTCTCCAGGTCATTGCTGTTAGAGATGGCACGCACTAAAGCGGCAACCATTTGCGGCGAGTTCATAATAGCATGGCGAGAAGCTTCCTTCTTGGACAGCTGGTGCACCATCATGGCAGCTTGTGATACAACCACTTGATCCTCATCGTTGAGTAGCTTGATCAACTCTGGTATAGCCCTGAAACAAAAATATTAGTGAATAGAGTAAACTTTTACAAAACCTGAATAATTTCAGAATGAATGGATAATGGTTACCAATCATGGATAATAAAATTATGATTTATCTCAACCATTTAGTTGAGATAAAATCCGCTTAAAAATCATAATTGTATAGTTCCATATTAATAACAATTTTAAAACTTAGTACATCTTTGTAAAGTAATCCTAGTGACATCTATAAAAAGGCATTGCATACCTGGTAGCTAAGTCAGCATCGTCTTGATAATTGATGAGGTTGACCACCGCATGCTTGAGCATCTGCGACGGCTCAGCAAGGCGCTGCACCGCCGTTGGCTGGGCGGGGTCCAGCTGAGTGGAGGGGATCTCGATGCCCTCCTCCAGAGTCTCAGGGAACATGGCAGCCCGGACACGCTGGGAGCGCGTCTGAGACAGCTGCTGGTTCATGTCTAAACAAAATATTCATATTTTTAGATACAACAGCTCATTCCCTTGTTTCATGGAGATGCAAGTGTAGAGTTCAATCAAGATTGATTCTTATTGCGCTGCTATAATATCTACATATAGTTCTACATAAAGTAGATTGTTCATATTTGCTTCTCATAGCCAGTTCTTAGTGTTGAATGAAGAATTTACTAAAAAATAACAGTATCACATATTCCGTCACAACTTACCATCCACCTGCTCCTGAGTAAACCCCTGAGCGAACCCCTGATCCAGGTCGAACATGAGCTGGTCTCCTTCCATCTCATCATCTTCCTTGCCCGTGAGTGATGGGACCTGGAGAGAAAACAAAAAATATAAATAAGGTAATCTGCATAATGAAAATGATGTATTATACAGTATCTATGTCAAAGATGTTATCAACAGCCCTGAGTAATTAGTTGGACTGTTGGCGTCCCATATAAGAGAGTTTCCTATAAACTCCACATATAGGCAGGTTGCAGATTGGAAATTAAAAGGTTCTGGGTCATCCAGCATTCATAGCTGCTCCGCCTCAATCAAATGTCCTTAAGTTGCTCTTACAACACCCGCAGTAGAGTAGTTGTGATATCAATACATTTATTCTACTTAAATGTCATGGCATGAGTTTGTAATACGAACGTCATTACAAGAGTAAGCAAAATTCTAAATGAAATAGGTCAATCTATAAATGAGATTCTTGACTAATTAGATTAATTAATCATTCGCAACTTAGTAAAAAGCATTATATTTGCAATTGTTATCTTGTTCAATCGTTCACCTTGATATTCATTCACATTTCTAACATGATACCAGTTTTATATTTCAGTATGTCAAGTTCAGCAGATTTTGTTACTGATTTTCTAATAACTAAGTTTTTAAAACCCTGAAACATGTTCTAAAAAGACAGTTATTGTTAGATATTAAAATGTAATTTCTAAATGCTCATTTCCAAAATTATTTGTTAATTTAAGTCGGTCTACATGATGAAGGCAGCAGACTGCAACAGAACCAGTACTACTGCATTGTATTTCTATTAACCCATATATCCCTAAGCGGTCACCGGTGACCGCTCACCACAAACTACATTATAGACCTTATTTCCAATGTTTAGAGACAAATTTTGTAATTTCAACGGGTTAAAAGCAATGAGAAACCTAAAACTGATAAATTAATGGCAGTACCATCATTTCTTATAGATTTTAACATGAAATTTCAAAAGCCTAAGATAATTTCAAACAGTATACAACTCACCTGAGTAGCAGCCCCTGAGTTGATACCAGAGTCAACCAGGTAGGAGTTCTGCTGCCACATGAGGGTCTGCTGCTCCTTGCTCGGAGCCATCGGCACATCAGACCCGGCATAGTTGCTGTGAGACACTGGAAAGAGAAATCGGTATTTTCAAACTTCAGAAATGATGAGATGATATATCCAGACTTATGAAAGGTAACACACTGTTCTAAGATAACTTTATAATCATTTTACTCATGTTAAGTTTGTCTCAAATGTACCAATTTTGTAATGTATTATGATCTTAGGGAAATCACTATTCCTAGTAACTAGATATTTCAGACGAGATTACATAAAAAGTGTGTTAATAACTGTAGCAGAACACTACTTATGGGATTTAGTTGCTCCTATTTAATAATCCATTTACTAATAATCAATTTCAGAATTAACTCCTATTCAATCTTAATAGGATGAAGAGTTAACACAATATTAATTCTATATATATAAAAATTAAACCAGTTTTCCGCTGTCACACTATAACATGAGAATGGCTGATTGGCTGGACCGATTCGGCTGATTTTTTTGTTGCATTTGTTATTGTCAGGAGGAGGTTCTTGTGATAGATAAAAAAATATGAAAATCATGGGGGAAAACGGGATTGCGCGTACGAAGACGCGGCCAGAAGCTAGTGTGTAATAAATTTCCACTCAAATTTTAGTACTTACACATACCAGAACAATAACATGAACATGAAAATAAATCAAAAGCAATTTAGCATAATTCATGACTAAAACATAACTAATTATTACAAATACACATGTAGAAATGTGGTATGTGAAAGGTACAACAAACTTAAGATAGGAACAATGGATTCCAACACAATAAACATAAAAAATCTCAGGTAACCAACAACATACAGGTACAACTCATCTGTACAGGTATGAATGAGATGTCTTTCATAGCATTGAATAAACTCTCCAGTCAATAATACTTATAAAATGAGTCATTACAGTCCCAACGAGTTCCAAGTACATACCTATAACTATAATCAGTATCTAGAACAGATCCTGCTCTACTATCTACTGCACTTATCGATTGACAAAACACTACAACTAAAACTATGTAATTATACTTACTCGTGCGACTCTGGGACGATGGTATCTGATAACTCATGGTTCAGCGGATGCAACAATGCACCCTGCGCCTGTAAAAAAAAACATCATGATTTTTACTGATCCACGAGCGGCCATAACTATCGATCGAAGGTTTTGAGTAAACAAATACATTTGGTACTTTTATTAACATAAACACTTCAATCTGCACCGCGTTTCATGCATCCAACGGCTCCAGGAAACGTATAAAACAAAACAAACAAGTACTCCATGGTCTAAATACCAATACCACACCCGATCCCATAAAATGTTTGGTATTCAATTGAACGATTCACTAATGTTGTTTTTAGTTTTTCACTAGTTAAATTTACGTAATTAATACTTGCCTTGCCTGTCGTAAGCCGCAAGGATAAATATTACAGATTTATAACAATATTCTGATAAAATAACGCACAATGAACCCACCACCGTCACAAAATTGACATGACAATATGGCGACCATACAATCGTTAGTCTTCGTTGATTGGTCGGGTATTCTCGTAGCTGTCGGTTGGCTATTTTACTATCTCGCTCTATCTTAGGTATTTCATGTGTTATTTTCTTTATCTTTCACGATTTACAGAGTTACCAGAAAAAATAATCAAGGATACGTTTTGTTTAACGCAGGATCAGAGAAATCTGTAAATAATTATGTGAATCATTATTATTGTATTTCATTTTATAGTTAAGTATTAAAAAGTAATATTCCACGATAACCATGAAAGAAATAATTTGATTTTACCCTAAGGTTATGTAAATATTACATATAAACGTTATGAACCTAATTTATTTTTAAGTAAATACAAAGTAAAGAACAATATTTAAGTTATTTTTGAACAAATCTGAAAAAATCTGCTGTCAGCTCAAAATATTATTGACGCAATGTCAATTCAGAGTATTGTACATTCTTAAAACTTTTATTTACTTGCCTGGTAAAATAATTGCTTTACTTTCAAACTACACAGGTACCGAAACGTACGAAAATACCCGCTGTTACAAGATATTTATACAATGTCGAAAATACAAGATATTTCTAGCTTCCACGTAACAACTTACAGTCGTTATAATATTTCTGAAAGCACATCAGATATCCAGGTTTTTGTTAATGAGTTTAAACAACGAATAGAATGTGACCTAAGACGAACTGAAGAGAATGCTAAAGAAAATTTTATTTCGTTTGCTGAAAAAAGGCTCAGTATATCCGATATAACTTGGTTACAAGATAACTATGATAGATTTTTTAAAGACACCGATAATAAAACTTTAATCGAAGATCACTATTTGTCAGAATGTGGCTTTATTTGTAGTATGGTGTACTCGCCTGATGGAGAAACAATTATTGTGGGCCATTCGACTGGTTTGATTCAGGTACTACATATAACTAAGTACAGTGGCGTAGCGTAGGTATCTTGGCGAGGCCCCGTATAATATGTAATTTGTTTGGGGGCCCTTATGAAAGGAAAAATTTCTTAGAAGAGATTTTTACATAAAATAGGTACCTCTTTTGCCCAAATAATCGGACAATGATTAGGGTCTTTAGTTTTTCCCAAGTTTCTGCCATGGAATAGATTTCTGTATTCCATGGTTTCTGTCAACCTTTGAATGCATGCATTTTATGATTAGGTACTGAAAAAAAATATACATTTTTATATTTTTGCTTACACACGTTGGAGGCCCCCGTTGTCTGGGGGACTCATATAATTGATTGGCGCTAGCTACGCACCTGACTAAGTACCCAGTAAATACAAACTAACGAGAATCTATGATAGTACCTAGGTATCCAGAATGTAGAGGTACATACGTACCTCAATATAATTTTACTATTTTAGACCCTTTTCGCAATCTCGAAGCAGCAGCTGTACGCAGGTAACTACTTAGTTATTTACCTAAGTACTATGAGTTGACTCCTATGCATATTTCAAAATTATTATCTAAGTAGTTACTCCAGTAGGTCAAGAAAAAATGACAGAATTGGATTTTAAAAATATTTTACTGGATTACGCAAAAAATGTAAAAGATTACTATCAGAATGAATCTAAGCCGAAAATATGGTATCCTATGTTCTACGAAGGGAAGCTTAAGCAAAATCAGTTCAAATGGGTCAACGAGAATCATGAACTATTCTTGAGAGGCACTCCAAATAAGGTTTTGCAGAACAGATGGTATAGCTCGGAGAAGGGTGCTGTAACTTCTATGCAATTTTCGCCAAACGGATATCATATTATCGTGGGGCATGCCTCAGGCGCGATAGAGGTGAGCTTAGGTAATTGTTTTAGCTCTCCAAACACTAGAGAAGCTTCAAAGTTAATAGAATAAAGGAAAGTAAACGGATGATATTGCAAGCTAACCTAAAATAACAAGTATAGGAACCCAATTTTACTCGCTATCCTTTTGATGTGCGGTAAACGAACTGTAGAAGCGATCGTGACCATTAAAACTTTATACGTTTGTAATTACAGTAGCCCAATTTGATTCCCTTTGAATACAAACGAAGCACCCACATTTCCGAATTAAGTGCCTACCTACATTAAATTATTCAAATTACTTAGGTACCTAGCTATCCATTAACTATTTAGTGCCAAATTCCTGCTGCCTACTCAAGAACTTTTGGCCAAGTTCTGCCTAGCCGACAGTGATATCTATTTATAACTAAGTACATATAATAAAATCATAGGAAAGTGAAAACTGTACATTGAATATTTTTACAATCGAAACCAAAAATATATTTTTTTGAATCTTTGCCTGTTTGCCTGTATGTATGTCAGGGATGAACTCAAAAAGTGCTGTATAGATTTACTTCAAATTTTGCATGAATATTAGGGTACCTACTAACAGGTTGGGTATTATGCTATCAACTACGGAGGAGGAGCTATGAATCACTATATCACGCGGACGAAGTCGAGGGCTCAGCTAGTACAGAATAAATATTAAAATAGTGGGTAGATTTAAAATGTAGGTACGATAATAAGGTACCTCAATAAAACAGTTATTAGCAACTAAGGGCATTACCTTTAGGAAACTTCGAAATATTATTAAGCAATAGACAGAGAAATGACTATCATTAAACCTCTTTGGAAATTTTAGATGCGTCATGGCAGCACAGGTACAGTCCTTTGCACGCTGCGAAACATTCAGTTCCCGCCAAAACCGGTGCATGCTTTGGAATACAGCACTTTCGAGTCAAATGTCTGCTATGCGGCTTGCATTGACGGAGCCGTATATCGGATCGAGATCCCAGAGGTATTTGAATTTTGAAATTTGAATCCTGTTGGCAAGGACAATGGGTATTGAATGGCTTTTGTTGAAATTGAGGAAACCCATATTGTTTGAATTCACCTGTTCATTTTACAATGGCTTTGGCTATAAAGGTAGGTCATCAACTTTAGTCAAATCATAACCAAATAATATTATATATTTGTTTGTTTATGTTTATGTTACTTGAACTTCTTTGGACTGTGCGATGGACGAAATGAATGTCGCAGGGACCGATTCCTGCGACACAATTCGTTGTGTGATCCATAAATCCTTGTATTGGGTCTGGGTGTGATATTAGTATGTTTGTAAACGGTCCACGGCAAAGAAGGGAATACTAGTACCTGTCCCAGTGCTTATAAGGGTTACGGAGCCGCGAAAGACTTAACGGGTAGTCGGGGCTCCGGCTCGAAGTGCAGGAGTAGGAACGGGGTGGTTTTAGTCAGTAAGAGTCTGACACTCCCTCTCGCCTCACCCGGGCGGAATAAGACATTGGATGATTTTCCCCCTTCAAAAAAAAGTGCTTATAAGGGTAGGGCAACATAAAAAAAATCAACTGCATTGTTCAAAAGAGTATGTACCCCAGATGTATAAAACATCGATTGACAGTTTTAAAATATAATCCAGGAATGAATTAGGTAGGTACGGCGATTTATCATTCATTCACCTGTTCCTACCGAATTCCCGAATAACTGCAGACTGAGAGCAATTCATCAAATACAATTTATTTATTTATTGGAATACAAAAGCCTCTGTATTCATTTCCGTTCGCGATGTAGCAAATAACAACTGGGAATAACGAAGATTAAAATGTTATCCTCGATTCCCATTGGTATTACCGGCCTAGCGGTTTGTGGATAGCCTTTGACCAGAAATTGTTCCTGTGGGGCCTTGAAACAAGCGATATTGGAATTGAAAACGATACATTGTCCGTGTTTTATTTAAATAATAAGCAAAGTAAATGTCCGAAGTACGGTTTCTTATCTAGAACTTAGATTAACCATTATGATAAGTAATCGATAGGGTAAAGTTTAATTACATATGAGGTTACGTTTATTAAGTTTTTAAGTGTGGGAGAGCCATGCTTCGGCATGAATGGGTACCTCGCCTCCGCCTCGACCGCAGTGATACCACGGTCTCACAAAAAACCGACGTGAAACAACACTTGCGTTGTGTATCGTCGTGTGAGCGAGTTTCCCGGAGGCCCAATTACCCTCCTCCTTAATCTCCCCAATCCCCGAATCCCCAACAATCCTCAAATTCCTAATCCCCAAAAGGCTGGTAATGCACTTGTATCGCTTCTGGTGTTTCATGTGTCCATGGGTAGCGCCGATTGCTTACCATCAGGTGATCGTCTGCTCGTTTACCGGCTTATTCCATAAAAAAGGTATAATTACTTATTCATTTGGAAACCCTTTCTGTGCAACCCTATCAGGGTTTCCTGAACATTGCATTAAATTCAGCTTATAAATTAGTTGCATGAAAGTGTTATGCGTAGGTACCAAAGTAAGTACATAAGTGTACCTATAAAAGTAAGCATAAACGCTTAAGCTAAATCAAAATCATTTATTTGCAAACATGGGCATATCATAATAATATACCTAGATGTTAATGTTTTTGAGGTGGGAAAATCATCCATAGGCTTAATATATGCATTTATAATTATCTTAGGCGAGAGGGAGTGACTCAGACTCTTGCTGACTAAAATCCACCCCGTTCCCACTCTTGCTCTTCGAGCCGGAACCCTGACAACCCTTAAGGCCTTCCGCGGCTCCTTATCGGATTTTGTCTTGACTTGGCATGGGGACTTTTCTCCCAATTGTTCAACCAGTAGCTCATCAGTAGCTTCAAGTAATAGCAGTTACTTACTTATGTCTGTATACGAACGTAGTGCGCCACGAGGCTTTATGTCCAGAAATGAACCACAAAAAGTCCTGATAATGTCTGTATATGTAACTTGACTGTCACCGCTAATTTCAAAGCTCAATCGTAAGGGCATGCCGACATAAATCAAGTCCAATTGGTTGTCCGCGATATCGATTAACATTGTCCATTTATTTGTGAAGATAGACACGTCCATTGAGGAACCTCCCACGTTCTGTATCAGAGCTGATCCGATGCTAGAGAGCCTTAACACGCAGTTCTATGGAAGCCCTGGAACGTCTTTGTATGCAACGCCATTTGTTACCCGTAAGTCATGTATATATCGAAGTATTAATTTACGTATTGGGAAGGTACTGTAGGTGCCTATTTATTGGTCTTTGCGTCAAAAAATTAATGTTGGTGAAAACAATGACTGCACGGTTGGTGCGGTGGCTGGGCAACCGGCTGCCGTGCAACGTGTCGCGGGTTCGATTCCCGCACGGGACAACACTTTGTGTGATCCACAAATTGTTGTCTCGGGTCTGGGTGTCATTGTGTATGTGAACTTGTATGTTTGTAAACGCACCCACGACACAGGAGAAAATCCTAGTGTGGGGCAACGTTTTATTAAAATAAAAAAAAATACATCAACTGATGACAGTTGTAGACTAGCTTCAGCAGCTAACAGCGGTTTTGCCTGCGATACCAGTAACTTATTTCTATTTTTTTTATAAGTACCTTCACAGTGGTAGAGTTTCGCGAAAGATCAACAAGTGAAACAGTTTCTTGGACTGTCAGCTACGCACTTTAATGCTTATGGTTTTTCCCGATAGAACAACGTTGCGCTGCTCTTTCGTTGGGAGTACTGCCGGAGTGTAAGAAGATGGCAGTTGGCTACGCAGACACGTCGATCAAAATCTATAATATGGAAACACAGGAGGTGTGTGCATTTATTTTATCTTTATACTAATACTAGCGGACCCGACAGACGTTGTCCTGTATATCCACTTGAATGTATAAACAAAAATTCATTCAAATTATAACCTAGACCCGACTGCAGCGCCATTTGTCGGGCTGATTTGTGAATCTAAACCATTCCCAGATCCCCTTGAACACACACAAAAAATTTCATCAAAATCGGTCCAGTCGTTTAGGAGGAGTTCAGTGACATACACACTCACAGAAGAATTATATATATAAAGATTATAAAGGTAAATGTTTATAAGTATGTGTGTTTGTGTGTATGTTTTGTTACTAAATCACGTCGATACGCCTGAAGGGATCGCGCCTAAGTTTGGAACAGGATTAGATAAAGGTCTGGTATAACACATAGGCTACTTTCAATTCACGGGAACGCGGGCGAAACCGCGGGCAGAAGCTAGTTTACGACATGCATAAACGAATCGGGAATATGAATCGGGATGGTTAGCACGGAACAGAAAAAACTGTTTTACTTTAGTTTTTTTTAAAACTGTTCTGTTCTGTTTCATGTTGGTTAGTTTCTCGGATTGGGCTAACTGCTCAAAACTATATATAATCAAGAGCACCTTTATGTAGCCCTACCCTTTGAGTATTTGTAAACTTTTACTCGGTGAGAGCCAACCCTAACAGCACACACACATAAGTCTCGTGAACTGATTTCAACATTTTCTTTTGTGTTTAGCTAAATTTATGTTCATTGGATATTTTATTACGTTTTGAAGCGTATATTTACTTTCTCAACAAAGAAAAACGTTCTAAAAGCAAAAGGCAATCCGTTTGTATTTTTATTGTTATTTAGCTATGGTAAAAAAGCTAAAGGTGGCTACGTCTATTTATTTTGTTCTTTACTTACCTATACACACGTATTTATCTTACAGGATTTGTTTTGTTTTTTTATAATGCACTCTTTATGCCACTTTACAATCGAGTGGTGTAGCCACAGGCAGGGTGGGCATCGAGAACGGACACTTGATACTTTACTTCTGAGGTTTTGATGTGACAAAGTATGGTCAAAAAGCTTCTATACTAAATTCTAAATTTTAGAGTTAGAGAAAATGTTGAAAAAGAAACAGCAAGGAAGGAAAACCTTCAATTCTATACCAATGTTACTTTGTTTATAAAACTGCGTGGACATGCAGA
Organism: Spodoptera littoralis; assembly: GCA_902850265.1. Taxonomy (NCBI): domain Eukaryota; kingdom Metazoa; phylum Arthropoda; class Insecta; order Lepidoptera; family Noctuidae; genus Spodoptera; species Spodoptera littoralis. Next base: position 11,172,682 of record LR824538.2, on the reverse strand, counting down.
TTCTAGCACAGTAGGTATTGTACCTACATATATTACTGAGTTGAATAATTAGACCCATCTGTGTAAGATGAATGGTAATTGTTTCTCAGTCTGCTACATGGCCTATATGTAAGTACTCACATAGGTACATGCCTACATAATTAGCAGAGATAGTCGGGTACGGGTTGTATCTACCTAGGCACATTTTATTAACCACTACTTAGGCAACATCTTATAGATACGGTAACTGAATGTTTTACTCGTACATTTCTTGAAAATAAAATTATAACACAACCATTTGTTTACATAAAATAATAAACAAGAACAAAACCGACGCCATTTTTAACCCTTACCCTTTAACCGAGAAACTTCGAGAACGTAGGCGGCGTACATACCCGAACTCACCCGAATATTAATTATTAGGGCAAATAAAGCAAAACAAGAATAACTTTGTGGATTAACAGATAATTCACCAAATGAAAGCTTATCTTTGAAACAATGGATGCCCTCTATAACTTGGGCAAGAACTAGACAAGATAGAGAGATAGATGTACCTAAGTACCTAAAATTATAATACACTCATAACAATAAAATTGCAAAGCCAAGTATTAAGGTTTATCTTACAAATTGTTAGTTACACTGAGCTTATAATTAAAGGGATTTAATGTACACGGCCTAGACTGGAACATAAAATTTAATCAAGGCTGACAATGGGTAATTTGAAGAGGTTAATTGAGAAAATGTGGATGAGAGAAGATATGATTCATTTTTAAGTGAAATGGATACTTTAAAAGAAAACTTTGTTGAGCAAACCTGCTTACTGATGCCGGAATCATACTGGAACAAATAAGTTCGGTTGTCCGGGGTAAGTAATGTGTAACGTGTTACATGACATACCTAACTCCGTTTAGAAGTCGTGAAGGCGACTATTAAGTAACTTCAGGAGTACTTATTTATTGGTACAGGAATTTAGGTATAAACCTAAATTCGGAGAACCTAACGGGTAATCGGGGCTCCGGCTCGACGTGCAGGAGAAGGAACGGGGTGGTTTTTAGTCAGTAAGAGTCTGACACTCCCTCCCGCCTCACCCAGGCAGGAGCAGTCATTCGATGATTTTCACCCCTTAAACAAATACCTAAATTAAATATTAGGATTAATTGTAAAATCTTTTGCAGCTGAATTATGCTCATAAAATAAACATTGAACTAAGCAATCCCTGGAACATAGTTTTAAGTGGAAAACGTGTGTTTTAGATGCCCAACCCAAGTTATATTCGGCAGGCGACTTTAAGGTTCTCCCACACCGCAGTTATGCAACGTGATACTATATTGCTTAACACGATAACAAATCAAGTTACTACAACAACTTTTGTTATAATTTATTATGTTTTCGGCTTACTCACGTAATAATTTGACTAGGAACTCGACTAGTTTCAAGCCATGCTAGAGGCTCATATTCATGAGCAGCATTTCGCGGCCCGCGACGCGGCGACTGTCGCACTACTACTAATATGAGCCTCTAGCATGGCTTGAAACTAGTCGAGTTCTTCGTCAAATTATTACGTGAGTAAGCCGAAAACATAATAATTTATTTAGTACTAGCTTCTGCCAGCAGCTTCGACCGCGATCCCAGCGGTAAAATGCCTATGTATCACTTCAGACCATAATCTACCTCTGTTACGAATTCCATTCCGGTCCCTTCAGTCGTTTTAATATGACTGAGTAACAAACATATACACAAACACATAAACTCACATATTTTCATTTATAATATCGAGTCAAGCTAATTTCAACCATTGGCCTTTCAGTTACAGCGTAAAGTCTATGAATGAGTATTGTAAACGTTAGAGTAGACAAATACAATCAGAAATCACCGAATTGCTGTCGAGGAATATTTTTTATATAATTTTAAGAAGAATATTTCCGTCATACATGATTTCTATGTAGCTTTAACCTATATCGTCGTCCACCTACATCGACGGAATCTTAAAAAATGGAGTAACTTCTCCCGTTTTCCCAATATTTCCCTTCACTGCTCTGCTCCTATTGATCGTAGCGTAATGAAAAGTATACTATAACCTGCCCAAGAGTATGAAGAATAATTGTGCCAAATTTCGTTAAAATCCATCGAGTAGTTTTTGTTTCCATAACGAACATACAGACAGACAGACAGACAGACAGACAAAAATTTTACTGATTGGATTTTTGGCATCAGTAGCGATCCCTAACCACCCCTTGATAGTTATTTTTTAAATATATTTTATGTACAGAATTGACCTTTCTACAGATTTATTATAAGTATAGATGTCTCACGAAAGTTACAATACAAATATTTGTTATAATTTGTTTAAAAACAAATGTAAAGTCAGTCTATAACGTTATTTAACTTCTATGTTTGAGCACCTATACAGCAACTTGACAGTCAAGGAAATAAAGCGAAATTTTCCTGTAAGATCACGACAACCACAGAAAATGACTATGTTCTTTAACAGTGTGCATAAAATGTAACCACTAAAACGTTGTAAAATGTTACGGCTTAATCTTGGTTGAGTGTGGCAATAAATTAGACATTCCTGCATTGGTTTTATTATAACTTTGATGGCCTTGACATTAAATTTTTGGGTCGGATATTTCAAATGTTATTGGAGAAACGAATCGTTAACTCAGACCGTACTGAATAAAATATGTAATAAAAAACCTTTTTGTTTATTAATGTTTGACACACATGGTATTGGTTCGAATGGATACCTGTGTGGATACAAAGTAATTTTATTTGTTTCATTTCCAAGAGACGTCTAAAGGGAATATTGAAGCGTTATTTGGATTTATGTATTGGACATTTTTAGTAATACTGTGTCAGGATTTGTGTACCCGGCGGGCGAGGCGTGGTGTAGGCAGAGAAAGTTTAGCAATAGTCCATTACCATCCATACATCTGGCATTTAAACTGGGTTCCCTGATATTGTCTCTGAGAATACTGAAAGCAAATATTAACTCCTCTTCAATTTGAGATTCAAAACTGAAAGCCCTTGTTCAACAATCATGTTTGTAATCACATAACATAATATAACATAACATCACTTTTGCCTTTTATCCCCGAAGGGGTAGGCAGAGATGTACATTGTGTGACTGTATAATATAACACCCACTTTTTACTATTTATGTTATGAGTCCCATGTAATAGGGGGTGAGCCTATTGCCATATACCGGGCACATTCCAGACTCCGTGCTACTAATGTGATTTTTTTAAAAAACCCTGTAATACATTGCCCGACCCGGGAATCGAACCCGAGACCTTTTGCCCGGCAGTCGCACTTGTGACTACTCGGCCAATGAGGCAGTCATCACTCATGTTTGTGATCACTCATCCAATAAAGCTCTGTTTTTGAGTGATGTAAATTCCTATTAAAATTGTTTGTTTTCTGTTTACAGGCTGACGTTACCTACAAAGTACACAAACTTCGACTTCAGTTCATCCCTAAGAAGTTGCAGAGGATGCATTATGGCCAAGTAGTCGCATTGAGGGCACATCCACAGAAACCGTTCTTGTTCGCCAGTGGAGCTTGGGACAAAACCCTTAGGGTAAGTAGGTATTACTAAATCTTTCTAGTCTCTCTCTCTCTCTCTCTCTCTCTCTCTCTCTCTCTCTCTCTCTCTAACTAGTCTAACTCTCTCTTTCTCTCTCGCTCTTTTTCAAAGTCAAAGTCAAAGTCAAAGTCAAAGCATTTATTTCAATTAAACCATAGTTTGGTGCTTTTGAAACGTCAACAAATACAAAATAAATAATAGTCTGTCAGTCAGTCCGTCAGTGAAACTAGGTGAAGCTAGGTGCTCATTCCAAAAAGTAGATTCGAATGGAGAAGAACGAGCAAGAAACTCCATTCGTTACTCTTTTTAAAAAAAGTATGTTCTACAATGTCTCTGATACATATTTCAATACTGTACGCATATGTAAGAACAATGCAAAGACACGCTTGACGCATTATACTAATAACTTACAAAAATTAAAAAAAAAATAAAAAAATAAAAATTAACTTAAAGTCCAACATGGTGCTCACATATGCATACTGACAATCCATAGAATTAGTGCTTCTATACAAGAAAAGGAAACTCTTTGTTTCAATAAAGAAATGCTCGATGCCATAAGGAAACTAGATTGTCTACATTAGAATTAAAGTGTTAAATTTTGTATTAAAATACCTACTATTGGAATTTCATCACACTAATCACACTATCACACTAATATTATAATGTGAAAGTTTCTTTGTTTGGATGTTTATCCGTCCGAAACTACTGAACGGATTTTGATGGAATTTGGTATACAGTCTGGGTACTTTATACTTTTTATCCCGATTAAATGCGCCCATGGGATATAACAGGAATCATATTCTACGCGGACGAAGTCGCGGGCAACAGTTAGTATTACATAAATAATAATTTATAATAATTGTTTTGGTTTTATGAAATATATACGTAATTGGATATAGCTATTGACGTACGCTATGGAAATTAAACCTTTGGTGATTGAGACTTAATGCTTTTGCGACCACACTACCAAAACTGCAGGCACAACTTTTCTCAACTGAATATTAATTAAAATGACTTTGACAAACAAAAACATAACCTTTGGAAGTCCTAAAACAATAAACAGATTTACAAAACATTTTTAGCACGCAAACAGAATAGTTTCTAAAACAAAACTCGCTTGAAATGAAACTAACTTTGTTATGAGGTGGAAAAATAGCAATAACTACAGATATATCTATACTAATATTATAAAGAGGAAAGATTTGTACCTATTTTTGTATGTTTATAATGAATACCTAGGCTCAAAAAGTAATGGGCCGATTTAAAAAAATTCTTTCACCAATAGAATGCTACATTCTTCCAATTTGACATAGGCTACATTTCATTTTGAAAAAAAATAGGGATCCTTGGTAAAATTTGAACAATGTAACCGAAGGTGTAGAAAAATGAGTCTTAAAATGTCTTTCGACGAATGCGCTGCCGAAACTATTAGGTAGCGATAGAACAAAATAATGTACAACAATATTGAAGAACATCATAATGTCTACAAAAAGTTTTTTGCTATTGTAGTTATGTCACTACAACAACAAAAATTTCCAAAAATAAATAATTGTCTACCCCGTGCGAAGCCGGGACGGGCTGCTAGTATGTGTATATATATAACTTTGAGAATGTGGGATGCAGTTTGACCGCAGAACGTTTAACGTTTAACCCTGACTCCCCTTGGCGAAGGTGAAATACTCCTGGACGTGAAAACACACAGTTGTCGTTGTTAGCCGTCACGCCTATTAACTGCGAAAAAAGTGTTGTCATGCTCCGTTTAAGCTCGGCAAAATAGTATTTTTGTTTTTGTAAACACATAGGTATGTTGATATAATTAATATTATGAATTGTTTACATAGATTTTACTTTCAGTTGCGTAGTATTGTAAAGAAAATCTTTAATGACACTGGCATTCTTTGACAGATTTTTCTTGTTGACTTTATTAAGCTCAATAATAATTTTCAGTTACCTATATTTTGCAACAAAGTCCGCGCTGACTAGATTATAGCTTCTCGAACTAAACTACTATGTACCTATATAGATACCAATAAACGTACATAGATACAAACAACAAACAATTACTTCAAATAAACAGTTCAGGTGATAGTTTTTTAATACCAGCACGCTGTCGTCGCCCTACAAATGTACGAATCTACTGTCGGCGAGTACGTGGGGCGAGTAACTTACTTGACGCTAGTAAACACGTCCTGAATTAAACATGGCGGACAACGACCGCCGACAGACTCAAAGCATCTCTGTATTCTCTGTCGAGATTAAAATATTTCTCTCCGCGGTTAACTGCTCAAATTATTTATTAAGCGCGCTTAAGCAGACGGCAGGAGTATTGTTCGTTTGTTATTATGGAATATTCTATTCTTATTACGTGCTTTAGATGTGCATTTCTTCAGTTTCGTTTGTTGATTTTTAATCTAAGCAGCGGTTGCTTGTAGACCTTACCAAGGTAGATAGTTTAATTCTTGAGTGCAGTTATTTAATTTTATTTTAATAAGAGATTCAAAGCAGACGAGTTGTTAAACAAAGTCTCTGAGTTTAATTCAAGATATTCAAAGATATTTCGATATTGAGTTTCTAATTGTAGTTCGTCTGATTGTAAAACCAGATTTCATCATATTAACCACAGTTCACTTTAACGTATGCCTCTTCCATTGACATCAAGATTGGGCGATTAGAAGCAATGTGTACAATGACATCTTACTGGTATCTACCAGTTTTGTCACGTTAATATGAGGTGCCTAACTCCATGTTAAAATGTTTTTTACCGTAACAAAAACGATTTATTTATGTTACACTCAATCCAGGTATTAATTTTAATCCGAAAGGGATTGAAATTATCCGTCTATTAGATAATGGAATTATTTATTGAACTGATATGACCTTATACGTAGTTACGTAATAAATTATTTTAATTTGGTTCGTATTAATATCGTGGTCGTGTAAAAGCTTCAACCACGTAATGATTCCCTCTACTTATGGTGGATTAGGTAAATAATTTATTAAGGCTTCTTAATTGTTTTACACTTAGTTAAGGTATTACATTCTAAGATGACTTTAAAACTTCGCAAAATTCTGATGATTACTTTTCCAAACATTATGCCATTAAATGAATTATTTTCCACTTAATTCTCGTAGAACATGAATTTTAGAACATAACTTACGTTTTTGTTTCAATTTTCCAAAATAAAACGAGCCTATCTAAGATAGGCTCGTTTCTTCTTCGTTCCTTAGTACATCAGCTATCTGCCAATAAAAGTCTTGGAAAATCGGTCCAGCCATTCCAGAGATAAGCCAGTACAAACAGACAGATAGACAATAGTTGTACCTAATAAATGTTATTTTGGTATGTGTATCGTATGTATATTCATATGGGTGTATGTAGTAAAAAGCGGTTATTTTAATATTACAACCAGACACTCCAAGTTTATTTATCTGCCTAGATTAACTAGTTGCATCGAAAAGTGTTTTCGTAGTCAAATGATCGCAAGTCCATTGGATTATAGGTTCTCAGGGCTATTTTTTTTAAATCTGATACAATACAGTCACGTGAGTAAGTGTTCCGACAGAGAACCAAAGTTATCGACATAGCCCAAAGGATCAGTAAGCAGAAGTGGCAGTGGGCCGGTCACATTTTTCGAAGAACCGATAACCGTTGGGGAAACGTGTTCTAGAGTGGAGACCGCGTCTAGGCAAACGCAGTGTAGGGCGCTCTCCAGCTAGGTGGAGTGACGACATCCGCAAGGTGGCTGGCAGTGGTTGGATGAGAAGAGCTGAAGACCGAGCTTAGTGGCGTGCCAGGAGAGGCCTATGTCCAGCAGTGGACGAATACAGGCTGACGATGATGATGACAGTTACGTTTATATAGTAATTTTAAATGTAATGATAATACAATTCAAGGAAAACTTTCTGAAGTAGGTATATCTAAGTGCTAGTAAATGCTGTAAAACTAGAGGTTAAGTAATTTATGAAACTCCCTCAAAGTAACTAAGTTTACTGGAAAGAAAATATGCTAGTGTAAGTTCTCGCGTTAGTTTCTTACTTTAACACATAAGAGTCAATTTAGAATATGCTAATGAGAAAACAGCGGGAACTTTTCTTTCGTTTGCGGGAGTTAAAATGGACTATCTATCTTTAGATAATGTGGTTTTAAGTTTACTTAAGTTGTAGTAATACCATTTTAGTTACACTGACTGTGTTTTCGTTATAATATAAGCATTGGTTTCGTTTTTCAGATACTAGTGTCAGTTGTAGTATCGGTTTCCGAAAATTCTTGTACTTAAGGTACACATGCTAATTATTATTTCAAGCATGAAAACATGCTTCAATTGAACACTTGTCACTTAATAGCATGTGTACCTATATTGCTTAAAATTAGCACGGTCATTCCAGGTATGTTTGCGAATCGACAGGCGTTTGATTTTTGAACATTTTTGGGCATGCTCAATAGAACGCCATTTTGCATGATATTTTATTTTATAAGGGTACCTTTAGTTTCCAAAATATGCCAACAAATGTGTATATATAATGTTGTGCGCTAATTCATGAAACTTACTGCACGTCTATTTTCCTACATACATACATAACATCACGCCTTTTATCCTCTAAGGGGTAGGCAGAGGTGCACATTACGGCACGAAATGCCACTGTGGAATGTAACACCCACTTTTCACTATTTATGTTATAAGTCCCATGTAATAGGGGGTGAGCCTATTGCCATATACCGGGCACATTTCCAGACTCCGTGCTACTACTGAGGTTTTTAAAAACCCAGTAATACTTTGCACGACCCGGGAATCGAACCCGAGACCTCTTGCCCAGCAGTCGCACTTGCGACCATTCGGCCAACGAGGCAGTCTATTTTCCTCTTCAGGCAATAAACACGAAATACGAAATTAACCATAATTTATTAATTTGTAATCGTTTGTTTTTACTCATAGATCTGGGACATAAGATGCCAAGTCGGATGCGTCATGACCTTCGAAGGAGTTGACATTTGCAGTGATGCTATTGATTTGAACGTAAGTGGAATATTACGAATTTTGTCTCCCATTATAGAAATGTGTTTGAAGGAATTATACTTATTCCGTTTCGACCAGGTTTCTCAGAAAGTGGTTAGAAGCCACTCTCTATGTGACTGACTGTATAAACCATTAGTGCGTCATAAATGTCCTACAGTTGGTGGTGCTGTATGTTGAGGTGTTCCTTTCCCAATCAAATGGTTGATAGGACCAATTGCTGATACACACGTCATACTCGTGAACCGGTACCTTCTGCTGGGTCGGCTCTCCCATCGTGTTGGTGGGCTGATTTCGTAGAGCCGTTGAGTGAATGGATAATAGCTAATTATTATGTAATTTATTATTTTAGTAATAATTATAAATGTGGTTAATTGTAGTGTGTAATTAACTAGGTACATACTTTACTTTATAAATATTGATTAGACGTATTGTATTTATTGTATTTATTAATACCATTAGTGAGTCATTAGTGAGATCGCGGGACGATCTCCGGCGACCGTAAGTGCGGGTCTGCGGACGGCGAGCAAGGGTAGCTTGCCGCCCGACCAGAACCAGACCCGTGAGTACGGCGCGTCGCGTCCCGCGTGCGCCTCAATGAGCCATCAGACCACCACAGATGGGGCCCAGTAGGGCTGATGCCCGATACATGCCCGTTAAACGCTATGGGGGTCACCGGTGACCGACGTTAGCGGAGGAATTACCGTCAACAGTTTCTTATTGACAGTCAAAGGCTTAACTAAGGGTCGATATTTCCAACGCCGCAAGGTAAATTTTATCGATAGAATACTTTTGAATATTTGACGACGCTTCCATACTAAAAACTGTCAACTGTCAATTTTATTCTAAAGTTTATTGTTCGCCCTAAGAAACTTTCTTTATTTAGGTAAGCTTATGCCTACCTAAAACCTGATCCTGAATACTAGGTTTGTACCTAGTGTTCATATAATACCTACGCAAGCAAATATGACATAACATCGTTTTGCATAAAAAAGTGTAGGTATGATATATGAATAAATAAATGAATTCACATTACTCGAAAACTTTCTTTCATACGACAAAGGTCTCGTCCCAGATTTATGTGCATGCGGGTCTGTTATCTTTGCAGAAGTTTTAAACTTACATAACATATAACATGACGTCAGTATATCTTACTGGCGTTTTGGTACTCACTGTAAATTTAAACCCGGTTTAAATAAATAAATAAATAAATAAAGAAAGAAAGAAAGAAAGAAAGAAAGAAAGGAATAAAGAAAGAAAGAAAGAAAAAAAAAAGAAAGAAAGAAAGAAAGAAAGAAAGAAATAAATAAATAAATAAAAATCTTTTAGAAAAAATTGACCAAATTATTAGGCGAACCCTGTCCTTAATTTTGAATGTTGCTCTTGATGACCGAGCTTGGACACAAGCCACTCTGCCTATCCGCATGGGTGGGCTTGGCGTCCGTAAAATTTCCAGTGTAAGCCTACCGGCTTTCATATCTTCCGCCCATGGTACTAAAGAATTAACCAGGAAAATTCTTTCTCAATCACTGGTTAATTTTGATGTACCATATTTAGTGGAAGCTGTGAATGCTTGGAAAATCGCTTGCCCAAATATTGACCCCCCTGTCAAATCACTCGCCCAGAGACAATGGGACGAGCCACTCTGCAGAAAAGTGAGCGAAAATCTTTTGAACTCCTCTTGTTCAACTGCAGAGAGAGCTCGCCTTTTGGCTGTGGGTGAGTGGGAGTCGGGGTTATGGCTTCTTGCTTTACCTTCGTCTAACCTAGGTACTTTGTTGGACGACACCACGTTCCGCGCTGCAATTTGTTTAAGGCTTGGAGCTTCATTTTGTTCACCTCATCGTTGTCGTTGTGGTGAAGTTGTCAACAGCCTTGGACACCACGGCTTGTCATGTAGCCGTAGTGCGGGCCGTTTTGCTCGACACGCAAGTATTAATGACATAATTCGTCGAGCTCTTGCCTCCGTTGGCGTGCCAGCTACTTTAGAACCTAATGGCTTGGTACGCGACGATGGCAAGAGACCCGACGGTATGTCATTATTACCTTGGAAGATGGGTAGGGCTTTAGTATGGGACGCCACTTGCGTTGATACTCTGGCGCCATCCCATCTTCCAAGCTCAGCGTGTCGAGCCGGTGCTGCCGCTGCCGCTGCCGAGAACCTCAAACGGCGAAAGTATAATAGCCTGATTGGCAATTATGCTTTCGAACCGTTTGGGGTTGAAACTTTAGGGCCGTGGGGGCCAAGTGCACATCTTCTTTACAAAGATATTGTAAGGAGGATGGTTGACACTTCAGGTGATCGAAGGGCTGGCTACTACCTTGGGCAAAGGTTAAGCATTGCCATTCAACGTGGCAATGCTGCCAGTCTTTTGGGCACCCTACCTCACGGTAGCGATGAGGAAAATATTTTCTTTGATGCCTTATAATTTATTTATTTTTTTCATTATTATTATTTTTTCATTAGGTATTATTATTTTTTCATTATTATTATTTTTTCATTATTATTATTTTTTAAGGTGTAAATATTTTAGTTTTAATTATACTATAACAATATAAATGGAATATTGGATATATTTATTATCTAATAAATAAATAAATAAATATATTTAATAATTTCACGCCTGTCTTCCATGGGGTAGGCAGAGACTATGGAACGCAAATTGCTACGATTCCTACATACCTCTTTCGCTCCATCAACAGTCATCAATCTTTTCAAGCATGCTTGTCGATTAACGGTACTTTTAATATTAAAATAATAACTTCTTAATATTTTGGCATTATCATTAAAAACTTTCTAAAATGAATGATAATAATAACATTCATTACAAATGCACTTAGGCAGAATATAATTATGCAAATCACGTTCTTTATAAAAACCAACGCACTTATCTAATTTGTGTAAAATAAGTGCTGTATCAAATAAACGTTGTTCAACGTCTTTCAGTGTCAGCCATATTAAATAATTTAAATTTCGAAATATTCTAATTCTCATTTTAAAATCGTGTGGACGTCATAATTTGATTAGCATCGCTAAAGACCGCACAAGTCACTCTAAATAAGTAATATGAACCTAAATATGCATGCATTAAAGTTTAAATTGAGTTTTTATTATGATATAACCCCTGCTATTTTTTTATTTTTATTTTCAATGTACAGACAGCACTTTTCTACATTTTTATTATATGTATAGATGTACCACGAATATGATTGTGTTAAATATTAATAAGAAATGTGCCTCGTTGGCCGAGTGGTCGCAAGTGCAAGGGGCAAGGGGTTTCGGGTTCGATTCCCGGGTCGGATAAATAATTATTGGGTTTTAAAAAATTCTCAGTAGTAGCACGGAGTTTGGAAATGTGTCCGGTATATGGCAATAGACTAACCCCCTATTACATAGGACTCATAACAATGGTACAATTACAGTGGTATCATGTGCCGTAATGTGCACCTCTGCCTAGCCGTACGCTAGCCCTAATTAATTTCGTTTTATCAATTTCAATCGGCCGTTTTAACGCATACATAAAAATTATTTTTAACAAATACTTGAAAAACACTAGTTTCATGTATCTTTTCATTCATACCGAGAGTAGCGCATGCCGAATCATCGTTACTTTCAACAGAACGCGGTTTTTTAAAGAACCCACAAAATAACATGGTTCTAAAATATAATACCATACAGAAGTACAGGTCTTAGGCAGCGATACAAGTCACTTTTTAATTAAAAACTCTCGCTTTGTCGTAGTGGAAGTTCGTGGTGTTTCATCTAGAGCTAAGCCGTTGGTGTACAGTCGTGGACATAAACACGTAACATTTTTAGTTAAAAACAGAAAAAAAACTTATAATAATTTTTTATGGCATAAGCCGGTATACGAGCAGACGGATGACCTGATGGTAAGCAATCGGCGTCGCACATGGACACCCAGAACACCAGAGGCGTTACAAATGCGTTACCGGCCTTTTGTGGATTAGGAGTTTGAGGACCGTTGGGGATTCAGGGATTGGGGAGATTGGGAGGGTAATTGGGCCTCCGGTAACCTCACTCATACGACGAAACACAACGCAAGCGTTGCTTCAGGTCGGTTTTCTATGAGGCCGTGGTATCACTCCGGTCGAGCCGGCCCATTCGTATCGAAGTATGTGTTCGTCTCTCCCACACTTAAATATACTGTTATTGTTGCTATAATAGGTAAGTGCAGATCATAAGGTTCTATTTTCAAATTTAAAATTGTATGAAAAGTTGTTTGTGTGTGTGTGTGTGTGCCAGTGTGATTTGAAATTAGTATATATATTTTCGAATAGTACACCGCAAGTTTAATACGTTCATAACTGTTTTTGAAATCAAATATGACATTCTGAACACCATTGTTTTTTTAAATGTAAAGTATGGTATATACTCTATGTCCTTTCTTAGATACTTTTCTCTAATAATCGAGCGTGGCATAGTGCAAAATTATTATTTTAGTACTAAGAACATTAATTTTGAGCAAAATATGTTATATCACACTACCTACATCAATAACCTTTAGGGAACAGAGAGTATAGTTCCCTAAGATCGGAAAAGGAGGATCCTCCGACCAGGCGAGGTGATCGTGCCTGGCGGGCTTTCTGCCCAACAGTTGTTCGTTGGGTTTTTCTATCCATGTTTATTCGCTTGTAAACTTTGCATGTGCGATGTAGGATTCTTGTGACGTCATCCGTTGACATGTGGCATGCGTCGCCACAAACCTATTAATAAGTGGCCAACAAAAACATAACATCACGCCTTTTTATCCCCGAAGGGGTAGGCGGAGGTGCACATTATGCCACTGTACAATGTAACTTTTCACTGTTTATGTTATGATAGGGGGTGAGCCTATTGCCATATACCGGGCACAATTCCAAACTCCGTGCTACTACTGAGATTTTTTTTAAAAACCCAGTAATATTTTGCCCGACCCGGGAATCGAACCCGAGACCCCTTGCCCGACAGTCGCATTTGCGACCACTTGCCCAACGAGGCAGTGGCAAGTATAACTGGCCACTGCTGACCAAATTCCTCTTCTCACACGGAGAAGGTTTGAGCATTAACCACCACGCTTGCTCAACGTGGGCTGGCAAAATATGTAATGTTATATTATTATGTAACTTCTTTGAGTACACGACTGTACCTCGTTATGAAGTTTGATGCTCCTGTATAGTTGTTCTTTGCCTTTGAAGAATATTATTATTGCTGAGGCCGCCGATATTTTTAGTTTGTAAAGCTGTAGTACAAGGTATAACTTTGTGAACATTGCAGGTACTAATACTGCTTTGTAGTTGGGATATGCTGGTGCATATATTTTTAATTATAAGTTGTTGTGGTTTTGTGCATTTTTATAATTTGTGTGTAGATTTATATTTAGAATGTAACGTTTTGTTGTAAGAGATGGCTGAGATGTAATACAATGTAACACCTATTTGTTAGGTATATGATATGAGTTCTGTATGTTGGGAAGTGGTGTGATTTTATTCCATTTTCGTATTTTCTTTATGTAGATATTTTTAAAAGTAAAATAACTTATAACTTTCGTAAGACAAACTAAATTAATTATTACGTTTTTGGCTTACTCGCGTAATTATTTGATGAGGAACTCGACTACATTCAAGCCATGCTAGAGGCTCATATTCATGAACAGCATATCGCGACCCGCGACGCGGCGACTGTCGCGTTGCTATAGTAGCAGCGCGACGAAGATCCTCGTCAAATAATTACGTGAGTAAGACGAAAAACTAAATTATTGATTTAGTAAATAAAACTCTTATAATACTAGGTCCGACCCAGGAATCAAACTATAGATCCTTTGCTCTATATGGCTGTGACTACTAGACAAATGAGGTAGTCTTTAATATAACCAATTTAAACCCAGTAGGCTCACTTATAATTCAATAAAGATATTAGAGGAAGAAATTTTTTTATAAGTAAATCCAATTAGGTTCAGAAAAAGTTTTATCTATTTTTAACAGTACCAAAGTAAAAATATTCTTTTACTTTAAATGAATTAATAATTTTAGTGATTTATCAATGTCACCCGTATTGTTAGACACGCGTGTGTCCTTGGAAGTTTTTAGTATAAAAATAAATGTCCTTAGATATAAGACTAATAACTAAACTATTAAGGCACTGTTAATGCTCTAAAATAACAGGCTTTTTTTATAGCATACGCCGACGAGCAGTAAACGAGCAGACGGTTCACCTGATGGTAGGCAATCGGCGCCGCCCATGGACACTCGAAACACCAAGGCGTTACAACTTGTAACGCACTTGTAACTTACAAGTGCGTTACCGGCCTTTTGGGAATTGGGAATTTGAGGATTGTGTAGGATTCGGGGATTCAGGAGACGGGGTCTAGGGAGGGGAGTAAGTGGGGCTCCAGTAACCTCACTCACACGACGAAACACAACGCAAGCGTTGTTTCACGTCGGTTTTCTTAGAGGCTGTGATATCACTCCGGTCGAGCCGGCCCATTCCTGCCGAAGCATGGCTCTCCCACACAGGCTGACGACCGAATATTAATGGTTACAAAATTTTAAGTTTTACTTAAATATCATGCCATTTTACTCATTTTAAAAAGAATTTGTAGTGACAAAATTATTCTTAATCACGACTTAAAATTGAGTAACGTTTGAGTATTTCGACATAAAAGACGTTCTACTGAGCATGCTCAAAAATGTTCAAAAATGGAACGCCTCTATTCGAAAACATGCCTGAAATGAGCATACTAATTTTGCTCAATTGCAGCATGCTTTCGTGCTTTAAATTAGTATGAAACAGTACCCTTAAATATGCTTTTGAGTATATGCCTCATAAACTCATAGACTCGTAGGACGGACTCTAAAATGTGCATAATATAAAGATAGATTATGGCTCTAAACCCCCCATTTCCCTATTACAATAAACTCATAGCATACCAGTGGATGTGACATTAATATGTATAATATGTAGATACCTCTGACCACCCTTCTAGGTAATAAAAAGTGTGAAGCATCTTATTTTATTCACAACTTACACCTATATTATAGTAATAGTTCCACAACTTGCTAAAAGATGTCGTGACTCTCCAATTTCATACAAGTGAATCAGTGGATAAACAAGTAAAGCAATTGAAATAACAGTTAGTTACCTAATACAATTTCTTATTGGATAAAAATGTAGGCTTCATATGTCTGATCTAAAAAGAGAAATAGGTCAAACGGTTTCAATCCATTTAAAGTTCCAGTTGAACGGATCGTTCGTATTTTGACATTTGACAGGCAGAATAGCTGCACGCTTCACGGTACATTGTTACTATTTTGGAAGTTTCTGGAAGTCTCGGATTTTCTAGAACATTGTGTAACCGTATCGGTAGTTACGAAGTTCTTTATTGACATGTACCTAGGTACCTTGTCACAAAGATTCTCATTTATTTTAGGTGAACATGTTTTAATAGAGTTTCGTTGTTTCTATGCACGGCTGTTTTTTGTCTTTTGTGTGATTCGTTATATTGGTTAAAAACAAGGTTACATTTCGAGCTCGGGGAATTAGGTATTAATCTGTTCGTTTTTGATTCTCCATTAGAGATGTTCATCCAATAAAGATCAAGTTTTTTTATAGGCCGACGTTTGGTACCATCTGGTGGTAAGCGATAATGTGACCGTGAACAGTTCACTCGGGACTTGAATACACCCAAATTATGTTTGTTGGAAAATACAGATTCCGGCAAGTCCATTCCTTAGCGGTTTACACAAGGAAGTTTTCTTTACTTGGAAGTAGGCATTCTCTATATTCATAACCTCTCCACAAAAGGTCACCATCACTTCCGTTGATTGAAGTCCCTTGATGTACATATATAGATAGGTCCATAAGCGACGCTGGTCTTTTACTGTGCGGCACTCCGTCGGCTCGTTTACTCCTTATCCCATAAAAAGCTTATTAGTTATCACATACTAGATACTAATAACCCATTCAGCAAACAAAATAAAATATTAACTGTCTACTATATCTTGAAGGATAAACAAACATAAATATCTTACAAAACTTTAATTCAAAGAGAATATTGTTATCACACTGTCACTGCCAACATTTTCCCATAGATATCTTTAAAGCTTGAGCTTATCATTATGTAACCTATGTTATCCAGAGTCCAGAGCCGTGGCATGGCAAACAGGGCTAGTGCCAAAGGCGCCAGGTCACAGAAAGGCGCCGCGATAGCTTAAGATACGCGTACCTATCCATAGAGAGACGTCGGCGCCAAAAAAACGAGGGGCGCCAATAAAGTGTTTGCTTAGGGCGCTATCCACGTTTAATATGACTTGGGTGTCTTCAAGTCCCGAGTGAACAGGTTGCTCATAGGTAGGCGTGCTCCATCGTCGTCCACATCATCGCGAACCATCAGGCGAGATGGTGGTTAAACGTCGACCTATAAAATGTAAAAAAAAATTCACCTCTGTTCACATCCCTCACTTTGTATGAGCGAGGTAAATGTGCAATACAAAAGTAATATGTCACATTTTTATCTTAACCCCAGAGGGGCAAGATTTACACGCGTTTTGGGTTTACGTTTCATGTTTACGTTTCGGGTTACGTTAGTGTTGTTGGCCTACACGTGTCGTGTACAACTTTATTGAAGGTCACGGCAAAGGTTGTGTTAGTAATAAAAAATAAAGAATTCGATTTGGAAATAGACTGACATTCAATTGAAAATACAATGAAATTTTCAATAGATTCTAACCAAGTGGTGGGTGGTTGAATTATCATGTTGATAGTTCGGTTATTATTGGGTTTGACTGACAAATAATGTAATGTTTTGAGTATGACTTGAAATAGATCCATTAATATATTATAAAGTGACTAAAGAGTAACATTAAATGTTATTAAGGATGAGGCATAAATACCTGCCTACGTACCTACCTGTACAGTAGGTTCTGTCTAGGCGGTTTTAATTTTAATTTTTGAATACTTAAATTTATATAGTAAACTATATAGTTTCTAACTAGCTGACCCGACAAACTTTGTACCGCCTAAAAATATATTTTCTCACCTTTTAAACCTTCCCTGGACTTCCACGAATATTTCAAGAATAAATTAACCAAACCGGTTCAGCCGTTCTCGAGGTTTTTGCGAGACTACCGAACGGAAATTCATTTTCATTCATATAGATTATATAGTTTCTGCCATTAGAGAAACTAAAACGCAAAAAAATGAGTAAGTTATGAGATGTAACGTCGTAGTAGTTCATTAGCTCCGAGCGTATGGCGTGTCGCGTTTAACGCGCGCCTCAAAGAGCCATCAGACCACCACGAATGGGGCCCAATAGGGCTGACGCCAATACGGAGCTGATGCCGATAAGAGTCTGACTTTGTCTGTCACCTCACCCAAGCGGGAGAAGTAATTCGATTACCCCCCTCCCCCTAAAATTAGTTTATTAGCAGCAAGCAGTTTTCTGAGGCGAGAAATTAGCAGCTATACTTTTAACGCAAAAACTATATTTTCTTTAGCATAGTAAAATATTACATCTTTACTTATATTATAAATAGGAAAGTGAGTTTGTTTGTTTGTTCCGCTTTCACGACGTAACTACTGAACCGATTGCTTTGAAATTTTGCAGAGGTAAAGTTAGAAGTCTGGATTAAATAATAGGGTACTTTATATCCCGGAAAAATTTAATATTCCCGAGGGAAAACAAAAGTATTGGTATAGATGGCGCTGTGTGTATTGGTATATGTCACATAGGCTACTTTTTATCCTTTTGTGACGCGAGCGAAGCCGCGGGTAAAAGCTAGTTTCATTTATAATTTGTTTGTTTACAGAGAGAACATGTTCTAGCTGGTAGTTGGCTGCCCACTGATGGTGTCAGTGTATGGGATCTGACAGCCAGAAAGCTACTAAGCTTCATCAAGGTGCAGAATCGAAGACCAGACGTGGACGGCGAGTACGTCTACGCGTGTCGATACTGGCGTTCCTATGATGTGTGTACTTTCATAATTATAGAGGAAAATGCTTCTTGTCCCAATATTAATACCATCCTTTTTAGAATGACTTACACTTTCATCGTTGATTGATTTTAGTGTAGGCAATTATGACCATTATGTACATCTATTTGAAGTAAAAATTGTTGAATTCATGCGTAGATTGGACTATGTAGAAGTAGTAATAGTTCCTAATATTTTTGACTTCATAGTTTTTTGTTACTGTTAATACTCATTCATTATTAATTACGTAAAATTGAACTCCAATTTTCAATTCAATGACTGCCTCGTTGGCCGAGTGGTCGCAAGTGCGACTGCCGGGCCCGTCTCGGGTTAGATTCCCGGGTCGAGCAAAGAATTACTGGGCTTAAAAAAAAACTCAGTAGTAACACGGAGTAATTCCAGAATTATGCTCGGTATATGGCAATAGGCTCACCTCCTATTGCATGGGACTCATAACATAAATATTGAAAAGTGGGTGTTACATTGTACGGTGGCATTTAGTGCCGTAATGTGCACCTCTGCCTACCCTGATTATGTTATGAATTCCAATTTTGTGTGTTACATCTGAATCTTTAATAAGTAGCTAGAATATTGATTTGAAAAATGTTATTTCTATTTCGAACGAACAAAAAGTTTATAGCCGATACAAATAAAAGCTAGAAAAGATGTAAGCTTCCATCGGTATGCCGGTGAAAATGTTGTCAAAATCGATTCAGTGCACAGCGCATATTCGGATACACAGAATTCCTTTTACACTGTACACATTCGTTTATTCGATAAATATCTGGATGAAGGCATGCACGTATATGCGCGAATACGCGCTGAGATTATAAGAATAAAAAATAGGAAATAAACTGCTGTGGTTGTAATGTCTGTTCAAACAAGATAGTAAATTAAAATGGTGAGCTTTAATGACAAATTAAAAATTGACGAGAAACTGTTATAAGATTAATTGAGCACATAACATAATATCACGCCTTTTATCCTCGAAGGGGTAGGCAGAGGTGCACATTATACCACTGTACAATGTAACACCCACTTTTCACTATTTATGTTATGAGTCCCATGTAATAGGGGGTGAGCCTATTGCCATATACCGGGCACAGTTCCAGACTCCGTGCTACTACTGAGATTTTTTTTTAAACACACAATAATACTTTGCCCGACCCGGGAATCGAACCCGAGACCCCTTTCCCGGCAGTCGTAATTGCGACCACTCGGCCAACGAGGCAGTCGCGTCGTTTAATTGAGCAATAAGAATGAAAAGGGAGTGAAAGTTATGAAGAATGTAATAAAAAAAAAAAGGTCCACTTCAAGTGATATAAGACACGGAAATGAAGATAGATGTAGATGCATCCATATAATATGCAAAGACGATGTCAAATATGCACATACCAAATGAATTGTATGAGACGCAATGTGGAGGAAAAGGGAGTGTGATAGAATGACATTGATTAATGATGATGACGAAAATGATAATGTTTGTGTTGATCTCCCCTAATTCGACTTAGGAGCAGGTTGGTATGATCAATATAGAATACTATTTTTCAATATAAACATAGTATTTTATACCCAAATGCACTATATACACAATATATTATGTTGAAAACACTGCCTCGTTGGCCGAGTGGTCGCAAGTGCGACTGCCGAGCAAGGGGTCTCGGGTTCGAATCCCGGGTCGGGCAAATAATTACTGGATTTTTAAAAAAATTCTCAGTAGTAGCACGGAGTCTGGAATTGTGCCCGGTATATGGCAATAGGCTCACCCCCTATTACATGGGACTCGTAACATAAATAGTGAAAAGTAAGACCCACATTGTACAATGGCATAATGTGCACCTCTGCCTACCCCTTCAGGGATAAAAGCCATGATGTTATGTTGAAATCACTTCAACCGAAAAAACGGCATGGTCAAATATTTCGGGGAAATATAACGTTTCTATCCGGCTTAGCGATTATATCCCACTAAGCGTTAGTGTTCCATATTTTTTTGTTCAGTCTCATATTATATAGACGACTTCTCTCGCAAAATTTTCGTTTAGTTATCAACTACTTTCGCAAACCTAGTTTAACTTTCACTGAGATAACCTCAACGTCACGATGTTGGCTTTGTCGTTTTAGTTTGCTATCATTTTAGATTCAAGTTAAACTTCCAACATGGTCGCTGGCAATTTGTATTAAAATTACAACGAGATTTTATCGTAAATAGAAAAGTTATTTCGGTGTTTAACTTTGTTAGGAAAATATTTATTTGTCAGACAAAAAGCTGATGAATAAGTTTATATTTTGATTGGTTAAAAATAAACTTTTGTTATTACTTTCCTAAGGGGCTTTATAAAGTTCATTTTCGAATCATTGGTTATAATTGGACCTTGTTTAATAACAATTTGCTTTGTAAGTAGCACTAGGTAAGCCTAGGTAATCCTATTTGTTCTTCTTTAATCAAAGGAGTTGCAATACGAGCAGTCCGCCAATCACATACTTTGTGAGTGTGATCTTTGGCAATATGAACGTAACACTATATTAGATAATTTAATTGTTTCATCAGGTGTAACTTATTAATGCGGACCTTGTAAAACCAAATTTATGTGTGTTTAGACGTTTTTGCCATACATATTAATGTAAGCAAGTATAACCGATCACACAAAGGATCCATTTCGTTTTAAGTCCATTTTTCCATGGTACTTGCCGAATGGATTTCTTCCAGTCGTGTAGTCTTATTGAGTGAGTGAGTGAGTGAACACTATATTTTTTTTCATTCTTTACGGGTTCTAAGACAGTGATTCATATCTCTGGGACGCGCCGCACTTCAGTATTCCGGGGCTTTCATGGTTGTATCTACTGTAGATCCTGGCTTACAAGAGATGCAGCAGTTTTAGAAGGGTGTGGCGGGCTTCATCTCGACTCATCAAAAAAAACCTAGTGCTGTTGAAGTCCCAATTATTTACCTACTTTCTACTTTTTATGGTATTAAAAATGCAATGTGTTCTATTTTCGAACTAAACTTGAAACTCTTATGTGAATAGGGGATGCCGTATTGGTCTGTAGAGGCGTTTCTTTTTATTACAGGCTACAAAAATAACGTAAAACTTAACATTTGTATAATTATGTAATTTAATTGACAGAATCCCCATCTTAATTCAAATCAGTGAACATATTCATCCAATTCTATCTTCACAAGGTAAACCTTACAAAATTCTTGTTTGATACGAAAATACAATTACGGTATAACTCCCGGGGTTGCCAGCCTGTCAGATACACTTGTCAGTCTGCGTATGTTGGTTGTTAATTCAATTTTAAAATGCTTCACCGGTATCCGTCGAAAAATTGGCAATATTTTCCAGTTTTTACTTTGCTCTCTAGATAGGTACTAAGTTCTTTTATTTCATTTTTGAATCGAGTTTCAAGTATCCTCGTGTATTTTTTCGATAATCCTGGAATTTGGGATCGATAAAGCTTATTTGAAATGTTCTCGATGCTTAAAGTGTAAAATATATCTATCATCATCATCATCATCATCAAGCCTTTTATCCCCGAAGGGGTAGGCAGAGGTGCACATTATGCCACTGTACAATGTAACACCCACTTTTCACTATTTATATTATGAGTCCCATGTAATAGGGGGTGAGCCTATTGCCATATACCGGGCACAATTCCAGACTCCGTGCTACTACTGAGATTTTTTTTTTATCATAAAATATATCTATGATACACTTAAATATAACCTTTATATCCAATGCTTACTGTTCTTTTGTGACCCTTAGTTTTCACCTACGTCTAACCATTTAAGAAAGATACTCAACAGTTTTTGTCTAGATATCCCTTCTAAGCATCAGTAATAATGTCTATTCCTTCATTTGATTCAGTTCTCTAACATTATTCTACTACACATCTGTGTAGTTCATCTGAACGAAGGTAGTGTTTTTCTTAAATATCACGTATGAGGTCGGTTTTGATCCCTTTGGCCCTCGAATAGTGTCGAATCATGCAGTGGGATTTCGTAATGTAATTTTACTGTTTTTTTAACAAGTTTTAAGGTTTAATGAACTTATTACAATATACTGGATATTCAGAAATAGGATTAATTTTCCTGCCACTGGCCCACAGAAAGAAATTGCAATAGGAATAGGTGGTACCTTTGTACTTTAGTTTTATATATATGTTGTCCTTTATTTTGTATGTGTGTACATAAATAATAATAATTAGTATTTAAATTATTATAGACGAGACTAGTGAGTAACAGAATATGAGCCTCTAGCATGGCTTGAAACTAGTCAAGTCCCTCGTCAAATTATTACGTGACTAAGCCGAAAATATAATACTTTATTTAGTATATCTCACGAAAGTTACAATACAAATATAATAATTACTATTTTATAAAATTAGGGCGTTATTTCCTAATTGACTAGTCTAAGGAGTAGAAGAAGAATAAATATTGGCTCATTTCTTATTACAATGACACATATTTATAGTTTATTAATGTTAAAGTCACGTAGATACACATCAACCTGTTCTTAAATGCATTTTATTACTTTACTAGCGACTCGCCCCGGTTTCGCACGGCTGCAATATGCATGTATTATATATATAAACCTTCCTTAAGAATCACTCCATCTATTAAAAAAACCGCATCAAAATCCGTCGCGTAGTTTTAAAGATCTAAACATACATGGGAACAGACAGACGACGAATAGCGACTTTGTTTTATACTATGTAATGATAAACACTCTTGTTGTCTTTTGAAAATTATTAACATACTATTGTCTCTAATTCTGTTTTAAACTATAAATAAAATAGACAAAAGATTTCTGAACATTTGACCTACAAAATAGAAAGTTGAAGTGAATGGTATAAAGGTATAACTTTGATTCTAAATTCTTTCTGGATCGTTTGAACTGATTTGTTCAAAATCAAATAAGTTTACTGAACACCTGCGAGTTACAGATTAGATTGAGAAATTTCTTTACTAATCAAATTATATGGCTGCGTCTCCAAATTGACTGATTTTCAACTAGCCCAATTTTCTCATCAACTATAGTATAGTCTGAAGTAATTTCTATGTACTTGGAAATAAAGGTGAAAGTAATTTGCATTAGCTACTAACAAGTAGAGTGTAGAAGTTAGTAATTTTTATTAAAGCAAATTGTAAGCGTATTTTGTTGAATTTTTAGCAGCTTTTTCACATGAATCCACACGGCTGATAGATCGGCATTAGTCGAATAAAGTTTGATATTTTATTTATTATTTATATACACATACAACATAAAGGACAACACGTCATATATAAAATTGAAATACAAAGCTACCAGCTATTCCTATTGGAATTTCTTCCAGTGGACCTGTGGCAGGAAAAGTAAGAATGATAATAATATAACACACTGTATAATAATCATAGATATAAATGTTTCTGTGGTAATAACAAATAGAATATTGACACAGAAACCAGACGAGATTTTACATAAATACAAGTATTCAATATTCTAGGTAATAGGTATTCTGGAAATTACCTAGGTATCGTTGAAAGCACTTAATTCATTATCTTGTATATTCAGGTCGTCATTATCCGCTGTGTAAACCTACCTACTAGAAGTAATTAACTCCAACTAGAATACGTATAATTGAGTAATTTACATCTAGTATTCCACTATGAAAACGCTCCATCAAAGCTCATAAATGTACCTTAATTATGAACATATTATTGTATCCATTATAAACTACACGTGGTACTTACATAATCAAATCAATTCCCCCGGCTAGTAATAGTCTCTTTCTATGTACAATTTATTAACAAAATCATAATTATAATTACAGTACAACCGCAAAGGTAAGTACGCTCTGGTCGGTGGAAGTGGAACCAATAGCCTGGAAGTGATAAATCTCCATAACAGATACATCACATGTTCCTACCCCAGCCCGGGCACTATACTCGCCGTCACCAGCTACCAAGAACGCATAGCATTCGCAGGCACCTCCAGTGCCTTCACAATTGTCTCCTTCTATGACCCCAAACTACAAAAAGAGAAGTACCAAGCCGCTATCGACGCTGATTATGACTACTCAAAGCCAGCTCCCGGCACGATCACTCTTTATCACGATGACGTGAGCATGTACTCCTCCACTGATCAGACTCCAGACACAGACATGCCCGAAAGCCCATCTTCAACTGGAACTGATACCCCAAAGTCGTCATAGAAAACCTTGACAAATATGTCAACGTTTAGTTTTTAAATATATTTTTAATTTCTATTTAATAATACCTTTCATTGTATCCAAAAGCTTTTGTTTTATTAATGAAATAACCTCAATTTAATGAAGTATCCACCGAAAAGCTTTCAGCCTAGCACATGTACAGTAAGTATGACAGATGTAAATGATGATGATGGGCTCAAATTACAGCGGCACGCGAACGGCCCATCACCCAAACAGAAATCCGTTTCAATTTTGTTAAAGAGATACTCGTGTTCATTTCACTTCGCAGTCGGTGCCAGTTCAACGTATCGTCGTCATTGCAATGATAATTTGCAAAGCTTGTTTCAAGCGAATTGGACCGCAACTGCAATAACCATAAAACTCATCCAAATACGTGTCGAAATTCAACGGCGCCAAATTGAAATCCTGGAAACAATTGCACAAGTTTCCACAACAGAAAAACGAGACTCGGCCAGCATTGAAAAATTAGAGTCGGCATTGCGAATTCAGCCGAGACTACAATGGCGAACAAGTTGCAATAGAATTTAAATAAAGAAGCGTTCCCTAACAGCGCGAACTCGTGTGCTGGGCGTTGGTGAACTTTCAACTTTTACCCGCTTATGTAGCAGGAGCGTACCTACGTCTCCCCGCCCCACCCGCGGCCGGGGTGGCGGGAGCTTTTCCGTACTTGGACCGAATATTTACAGCGCAACCTAAATATAGCGTGCCACTGCTCAGCTGGCACGGGCGGGGGGCGAGTGGGAGGGTAAACATTCCCCCTTCACCCTTCGGTAGCTCAACGTTGTAGAAGGCCATTCGAGCGCCGGCTCCGGAGGTGAGCGGACATCTCCTGTATAATGCAGAGGTCGCACGGCGACCATGACCGTAGTCAGGAGAGGTTGTCGCTCGCTATGGCGATAAAGTCACCCTCAAGGCCATGGTGTACGAATTGGCGTGACAGGGTTGTATGAACGGATGCATTTGTAGTCAACAGCTGATACGAATTATAAATGATCTTTCAGCACGCATGCCTAATATACTATATTTAGATGACGTATGTTTGGAACATTCTGGAACAATAAAAGCCTGTACCCATTTAGGACAGTAATAGTATTCAGATGAAATTGAATGGGTCTCGGCTTCTGATTTCAATGGATTACGAAAATAGCTCAGGAACTTTGTATAGGGACCTGATAGTATCTAGAAACTGGGATAGATTGTACAGCCGTGTCCCTATTAATAATACTGAATTTAGTTTAGATTCACAGCGTGGTATTTAGTTTCATTGTAAATATTTATGGTTTTGCCGCGAATTAATAATAACAAATCATTCTGCTAACAATACTTCCTTGGGGATTCAACAAAGAGTTAGTCTTAAAAATCCCCTTTAATTAATCAAATTAATGTTAAACAACTTTGATAAGAACTCTGAAGGTACATAAGACCTTCCTTAAAACTAATTATCTCCAGGTAACGAGAGCGATTTAGAAATCAGCTTGCATTTTTTGTTTAGTAAGGTAAACAGATCTTTCGGATATAATTTATTACACCTCCTCTTCCTTAAATGGGTTAGGCAGATACGTCTGAAGGCTTACATTTATATCGTGGAACTGGGAACAAGCTACACTTTACACTTATAGTTATCAACGTAGGTAGGTATGCTTAGTTTCAAATTCAACAATATTTTGATCCGTCCATCGTATCCAGGTTCTTGTTAGACAATAGTAGCACCTGCTACTTCAGGAAAATCAAATGTTTTATTCAATCTAATCTCCGACCGATAGAAGATTAGAGACTGACAAAATATCTGACAGCTCTTTGTAAACAGGGAACATTCATTTATTATTTAACTAGATTTATTTTTAATTCGCGAAGCTTATAAAGTTGTTTTGCTAATGTAACGAGGGTCGTTTGGACCGTGCCGGGCGTTCTATATATCATTTTTGTGGCGTTTTTGTTTTTGTGAGTTTGGAACAACGCCATTAGTTATCTCTCGCTCGAGGCGGCTTTTTTAAAAGTCGATATTCTAATAGCTACCTATATACGTTTATTAAGGTCACTGTGTCATTTCTAACGCGAAAATTTATTAATTGCTTTATATTTTAAAAGTCATTACGTGAGACTAGATATGAAATAAATTGCTATCATTAAAGTGTCCTGTTAATTAATTTTACTCAATTTCCTTTATATTCTTTGTGTCTTTAAAAGTTTTACCAAAAGCAAACGGTGGACAAAAGGAGATAGCTGTGAGGCACGGCGCGAGGAACAATAGGCTTCGTGAATAAAAGAGCTACGGGATAAAATTAAAATATTATAAAGGTTATGTTGGTATGTACTTTTTATCGCCCACTGCTGTACACAAACAGTATAATAATATATTGTATAACCAGACAGACAAAGCCTTACAAATCAGCTTTAGACTATGACGTACGACGATCTTTGTCAGCGTAATAAAAAGATTCATTACAATCCTTGGCAATCTAACGACATCGACACTATTATAGTTTGTGTTTCTAATTTCATGAGAGAAAATAAATTACAACGATGCGACTGGAAGTCAACATGTAATGACGTCAATAACAGCAAACGAATTCAGGTTTGCAGAATTAAAAAGCGCTGAGAACGCAAACTTGGCGGATTTAGAGATTCGGGCGTAGTGGCGTAGCGGCGTAGAGGGGGCGAGGGCGGCGTAGTGGGACGTAGCACGGGCGTCGTAGCTGCATCGATCCGCGGGCCGTGACCTTGACCCGACCGCGTTCCCGGATGTACCAGCACTCGCCTAGTTGCGCCATTGTCGCTTTATTCAGCTCCTACTGGCTTTTATTAGCTCCACTTTTATTTCCCTTACCTCATATTAGCTTCGAGAAAATGTAGGTGCGTCTAGACAAGTTTGTTTTTCTTGTAAACATAATGGATTACAATTCAGTCTCAAGGTTTTATTTTTTTTTGTTCATCTTTGCTTATGTTTGATTCACGGTGTGAATATTTTATATTTGCCTGTTCTTAAATCTTTCCCCACTTTTTATAACACTTCCCATTTTTTTCCTTTTCATATTGTTTCGCTTTTGTTTACGCTTCATGAATATCATATTTTGTGTCGATGTAGAATATTTTTTAGCCGTGCTTACCCTGGTTTTTGACATAGGTACTATTGAAGGTAGAATATAATTATGTTTATTAAGTAAGTGAGGGAGAGCCATGCTTCGGCACGAATGGGCCGGCTTGACAGAAGTGATACCACGGCCTTACAAAAAACCGACGTGAAATAACGCTTGTGTGGTGTTTTGTCGTGTGTGTTACCTGACGCGTTAAAAGTTTAACGCGTCCGGTGTTTCAGGCGTCTTTGGGCAGCGCCGATAGCTTACCTTCAGGTGATCCGTCTGCTCGTTTCAGTAAACGGAACAGGCCAGTGCCTATTCCATAAAAAATCTTTTTATTCAGAAAAGCGATCTATTTGATGAATTATTTATTTGCCCAATGTAAATTTTAGATTATGAATGAGTAGCTACTTAAGAATTTCTTTAGAAGTCTTCATTTTTTTTTAGAAAACTTCTTATGAAGATAGTTCTTGAATAAGTTTAGATAACGGAAAGTAAGAAATGTCCATGACGTCACAACTGACCTAATAGTCTTACAAAAAGACGTCATAGAAAGTACATACAACAAAAGCTAACAGCAATTACAAGCCGTACGGCCCAGTGGGCGTTGCCACAATGTGTTCTAAACAAAATTATGCAGATGCATGCAATCTGGTCGCCAGGACGGTGGCCGGTGCATAACAATGTATGCTAATCAAAAGATAGCGCGCATGATTTAAGTACACAACTGTGTTTCCGCTTTACTCGAGGCCTTGAATTTTGGCTGAGTATTTTGGCGAGCTGGCTGAGTTTTGGTGCAGTGTGCCATTGAGTTTTACGTGCTATCGGTTGCCAATGTTTAATTTTATAGGTATTGTAATCATTAATCAATTGTTTTACGACTTAAATTGGGTTAAATGTTCCAGTAAGACACAAGTTTTATTTATACTTAAGTTAATTCTTTTTAATTTGTAAAAGCTTTCTATTTGGTTGGTTTTTTTAAGGGATGAGTACCTATAATGTGTTTAATAATAGGCTAACTGCTATTATAAAGGAACTAATAACCTTACTTACTGTGTATAAAACCTGTGTGAGCCGTTTTAAATACAAAATACTGTTACTCTTTTTTTAGTAATATCAAATCTAAAGCTACCGTAACAAATACTGACACAATAATATTTTAATATAAATATTTTAATATTTGAATTTAAATTGAGAGGATTGGACGGAATACATTTGAATTAATTATTGATAGAGAAACGGTATTAATTAATTCGACAAAATAATGAACGATTATTTCAACTCCTGTACTATTTGTTCGCTTTGTTTGTGTTTTTGAAGCTCACTTAAAATACGTTCTCTTTGTAAAACACGAAGTAAATTGTGCGAACAAATCCTTGATTAAAAGGAATTATGTTTAATTGCAGCCGACAGGAAACTGGAGCTTTGTAGTTTAATAAAATATATTATTCTGTATTTATGTTAAATGTATTCTTAACGGTATGTATATTGTATTCTGTATTTGGTTAACTTGTACGGACGGGTTAACAATGTGAATAGAAGCTGGAAGTGTTATTATATTCTTTCAGATGTTATTTTATCTTTCAGTAATGGCATGGAGTCTTTAAATTATCCTTACTATAATATTATAAATCGGAAAGTGAGTTTGTTTGTTCCACTTTCACGCCGTAACTACTAAACCGATTGCTTTGAACTTTTGCAGACGGAAAAATTTGATATTCTCGAGGGAAAACGAAATTATTGGTATAGATGGCGCTGTGTGTATTGGTATATGTCACAAAGGCTACTTTTTATCTTTTTGTGACGCGAGCGAAGCCGCGGGTAAAAGCTAGTGCTTTATATAGGGTTAATAGGTTTACCCTGTGTTAAAAGGGACTCGAAACACAACTGGTGAAAAGTGGTTATTACTTTGTATAAATGCAGTTCACACTACCTCTTGGGGTATTAAAGGGGTAAAGTTATTATAGAATATTTTATTTCTTACTACTATTTACCTCCAATCTATGAATCTAATCCAGAATTCTTCTTTAACAGCCCCTTTTAACCACTCAACGACAAAGTAAAATCAAATTACACAATAGCATTACCTGCCCCAAAATTTAATCTCAGACCCGAAGAACCGAACATTCTGCCTGATTTCCTCTAAAAATATCGAAAGAAGTCGATGGCCCAAAAACTGTGCGTAATTTTATTATCATCAAAATACCATCGCCTATCTGGGACGGGTCTGGGGGTTGCCGTACATAAATAAACGACATTTTGCCCCTAAATTGCCTTCATAAATTATGTTAGATCGTAGTTACAGAAATTACGCTCTGAATTTTAATGTTAGGATTATAGTTTCGTGTGTAATGTTTTGTTGTCTGCCGTCTTCTTACGGCTGGGGGCAATTGGGGCAATTGTGGCTTTGTGATGGTTGGAAGAGGGTTGTGTTGTGTATTCCTTTTTGGTATTCAAGGGTCAAGTTTATAATATTTATTTATTTATTTCTTCTTCACAAAACATAACAGTGAATGGCGGACTTAATACCTCATAGCATTCTCTTACAGTCAACAATAGGGAAGTGCAGAGAAATGAAGTGGTTGATGCGAAGCCAGAACACTAAGTACGCTTTGTTACGTTTTACCAGTGCTGTTATTATCATTTTGTATCTATTACCATGACACTATGACAATTGAAAATATTTTATAGTGTAAATAACGCAGGTAAACAAATAGAGAAGTCTTACTGGCTCGGAGACCTCCCCCTGTAACTTCCAGTTGCCCCTGTTGGGCAAGTTGAACTTAAAAGGGATTTGCGTCCAGTGGCTCCCTGAGACCTTTATCATATCGTCTGTCTATCTTCTGGATGGACATTCTACGCTATGCTGCAATTACAAATGTTAAATTTTATTTAGTCACAGGTTTTTTTTGGTGTTTCCATTCCATCATGTCTTCACTACATAGTATAAAACAATGTCGCTATCCGCCGTCTGCCTGTTCCTACGTATGCTTAGAACTTTAAAACTACGCAACGGATTTTGAAGCCGTTTTTTTAATAGATACAGTAATAGTTGGAAGGTTTATATGTATAACACATGCATATTGCACCCGTGCAAAGCCGGGACGGGTAGGTAGTAAGTAAATAAACGCAACGTACATAAAGTACTAGTGCTAACAGTAATATCATTTAACAATTTAATAAAACTCTATACAAACATAAATCGTAAAATACTTCAAATGCACTACAAAGTTCATTTGCTTTGTTATTTAACTTATTATCTTAATGTGACTGTGGAATACGCTTTTACTAGCTACTGAATGTTCGTGGCAGCGTAATAAACGGTTTGTGTTCAAAATGGCGATGTTTTTACAGTTTGTTTTCGCTTTTTGTTGACGTCATGTTGTTTTTTATGAAGATACGAGCCAGGTGCTTTTGTGATGCGATTGTTTTTGTTTTGGCGCACAAGTAATTTCTATTGCGATAGGTCCTTATATCTTTTTTAATCGTGAGGTATATATGTCAACAACGAAGTGAAAAACTGAGGTTATATTATTGGTCGAATAATTGCAATATTTGAATAGTGAAATGCACACGCATTCTAGGTTATTAGCTTGATAACCGCAGTGACGAAAGCATGCATTATAATCAAAGATTACATACTACTCTTTCTGGTCTCATAAGACCAGAAAAGCCTTTGTTATTTACAATTAGTTATGGAAAAATTCTTCAACCGAAGATAGAATAACAGTTGTATGAATCCGCAAGTTTCTATGAGCTGATGATAATGAGAACCACTGACCAGTGACCACATAGTATTATTACTTCATCTGCAATTTCCTTCTGAAACCTATAAGCGATACAACGCCGAGACGAACTAAAAAACAATATTTCAATTTCATTATTTGCTTACCTCTCAGGTACGAGAGCAGTATCGGAAATAAAAACTCGATTTGAATGCTTCTGATTGAATCGGGTGCACTGTAATAACGCAGAAGTGTTTTTGATTAGGAATTTTTGTCATAATTTCGTGGTATGTGTATTGTTTTAGGTTAGCATAATAGGTTTTAATTATTGGCCTCACGGTAATCGCAGAGTAGACCATCATAATCATCATTGCTAGTATAATGAGAGCCCACTCAGACACCATCACAAGTAACCGCACCATAAGAAAGCCATGCTTCGGCACGAAGAGGCCGGCTCGACCGGAGTGATACCACGCCCTCACAGAAGACCGACGTGAAACAACGCTTGCATTGTATTTCATCGTGTAGGTGAGGTTACCGGAGGCCCAATTACAAACCTGAACCGTTGAAATTGTGGTCTGTGACCTGACTGTGAAGCATGCAAGCCTGGGTAACTGTAATATTTTATTTCTGTTCTAATCAATATTGTCAAAGCGAGATGTTTATTCATGAAACGCTTATCAAATTCCTCTAGAAAGTTACGAAGTAGTAAGAGAGCGAAGCACGAAATATTACAAAGT
Source organism: Spodoptera littoralis (assembly GCA_902850265.1). Taxonomy (NCBI): domain Eukaryota; kingdom Metazoa; phylum Arthropoda; class Insecta; order Lepidoptera; family Noctuidae; genus Spodoptera; species Spodoptera littoralis. Next base: position 11,140,387 of record LR824538.2, on the reverse strand, counting down.
AACAGAAATATTAAGGCCTTCATTATTATCAATGGGGGCTTTCCAAGCTTCGTTTAAATATAAAACACAGGGTATTCAAGTTCGGGAATCGAGGGTTGAACTTGAACTATCAATTTGGAGGCCAAAATTCAAGGCGATTCGTTTCAAGGTGATAATTTAACCTCGATTTTACATAGCCTTCATAATTTGTTACTAAGCCTTGATAAGTAACTAATGGTATGTATTTTAATCGTGTTTACTATACTTATCTCTTATAGGTACTTACAAGTTTGCAATCTTGATTGGGTTGTAAATTAGTTGTTGAAGATTAATAACATGTATCAATCTATGTTATAGTATTTTCCATTGCGCATAAAATGAGACGAAATATTTAATTTACGATAATACGTTAAGTTGATTTAATTGTATCAGATTAATTGTGATAGTTTTCCCTGACGTAGAGGTTTCTTACGGCTTTTTCATGATAGAAAGTTACTGTTTACAACGTAACATTATAGCGATGGTTAACAAAGATTATTTAAATCTCATACTTCCTACCTCTTGCTAATTATCACCACAACATAATTAAAAATAGTCTAGCTACCTACGCACATTTCCGCTAACAACATACCAGCTAATTTACCCCCTAATTAAAGACACATACAGAACAAAGTCCCATGATTAAACATGGACAGAGACAGAATATTTGTAAAATTAATTATGGCCTGTCCCTATCATTACCCTCTACATGAAACCACAGAGCCACATTTTCACCGTACGGTTAGCCGGATAGCCACGGAAATTAACTTCGAGCCCAGTACGGCAGTACCTGATCATGCACAGCTTAATGTATTTTAAATGAACGAATCAATTATGACTGTACGGGAAACCGTGCCATATGAAAATGAAAGGGTAAGAGTCAATGAAAATTTTATGACGCAACGAATTGATGTGACGTTGTTTGTTTGTGTGTAGCTGTTTATGTTACGGGCTTGTTTGTGTGTCGTAATGTGACGTGTTCTGTTTGTTGAAGGGGTTTATGTGTCGCATAGAATATTGGAAGATGAAAATTGGTGGTCGAAACATAAGTGATGACTTTTGTTTATAATCTAGTTGTTATATTATGGAGTGAACTAATTGATTCTCTGGTCAAGTCAAAGCATTTATTTTACTTAATCCTTAATTTCTTTGCGCGACAAAATCCGAAATATATGGAAATTTGCCAAAGGACAAGAGTTACCGACATAGCTCGCAAAATATACGTATGCAGACTGAAGTGGCAATGGGCAGGCCACGGCGCTCGAAGGACTGACGGCAGATGGGCCAGGAAAGTCCTTGAGTGGAGACCACGGACAGGAAGACAAAGCGTGGGCAGGCCTCCCGCTAGGTGGTCCGACGACATCGCCAGAATTGTGGGGAGCCAGTGTATGCAGATGGCGAGTTGTCGTTCAACGTGGAGGATTAAGGGGGAAGCCTTTGTCCAGCAGTGGACGTCTTCCAGCTGTTAATGGTGAATGATGATGAATCCTTAATTAGGCAATTTATAAACAGCAAAAATTACTTTGCGCGTCTGTCTAGCAGACCAGTCATTTTATGTCTAGCATGATTAATTTCAGATTTCATGTCATTACTGACAATATTAAAGTTACTTATGTATAGTTGACTGATGAATCTAAGCCGATGATGATGCTTGCGACCTTTAATACAACAAGGCTGGCCATCCAGCACCACATGTTTCGATCATTAAAAATTTACCGAAACAACATGCAAAAATCCTCGTAAACGACGACACGAGCCAAGCATTAACTAGTTCCATAAAAAACCAAATTCAAGGTAAAACTTTGACGTTTATCCTTTTGTTTTGTTGAGGCTCCAATTTATTTTGTGATGTTAAGCCCGTTTCAGATCAGACGTCGATTCAGGTAGTGAGCAACCCTTTTTTCCAATTTACAAATAACAAGTAACATTTGCGAAGCTATCTCTGCACCTACATAAATTCGTTCGGATTCGACGCACGCACGAGTAACGTAGAACCATCTTTTCGACGTATGTAGGCCAATTCTACTTTTAACATATCGATAGGAGAAAACGAGACAGTTTTATGAATAGATCTTTGTTCGATTATTGTAGTTTTGTAGTTTTTTGTGTTGATATTATGTGGTTTTTAGTGTCTTACTGATCTGTTTTTTTTTTATCTAAACGCTAAAATATTTACTAGTGTAATAAACACATTTAAACGTAGTCTTTGCTAGTATTGAATGAGTATGACAATAGACTATTATTTAAATTTGTAAATGCTGGGTTTATCTGAATAACTACATACTTTAACCACACATTTTAGAAATGCAGCAAAAGACGAATGCGAAAACATACCTATTTGTCGTCTTCCAAATTGAAATACCCACTCAATAGTTTCGATACGCCTTTAACATAATGTATCTTTCAACAACTATATAATGTAGACACTATAGTAAGAACTTGGCGTGTCCTACACCCGTCCTAAAACTTTACAGGTGCAATCTTATGTACTAGAAATGGTGATTTAAATGTACTTTTGTGTGCTGCACATACTGAGGGTTTCCACACGAACTGTAATGTAAGCAATGTTAGAAATATGTGGGCCACACGTGTTCGGAAACCAGATAGGAAGCACCCTAAACGGATTAAATTGAAATATACTGACTAACCCTTTTGCAGGCTGTAACGGATTCAGGAATCTAAAGGTAGGCGTACTCCAAATTCCTGCATATTTTATGACCTAAGTTTGGGCCATGGAGAGATAAGTTCACGTTTTTTATACATAGTGGGGTTAGCAAAAGTAGAATAACAGGAATTTTAGAATAAATGTAGGTAATCTCAAATTTGGATAGTATTCAAGGGGCGTCTAAAGACCAGAAGACATAATAGAGTAGCCTTCCTCTAAGTGGACTGATCACCGGCTACATCATCAAAGTCACAGATCACCTAAAACTGACTATACGTAAAAATGTCTAAGCTAGCATACTTCTAGCTAAATCCTAATTCTATACCTACCTCTATGTACTGAGAAATTAGTAGAAAATCGGAAAATCCAATAAAACTTTTTCTCACTTGGGAAATCGAAACGTGTTCAGGAGACAGATTCTAAGAACAAGGCAATCTTCTGGCTGACCTGGAAATACCTTCTAATTGAACTGTGTGAATCTATATGGTGACATTAGTAGGTAGTTTTTTCAGTATGAAATCAAAGTAGTCGAATAAATGCCATTTATATGTCACTAGCTTTTACCCGCGGCTTCGCTCGCGTCACAAACGGATAAAAGTAGCCTATACCAATACACACGTCGCGGAGAACCTAGCGGGTAACCGGGGCTCCGGCTCGACGTGCAGGAGAAGGAACGGGGTGGTTTTTAGTCAGTAAGAGTCTGACACTCCCTTCCGCCTCACCCAGGCGGGAGCAGTCATTCGATGATTTTCCCCCATTAAACAAAAAAAAAAAATACCAATACACACAGCGCCACCTATACCAATTCTTTTGTTTTCCTTCGGGAATACCAAAATTTTCCGGAATGAAAAGTACCCTATTATTTAATCCGGACTTCTAATTTTACGTCTGCAAAAATTCAAAGCAATCGGTTTAGAAGTTACGGCGTGAAAGCGGAACAAACAAACAAACTCACTTTCCCATTTATAATAGTAAGGATTCTCTTCTTCTCTCATCTCTCTCGCCTCTCCTCTATAATGATGATGAACCTAAAATGAGTTTATATAGTTGAAACACCGCGTTCGTTACTCAAAATCAGAGTTAAAAACAAAAATACAGGACGTTAATATAACTTCTCCTTAACTCGGGACAGCGTAAATTTTACTTGTTTATATAATTCAAAAAATGTGTCGCTCCAAACGAGTTGGGCTACAAAGTTGCGCCTCAAAAGTCGACACGTTGACAAATTTAGTGTGGGGACAACACTCGCGACTGTCCATGTACATTTGGGAGTGTGCCAACTGTGTTTATTCTGTTAAACAGTTCGTGCGTATAATAAACATTGCCTGGGATGTATTTACATGATAATTTACTCAATTCCGACCTAAATAGGAAGACAAACATGACTAACCTTATTTCAGTTTAAGGAAATTGGGTAAACAGTCTTCCGTCCCCATCTCATCCGAATGATAGCAAGTTGGGCCGTTCCTTTCTATTTATTTTGTTGCGTTCTATCTGTACGTGTGTTGTGGAAAAATCTAGAGAAATAATAAAGCTTATATAAATATGGCGATATTTTTATATAGAGACGTTTTATTACTCGACGTTTGGCTTGGTTTGTTTTGGTAAATACTTGTGTTTTTCTTTGGTACAAGATTATGCATGGTGTTTATTGTAAGGCGAATAAAGATACAATATACTTTGTTTATAATCTACAGAAGTAACTAGTAAACGTAGTAAACGTAAAGTAAAATTGTGGGAGAGCCATGCTTCGGCACGAATGGGCCGGCTCGACCGGAGTGATACCATGGTCTCACAGAAAACCGAAGTGAAACAACGCTTGTGTTGTGTTTCGTCGTGTGAGTGGGGTTACCGGAGGCTTAATTACCCCCCTCCCTAGTCCCCGTCTCCCGAATCCCCGAATCCTCCACAGTCCTCAAATTCCTAATTCCCAAAAGGCCGGTTACGCACTTGTAACGCCTTGGTGTTTCGAGTGTCCATGGCCGACGCCGATTGCTTACCATTAGGTGATTCGTCTGCTCGTTTACCGGCTCTTAAGCCGTTTTTTTTATAGCTTACTATAAAAAAAACTTTAATAACTTAACCTTAATTGTTTTTATAGATTACACTCACACATACACAATTATTACTACGCTACCATCTACGAAGTGACTTTCGTCGTTAAAAATGAGAAATATATACATATATTTTTTTAACTCACAAAAGAAACTTTAATCGTTCTATCAGAAATCTATTATTTTATCTAAGTAGACATAACATCTTAAACGTCGTCTATTTATCTAGTTTTTTACGCAGCGAATGTATAAGTCAATCGATTTTGTGCCTTCTGGGACTCGAATTTTATCTCGTGTTAAAATTCAGGGTAATAAATGAATGATTCCAATAGGGCCTTTTATTTCTTTTCGCGTCCAGCCTTGCCTTTTGTAAATCAAATTGAAAAAGCGTATTCCTTTGAAATCTTTTTTTATATTTTTCGTTTTATTATAGTAGGTAGTAGCTGCTAGCTAGCTGACCCGGCAAACGTTGTTTTGCCATATAAATAATTTCGTAGGAGGGTGAAAATTGAGGATTGTATGTATTTTTGTATGTATGTTGTATCATAAAAAATAGAAATCAAAAATGTTGTCTAAAAAATAAAAATCAAATTTAGGGGTGGACTACACCTAACACTAACCTAACATTTAGGGGGATGAAAAATAGATGTTGGCCGATTCTCATAGATACCGGATAAGCACAAAAAATTTCATCAAAATTGGTCAAGCCGTTTCGGAGGAGTATGGCAACGAAATCTGTGACACGACAATTTTATATATTAGATGATAAATATTTTGTTAGATTTAAAAGTGGGTTGAAAGATATGTTATGGATCGTTGTTGAATGAAGACAACATTGACATTGTAATGCTTTTTTCACATCACTGTTGTTTTTTAACCAACTTAAAATAAAAGGATGTTCTTAGCTTATGTATGAACTTACGATTAAGGACCTCGTGATTGGTTGAACCGATTTTGATGCGGTTTTCAGAGAAGGTTTTAATACTTATATTAATTAAACGACTTTAAAAAAGAGATGGTTTATGTCGATTTTTTCGTTGATAATAAAATAATTATCTTTATGACCATTTTAAAACTCTGATCGAAGTTGTTTGTAATCTATAAAGCCAAACATTTTCAAAAAAGGAGCGTAATATAAATGATAGCTATAAAGACAACTGATCAAAATATTGTTTTTGTTGCCATACATTTGACGAAGTATAGTTAACGGTACTAACGTAGTACTAACGGGACATTCGTTTATTTAAATTCAGTCAGGCATCTGGTAGTTAGATCCTATTATAGAAGCTGTAAACACAAGTTTTGTCCCGATAATATACTTCATCAACAGCCTATAAATGCCCACTGCTGAGCAAAGCCTCTTCTCACACGGAGAAGGTTAGAGCATTAATCACCACGCTTGCTCAATGCGGGTTGGCGATTTCAAACTTATAATTAGAAATTATAATCCGAGGTTTCCTCACGATGTTTTTCCTTCACCGTTTGTCAGTGGTGTCTAAATAATCTTAGAAAGTACATATAACTCGGAAAGAGTCACATTGGTACTTGCCGTTGGTAGGTTTCGAACCCGCACCCTCATGCATGAGAAGCAGGCGTCTTAAACCTCCGAGCCACCACGACAGTTAGTATACTTAGCAGAGTACAAAGCCCGGATTTACAACAACAATCAATCCAGGCAACAAATTGCTCCCACAACCAGGCATATTTGTTCAATATTTCAACTGTAGAAAGTAACGGCCTCCACAATTATATTTTGTTCGAGAATTTCCAATCGATTTGCCTACACGGATACATTTGGAATGTTGCCAAGTGTTATTGCATCGAATTCGGGTTGAAATCGCGCGCCACGTTATGAAACTGGAGAAGAACCTACGTGTTTTACGGTTTTGGTCTAATTTGTAACTGTGTTAGGTTGTGAGAACTGCGAATTCTATCTAGGGAAAGTCTGCTTTAAGGATTTAGACTGTGTAACGTGGTAATAAAAACAGTGGTTTTTGTAACTTTCTACTTATAAATTACTACTTTTACCCGCGGCTTCGCTCGCGTCACAAAAGGATAAAAAGTAGCCCATGTGACATATACCAATACACACAGCGCCATCTATACCAATATTTTTGTTTTTCCTAGGAAATATCATTTTTTCCGGGATAAAAAGTACCCTATTATTTAATCCAGACTTCTAACTTTACGTCTGCAAAATTTCAAAGCAATCGTTCAAGTAGTTACGGCGTGAAGGCGGAACAAACAAACAAACAAACAAACTCACTTTCCGATTTATAATATAAGTAAGGATAGCAAGGAGTAAGGATTATGTTTTCGGCTTACTCACGTAATTATTTGACGAGAAACTCGACTAGTTTCAAGCTAGTGCTAGAGGCTCATATTCATGAGCAGCATTTCGCGACCCGCAACGCGTGCTTATGTAGGTTTTACTTATGTACGCTTACTTACCTCTATAATATATATTGTTGTTTTTCTCGATACTAACAGTTGTTTACTTCATGACAAACAGAAAGTCTGACATTTTAATGTGAATGTAACATAAATCAGTACTTATTTCAATGTAATTTATCTTTGAAGAGATTAACTTTACTTAATATTTCAGTGTGTTGCACTGTAATGTTATGACTATTGAAAACGAAGGAGAAAATTTGGCAAATTTAAACTAATTGAAAGTTTATTATTTTGGTAAAGTTACTTAAACTTACACGTACGTCGATTATTATTTTAATAATAAACTTGGCCAATATTAAATACGTACAATATAATAATAAGAACTCTCTTACTCTATACATATCATTTACCTCTACATACATTTTTTAGTAGTACACGACTCTTATATATATATATTCCTTTTGCATTATGTCCACCCAAAAGTCGGTTGGTAGAAATCACTATGAGTGATAAGACTGCCTTTGTGCCAATTGTTATTTCTTTATGGCATAAGCCGGTAGACAATTAGACAGATCACCTGATTGTAAGCAATCGCCGTCGCCCATGGACACCTGTAACACCAAGGCGTTATAAGTGGGTCACCGGCTTTTTGGAAATTTGAGGTTTGTGGAGGATTAGGGGATTCGGTACACTACGGAAGGGGGTAATTGAGCCTCCGGTAACCTGACTCACACGACGAAACACAACGCAAGCGTTGTTTCACGTCAGTTTTCTGTGAGGCCGTGGTATCACTGCGGTCGAGCCGGCTCATTCGTGCCAAAGCATGTTTATTAATTATTTTCTTGTATGAACTATGTTATTAATGGCGTAAAATAAATATTATTGTACTCTATTCTATTGTATTCTATTCTAAACAGAATATGACTGCCTCATTGGCCGAGTGGTCGCAAGTGCGACTGCCGGGCAAGTGGTCTCGGGTTCGATTGCCGGACCGGACAAAGTATTACCTACTGGGTTTTAAAAAAAAATTCAGTGGTAGCACGGAGTCTGGAATTGTGTCCTGTGTATAACATAAAATATTGAAAAGTGGTTGTTACAACTTACATGATACATTGGCATGAAGTGCCGTAATGTGCACCTCTGCCTACCCTTTCAGGGATAAAAGGCGTCATGTTAAGTTATGTATGTCTAAACACAATATTTATTATACGTACTATGTCTATCGTATTTTCCAAATTCCCCTAAGGACCCAGTTGGGATAGAAACACAAAACAACCCTATTTTATTTGTTATTCGCTAACCAGACCTTTTATTACTAGGTTAGGGTCAGTATTAAGTCTTAACCAGATTTGTTTGAAGTATTTCGTAGAACAACTGTTTGATTAGACCCGTTGTTAGACTTTATGATTACTTAAATGGATCATATATTTTGTATGACAGTTTTGTTTATCCATATTGCTATCATGCTTAACATCAGTAACATCTGAATTGGATTTCGTTATTTAGATCTACTTACTTATTTATTTATTTTTATTTATTTATTTATTTGTCTCAGGCATCTTGGCCTATAGTGAAATATACAATGATACAATACAAATAACTCACGTTGCAAATACTATACACACATTTAATTATTCTCATGAAGACTGTCGTTCGCTGAGTGGTCGCAAGTGCGACTGCCAGGCGAGGGGTCTTGGGTTTGATTCCGGGGTCTTTTTAAAAACTCAGTAATGCTTTGCCTGACCCGGGAATCGAACCTGAGATCCCTTGCCCGTCATTCGTTAACTAACTTTATCTTAATGATAAAAACAGTTTTTATAAATAATGACAATCTATTTATTCCCAAGCCTCCGAATTTAATTAGAAGTATAGGAAATTAATCTACTACCTACTTTTGTGTTCTAATTATGCGAAGCAATAATTTATTTTCGGTAAGAGAAGTAAAAGTACTTAATAAAAGATTGAGAAATATCCAGCTACCCTCCACCCTTCCCCAATCTCCCCAATCCCCGAATCCTCAAACTCTTAAAACCCAAAGGGCCGGTAACGCACTTGTAACGCTTCTGGTGTCCATGGGCGACGCCGATTGCTTACCATCAGGTGATCCATCTGCTCGTTTATCGGCTTATGCCATAAAAAAAATAAGTTTTACCAAATTGATTGTAAATGCCAAATTGGTCCTTTGATTTTAACTTCTAAGTCACTACCGAGCAAGGTGTTTCGAATTCTGGTAAAAGGTGGTGTCACATTATATATGTGCATAGTGCATTGTGCACCAAACTCTTGAGACAAGGGCGTAGCTAGCGCCGTATCTGCCGTATCAATTATATGAGGCCCCCAGACTACTACCCCAACGTATCTACCGATTCGGAGTCGCGGAGAACCTAACGGGTAACCGGGGCTCCGGCTCGATGTGCATGAGAAGGAACGGGGTAGTTTTTAGTCAGTAAGAGTCTGACACTCCCTTCCGCCTCACCCAGGCGGGAGCAGACATTCGATGATTTTCCCCCCTTAAAAAAAAACCCCAACGTATCTAAGCAAGAATATAAAAACTTTTCGATCTATATTTTATTTCAGTAATCACAAAATCCTTGCGGTCAAAAATTGGCAGAAACCATGGAATCTTTGGAAAAACTAAAGTACCTAATCATTGTCCGATAATTTGGGCAGAGAGAGTTAGTTATCTGAAAAATATGCCGGTTTTAACACAAATTATTAGTAAGTATTTTATGTAAAATCTCTTCTTAGAAATTTTTACGTTTCGTAAGGACCAAACAAATTTTTATTTATACGTGGTCTTTAAATATTAAAAAGGCTGAATCTCATGTAGTTAATAATCAAAATGAGTACATAGCACAATGATGTTTAATAAAAGTGTATTCTGCATGGGACCACGAATTTATAATCACTTACCAGAGTACATACCTACTGGAGATCAAGAATAATGACTTACTCAAACGCAAAATTAAAGATATAATGCTAAACAAGACCTATTATACCTCTAGTGTTGATGAGTACCTACAAGATAAATCCATCTAATTATTGTATAGTAATATTATATAGTATTGAATATAAGAATTAATATTGACATAAATGTAAGGTGATTGTGGACTGATAATTGTAGTGTTTATAGACTTCTCTGTTTGACATTATTAATTATATATTTATTGTTATCATTTAGTCCATTTATAGTGATTATCTCACTAATAAAATTGAATCTTAAATTTTCTTAATTGCATGCCGACAGGCGAAAAATAGCGCACTATTAATATTATGTATGCTTCATCCTGTATTATGTAGTTATTACCTATGTTTACAATAAATAGCTTTGACTTTGACTTTAATATTTAGTGGCATTTACCTACCGAAAATTTCATTCATCTGACAACAGTGTTTACTTTCCAAAAAATTCAGGCCGTTTGCTTTTAGGTTATAAGTCCAAGTCTAGACTTAATACTAAAAGTAGGACTAAAATCTGGCCTTCACGACACTTAGCTATACACACAATAAGATTAATGGCTCCTCCTACTTACAAGTTATTTTATTTTTGGCTTAAGAATGTAGAACAAAGAAGTGTAATCGGGGATTGAATAAAAATGTTACATAACGCTTAATTTATCCTATTACATGAGACTCATAAATAGTAAAAAGTGGATGTTACATTGTACAGTGTTATAATGTGCACCTCTGCCTACCCCTTCGGGGATAAAAGGCGTGATGTTATGTTATGAAATTTCGTAAGGTATGTACATCACAACGGAAAAACTAGTATCTTTTAGTTCGGTTAAATTATAATGTCACTCCAATGTCCATCCGGACTACACTGCTTACCAATCTACATCTCACTCAGCAATCGCTAAGTACTTCAATAGATCAACAAAAATAAAGATTAATTTATTGCCCAATTTTATATTTTATCTTTACAAAAGAACAAAGAAAACTAATCCGGGATAGTACAAAAGTAATATTTTGCATGAATAACTTTGATAGGAAAAAGGTCGTGAAAACAAAATTGCCCTATTGAATTCTGTGAGAGATTTCCAATTGTATTTACATTGGTAACGACTGGATTATTATTTTGTAGATAGCCTTGTTGGCTTAAAGGTTAGGTAAATGATTATATGTATAAGTTCTTTATATCTGTTCCATGAGTAGATTGAAATCATCTATTTCTACTAAGCTTCAGTAAACTTCGTAATTCAGAATTGTCTCATTAGATTTTTTTTAACGTTGCCCCACACTAGGATTTTCTCCTGTGTCGTCAGTGCGTTTACAAATATACAAGTTCGCATATACATGACATCCCGTCACGGAGAACCTAACGGTTAACCGGGGCTCCGGCTCGACGTGCAGGAGAAGGAACGGGGTGGTTTTTAGTCAGTAAGAGTCTGACACTCCCTTCCGCATCACCCAGGCGGGAGCAGTCATTTGATGATTTTGACGCGGAACAACATCCTGTGGATCACAGAAAGAGTTGTTCCATGCGGGAATCGAACCTGCGACACGTTGCGTGTCAGCTTGGCCAACCACCGCGCCAACCGGGCAGTCAAATAATATATAATTATATTATATTTGCTGCCTCGTTGGCCGAGTGGTCGTAAGTGCGACTGCCGGGTAAGGGGTCTCGGGTTCGATTCCCGAGTCGGGCAAAGTATTACTGGGTTTTAAATATTCTCAGTAGTAGTACGGAGTCTGGAATTGTGTCCGGTATATGGCAATAGGCTCACCCCCTATTACATGGGAGTCATAAAATAAATAGTGAAAAGTGCGTGTTACATTGTACAGTGGTATAATGTGCACCTCTGCCTACCCCTTCGGGGATAAAAGGCGTGATGTTATGTTTTGTTATGTTAAGTTATGTTGTGTTATATTTATATTATAGTACTATATAATTATATTTGTTTAAAAATATCCTTTGACTTCTCCCACCTTGGGTAAGGCGAGAGAGAGTGTATATAGACTGCAACTACTCTTCAACTAATAGTACAAAAGTGTAAGTTTCTTAGTTTCAATCTTATTGACATTTGGAAAATGACATAGACTATCTTCCATGAGAAATTCACGCAAGCAAACACTCCATAACCATCCTGTTCTAATAACAGAGGCAAATCTCAAAGTGTTCGACATTACATATAATAATTTAAACTGTGACTGTGAAAATTTAATTTGACGAGTTCTTAGTTGCATTTATGAATATCCTTACACATACTTAAAGTCTTAAGGCATATTAAAATTTAATGGCGAATGAAACTATTCACAAAAGTATAATATAAAATTTTTGGTCCTTTAACCCGCACGCATTACCTACGTCAGATCAAAGGACCAACATTCTATCCAGACGTTAATCCTGGTCTTTCTTACATAGAAAATATTAAACTGAGCCTATTTGACGAGGTCTTATTTCAGAATTAAACTTGAAGTACAAATTTTCTTCGTGAACACTTAGAAATGCTTTGAAAGCATAAGGGTGCTCGTATCTAAGCAGAATTCATGAGAGCACTTATATTTTAAGCACCTACCCTGCATTGCCATTCAGTGAATATCGGTGAACATGATACTTTTGTCTAAACTAGCTTTATATATTGCTTTATTGGCAGGTTTGCAATACCTTTTGTTTTTATTTAAATATATTAAGAAATAAATATCTAGATAAAGTTGGTTTTAATAAACTTATATCTTTTTTAGTTATTGAAAATTAAAACATGGGCAATTAATCATAAGGTGGTCTTCTGAATAGACCATTCCCGGAGCCCTTTATTCGAAAACCGGAGTAGACCTCCATGGAACTTCTCTAAGAGCAGTGACAAACCCCAGACATAAATATTAATACATTCTAATCTCTTAAATTATTTAACACTTTCATTTTAATGTAGACAATCTAGTTTCCTTGTGGCATCGAGTATTTCTTTCTTTATTGAAACAAAGAGTTTCTTTTTTCTTGTATAGAAGCACTTTTTATGGATTGTCAGTATGCATTATGTAAGCACGATGTTGGACTATAATTTTTTTTTTATGTTTGTTTTATTTTTTTATCGTAGTAAGTTTTGTAATATGTATATTGTTTTTTTCCAAATATATAATGCGCCAAGCGTGTCTTTGATTGTTATCACATATACGTTCAGTATTGGAATATGTATCAGAGACACTGTAGAACATACTTTTTAAAAAATGCATGTTCTACAGTGTCGAATGGAGTTTCTTGCTCGTTCTTTTCCATTCGAATCTACATCATGGAATGAGCACCTAGCTTCACTGACGGACTCACTGTCGAACTATTACTTATTATGTATTTTTTGACGGTTCAAAAGTATCAAATTATGGTTTAATTGAAATAAATGCTTTGACTTTGACTTTGACTTTCTCCAATGGTCCAAAAAAGCAGAAGTAACCCAGAAATTAGGTCACTAAGCATAGTCTAGTTTCGAATTACGTTGCCTTAGTTGACATTAATAAATTAATCTGTAGTAATTGACTCCCTCGTTGGTCTAATGGCGCTAACTGCGATTAATGAGTACGAGCTCCTTGGAGGATAAAATCCCCTAGATTGATTTAATGTAATTGAGTTTTTTGATTTCGATTAACGACTATAGATTCGTGTTTTTTTTTTGGCCAATTGGATTAGAGTAATTAGTTATAGAAAGTGGATTAATGAAGATATTTGATTTGTAGGGCAGGTAAGTAAATTATTATTTGGTTCAGCTTCTGAAAAGCCAACAATGCTCATGGACATTGAAATGACAATAAATGGACATACACCGCTTATCACCAGGTGAGATAGTATCTATTCACCTGTTCGAAAAAGTAAAGGTGAGACGTTGTGTAGCTTAATAGACTTTCATAGATTTTAGGAGATCTTTTAAAACAGATAAAGGAGACCTATCCTCAACATTTCGGGCGTCGGGGATCGCGGGACGATTTCCGGCCACCGTAAGCGCGGGCCTGCGGACGGCGAGCATGGATGGCTCCCCGTCCGACCAGAAACAGACCCGAGCGTACGGCGCGTTGCGTTCCGAGTGCGCCTCAAAGAGCCATTAGACCACCACAGATGGGGCCCAATAGGCCCGATGCCGATTCGGAGTCGCGGAGAACTTAACGGGTAACCGGGGCTCCAGATCGACGTGCAGGAGAAGGAACGGGGTGGTTTTTAGTCAGTAAGAGTCTAACACTCCCTCCCGCCTCACCCAGGCGGGAGCAGTAATTCGACGATTTTCCCCCCTTAAAAAAAATCCTCAACATTTAACAATGTTATGCCTAGCCTTGACGATAGAGGTTCCTTTTGAAGGTCATAGAAGTAAAGCCCAGAGTAAAATCTTGTATCTACAAGGTACATTATACATACTAGCGTCTATGTGCCCATTGCGAATTTACCTTTCAATATTACTCGTACATTAAACATAACACTACATTATGTAGGTACTTTATAAAGGTATAAATCAACTTTTATAGGCTCTTTATCATGAAAAAGAAGCTCTTTTCTGTTGAAATAAGTATCTATTTTAGGCTTTCACAGTTGAATTTATATTCATTCACTATTAAAATGTAAAAGATATGTATTAAGACCTTTTGTAGGATATTGCGAGGTGATCTTAGAAGAGGATATTGAAAGGGTATTTGTTATAGCCGTAAAATATCTTTTTATCCCTTAGTAGGTACCCAGACAGAACGATGTAAGGATTTACATAGATGTACATTTTATTTTTGAATTTTATTTATCTAGGTACAATTTTAGACTCTAATGTCGTTTAATTAATGTTCATTTATTTGCTATGTGGTGACCTAACAATGACTATGTAAAGGTTTTAGTGTAGAATATTTCATTTGCTTTGCGTCAAGATTTAATATTACGCGTAGGCGCGCTCAAACAAGCGCACAAGGCGCTCAATCGCGCAAACCTTTAATTTAAAGGCGAAATACAAAAATGACAGAAAAAAAACACCGACAGTATTTTTTTCCTTACTATTCCCATAATTTACCCTTACTCAATACTAAATCACTGGCACAAAAGTCCAATAACTACCAATCAGCCTTGCAGGAAGAAAGTCACGAATGTAGTGTGAACAACGATTAATGCAGGGGGCGCCACAGTCGCAATCAGGACACTAGTTGGCGGGATGCCAGCGACTGACAAACCTAGATGGAGTTGTGATACAGTAAGAGAAATAACTTAGGACATGAGGTCGCGAACGGTTGCCTGGTCTGAAGTGCAAACGTCTTGAGACACGTAATGTTTTGATTTGCCGATTTGGCTTTCTTAACTAAAGTTTTTTAGCAAGACATTTTAGGAGATATTGAAGAATCATTTCAAAAATTCCATAAATATATTCGACTAGTTGACCCGGTGAACCTTTTAAACCTTCCCTGGACTTCCACGAACATTTCAAGAGTAAAATAAGCCAAATCGGTTCAACTGTTCTCGAGTTTAAGCGAAACTAACGAACGGACATTCATTTTTATGTATACAGATAGATTTGCAGATCAAACGCAAGAGCATACTGACGAATTTGAATCTAAAATCTTTCAATTGTTTTGTTTTTTTTAGATTGATTTTTACTTTTTTTTGTAACAGTATGTCACGTTGTCATTATTTTTTTCTTGCCACAGGCCCATAGGAAGATTTTCAGAAATTCCAGTTGGAATATGTACCTTGTTTTTATATACATATGTGTTGTCCTTTGTGTTGTATGTGTGTACATAAATAACAAATAAATAAATGAAATTCCATAAATCCGCCCTTTGAAGCTAAAATCGAATATGCTTTTAATTAAGCTGATAAATGAAAAAAATAATTAGCCAACTGTCAGTTGCGTTTTATAAGACTGGAAATGTCATTCATAAACGTTAGCTATTATTAATTGTACTACTATTTGTATACCAAGGGTCATATTAAACGAATCTGGATGAGACAGTACCGACCTCAACCTACTTGGAGAAAGGCCAGGGAAAAGGAAAATCATATTTAAGTTGGTTTATAGCATAGGTGAAGTTTAATGTGTGAGTCATTTACTTGACTGACTTTTTGGCTTACTTACCAGCAAGAGGACGATTGCTTACCATCGGTGCTTGGATATTCATGGATTTTTCAACAAATATTTTCAATTGGAGACCAATCACTTGTTTAAAATTCATGTCAATAAATAAAGTCAATGTCTATGAACATACAAGTTCAAAATTAATGATATTAATTTAGTTTCTTAAAGAAAATAACTTATTCCTTTTTAAAAGTCCGGCAACGCACCTGTGACTCCTCTGGTGTGGCGGGTGTCCATGGGCGACGCTGATCGCTTACCATCAGGTGGCCCGTCTGCTCATTTGCCTCCATTCCATAAAAAAAGTTATAATAATGATAATTAGATCTAAATAGATTCTAATTGTATTGGCCAGGGCTTCGCAGGAAAAGACTCAAAGAATACTCAGCAAGTAGGAATTTAATGAGGTGTTAACTCAGCGAGTACAGCACAGCAAGTGAAGAGATTAGCGTCGGTACATACAAAATAAAATAATACAATTACTTAATAGCTAACATTATACTAAGCACACGTCGTTGCTATGGTATATCCATCAGGCGCTCGTACATTCCCCCGGGTTTTGAAAGCGTTGGTTTCAACAAGATTCATCCGAAGACACGGGCAGTGGGCAGATCCTGTTGAACGCCCTCCGAATGACTCCCGTAGACGTCTGGATGTCAGCTACCCGAACAATGCCGTCTGTTCCTGGGTGAACAGCCACAATTCGTCCTTGTCTCCACTTCAAAGGAGGAAGATTGTCTTCCCTAATCACCACCAAGGTGTTCAGCCTTAAAGCATCTTTGGAGGAGTGCCACTTGGTCCGCACCTGCAGTTCGGATACATACTCCTTGCTCCATCTGCTCCAGAAGTGCTGGCGTAGTTGCTCTATTCTATGAAATCGAGACAGATGGTTCATAGAATGATCCCGGTAGTCAGGCTGCGGTAAAGAAGTCAAGGGTCTCCCAACAAGAAAATGACCCGGCGTCAGTGGAGTATAATCTACAGGATCTGATGATAATGGCGTTAATGGACGAGAGTTCAAAACCGCTTCAATTTTAGTGAGTGCAGTGTAAAGCTCTTCAAATGTCAAATTACAATTGCCCAACACTCTTTCCAAATGATATTTTGTTGACTTCACTCCTGCCTTCCAGAGTCCGCCGAAATGTGGGGTGTATGCGGGTATAAAATGGAATTTTATTCCATCATTCGCTGCATTTTCACCCAAGGACGAGCTATTAGCCTTTAAAACTTAGATAAGTCGTTGTACGCACCAACAAATGAGGTACCATTGTCAGAAAATATATTACTTGGTTTACCTCTTCTAGAAATAAATCGATGCAAAGCTAGTAAGTAACTATTGCTAGATAAATCACCAACAAGCTCCAAGTGAATCGCCTTGGTCGTAAAACAAATAAAAATTGCGATATACACCTTTACTAGCCTGCATCCACGGCCTTGACGACTGGCACACATGATAGGCCCGGCGTAATCAACACCAGTGCTCTCAAAGGGATAACCTGGACGAAGGCGTTCTGAAGGTAAGTTACCCATAATGGGAGTGACGACTTTACCCTTCAATCGTCGACACAGAACGCAATTATGATAGCATAATCTTGCCAAGTTGCGACCTCCTATTGGCCAGTAAGATTCCCTAATGGAAGCCAGTAATAACTGTGGACCAGCATGCAATAGCCTCCTATGCTCAAAATAAAATAATAATTTAGTAAAAGGATGAGTGGACTGTATTACAATGGGGTGCTTTTTATTAAAATTAAAACTAGAATTATCGAGACGTCCTCCTACTCGAATGATATTTTTGTCATCTAAATATACGTTTAACTTGAGAAGGGCGCTCTTCTTAGGTATTTTCTGTTTATTTAAAAGTAGTTGATATTCAGGAAATGATTCACACTGACTTTGTGTGATCACAATATTGAGTGCATTTTGCAACTCATCCTGAGACAAGTAACTTGTCGCTGCATATTGTTTCCTACATGACTTAATGAATCTGACATAAGCTACAGAACGTAAAACTCGTGAATAGTTGGAAAATCGACTAAAATCTATAAAACATGAAATCACGATACATATCACGAAAACCAGGCTTAACTTTTAATCTACGCTCTAATGACTGTAAACAGTGTGTAGCCATGTGTAGCTTTGTTTAATGAATCACCTAGAACCGACGGGTTGTTCTTTAGGGGTACACGAACACAAAACCGACCATCAGATAATCGTGTCGTATTTTTGACAAAATGTTCCTCGCACGATTTCTCTTCTGGCATGAAAGAACTCAAAGATTTCGGGTTTACTTCCTCTAGTTGCCAAAATTTTGTTAAATCGGTTCTAAGTTTCTCCCAGTCATCATTAATAGGAACAGTACTACTTAAATTACATTTTAAATTAGTTGAAAATGAAGATTTACAGTTTTGAATAATTGGACCGGAGACTATCCATCCTAGGCGAGTCTCGAATAACATCGGTTTTCCGGTACCTAAGCTTAATCTTTGCGATCCTAGTAAATCCCAGAAGAGATCAGCACCAATTAAAAGATCTACATCAGCGGGCTTATAAAAAGTAGGATCAGCTAAAGTAATATTCGGTGGAATATTAAAGTTACTAATATTTATTTCACGACACGGAACATTACTAGTAATGTATGGCAACACAAAACAATGAAGTTCGAATTTAAAGTCATCATTTAACGATTCCATTTTAAATTGACATTGTTTGCCTACGTTGGACGTGAGATTATTAATACCCAGTATACACCTATTTACCTGGCTAGTTTGTAAGTTTAATTGTCTACATAACCGGTTCGTTATGAATGACGATGTGCTGCCGCTATCGAGTACTGCGCGAACGAGATGCACACAATTATTGCGGTCGCGCACCTTGACCAGAGCGGTTGGCAACAACACGTCTCGCTGCATATGACCACTAGAGGATGCAATATGTGCTGATAACGCGATGTTATTTGTCTCAGTGGAGCAGACGGTAATGAAGACGAGGTAGACAAGTTATTAGCAGTGTTATTATCATTAAGTGTATCCGAAATAGTGGCTTTAAAATCTGTGTGAATCAGTGTGTTATGCCTACGTTTGCATAATTTACAACCTGGCTTCTTGCATTTGTTAGCGTAGTGACCCGAGCGAAAACAATTGTAACAAATTTTATAATTGGGTAGTAATTTAAGTCGAGCATCATTTGTTAAAGCGAGAAACTGTGGACAAGTATTTAGCGTGTGATCAGTGTTGTTACATTTAGGACATGCTTTAGAAGATAATTCAGTGATAGAACTAGTAGGAGACTGTGTAGCTACCATAGACTTAATTTTAGGACCTGTTTTAACTACCGGTTGGGAATTATTTGTGCGAGATATTTCTAATGTCTCGATTAGATCGGCTCGACTACGTAAGAATTGCATAAACACTTCAAATGTAATCGGGCTGGTTTTGTCTAACCTACCTTTACACTCTTCCCACTCACGATACGTCTTTTGATCAAGCTTACGAGTTACAATGTAAATGAGCAGCGTGTCCCACTGCTTTACTGGCTCCCCTAAAGATTCTAAAGCTCGTAAATCCTTATTCAGCTGATCGATTAAACTCTTTAATGCAACAGAAGATTCCTTTGAGAGCGACTCAATATTAAACAGGGCAGATACATGATTTTGTACCAGTAATCCTTTGTTGTCAAATCGATCGCGTAACAACTTCCATGCCACAGAGTAGTTGCTCGACGAAAACTCAACAGATTTAATTACTATCGCAGCAGTACCTTCGAGAGATGCTCTCAGGTAGTGAAATTTGTTGATGTCGTCGATGTCATCATTAGTATGAATGAGACTAGCAAAGGTGTCACGAAATTCTAACCAATTAGAATATATACCGCTAAACTTAGGCAATTGGATCGTAGGCAATTTGACTGGTTTGTGCATGCTACCAGGTGTACTGTTACAGCTTTCCATCGATTTATTATCTTTATTAAAGTTTGTCAAAATATTTTGGGCTCTAGACAGGGATTTATAATAAAGAGACTCGAAATCAGAACGCTCAGAAATTTGTAATTTTATATCGTCGGCCATGCATTCCAGACGCAACTGTACCTCATCATATTGTTCATACAACGACTCGATCTTGCCCATGCGCAATTGCAGTTCAGAAGCATCACAACTAGTTAACGGTTTGTCCTTAAGTGAGTCCAGGAAGTTGACGAAAGCAGTCAAACGGCCTTTGAAGCTTCCTCGCTTTTTGATTAAATCCCTTTCCTCGGACATACTGGAAGACGAGAGTGTAGTCAACCTGAAACTGATACAGATCTACTTGTAATAATGAACAATACAATTTACATATACACCTAATTGTTTTATACACTAATTAACAACCTTTACAATTAATAATATTGCAAGAAAACCAGTATATAAACCAGAAATCCAATTGTTAACAAAGACAATGTAATTTTATTTTTAATTGTACAAGTACCTACAATTCTAAGGTTGTAAAATAAAAAACTGATTTGCTATAGAAAAGCTAAATTTTAAGCATTAATTGTTATTTAATACATGTACAACTGATAATAATCCTTTTGAATACTAATAACTTTATTAATTTTAACAATGACTTGCATATCTACACTCGAATGAAATGTATTGCGGGTAAGCTACCTATTCGTGACAATTTACAAGTGCTCTAAAATGTGAATTAGCTACAGCTTTATGGAAATTAAGCAAAATAATGTAGCAAAGCTAACTATACTATATTAAGTATGAATTTCAACTTAATTAAAACTGTGAAAAATGCTAATCACAAGTAACAAGTACCTAATGAGTCATTAGTAATGACTAATGACTGCAAATTGCACGAACACAATACTATGGTAGATAAAATTATAAAAAATGATACTGGCCTTTTATTCAAGACGACGACCTTATCTTATACTACCTGAGTGTTGGGTGACGATATTATTTAAATTAAATGCTTTACACCGCTAAATCACTGCTTGAGTTTAGTCCAATCCAAAATTGCGATGTCACGCTGGATCCTTATTGCTCGATATCCAATATCCTCTATTTATATGCGCTGATCTTCTGTATATAATGTATCCGGATCGTAATGGACCATGTATTGGCCAGGGCTTCGCAGGAAAAGACTCAAAGAATACTCAGCAAGTAGGAATTTAATGAGGTGTTAACTCAGCGAGTACAGCACAGCAAGTGAAGAGATTAGCGTCGGTACATACAAAATAAAATAATACAATTACTTAATAGCTAACATTATACTAAGCACACGTCGTTGCTATGGTATATCCATCAGGCGCTCGTACACTAATCTTACAATAAGAAATCAGTTTACATTTGAGACTATAGACGTTATTAACGGCATCGATTGCGAGAACCACACATTTAAATACAAAACATATCTCACGGTCAAGAAATTGTACTGTCGATTTTATACCGCAGTAAATAAAGACCAAATTTTATTGCACCACCGCTTATTACGAGCTGTTAGCAAAAACACTTAAACATCTCCATAGATTTCCGTCCATCGAATGAAATAGGGAACATAAAAACGGTATTTAAAAAGAGGTTGTTTACCTGAACAAATATTCTTTGAAGAAGTATTTACTCTTATACCTTTATGTCAAATTCCTTCATCCGATTTTCAGCTTTACAGCTACGACTATAAAAGCGAAAATCCAATGAAAACAACTGACAGATTGGAGCAGTTTAACCTGGTATCGTCTGTACCTGTGTACACAAAAAGGAATACCCTTAAAAATATACAGGGGGTGTACAAAGTATTACTAAGGGTGTATTTACCGTAAAATTGTCGCATCTATCGTCCCTTTCTTTGTAAAAATACTATAATTTTACAGACCTTTTACCATAAACGTGGTCCCATTGGTCCATTCATGTTTGAAACTTTACCGTGTTCTTTTGTTAGATGATCTTTATGGGATTATGGAAACACTGTAGACTTGTATGTGGAGGGAAATTTATATATTTTAGTGGTAATATGGCAGCTACTGGTATTAGAGGGCATTTTTTTTTTAAGTGGGGAAAATCATCGAAGTGAGGCGGGAGGGAGTGTCAGACTCTTAGTGACTAAAAACCACCCCTTTCCTTCTCCTGCACGTCGAGCCGGAGCCCCGGACTGTCTGGCAAGGGGTCTCGGGTTCGAATCCAGGGTCGGGCAAAGCTTGAATGGGTTTTTTAAAAATTCTCATTAGTAGCACGGAGTTTAGAATTATTGTGCCCGGAACATGGCAATGGGCTCACCCCTATTACACGGGACTCATAACATAAATAGTGAAAAGTGGGTGTTACATTGTACAGTGGCATAATGTGCACTTCTGCCTACCCCTTCGAGGATAAAATGTTATGTTATGTTAAAATACCTAAAATAAAAACATTTCCTAACCTTGAGAAAAATAAACAAAAACTTCATAGTAAGTGTTAATTGTAACAAAAGCCGAGTTTTCTTACGAAGTGTGTCTGGCTCAGTGCCAAATGTAACGATCTCTACAGAATGTCTACACTCAACACCAGTACTATGTGCTGTGTGCACACATTACTTGAAGTTTTAATTAACTTAACTTGATACTAAAGGGAGTTTTTGTTTCTTATATTTACTTAGAAATTAAAGTATATATGTTTGCATTTTAATATTGTTTTATATGTAATTGTTCATTAGGTTGGCTGTATGTATGTATATTATGTATTTTTTGTTTGGTGAAATAGTGAAGTGTAGTATATATTTTTTTAATCTATTTCACAAACATCACATCAACAGCCTATAAGTGGCTACTGCCGACCGACGGCCCCTTCTCACACGGAGCAGGGAGCTTACTCTTGAATCCAATTCCGATCGGTCGACATTGGTATTGTGAAATTTTGTTCTCTTGAATTGCGATACTAGCGCCCATTGCTTCCGTATTGCGTGGATATTTAATAAACTAAATGGTATTGAGTTTGGCTTTACATTCCGTACTCTGAATGCTATTGTAACAGCTAATAAGGGTTTTATAGTTTTGACATTGAATAATTATTAATATTTTATTTGATTGAAATTGCATTGATATTGAGATTGGTTTCAAGAGTAAACACCCTGGTTTGAGCATTATACACCACGCTTGCTCAATGCGGGTTGGCAATTTATTAATAACTTAAAATTAGAAATTGTAAGCCCAGGTTTCCTCATGATGTTTTCCTTCACCGTTCTTTCACCGTTTAACTCGGAAAAAGTCACATTGGTACTTGCCGTTGGTAGGTTTCGAACTCGCTAATTCAAGCATGTAAAGCGGGCGTCCTCAGCCTCCGGGCCACCACAGCACGTTCTATTTATTTGTTTTAATTAGGGTGAATGTACAATTTAATACACTTTTCACTATTTAAGTTATAAGTCCCATATAATAGGGGGTGAGTATATTGCCATATACCGGGCACAATTCCAGACTCCGTGCTACTATTGAGATTTTTTTTAAAAAACCAGAAATCTTTGCCCCACCCTCGAATGGAACCCGAGACCTTTTGCTCGGAAGTCATACTTACGACCACTCGGCCAACGAGGTAAGCCAACGATAAAAAAAATCATTACCAGAAAAAAAATATCCAAAACGCAAATTACAGCTGTTATACAGGTATTTAAGGTGCTCGAGGGTTGAGGTCGGTGACCTTGATCCGTGTTTCCGACGATCCTTTGGTCAGCACAGTCAGGTGAACTGTTTGTTTAGGATCACCCTTATTAATTAATTAAATGGCGACTAGCTTCACAGGAATACTTGTAATGGAGGATCATGAAAACTTACTTAGAATATTATAAATAAAGTCAGTATTTAATAGTAATTGTTGTTGGTTCCCTTTTATGTTTTTTTTTCAATCAGTCATATAGTACTTTGCCCCACCCGGGAATCGAACCCAAGACCCCTTGCCAAGCAATTGCACTTGCTACCACTCGGCTAAAGAGGAAGTCATAATTATAGAGACATAACATAACATCACGCCTTTTATCCCCGAAGGGATGGGCAGAGGTGCACATTACGGTACTTATTTGCCAATGTAACACTTACCTACTTTGCCTTTTGCGCTGCGACGCACCATAGGCGTTTTTTGGGTTTCTAAATTCTTGTTGTGTGTCGTAGCAAAATAAATGGCTTTTCTTTCTTTTCACTATTTATGTTATGAGTCCCATGTAATAGGGGTAAAGCGTATTGCCATATACCGGGCACAATTCCAGACTCCGTGCCACTACTGAGCATTATTAAAAAACCCAGTCATATTTTACCCGAACCGTCGGTTCCAGTCGCACTTGCGACCACTCGGCCAACGAGGCAGTCATACATAATTATTCATAAAGAATTGGCGTAATTAACCTAAATCCTTTACAAAAGCTTAAGGAAATACAGTACTTAATAAGCAAAACAATTAAATTAGTTTACAAATTAAATAACAAGCGTTTATTCCACGAAATTATGTTAATTAAGAAATCGTTTCTGGTATTAATTAGACAGAATTGATAATTGGTTAAGTAGAATTTTAATTACTTTAATTATCATTTTGTAACCAAGTCAGGAAATAGAAGATTAATGTTATATTGATTCATTCTATGTCTTAAACTGTCAAACACCGCGAGCACACCGGTGACCGCACACTACTGTTCTTTAATTGTATCTATAATGACGGTACTCAAAGGGTTAATATAATACAAATGAAAATTATGATGTGCGTGTAATGAGTTTTTTAGGTAAAACGTAACATTAGGGTTAGTATATTGTATCTATTAAAGCCCGTTTCTGAGGGAGTTATTAGTATAACTACCCAAACATACATTCAAGTGTAAGAGAGCCATGCTTCGGCACGAATGGGCCGGCTCGACCGGAGTGATACCACGGCTTCACAGAATACCGACGTGAAACAACGCTTGCGTTGTGTTTCTTCGTGTGAGTGAGGTTACCGGAGGCTCAATTACCCCCCTCCCTAGTCTCCCGAATCCCCGAAATCCTCCCCAATCATCAAATTTCCAATTCCCAAAAGGCCGATAACGCACTTGTAACGCCTTGGTGTTTCGGGTGTCCATGGACGGTGCCGATTGCTTACCATCAGTTGATCCGTCTGGTCGTTTACCAACTTATGCTATAAAAAAGAGTAATTTTTCCATTTAGGTTTTTTTTCATTAGCGTGAAACTAACCAAAACATCTCTTTTTATTTTATCTGAGCAGTTTTACCCTGTGAAGCGACTAACCTTTTTTCTATATCTACTAATGGCTATGCAAAACAAAATGTGCTAAAAATGCAGCAAAAACTTATTATCCCTCCTAACTACGTAATTCTACAGGTTGATACGGTAGCCCAGCAACTGGCTTCCGCGCAACGTGTTGCGAGTTCGATTCCCGCACGGAACAGCTCTTTGCGTGATCCACAGGGAAATGTGTATGTGAACTTGTAGGTTTGTAATCGCACCCACGACACATGTGAAAATCCTAGAGTGGGGCATCGTGTAAAAAAAGTAGTACAAGTACTTCGATTTTGTTTACCAATAACATAACATAACACCACGCCTTTTATTCCCAAAGGGATAGGCAGAGGTGCACATTATGCCACTATACAATGTAGGACACCCACTTTTCACTATTTATGTTATGAGTCCCATGTAATAGGGGGTGAGCCTATTGCCATATACCGGGCACAAATCCAGACTCCGTGCTACTACTGAGATTTTTAAAAACCCAGTAATACTTTGCCCGACCAGGGAATCGAACCCGAGACTCCTTGCCGGCAGTCGCACTTGCGACCACTCGGCCAACGAGACAGTCGTTGTTTACCAATACACAATCTCAAAGGCATATCAGTATCAAACTCAAATGTAACATCCGCAAGAAAAGGTTCTAAGGTATAATAAAACCTTCAATGCTAGGGGAATTGACAAAAATATACGATTCCAGCCAAGAAATTCACTTATTACCACTTTATTGAATTTCCTGATATTTCACCTCGCGTAGAAAATGCCGGCGGGAAATCTTTTCCTCCTCTATAACAATATTATTCATATAAAATAGGGGTTTTTTGGAGAAAATTGACTTAACACAAAGGTTATGTGCTTGTGCCATGGACCCCTAGATATTGGGGTCCTGCCAATACAAGTCTCGATACCATAAAGTGTATAATAACATTGTAAGAAAGTCTAGGATCGTAATATTTTAAATTGATTGTCATGTTTTGGGTTGTACAAATATTTATTGGTCGCATTTAACTTTACGACTGTTTTTTCGAAGATATTTTTTATTTGAGCGAAGAACCACGACATATCCTTGTGTGTTGTGGGATCACGGAAATTAGTATTATGAAGCATTTTATGTAACAAAAAAATTATATAAATTACTGCCTTCATCAACTTTTTGACTTTTAGTTTTTCTTATCAACATTAATTAAATTAAATGAATAAGATCTTTTAAATTAAAAAGTCATTTATTCAGCTTTATTGACCTTAAAGGCAAAAGATTTTGGTTTAAAATAAAAAACTTAACTTTCTATAAGGGGTCCGATTTCATTTGCCCATAAAATAGAACTTCCGCGGGTCAAATTTTTATTGTTTCAAAGGGATTAACTTCTTTAATTATTTTTCGAAAACTTCTTTGGAAAGAGTCGCCTGTAAATTTTTCGTTTCTTTGCTAATTATCAAAGTTGATCCATTTTTTAAGGTAACGTTTTGTGTTAGGTTTATAAGTATTTACAGAACTCACTGCAGGAAAAGATTTAGGCAGTTTGTCCACTCAAATATCCCAATTTATCAAATAACTAGCTTCTGCCCGCAACTTCGTAGGCGCAATACTGTTTTCTCCCGTTCCCGTAGGATTTTATTTGTCTTAAAGACCTTCTAGACATATAACACAAAAAAAAAAGAATTTGTGAAATCGGTCCAGCCATTTCCGCGTGATGCCGTGACCAAGGATAAAAGGGATTCAATTTTATAGGTACTACATATAGACTAGCGGACCCGACAGACGTTGTCCTGCAAATAATATAATAATAAAAGGTATAAATAAACTAGATACCGCCTGCAGCGCCATCTGCCGGGCAGATTTGTGAATCTAAAACATCCAGGGTGCCACTCAAACGCATACAGAAAAAAATATTTAAATCGGTCAAGCCGTTTAGGAGGAGTTCAATGACATACACACGTACAACAGAATTATATATATGAAGATTACTAAAACATAAACCATCCTTTTATATATTTCCCTGAAGACTAGGCAGATATACTATACCCAGGTACGTTATGATACGGAGCCGCGGGAAGCCTAACAGGTTACCGGAGCTCCGGCTCGAGGATCAGGAGTAAGAACGGGATGATTTTTAGTTAGTACGAGTCTGACACTCCCTCTCGTCTAACCCAAGGCCGGAAAAGTCATTGGATGATTCCCCCCCCCCTCTTAAATAAGGTATGTTATAAACCCCATGTAAAATGAGGTGAACCTATCGTCATACACTGGGCACAATTCCTGTCTCCAATTTATCAACAAGGCAGTCAACAAGCCTCTTTCTAAGGCTATAAATTACCAGCATCGAACAAAAACATAATTATATATGAAAAAACCCGTTCAATATTCTACAGAGAGCTGAACGCAAAAAAACCTATTAGTGCCTTTCCAGTATAATGTAAAAAAGAAATGAAGTCGATATCTAATTAATACATTCCTCGGGCCACGTATGAAGTATTTTCATTCATTTAACTTCTCTTTGCGGGGTATTATGTCATGAATACTTTTATTTATTATTCTAATATATTATGTATTATTTTCTCGTTTTTAAGAATGTGGTTTTGTGTTAAAATAATGGGGACACGTTTTGTAATAAGGTATTTATTTGTTGGTTGCTTGGTTAGTTCTTATTGCATGTTTAATTTAGAAAAACTCTTTATATGCGAATTTGTCATCATTATGTGCTACAGATTCTTAAATAACTTTATTGCTTCCTTTCAAAACAAGAAAGCAAATTATAAATAGAAATGTACGTATTTATAGTACTGGGAATATCTTCCACATGTATAATAACAAAGTATAAGTCAAAGAAACAACAACGGAAAAATATTAACAATACATTTTTTTATATTAATTCCAAGAAAATTCATCACTGACAACATTTTGTATCAAACAAAAGAGGAAATAGGTACGCAAGTTAAATAACTGGGACGAGATTACGAAGTACAAAAGCATTTTCCTGAAACGCACCCAATTCCGGCACAATAGCTAAGATAAATGGGGAGTCTCCCATCTCTGAGAAACGCCCAACTCTCCTTGTTTTTCCCCAATATCTTCCCACCTGGGCAGTGGTGCCCAAACTTGGTATTTATGACGTCACAGATAAAGCCATCAATGGGCAATCTATGGCTGATGACGACAATAGATTTTTATTTGCGAACGATAATGGAATTCTTGTGTGTTCCGCATTTGAAATTTTTTCCATGCGGCCATGTTTTCTATTGAGTAGGGTGGTATTTGAATGTGTGTGTATTAAAATGTGTATTGGATATAAAATAATGTAGTTAGTGTATGTATTATGATTATAACTTAATATTCTAATTGGGGTGTTTGAGGGTGTGCGTTAATTACGTTACATGTTGTATATGTGCAGCGAAAATGTAGTGATTCAAAATCATGGTACACTAGCTGTTGATCGCGACTTCATTTGCATAGAATACAGAATATGATTCCTGTTTTATCCCATGGGAGCATTTAAATTTTTAGTCCATACCCTGTCTGTATAGTGTATACCAAATTTCTTCTTTCTTTCTTTCTTAAAATCCGTTCATCAAAATCCGTTCAGTAGTTTCAACTTGATTGACGCACAAACATTCAAACAAAGAAGCTATCGCTTTTATAATATTAGAGTGATTTTACAAACTTACTAATAAATGTGGTAAAATTTTGAAACAGTACATTATAGTTGAACATAATACCTATATTGGGTTGTTTAGGTAGGTATTGGTCCCAGCTATAGCTTTTCACAGAATGGTGCACAATTTACCGGACTCCTTCTATAAGAACACTTCAACCTTTACCATAGCATCGCGCCTTTTATCCCCGAAGGGATAGGTAGAGGTGCACATTACGCCACTGTACAATGTAACACCCGCTTTTCAATATTTATGTTATGAGTCCCATGTAATAGAGGGTGAGGCTATTGACATATACCGGGCACAATTCCAAACTCCGTGCTAATACTGAGATTTTTAAAAACTCAGTAATAATTTGCCCGACCCGGGAATCGAACCCGAAGCCGGCAGTCGCACTTGCGACCACTCTGCCAACGAGGCAACCTTTACCGTTAAGAAATAACAACGTAATATTAAATCATGTAACAAAAACGATAAATTATAAAAAAAAATCAAACAAAAATAACTAGGTATGCACCCTCCCAATTTGTACACAATATAACAAGATACATTGTGACAGAAACCAAAAAAAGATTTATGATGTTCGGTACCTAAAGACCTATATACTTTAATATATAGGTCGCCTAGATTACCTACGTAGTGTATTAGTTCAGGTGAGCCAAAATCTATAGGTATTACAAAGAAAACGCTGAACTGTGATTTCCAATGTTTCTAGAAAACTAGCCTTGTCTAGAACCTGCCTAGAATTTAATGAGGATGAAATAAAGGAGTTACAGATACCAATTTATTTATACAACAAAGAGAATCAGCTCACGGTACGGTTTCGGAAGGAGGAATATACGACAAATATAAGAGAGTATACAATTGGAATGATGACAGGGTATGAAAATTAAAAATATATTTAGTCCGTAAGTTAGGTAATGAAAAAATATTAGACACGTATATTTTATTTTGTCGTATAATAAAACAATACTTAGGGTAAAACGTCATTTCTACGTATAAAATGTACATAGAAGTGACGTCACGCGACATTTCAAATCAATATATTTTCGAAAGTATTCGTTTCTGTAAAAAAAATAAAAAATATGTGTCTAATGATTTAAAATAATCTACCTAATTCTGGTGGTGTCAACATTGGTAAACATCCATTTATTTGTTTTGATGTTTGGATGTTTGTCCGTCATTTTTTTAAACATTGTTCCATCCACATAGGATTCTTTCTTGTGTCGTGGGTGCGTTTATAAACATACAAGTTCAGACACACATGATACCCAGACCCGGAACAACAATTTGTGGATCACACAAAGAGTTATTCTGTGCAGGCTGTTTCGCCTTTAGATGTAAATGTTAACTGTGGTTTCAGACGTAGATTTAACCATTTTATTGCATGAAACGAAGAATTCAATCATCTATTAATACGTTGATATATCGTACCGAAAATTGCCAAAATTTGATCATACAAAAATAATCTCTGAGCATCGGATATAAGGTCTATAATGGAGTTAGTGGAGAGCGGTCACCGATTATCGCTTGGAGATTGAATAGTTAAGAAAATTAACATACCTATTTACTTAAACACAAGAGACTTATAAAGAATATATTTCCCCAAAACAATTAACGAATCGTATACAGACACTGTTAATCACAACGAGGCTCTCAACACATAATTTATTACTATTAATTATAAAGTACTTAAAGAACTAGCTAAAGCAATAATTTAAAAACTCGTAACAAACGAGCAACTTGTCTCCGAACTCGGAAAAACTCGGGGCAACTCGGGGCAACTCGGTAAAACTCGGCCAAAAGTTGAACGCAATGATTTTCGTTGTAACACGATTTATTTGTTTGTTCGTAACGTTGCGTAATGCTGAAAGTGGGACATTTGTTCGGTAAAACAAAGTAAACTCCTTAAATACATCTAATTAGAAGCAAGAGAATTAATGAGTCCTTCGGATTTTGTCTGCACATTAATCTTCTATGTGTTTTGCCGCCATGCAATGGAAGTTTCATTAATCTGTATTCGGTATTGTTAATCCTAAGTAATTTAATCACGAAAATTGAGTTTAAAATTACAATACTTTCGTGATTTTGTTATTTTAAATAAGTAAGGGAAATATTATACGACGAAAATTTCTTGTAATTGAAAATCTAAGTCTATTATCTTATACTATTTTACTATTATATAAAGCGGAAAGAATAGTTAAATAGTTTGTATTTTTGTTTGAACGCGCTAATCTCCGTAACTACAAGTCTGATTTGAAACATTCTTTTTGTGTTGGATAATGCATTTATCGAGGATGGCTATAGGCTATAAAACATCACGCTACGACCAATAAAGCTGAGCAGAGAGTGTGAAACCGCGCGAAAGTAGCTAGTCTAGAATTAAATGGTTAAAAGTGTAAATGGCATACAGTTTAGAGTTTTTATTAAATGGTACGTTTTATTAATTGATCAACACTACACAATGAAAAAAAAATGTCTGTACAATTATATAAGGTAGTTTAATACAACCTGCATATTATTATACACATTACAAATAAAAAAATCTATTCAAAAGTTTGTAAAATATTTTTAATAGAATTTCAAACGGGTTTCCCGTGTCAATATGTACCTACGTGTGTTAACGAAACAAAACCCGAACATACACAAAACACATTTACACAATCACACATAGAAAACAATACAAAATGTTTTGTATGGGAACAAAATATCAAGATATACCTATGTACTGGATATGTTATACCATATATGTAATGCTATAACGCTGTACTTCACGAAGTTTTTTCACGAGAGAGATCTATTTTAAATAAGCGCTACTTCCAAATAAAAATGGTCAATTCTAGGCATGAGATGAATTTTGAAGCCTAACTCTTGAACAAGGTAAATTTTTTGATATTCTAAACTAGCGACCCGCCGCGGCTTCGCACGATTGCAATATGCATGTATACATATATACAAACCTTCCTTAAAAATCACTCTATCCATTAAAAAAAACCGCATTCAAATCCGTTGCGTAATTTTAAAGATCTAAGCATACATAGGGACAGACAGACGGCGGATAGCGACTTTGTTTTATACTATGTAGTGATTAGGATATTTCATCAAACCTATCTAGTGATCATACATCTTTGTGCCAAACCGCGTACTTCAAATTGGTAACAATAACAAAGCATACATCATACCACACAATAATTTAACGTCAAACAGTCTACATAGATGTTTATGTACCAAAATTTATATCAAAATATCGAAGTTCCTATCAATGGTATCGACAAACAATGTCATAAATTCTCGATCACAAATATTCTGATAATTTAGTTCTATCGCCATTTCAATACCGATCGCGAGACGCAATGTGGCATCTTGGTTATTTGTAAGTTAAATTCCTTGTACCGTGTCAAATATTCCTGCAATATAGTTAATTGGGATTTGCACAGAAATGTAGGAAATATGTAACTATGAATATAATAATTAATTATGATTCTGAGGTACAGAGGTTGGTAAATAAAAGGGAAATATCTCAGGCGGATTTCTGAGAATAGGGTTTTTTGATTCCGTGGTCGTCTTTTCCTGTTTCAAGATTGGTTCGTACCAATGAATCGTACGCTATTATTATTAAGGTACCTGTGTAAAATAACAGGTACTTTATGTTTGTATGATAATGGTAATCAATGGTTAAAGTAATTGATTTTTGATACATTTTTATCGATGTCTATTACTAATTATTTTGATAACAATCACTCCTCGACTTATTGTTTTAAAGTCTTATATCCTAGAGTAGAAGGTGTCTACAGACTCTTCCATCTAATTGCTACATAAATTAGAATTTTACTTTAGAACTGACTTGAGCGTAATTTATTTATACAAATCGAGTTAGAGACAGCATAATCCATAACACACATGTCAATGCAACGCTTAAAACATGTGGAGACGAAGTGGATATAATTCCACGTACCAGGAGAGCAGAGTTACAAGAAGCTGGAGAAACCTCGACTGTTCCTAATTAGTGCGAACCGTGGCTCGCTTGTTAACCTAGTTAGAAACGCCGCCGGCGACCGCTCAACACCCACAGTTTCTTTCAAATACTTTTTTGATTTAATGAATAGGTACCCGGTGCCCCGGCTGTATTCCTGGTAACTTTCCGAATATTCTCTAGGAAAATATGTACAATTTACACGAGTATTTATTCCGATAGAGCGTTTCTTACATTGCTCTGTGTGTCTTTAGTAATTTGAATTTTACCTCATTCCTTTCGATCGTTCAGACTGATATTTGGCACATCTTGATGACCATATAATATTTTTTCTACAACTATCTCCATTATCGATATTAAATGAAATAGCCTGATTTGTAGAACACCTTTTATCCCCGAAGGGGTAGGCAGAGGTATACATTATGCCACTGTACAATGTAACACCCACTTTTCTGTATTTATGTTATGAGTCCCATGTAATAGGGGGTGAGCCTAATGCCATATACCAATTCCAGACTCCGTGCTATTACTGAGAATTTTTAAAAAATCTAGTATTACTTTGCCCGACCCGGGAATCGAACCCGAGACCCCTTGCCCGGCAGTCGCACTTACGACCACTCGGCCAACGAGGCAGTCGTATTTGTAGAATAGAGATCATTATTTATTTATCTTTATTGGCCCACCAACAATTGTATACATTCTTACATTAAATAACAAACATTTATTAAGATAACAGTAAAATGTGACAATCGATTACAGGCGAGCACCGCATTCTTTAAGAAAAAAAAATATCAATAATTGTCAAATCATTAAAACAGTTCGACACATTTTTTGTATTAATTTGTTAATAACGCGATCTTGATCATTAGGTATAATTGGTGTCAACCTACGCCTGATTTCAATCCCCATTTGGTCATATAAAACTTTTTGTCAATATATATCTGCGTTTTTTTCTATCTCCGAAGTGTTTTTCGTTAGAAATGACTGGCGACCCAGACTAGGTAATTGAATTTGACAGAAAATGTGTGATGTGTTTTTGCGATACTTTTTACTTTGGAACCTTAATGAAAGTTGTGTAGACTTCTACCTAAGTGCAAGGTTAATTATTTTATTTACAAAATAAGATTGTTTTTAGTTCAATTCTATTTTGTTTTTTGGTAACCATAATAAAGCCAAGTATAGACTAGGAGACAAATGTCGTGCAACACGTGTTGCCAGCGACGTTGGGTGAAGTAGCGCGACGTTGCCAGACTTTGCACAACATGTCTGGCAACATCGCGTGATATGCGACTGCTTTATGAAACAAAACTGTGTGATGTCACAGATATATGTCCGGCGAAGTTTCGCGAAGTTACACGATATGTCGTCGATGTAAGTCGGGGCACATTTGTCGCCTTTATTTATTTATTTTTTAAGGGGAGAAAGTCATCGGATGACTTCTCCCGCCTTGGTGAGGCGGAAGGGAGTGTCAGACTCTTACTGACTAAAAACTACCTCGTTCCTTCTCCTGCACTTCGAGCCGGGGCCCTGGTAAACCGTTTAGGTTTTCCGCGACTCCGAATTGGCATCAGCCCTATTGGGCCCCATTCGTAAATGCTAGGCTTTACGTCTTATTGAAAACGTGCTAGAAAAATGTAAAATTTATTAATTTGACATTTGATTTTGTTATTATTGTAGTAACAATAGTTTCTTGATGCAGGTTTGTTAACATAATAATATTCTTTTTCCTTCAACGTCTCTCTCGCTCACTGACTTTAAAGACAACTTGCTAAAGGGACAATTTTATATAGAAATAAAAGTTGACACAGAATTGGATAATTTTATGCCGTATAAATTAACATTGGACGCATGGTGTAAAAGGAAAACTCGTAATGAAATAAAAAAGCGTTGATGGAGTTTAAAATTTCCCAGTATTTTATCTACTAAACATTTTACAAAGTTGGAGTGCCTAAAACAAGCTTATTATTTACGTTATAGCGAGAAAACGATAATAAGCATCCTTTGACATAACATGCTACTTAAAATATTCACGAATTGCATTTGATGACGAAAATTTTATTGATTTGTAGTTTTATAGGCTGGATGCATTTAATATAATTAAATGCATCCAGCCTATAAAACTATTTATAATAAATATTTAATATAATATTTTCGAAATAACATTAAATAATAGTCGAATGAAACCTAGAAAAAGGTAAGAGAATGTGCCCAAAATAATGGAAAAATTTTCGCGAATGTACAAAAACTGTAAATACTATAGTTGTAGATCTTTTTAATATCTACAACTTTACCATTGAACTTTTTTTGTAGAGCCTGTAGTTTTTCTGCTAATCCGGATAAACTGAATTTTTCTTCTAACGCCACCCATCTTTTTCCCGATCTCAGTTCGCTTTTAATTTATTTTTCCATATTTTTTGGACATATTCTATTTCTTTTGGAAATGGGTTGCATTCTACCACAGAACATATAAAGCCTACTATTCAACAACTTTTCCGATCGTTGATGACGTTATTTTCTCTGGTTTAATGGGGATGATGACAGGGTATGAAAATTAAAAATATAATTAGTCCGTAAGTTAGGTAATGAAAAAATATTAGACACGTATTTTTTTATTTTGTCGTATAATAAAACAATACTTAGATAAAACGAATCAAAGTTTAGGAGTGGGGGCTAAAACGTCATTTCTTAGTATAAAATGTACTGAGAAGTGACGTCACGCGACATTTCAAATCAATATATCTTCGAAACTATTCGTTTCTGTGAGAAAATAAAAAATACGTGTCTAATGTTTTTAAATAATCTACCAGACGGACATTAAAATAAAAATTAGTCGTCTACCCTAAATTCTTTGGTACAAATAGGCCATTAACAAAAACAACCCAAACGAATTCCTTATCAATACAAGAGGTATTCAACTGTAATTTACTTGGCAAGAAAAACATCACATTTATATTATAACCAATGAGAAAACAACCTAAGTAATATGGGACACGGTATCTTTTTCATTACAAAAGGTATTTAACTAGAAAACATTTAGCCCCATGGTTTATAATTACACAATGTGTTTAATCATCCCATTACATGGGTCATGTATTGTCTTTATTATCCTAATGACTGATATTAGACGTGATAGGCAAAGTTTTTGGAGTTGGTACAGTTACGTCTGAATACTGAAGACTACTTTTAAGTTGTAATTGCTTAAATATCATGCCATCTCTGTCATTACACAAAGAATTTGTGTGATAGGACTAGAACTATATTTGCAATGCGCTCTCCCTGGATGTCAGGATGGTCTCAACTAACTTCTAAGCACAAAGTACGTGAGCTTTTCTTAAAGAGGTTGGCTGAATCATCACGCTAACTGTGTACTAGTAAGCAAGTATATATTTATATATTATGTTACGTATGTATGTGTGTAGGTATGTATGTATGTAGGCATATTGTACTCATTGTGTAGGTATATATTATAATTATATTTATTTATGTACATACGTATATCTCTGAAATATTTTAGTTTATCTTTCATTGTTAAATAAAATCACTGCTTGCCTCTTGCACCTACCATTTACTTTACTCTGCATCACCCAAAGGTCAGACTGGTAGAAAATGCCTGCGGCATTAAGTCCACCTATTTGTACATTTTGTGCATGAAGCATATTAAATAAATAAATAAAAATATTTAACCGCGACTTCAAATTGAGTAACCTTTCAGTATTCGGTCGTTACATCTTTAATATCGCTCGTAACTTGATGCCGTAATTAACCGACTTCTTTAGTTATAATGCTTCAAATGTAATATTAGGACTGTCTCGTTGGCCAAATGGTCGCAAGTGCGACTGCCGGGCAAGGGGTCTTGGGTTCGATTCCTGAGTCGGGCAAAGTATTACTGGGTTTTTCTCAGTGGTAGCACGGAGTCTGGAACTGTGCCCGGTATATGGCAATGGGCTCACTCCCTATTACATGGGACTCATAACATAAATAGTGAAAAGTGGGTGTTACATTGTACAGTGGCATTTAGGGCCGTAATGTGCACCTCTGCCTACCCTTTCTTGGATAAAAGGCGTGATGTTATGTTATGTGTAATTATTAGGCTTCTAAAAAATTTATCATGTTACTTCACGTTTTACAGTCATTTATTAATTGAAGAAACAACATCGATATTCTTTAATGTTAATTTGTTAAACTAATACCTATGTTATTCACATAATAACAATTTTTATATTATTGTTTAAAATAATAATAAGAAAAAAATGATTTACATGCACTTTAATAACGATGATAATTATTATAATTCAGGTATGCTGAATAAATGTGTAATTTCCGGCCGTCATTATGTTTTTTGGCGTTTGAATTTCAAAAAATATTATAATCTTATTACCTAACTATTTTAGAAATACTTAAAAACACATTCAGGTAACAGGCAGGTGACTAAGTTTTAGTACGCTTTAAAAGTGTTGAAATCATAAAATCCACCGGCGACATCAGGTTTAATATCAACTGAAGACGCCTTTTATATGGAGAACCACTTTTATACGACTTTTAAATTCAAACTATTTGGATCTTTTTTGAACTATAGACGTTTGCAAAACACATTACTAGTAAAGACTACTTTAAACCTTGATTAGGTATTGTTAGGGTATGTTTTAGGTTTACCTATGTTGTCTGTTTGTATTGGTTTGCTTAAACAATAATTAGCTTTTTTTGAGTGAGAAAATCATCCAATGACTTCTCCCGCCTTCGGTTAGGCGAGAGGGAGTGTCAGATTCTTAGTAACTAAATACCACCCTGTTCCTACTTCTGCACTTCGAACCGGAGCCCCGGGAATCCATTAGGCCTTCCGCGTGACCGTATCGGGCATCAGTTTTCCTGGACCCCAACTGTGCTGAACATCAGATCACCGTAGTTCTTTCATGCGCTCGCATAACGCGTACGCACAGGTCTGGTTCTGGTCGGGTGGCGAGCTACCCATGTTCGCCGTCCACTTACGGTGGCCGGAGATTGTCACGCGACAAAGTTTAGCTAGAGTGAATATTATGTATTTTGGTTCAGATTTATTAGTGTTAAGGATGCGGCATGTTATGGTGGTGATATACTTTTGCTTGACTCGTACTTGCCTAGTGATCTTGCCTGTTCGCTTTACTAAAAAAGTATCGTAGTTATTTTCCTAAAAATAATGTTTGCTAATTATCCCAAATTATCAAAACAACATAAAGTAGGTACTGAGTTATTTACTAAGTAACATAATATAGGCTGAAAAACTGTTAGGTAAATTATTATGTTTTTCGGTTTACCCACGTAATTATTCGACGAGGAACTCGACTAGTTTCAAGCCATTCTAGAGGCTCATATTCATGAGCAGCACTCCGCGACCCGCGACGCGGGATATACTGTCTCACGAAAGTTATAATATAAACTGTTAGGTACCTAGTTGCTAATCCCAAATCCATTGCATTGATCAGATCGCAGAAATGGATTTTAATCTCATCCAAATCCGAAATACAAACTACAACATATTATAAAGTCCATTATTTTCGAGAAATTTCTAAAGCTCTAAAATTCTCAAACAAGAAAACTGAAACGTATACTTGTCTTGTAAACAACAAAAACGAAAATCCTATTCTCCCTAAAAAGGTCACCAAGTGATTAAAAAACAACGACAGTGTCGGTTTAATTTGAAAATATCAATTTCTACAAAAGCTTTTAAGGAAAAAGTCCTTTAAAAAAGGGAACAAAATCCTTTAAAATGACTTTTATAGCCTTTCGGTCTAATTTGTTTGCTTAACGGTTACCTACATTTTTGTAGCAATAGGTACCTTTCCTTTTGAGAAGTGTATTGATAAGAGATGTGTAAGGAATCTTTTATATAAAAGTGAATAGGACACGTAGTATAAATCCTACTGAATCCTCGTCTGAGTGTGTAAGAGGTTCGTATGAACTAATATGGAACACGATGTGGATTTGCGTTGGATATTTTTTTTATTGATTTTGTATATTGAATATTTATATATATAGCCACAATAATAATTATTATTAAAGCTAAATTTCCTCCTATTTCTATTGAAGATATTTTTAGTTGAAAGTAAATTAAAAAACAAAAACCACTATTTTAGATAGCTCCTAGAACGTTCTAATATTACAGATTAAGTTACTGAAGAAACATATACCTGTTAATAAACCCACATACAATTTTCCAATATGGCAAATACGTACATATCAAATTAAATCTTACATTAGTAGGTACTTAGTTTATATTCTGTTTAACTAAAATGTTCATAAATTGTTGAACGTGTGTGTTGTGTGAACTCGTATTTGTATTCGTAAGTAGTTAGTAAGTTAGAGGTTGTATTTACAAAACAGTTGTTAATTCTATATTATCTTCCTCTTAGTTTGTTGTCAGAGAATTTATTTACATATTACTTTCAAGGGACTTCCCATAATATTGTAAACAAATTTTGCTAAGCGCAACCCTTCGCATATTCCTAATACAGCTTTTCATCAAACACCCTTTAATCTTCCCCTTTATTGAAAAAATAAACACCGTCTATTCATCGTTTCGGATACAAGGACCGATATTTTGCGCACAAAATGGTCCCATTAACCATTGTGTACAGAAGCAATAAAAACAATTTTCACTCACTGTTTCCGCTGTCTCTTACAATTGGTGCCGCATCTAGGGATGCGGATGCGGGCGTAGGCGGCCGCTACATCGATCGCGACCCCTGACATTAAATGAAAGACAGGCCGCTCGTTGAGGGACGGCCGTAAGCCCTGTTCATACCGTGTGCCGATACAAAGCACTACACAATACCCGAAGATAAAGAAAATGTTCCCTTTAAAAAGGGACGTAAGTTTTATACTTGAGATAAAGAACGCAATAAGAAAGCCATTTTAACATTGAAACAGAAAACATTGTCCCTGAAATATATAGGGCGACATAACTGAAGTGTTTATTGTCATCCATAAAATGGTTACGTATAAAACAAAGTACATTCCAGCCCTTCGAAACGCAAACGTTCAAATGTAACCATCAGTCAAGCTGCGTATAAACTTAACGTTGGCAGTATTATCTGCTCTAATACTGGAGCTGACAGCCCTACGAATGTAGGGCACTCACACAGAGGTAGTGACGCACACGCGCTTGGCCTACGTCATTCTGACTACGCAGTCCCGGCTACCTGGCTCGATCGCGGAGCACACAACATCGCGCCGACGTCACAATACCCTACTTATATTAAACTCGGCAGCTTAATGTTCTGCGCTCCTGAATCAGGGGTGTGCGTAAAGGAATTTATAGCTTTTCACGCTATTGAGTAGGGCTTTAATAAACCTTTTATGGGACTGTTACATTGGCGTTCAGGCAGGTCAAGTTTATTGATTTAGTTGGACTATTTGCTTTATGGTGTTGGTGGTAAGTTGGACAAAAGTTTAGGGTGATTTTAGTGGCGCTGATTTACTTAGTACATTTTTAATATTAATTTGTTATTAGTAATAGCATGATTCTTAATATATTTTGAGGATTAATTAGAAGGAGAAGACACTGTTTGTAAATTAGACAATTTAATATATCATGATTACTATTTCTATCATTGAAAGGAAAATTCTATTGCTGAAACATTGCAACTATTCAGTATAACGGAGTCGAATAACAAACATAACGAGTTCGTCTGCATTTTCTATAGTAATTGGTACATTTACCTCAGTATTCAGAGTTGAAAGCTATTCATAGAATTCCTGTGAATGTGCTACCTAGTATTCAGTCGCCTAGATTCTAGGAACACGGTCAAAGTACCTTGGTTCCTGTTACTGCATTATTGGTACTTTGGTACTATCTTAGTGAATGTTAAAGCGCAATAAAATATTCTTGTGCATACTCAACCTTACTATATTTCATTTAAAGGTAAATATCATTTCTTAACCAGCCCTTAATTAAGAGTTACTTAGGATAAGGGAACACCTAAACAATTCCCTTAGGTGAATTCGTTTTCTCGTTAAGATACCACTTATAAGTTGGTGAAACCCAAATATCGTTACTTGCCACCTATTTTAGCTTTGAGATTTTAGAAAGATTTGTGAAAACAGAGATAAATGTCAGACATAATCATGTGATATAGAAACCTTATGTATAGAAGTTTAGTGTTCTTTTTATTATGTATGTCAATGATATAGTCGAATCTGTTTTGTATATAATTAGTTTCCTTCATAATTATGGAAGTTACTATCAACGACAAGACACATGGGCTGTCTCAATTGGTCAAGTTATTTATTTATTTATTTAGTATTCAATGTGCACAATTTGATCATGGCACATAAGGTGAACTTAATGCTATATGGCATCGTCTACAGTCAACCTTAGGCTTAAGTAGAAAATCTGCGAAAAATAAGGTACGGAGAATAAACTAACAGCAAATAGAGAGGAAAAAAATAATAAACAGCTTTACATATATATTACATAATAGAAAATAGTATATATATGTTAATTTAGAATAACAGGAAGATAGTGGTGTGTACTTCCTTGTTACTTACATCTACGTAGAATTGTAGATAATAATGAGCCTGTAATTACGATAATACAAACGAAGTTAACAGCAAACAAAACTTTATACCACACCACCTGCTTATTCCTAAACCTCTTCTCACATGGAGAAGGTTTGATTAATCACCACGCTTGCACATTGCGAGTTGGCGATTTCAAATTTATAATAATAAGAAATTATAAGTCCAGGATTCCTCACGATGTTTAATACCTTCACCGT
Organism: Spodoptera littoralis; assembly: GCA_902850265.1. NCBI lineage: Eukaryota > Metazoa > Arthropoda > Insecta > Lepidoptera > Noctuidae > Spodoptera > Spodoptera littoralis. The sequence goes on along the minus strand of LR824538.2, from coordinate 11,098,631 downwards.
TTGTAAGTGGTGTCTAAACGATCTTAGAAGTATATACATACTAGCATTTCCCCGCGACTTTGTCCACGTATAATAATGACTTCTGGCAATTTTTTAATAGTCTTCTCCAAAGTATTAAGTGTGGGAGAGCCATGCTTCGGCACGAATGGGCTGGCTCGACTGGAGTGATACCACGGCCTCACAAAAGGGCGACGTGAAACAACGTTGTGTTGCGTTTCGTCGTGTGAGTGAGGTTACCGGAGGCCCAATTACCCCCCCCCCCCTTCCCCAATCCTTGAAACCACAACAATCCTCAAATTCCAGGTGTCCATGGGCGACGCCGATTGCTAACCATCAGGTGATCCATTTGCTCGTTTACCGGCTTATGCCATAAAAAAAGTGTCTTTTAGATCTAATTGTAACAAACACTTTCACTTTAACAAAATAATCACATGATGCAATACCGAACTCATAAATTATATCACATAGTAAAGCACCTACACACTCAACCTTCATTAATATTAACAAGGCTTTACGACCGGTCCCCGCAATCAATTCCCGCCCTGAATCCGCTGACAAACTGACCAGAATATTTATATGCTTCTAATTTGACCCTTAATAAAGTCTCATTTAATATATCAATACGCAATTGTGTATTGGTTTTTTACAATATTACCTATAGGTAATGTGAACACAAACACCATGCAATTTAAAAGCTTATGTTACTTGAAACAGATATATTGAAAACTAGTAGATGCCTGCGACTTCGTCCACGTGGAATAGTGACTTTGGATAGTTCTTCACAGCTCCTCTCCCGTAGGTGATAGCGTGATAATATAGCTAATAGCTCATAATATGTCGATCTGGCCTATTTATAATATTCATGCAAAATTTGAAGTAAATCTATACAATAGTTTTTGAGTTTAGCCCGGACATATATACAGACAAACAGACAAACAAACAAAAATTCTAAAAACTATATTTTTGGCTTCGGTATCGATTGTAGAACACGTTCCAAGTATTCTTTTAAAAAAAATATTCAATAAACACTTTTGACTTTTCTACGATTTTATTATATGTAAGTGTATAAATATAGATAGATGATTTGTAAAAGGTGATATTTGGTTTACATCGAATTGTCAATGTACAACTCGATACCTAAATTTGTGAAACATGTCCGTAAAACGGCAATGGACTCTTGTTACACGTAACTAATAAAAAAACTAACAAAAATACATTGAAACAAGCCTCTACGTATTTTTGTTTTATGTTGCAATATTCCTGAAAATTGTCGAACGCAATATAACATGGAAGAGTATGCAGTTCTATAATAAAATGATTCCATGTCCATATATGTCCATATTGCTCCGACGGTTGGGCTGATGATGGCTGGGCAACCGGCTGCACCCGTACCGTGTCGCGGGTTCGATTCTCACATGGAGCAACTCTTTGTGTGATCCACAAATTGTTGTTACAAGTTTGGGTGTCATGTACATATATGTGAACTTGTATGTTGGTGAACGCACCCACGACATATGAGAAATTTTAAGTGTGAGGCAAATCTAAAAAAAAAACAAATATCAAATATTAATTTATGAATATTACCGAGCATATTTACTATACTACGTATTATACGTATTATATTTAATGATTTACTTTCAAAAATAAGCACACACATCTCATTTTCTTAGTCGAGTCAAACTTCGTACTTCCTCGTCAAACACGTGTAACTTGACAAAACAATAACATAATAATATAATATCAACATACATACATATATACATAATTAATAACTTCCCCTTTAACACAAGCAACAAAGAAGTTCCAGGTATTAATTCAAAATTATATTAATATCCTACCATTTCGAATTCAATGCCTCTTAGCAAAGCAAAGTACATACAGCTACACATGAAGCTATGCAAAACCAGTATAATTTGAACGTCGAATGTGTGGGATGATCGTATAAAGCGAGGCCACGATAAACTGGTTTTGTATAGTTCGATGTGAGTACATGAATATTATTTAACTCTAATATTGAACAGTTATGTACAAAATTTCGTGGAAATCATGTAATTCAGGTATTGCCTTTCAATAATTATGGCTGCGGTTTTGAAATTAAATTCAGTGCTACGTTAATTAATTTCATGCTTTTTGCTTTTTAATAAAAGGTTGCTTATTATACATAACACACATAACATTGCACCTTTTATCCCTGAAGGGGTACGCAGAGGTGCACATTACGGCGTTTAATGCCACTATACAATGTAACGCCTACTTTTCACTATTTGAAGTCCCATGTATTAGGGGGTGAGCCTATTGCCATATACCGGGCACAATTACAGACTCCGTGCTACTACGGAAAAGTAATACTTTGCCCGACCCGGGAATCGAACCTGAGACCCCTTGCCCGGCAGTCGCCCTTACATCCACTCGGTCAACGAGGCAGTCATTGCTGCTTAGTATATTGAAGCCTATTTCTAAGTATTCATAATTGAAGAAAGACAAAAACATTTATTCAACACCAGGCACGATGCAGCATAAATAAAATATAAGAAACACAATAAAGGTGTGACAGTGGAATTAATAAAAACATTGAGTTGAAAAATTAAAACAGAAGGATTAGAAGAGAGACGCTGACAACATGCCTATGCTAAAAGGGTCACCTGCTGCTCAGTGTAAGCCAGGCATACAAGTCACCCAGCACTGATTAATTAATAATTTTTACTATCAAAATATTTTTATTGTAAACGTATGTTATGGTCAAAGGAATTATATAGCATTTTGTTAATACGCAGCACTCTATTATACAATATAATCCTGTCTAGTGAACGCATTATAATTACTTTAAGCCAGTTTAATTAAATATGGTATTGTTTTCGTTATAATAACTAAATGACGTGGTAAAATTAATCTGTATTATGTTGAGATGCACTGTTATTATATTAAAGGATTTAAAATAGTACTGTATGAGAAGTCCTAGGACTTCTACTACTGATCTTGGATTTTTGCTTCTGATAGCTAGCAATCAGAAGCAAAAATAAAAATTCAAAAATAAATACTTTTGAAGTGTGGAAAAATATAGTCCATCAGTCTGTCCGACAGTGAAGCACTCCGACTCGTTACAAATTGGGTAAAGAAGCTTCGTAATATGGGAACTATGGGATGGAGATCGAACTCTGTACCGTTTTATTAAGAGCAACAGATGAAAAAATTTTGACCCCGATATAATAAAATTGCTTTCAAAATGCAACTGTAATAATATGCGTACAAATATTTCACGTTCGTAGAATACCAAAAAAAATACTTTATTGGCACAACGAATACCTCTTTTGCCCCAGCTACAAAGATAAAAGATCACACGTGATTGTTATTGGCGTTGTCTTCCTAGTCGTATCTGCTAGTCGCGGAGAACCTAACGGGTAACCGGGGCTCCGGCTCGACGTGCAGGAGAAGGAACGGGGTGGTTTTATTCAGTAAGAGTCTGACACTCCCTCCCGCCTCACCCAAGCGGGAGCAGTCATTCGATGATTTTCCCTCCTTGAAAGTCGTATCTGATAACATGTTACTGTTAGACTAAACTAGCCAAGGCGTTGAGCTTGTCTAAATATCTAGCTAACTAGAGTTGAGTTGGAATAACACCATTGATTTAGTATAACTATCAGATGACGATAAAGTCTAATTTGTTTCTATTTCCATTACAATAAAAAACCTACAAACAAGAAGTTATCTATTCAAAAAGTTATTATACGTACCTTTAAATATAGAGAGTAATTTTATAAAATAATTACACCTAGTAACACAGGTATTAAACAAAGACCGAACCTGTTACGAGCACAAAGCAACATACGTCAGTTATAAATGTAGAACTAATACAATAGTATCTAAAATCGATCGAGCTGTACCGGTCCGGGCAGGCTGGTAAAGTGCAAAGGTAAATGCAACAGTGTACTATTTATAGATAGGAGGACTACCAAGCTAGCTACCGACCTAGCTTGGAATAGGCATTCGAGTAGAAGAACTATTGTGAACTAATATACAAATCATTATCTTCTATATGTATAAATAAAAATGATTTTTCCGTTCGTTAGTCTCGCTAAAACTCAAGAATGGCTGAAAGGATTTGGCTAATTAACATAACATCACGCCTTTTATCCCCGAAGGGGTAGGCAGAGGTGTACATTATGCCACTTTACAATGTAACACCCACTTTTCACTACTTATGTTATGAGTCCCATGTAATAGGAGGTGAGCCTATTGCCATATACCGGGCACAATTCCAGACTCCGTGCTACTACTGAGAATTTTTTAAAAACCCAGTAATACTTTGCACGACCCGGGAATCGAACCCGAGACCCCTTGCCCGGCAGTCGCAATTGCGACCACTCGGCCAACACGGTCCGTGAGGATTTGGCTAATTTTGGTCTTGAAATTAGCGTGGAAGTCCAGGGAAGGTTTAAGAAGTAAGAAAAAAGGCGGACCGAAGTTTGCCGGCTCAGCTAGTCTTCTATAATATAAAAATGAATCGCTAAAAATGTTGCTAAGCTCAAATCTCGAGAGCAACTGAACCGATTTTGATAATTATATTTTTTGGGTCCGTTATTATTTGGAGAAAGTTAATACGTAAGAAGAAAAACAAAGATGCGCGATAATCGTTCCAAGGCGAAACAAAGTTTGCGGGATCGGCTAATTTTATTATATAAAAGCAAGACTAATTCTTGTATACTCGGCTATTCATAAGAATTGGTTAAAAACTTATGTTTCTTTAAGGCTTTGACTGCCTATAGAAAACTATTAAAGGCAAAACACCCACTAACGTCGGGCACCGAGAACCCCCATGGCGTTTACTGCGTTAAGTAGCTTCAGTTTGATAATTTTATTGTTTTTTTTTTTGTTCGGCTTTAATTGGTGACCAAAATCAGAAAGACTGTGTATCTATAATTAATGTTTGTCTATTTAAACTTTCAAAGACAATAATAATATGTTTGTTTAGGAATATCTTAATGATCTATATTTATTCTAATTAATTATGACATAGAAGTTTACATTTTATGTCTTTGTAGAACATACTGGTGTAGACTAATTAAACATTTACCTATTTTAAACCTAAGAAAGTCGAGTAAATAATTTACCTAAGTATGTAATTATATATTAAATTTATACCTATTTGAAACTTGCCACTAAATTAAAATATACTGTGTTTCTGTATACAAATGTAGTATAACGAGATAAAAAAACATATCTTGATCAAATCATCATCATCATAATCAGCAACAGTTTAAGTGCCCACTGCTGAGCAAACCCTCTTCTTGCTCGGCGAAGATTGGAGCACTAATCACCACGCTTGCCCATTGTGTATAGGCGATTTCAAACTTATAATTAGACAATATAATTCCAAGTGTCCTCACTATGTTTACCTTCACCGTTTGTCAGTGGTGTCTAAATAATCTTAGGAAGTACATATAACTCGGAAAAAGCCACGTTGGTACTTGTCGTTGGTACGTTCCGAACCCTACTTCGTGCCTGGAGGATGCAAGCATGACAGGCAGGCGTCTAACTCTCTGGGCTAATTTGATCGAAAATTAAGTATTAAATTAACATAACATAACATAACATGACGCCTTTTATCCTCGAAAGGGTAGGCAGAGGTGCACATTACGGCATTTAATGCCACTGCAATGTAACACCCACTTTTCACTATTTATGTTATGAGTCCCATGTGATAGGGGGTGAGCATATTGCCATATACCGGGCACAGTTCCAGACTCCGTGCTACCACTGAGAAAAACCCAGTAATACTTTGCCCGACCACTCTGCCATTGAGGCAGTAATGATAAGTATAAAATTATAGGTACTTATTAAAAATAAAGTGTGTAAAACTTAAATACCCTGAACATTTTTGCTATCGACCACTCGTTTAGAGGTTTAAAATCCATTGTTCACTAACAACAGTAAATCCACTTAAATAAACACTACGTTGAATTGAATTGCCGCACCTACTTTTCAAGTTCCTTGCTTACAATTTAACGACATTTAAATTGTAATGCAAAAATGTTACTGAGAAAGAAATAAAGAATTTATTTGTTCCCGACTGCCTCGTTGGCCGATAGGGTGCAAGTGAGACTGCCGAACAAGGGGTCTCGGGTTTGATTATCGTTCGGTGCAAAGTATTACTTAGTATTTAAAAATATCTTCTTTTTAGCACGAAATCTGGAATTGTGTCCGGTATACGGCAATAGGCTCACCCCCTATTACATGGGACTCATGACATAAATAGTGAAAAGTGGATGTTACATACAGTAGAATTAAATACTGTAGGTAATGTGCTTTTCTGACGACCCCTTCGGGGATAAAAGTCGTGATATTATGTTTGTTTTCCTAAATAAACTTAGACTACATAATACTAAAAAATTAAGGTAGATAAAAATATTCTCAGTTATTTAACTGAGAATATTTTTATCTACCTTAATTGCCAATCACATTCATGTATTCATGTAAATACATGAATGTGATTGGCAGTAACCTCACGTGACCTGTTTATGGAATCACTACGTAATTTACATACAGAGCTAAACATAAACTAACATCATAATAAACAGCCTCAAACTGCACACAAACACAAAGAAACATTATGTTACTGTTTACACAACAACACTGCAACAAAGAAAATAACATTATAAAGAACAAAAGACAAAAGAGTTTTTACCATAAACTACATAAACTATTATTTGCCCCCAGTACGAACACGTGCAACAAAAATGCAAAAACTGTTGTATCCAATTTTGAATTTCCGTGAAAGGTCAGTTGCGTCCCTGGGCGCTCCAATTTGCAAAGCAGGCTAGCTCGGTACCCAGTCAGAGCTATCTATCTCTCTCGTCAGGTCCCGGGCAAGCCAGTACCTAGAACTCAATGCACAACACTAAAAGCGCTGAAACTAGTCCAAACGATGTTCGACTTTATTGCTTTAACAATAACAGCAAGTGAAAAGGAATTTCCCATGCATGACCTGTTGCACCGCTCGTCATCGGCTCAGAATCAAATCGATATTACGTGCGATGCGTTGCTGTATAAATTGGGAACGAGAGAGTACTTTTATGTAAAATATGAATATTGTTGAGGTAGACTTGCGTGATTGAAATACAAAGGGTGGCAATTTGTTTTATAACTGATTATAAAAAGGAAGAGGTTCTGAAATTGACCGTATTGTTTAAACATTACAGTTTATTTTAAGAGTTGGAGAGCCATGCTTCGTCATGAATTGGCCGGCTCGACCGGAGTGACCGGAGAAAACCGACGTGAAGTAACTATTGCGTTGTGTTTCGTCGTCTGAGTGAGGTTACCGGATTAGGACCCCAATCCTTGAATCCCCAACAATCTTCAAACTCCTAGTCCCCAAAAAGCCGGTAACGCACTTGATACGCCTCTGGTGTTCCAGGTGTTGTAGCGATTGTAGTTTTTATCAGTTACGTAAAAACTACATATATCTATTGTACCTTTTTTTTTAAAGTAATAGTTAGTTTTTAATTTAAGTTTTTATTTGAATAAATTAATTTTATTGTATCTTATAGTTTACTCATAAAATTGTGATTTAACTTTTTTAAACACAACTTTTCTCTAGTTTTCGCTACTCAAAACTGGACCATTGATTTTTCGTCAAAGAAAGACCAAGTTTATTGTTTATTCTTATAAATGTTTGCATATTAATAGTAGGATCATAAAATATTTATTTTAAGTCGTTAGCTTTGCTTTAAAAAAGGATATGAAGGCAGTGCATTTAATATAATTATTTCGTATTTAAAATATAATCCTCCCTTCATATGCTACCTTTATGCAATTTTAACAGCACTCAGCGCAGGTCTGAGTAAAATGTACGTTTCCTAACTAGTAAAGCATTTATGCGATTTCCATCTCTATTTTACTGATATAACGTCGATAATAGCTTGTAATTGAATAATGAATTCTTCGTTCGTTATTCGTGAATGGTGCACTGTTACTTGGTAAGAGGATTTGTTATTTTCCAATATAGTTTCAATATTTTATTACGGGATTTAATAAAAATACAATTTTGTTTTATGAAACCCATAACATCGGTACTACAATATGCAGGCTTTAATAATATTAATGAAAGCTTTTTAATATAATAAAAGCTTTTAACGGAAACTTTCCGTTCGTGAAATATAAAATATATTTTTGTATTTTAAAAGGTTTAAATTTAATTTTAAATAAACAGGTTTCAGCAGTAATTGTTTTCATGTTATGTTTTCAATTTCCTCTAAAATTGCTTTGTTTTATTCCTATTTATTTATTTTATTTTCTTCACGCTACTCACTCTTAGCATATCTTTTAACTTTTCTGTCAATAACATAACTGTAACCTCACTCTTTTTAATCCCTAAAAGGAGAAGATAGAGATGTAGCGCCCACTTTCTATCAGTTATGAGGTCCATACAACTTCAACAACAACCCTCAACAACCTTACCATTTCATTTGCTTTTAAATCGCACATTTTATGAAATTTAGCAGACGGATTACTAGATGTTAAGCCATCAGCACAGCCCATGGACACCCGCACCACTACACTAGAGCAATCACAGGTTCGAAGCCACTCTTTAAGGGCGTGTGACCACATAACATAACATAACATTACGCCTTTTATCCCCGAAGGGGTAGGCAGAGGTGCACATTATACCATTGTACAATGTAACACCTACTTTTTACTATTTATGTTATGAGTCCCATGTAATAGGGTCCCATGTAATAAACCGTGTGACCAATCGTCTAACAAGCCATTTTAATTAATAAGATGGTATATTGTATTATTGCGTCATTGTTTACCATGAAACAGGGTGTTTGGTTTACCATATACCATTCATATTGAATACACAAAAGGTACGAAGACAAAGGGTTAGGCTTAACGAGTTTCCAGTACAAATTGCTATGTGGCACTATGTAGAAGGATATAGCTAAAGCCGGCTGTACAAAGTATTATTACATTCACGTATTTGACTGTGGCATAGCACATTTTTTTCATCACCTCTGCTCTCACCGCTGTTATTATAACACTTGACTAAAGAACTATAGATTTAACAGAGTATTAGCAACCTTGACGGCTCGGTTGGTGCAGTGGCTGGGCAACTGGCTGCCGCGCAACCTGTCGCGGGTTCGTTTCTCGCTCGGAACCACTCTTTGTGTGGTCCACAAATTGTTGTTTCGGGTCTGGGTGTTATGTGTATGTGAACTTGTATGTTTTTAAACGCACCTACGACACAGGAGAAAATGCTAGTGTGGGGCAACGTTTTTTTTAAAAAAAAAAAACTATTTTTAACACATTGAAAACATTGAACTTTTTAAGCAGCGATCTCCAAACCGTCTGACAAGCGTGGAGATTTCATAGCAAAGGCTTAACTACCATCCTATCCTCACTATAGTACCATGGTTTTTAATTATACTCACCACGGTAACACTTCTTATGAAATTATTATGATTATAGTGCGGTGCAGGTTCATTATTTTGTAAAGCATTAATATTTTAGTTATATGTAGTTATATAGTATGACTGCCTCGTTGGCCTGGTGGTCGCAAGTGCGACTGCCAGGCAAGGGGTCTCAGGTTCGTTTCCCGGGTCGGGCAAAGTATAACTGAGTATTTTTCATAAAATTCTCAGTAGTAGCACGGAGTCTGGAATTGTGCCCGGTATATGGCAATAGGCTCACCCCCTATTACATGGGACTCATAACATAAATAGTGAAAAGTGAGTGGTACATTGTGCAGTGGCATAATGTGCGCCTCTGCCTACCCCTTCGGGGATAAAAGGGGTGATGTTATGTTATGTTATTAATATTTTAGATGACCATTGATGTTGAGTTTGTAATAAGTAAAATTGTATTAGTTAAGGTCTAAATATTAAGGTGAATTGTAAACTTGTTTGTGGTTTCAATAAATAAAAAAAGGCTCTTATATAAAGAAGGTCCATACTCTATGTACTATCAATAACTGTTGACGAATGTTAATTGTGGCTGTAAATTTTATAACAAGCTATATTGTAAACCAATTTTATATCCATCAATATAATAGAGGTATTTACGGGTGGTTTATATTAACATAAAGCCTATAAATTTTATAATACTTTGATAATTTTCAAATATATGTAGCAGTCGTTATGTATTTTTTATAATAACTATCGTGAGACATACTAAATTAACTAAAATCGCGGGTTACTCACGTGAATATACTAAGAAAAGCTCTTCTAGTTTCGAACCACAGATTACTAGTTTTGCGAAACTAATAGAGCTTTTCTTAGTATATTCACGTGAGTAACCCGCGATTTTAGTTAATTTAATTGTTATGTAGTTTAAATAGAAATTTACATTAAAACTACAATTTAATCCTCAACTTTTCAATTTTAGGACGTATTTTGGCTTTATTTTATTCTCGTCCTAAAATGAAGTCAAGTATACCCGTTAAAAGTGACCTAAATGTAACTGATAACAAACATCAGCTTTAAGTAAAGTATCATGATGCACAACAACCGTAAAATGCACCCTTATTCTCAATGCTTCGGTTATTATCATAAAACTCCAAGGAAGATTTTGAATCATAATTCCAGTACTCATCACCAATGAACCATCGAACAGACGAGATTAAGATAAGCTCTGATCGCTTTCTTATGAACTTTTACGATGTTCATACAACATAATATATACGTATTCCTCAATATTTACCAAACATAGTACATAATGTATGTTATCATACTACAATGTTTACTTTGCGAGCTACGAAGCGTAGTCCACCTCGTAGTCGTTCGTAGCGTTTGCTACGACGTAGCAAACTGCTACGGTTTGGTAAACATTTGGTAATTTTTTGTTTGCCATTTTATTATGACAATATTGTCTAACAAAACGTTGCATATATATATATTTAAGTAATTTCAATAGTAGAAATCTTCAGAAACTTAAAGTATTTTGTTATAAACTTTGTTAAAAATTGCCACGAAAAATGCGAGGCGAAAATACCATGATAGTATTACATCATATTTATATCAGTTTTAAATATTATTATTACATGTATACAGTTGGTTATACTATCAATATGTGCCATCGTAACACATTGTATCGCCGATCGATAATTGTAATTAGTTTATAGTGAAAGGGAAACGTTGTTTCCTGTTTGTATTATGTTATTTTATGATGAAGTTAATTTACCATAAGCTTAATAATTAAGATCCCCTTTATTTACAAGGCATTATATAATTACTGATAGTATGTCGATCCTATTACATTAATAGAGAACTGAAAATATCATGAGTAACTCGAGATCGATATTAGGACGTTTAAAACATAAACGCTACGATCAGAAACGTTTTTGTCAACATAACCCACTCCATGAGAGGCTTCCACAAACCATCTATATCAACTTCGATCCTATAAATTTTAAACTTTCCAACGAAATAATAAATCTCCATTTTAAACCCCCGTTTTAAATGTAATTCCCCATTCGATTTCCATTTCAGACCTCGACCAACGACAGGGCCCATCATAACGCTAATCTTTCACCAACTTCAGTATTTTATGTTCAGTAATTTGGCAGTTTAATTACAGTAATAAATACTGACGGAATATTTGAAAAGTTCAGCAATAAAGTGAATCCATGATTAAGAGATTTGACTGTCGTAAATTTTGTATTTTAATTACCTTTTCTATTAATAAGTTAGGTTTAAAAAGGTTTGTTTTTACTTTTAAAGGCACTACAATAGATTGCGTTTACGTAGTAACTTGTTTTTGTTTTTTTCTTTTGAGGGGGGAAATCATCCAATGACTTCTCCCGCCCGGGTAAGGCGAGAGGGAGTGTCATACTCTCACTAACTAAGAACCACCCCGTTCCTACTCCTGCACTTCGAACCGAAGCCCCGGTTTTTGCTTTTTAATAGTTAAATGGGACGTTGTTTTTTATGGAATAGGAGGCAAACGAGCAGACAGATCACCTGATCGTAAGCGGTCAGCGCTATCCTGGATACCCGCAACACCAGAGAAGTCACGGTTGCGTTACCGACCTTTTAAAACGGACGGATACGCTCTTTTTTGAACTTTTGATAATCGTTGTTTATTCTTCAAGCGCGTAAAGAAAGGTTATAGGTTATATTTTTAAATTTCTCTGTAATGTTACAAAATATGTATGTCATGATAGGGCTTGACCAAATGTGAGCCTATTGGTTGTAATGTAACTAAAATGAAATGTAACTCATTTTATCAATCAAAGATGAGATTAAGAAAACTCTTTACAGAATAAATACAGCAGTGATATACGCAGTTATATTAGTGCTGCCAATATTCACTATTTTTATTGATACTTCATAAAATATTAGCTGACCGCGAAAATTAATATTCAAGATCCACTTTATTTCGTCATGGAAGATATCTTTACTTTGCCTTATATATTATTGACACAAAAACAACAAAGCCTATAAAACCGTAGGCTAATGTTTGACTGAATAATATATGGGTAACGTTATATAGAAATATGACAAAAGGTTCATTCATAGGTTAATTACCCAGAATAATTTATTTCTACCGTTTATTACCATAGTTATGAGGAAAAACCTTTTGTATGAGGAAAGGCCAATAGTTATACGAACTGATATTATTTCTATAGAGCCTTAATCTAAAATATAAAACAACATCCTTCTAGGCACGGCTTAGGTAAAAAAGATCGATTTTATGCAATAGGGCAATGAAGCTAACGTATGACCTTTTTATATTTGATGGGTCGACATTTGATCACTATCTCGCCTAGTTGTAAGCAATGATGCGGTCTACGATGAAGTACGTCGTCCCATAAGCAATCTATTGACTCGGACCTTTAAGACACCCAGGTTATACCCTTCAGGAAATACAGAAATTGGCAAAGAATTAAACCTGATGGAAATTTGTCAACACCATTCATGGATACTTGCAACGCCAAAGAAGTTACAAGTGCATTGCCGCCCTTTCGAATTCGTGCCTCCAATAACTGTTCTTATACGGCGATAAAACGCAAGCATTGTTTCATGCATGCAAATATAGCTCTCTCACTTGTACGAAGGATACATCGATATATTTTTTAAAAAGAGTAACGATGGATTTTCTTGGAACGAACGCCTAGCTTTATTGACAGACAGAAGGATAGACAATTCAATTTTTGACGTATCAAAAGTGCGTAAGTAGGGTTTAATTTAAATTTAAGTGTGGGAGAGCCATGCTTCGGCTCGACCGGAGTGATACCACGGCCTCACAGAAAACCGATATGAAACAACGCTTGCGTTGTGTTTCGTCGTGTGAGTGAGGTTACCGGAGGCCCAATTGCCTCCCCCAACTTAAATCTCCCAAATCCCTGAATCGCCAACGATCCTCAAACTCCTAATCCCCAAAAAGCTGGTGACGCACTTGTAACGCCTCTGATGTTCCAGGTCTCCATGGGCGACGCCGATTGCTTACCATCAGGTGATCCGTCTGCCCGTTTAACGGCTTATGTCATAAAAAAAAAAGTTTTGACTTTGACTTTGAATTTGTTGGATATCTACTGGACCTTCTTCACCATTTTCTGTTTTTTGTCTATTTATCTTGCCATGTAGTCTAGACTCAAAGGACGATACGAATGTTGATCAGAAGTTTATATCTAATATCAAAGAGTAAGACAGAAAAGTTTCAGCGACTAATGCTGATACGACTTCTAATATAAGTTGACGGAGTCAGATAGCTGAAATTAATGTTCATAAGTCAATAAGTTTTGTATGAAGGATAAAGCTTGGGATATCTGCGATTATATTTAGAAATTAGAATCAAATTTCTTGGAATTGTTTGATGAAAATTGGTGTTGATAATTTTATTGCGAGTCTTTGAGTTTTTAATTTGGTCTTAACTGGCGTTTAAAAATTGGCAGTAGTTTTATATGATAGCTACGTATAGTATGTAATATCGTTTAGCAAACAACTTAGAACTACACCCAATTTTAAGGTGTTATCGAAAAGTTTTTGTCCCGTTTATCGTTTTTAGTCTTTGGCTTTGTATGCTATACATGTCGCAGACTGCTTCGTTGGCCGAGTGGTCGCAAGTGCAACTGCCGGGTAAGGGGTCTCGGGTTCGATTCCCGGGTCGGGCAAAGTATTACTGGGATTTTAAAAATCTCAGTAGTAGCACGGAGTCTGGAAATGTGCCCGGTATATGGCAATGGGCTCACCCCCTATTACATGGGACTCATAACATAAATAGTGAAAAATGGGTGTTACATTGTAGAGTGGTATAATGTGTACCTCTGCCTCCCCCTTCGGGGATAAAAAGGCGTGATGTTATGTTATGTCGCAGAAAGTGTTCTTGATAAAAATTAACCTAGAAATGGGTAAGGTAAAAATTATCGAAAATAAGGAGGGTACAGCATTGTTTATGCTCTTGATGACCCAAAACTGTCCATTCAATATATGCCCATTAATTATACTTCGTGTCACACCATACAGGATGTTTAAACAATAAATATTGTTTTACTCGACAATTTAATGGCCTTGATAAAAAGGTAAAATGTTGAAAAATATGATACCTTTTCATTCGCAGTTAAATCATTGATAGTCGATTATTCACTACAAGTTACGTAAAAATATTGGTTAGTGCTTAAATATATTTATGGTTTCATTTTCATGACTTATATTAAAACTATAATCTTATATTATTTATTTAAAACTTCACTGCTGCCTCGTTGGCCGAGTAGTCGCAAGTGCGACTGCCGGGCAAGGGGTCTCGTGTTCGATTCCCGGGTAGGGCAAAGTATTACTGAGTTAAAAAAAAATCTCAGTAGCAGCACGGAGTCTGGAAATGTGCCCGGTATATAGCAATAGGCTCACCCCCTATTACATGGGACTCATAACATAAATAGTGAAAAATTGGAATTAGTTCTGTGTGCACCTCTGCCTACCCCTTCGGGGATAAAAAGGCGTGATGTTATTTTATGTTAAAACTTCAATGTTCACAAAAACAAGTAATGGTACATTAGGCGGAAATTAATGCCATATGACATACTCTTTCTCTTTTCAAGGTTACTTACATTTAATTCATAAAATTACTGCTAAAAACTTTAGCTTTCCTCTATCTATTTCTTTTATCGTGTAATTAGGCTATCCTACCGTAAGTACTATACATTCCAGAGAGCGATCAAGCGCAGGGCCAACGGCTTTATGCGCCCTCATTACTATAAACGTGTCTATGACCCTAATATTATGAAAGCATGAAGTAAACAAGACACTTGTAATAAAACTTATACCTTTATGTGTGTCATTTAGTGTCATTCTCAATAATAACAAAAGTTTATTAATGATTCTACTAATATTTTCCTAAAGATACTTTCACATTATACCATGTGTGTTCTTGTTGAATTTTGCCTCCTGTATAATAGGGTAGTTTGCTTAATTTTATTTTAATATCTGTCTGGTCGATTAATTTGAAACATTAGACACGTATTTTTTATTTTCTCCCAATAATAAATACTTTCGACGATATAGTAATTTGAAATATCATGTGACGTCACAGTGTGCTTTATTTTGTTGCACGTTGTGACATAACCACCTCCTAAACCTAATACCGTTTTATTTAAGTATTGTAACTTGTTACGACAAAGTAAAAAAAAATACGTGTCTAATATTATTTTCATTAACTAACTGACGGACTAATTACGTTTTTAATTTTCCTTCCCTGGCAACTACCCTATTATAGCCCGGACCTGGTTTGCAACCAGCCTTCGGGAGACGTGTAGCAGCATCCTTTACATATTCGGTGAGCAAACTATGGTCTCCAAGTGGTCAGCCAAATGTAGGGATTATGGCAAGCTTTTACACATCAGGTGAAAATGGCAAACATTTCATCTGTGTGTTCTAAAGAAAAGAAATGGAGAGGTAGGTATTTATTTTTTATTTATTAGATACTTAAATGGTGAATCAATAGTTACTGTATACATATTTAGCAGAAAAATAGTAACATTATAAGCTTGTATCGTGTCATTAACTCCTTTCATTATAAAACTCAATTCATCCTCCAAAATATCGTAGTAAAGGAAGTGAAATACATATTTGCGTTCAAATTCCAAGAGTTGGGCCTGTACCCGGCAGAAGTACGATAATGGGCTCATTACTAAGACAGGGCTTAAGCCCATTTTCGCGTAAACAGGCTCTCATACGAGCGTCGGTTTGTAATTATACGCAAAATATATGCGCGTATCATACCAGCGTTTACGTGCCGAAAATACGTCCAATGTATACAGTCTCTTATGTATGTATTTGTAGGTATGTGTGTCTGAACATTCGTAATAAAAATGTATGTCAAACATGAGCAGTTTATTCATTGCTTGCTTAAGACCAAAGTGCGTTGACACTAAATAAAATTCTGTTTGGTTACACTTGTAGAATATAAAGCAGGATAAGAATATAGTCTATTTCTGAGTCTATTGGGTTAAGAAGAAAAAGTAATGCGTTATGAATAAATACTTTGAAGTAAGCAATAGTTATCGGACTATGTGACTTTGTTATTATTTTTATTTTGTTACTTACGTAATTATTTTTATGTTGTTAGTGTCTAGACAAATAATAATCACTTTTTGTATATTTAAAACCGGGAATTTAATTATATGTAATCTGTATAACAAGATAAATACTTACACTTTACAGCCTTTTCAAGCACATTTAGATCATAGAAAGTACAAAATGTACGTATTGTGTTTGTTCACTCTCATAATCCGATTGAAATGCAATCCGATACTGAACTGGATCTACAAATGGTAATTTGTAAAAGGAAAACACATGGCATTCATATTTACCTATGTCCTGTACTGAATACTAGACTAGAATTCCAAAAATCTTTATTGAAACAAAATAGAAGACTCTGAATAGAGACTATAAGAGTAGAAGAAGACTAAAAGAGTTATTTTCATAGAAGTAGAATTACTTCTATTGTTATTCTATTAATGTTTGAACAAAATATTTCTGATTTTATGACCAAATAATTTCACAATAAAGACTATTTAAGACAAATAATCGACTACACAAAACAAATTAGCTAGCACCAAGCATCGCCCAATAAATAATAACAACAATGAAAAATTCTTAAGGATTATTTGGTCCACTTTGCATAAAACCAAATGCTTACTTTATAAGCTTCTATAATTCTGATTAATATTTATGAACCAATTTCTTGTGACTAATGGCGCGTTGTTTTGTTGATAATATTTAATATATTGCCTAAATTAACAGTCGGGAATACGAAATTAAAGGTGCTTAGTACACGTTCCTGAATAATTGTTGGTCTTAAATTAGCCTGGGTGTCTTATACTATTTGCACGTGGAAGAAGTTATTTTAGAATTCTCCGGAATGTTGGAAACTTACGGACATGGTTTATGCATTCGGTCTTCTTGGCTAGATCAGGTATTTTATAGAGAAAAATTGAAAGTATAAAAACATCGTTTCGTACTGCGGAATTGGCAACTGCATTGATTTATGTATTCTCAACCAAACCAAGGTCAAACAAGCTTTCAGTTGTTCAGACAAATAAAGAGTTATACTAGATTCTAACGAGCTGAAATGAGGACGAACTGCAATTCAGGCTCCAGTATCGCTCCAAGAATTTACGCCTATGACTTAAAAATTTCATTTTAAGTATAACAGTCTCGAAGTATGTTTCCAAAAACGTTGTTATCTCTACATAAGTGAGTCTCCGTTTTACGAAATTTTTGGCGAATTGCTACTTAACCGCCACCTAACTTAGGCTCAAGGGAGACTTTGCGAACATTGTATGTTACGTAGTTGGTTTTCGTAACCAAAAATTTAACTCTTGAGATTACATATAACCTACAACTTAGCTTACATAAAGTTAAACAAGGTTACCTAGAAATAGTCCCTAGTTTTTGACTACAAAAACATTAAATAGAAAGATATATGAGACAGAGCAATTCAGTGGTTAGCAAGCGTCAGAAATATAGTACTTTTGTACTAAATGCTGGTCCAATTTATATTAGCACAATAACAACACACCTGTGACGCATGATATTGGGGACCTCAGGAGTAATGGATCAATAACAAAGTTACGTAGTTTATTTGTATTTTGTATTGAAGTGTACAAATCCAGACATAATTTTCAATGAAGAAAATAAAGTAAAGTTGTATATTTCTAATTATCTTTTCCTGATCGTGAGATAGGGAACTGAATAGAGAAAAGAGGAAATTACTATATCAGATACCAATATGCTTAACTTTATCCTTCAACTGTAAAAAATAGACATTCAAAATTTTCTGCTAAAAAGCATTCACTTCTAACAAACCAATTAAAAGTAATTACTTCCTTAAAGCTTAAAGACGTAATTTCCTTGGCCACAAATTTGAATTAAAGATCCCAAGATACATAAAACTTTGTCTTCTAAAGGGACTGTCACCAGGTACATGTCCCGGAATTTGATCCTAATCAGCAGCCAAACTTTCTTTAATCCTTCATCCAAGTTTTCTGACAGGGGACTTCGAAGCGATTTCCAATAAGGACAATCCGGTACGATGATAAGCCTCGTGTCAAATATTTTTTCTGTTTCCTTTTTCAGTTATACGTCGTGAAATATATTTCGTTGTCGGCAAAACAACTCGCCATAAGGAGTATTTTCGATGTAGTTATAAAGTAAAAATATAAAATAAAGTGTAATTTTTAGTGGACTTACGGACATACAACACTATATCATCTACATACGTGTTTGTGGGCACTATTCGCATCGTACGTGCTACTCGACAAGAAATATCTCTCCAAGAATAACATGGCGTGATGTTTTGATAATGTACTACGAGTTCGTATACGCTTTTGAAGTTTGCTTTTTGCAATGGTTCACTAGTTATTTTTTGTTTTATAGGTACATTTTATTTCTTTGTAAAACTATTGTATTACTAATAAAGAACCATTTTAGTTCAGGACGAAAACAAGATAGAATTCACGGTGTACAGGAAATTTGTCCTATTTACCTTTAAGTTTGATGCCTGCTTTTATAGGTACTAACTATATTTGCAATTTTACTAGAGAATTTTATATTTTTAATAGAGATAAACACTTTCATAGGATACATACAGACAATATCTTTTTATATATTTATGATAGTTTATCACTACAAATGTAACAAAACTATTTTAGATTTGAATGTTTCTGACGTCACTATTGTTATTTATTGAAAACCTCATTCTAAATGAAACTATTTACCACACTAAAGTTTTAGTTAAATGGTGTCAAATGGCAAAATACACAGTAAATCAAACTTAGGTCTCAAGAGAACTTAGGTATTACTATTTGGATTAGAACTACAATCGAGACAGCTTTCAAAGAGTCTGTCCCTTGACATCGATAAAAGGATCAATATTGGTTAATCGAAAACTGTAGAATCTTGGCAAATACTAAGTTAGATTTATGCAGATCTTTAAAATGAGTTTTTAAATGCATCATCAGCCTCGATGATAGTTCACTGCTGGACTAAGGCCGTTTACATAAACGGGTTATTCATTTTCCATGATTAGCATGCAAATTGAATGTTCAGAGTACATTGCTCTCTTTCTTTCTCAAAATGAGTACAATCGTAGAAAACTCTTACGATACACACGGGAAGAGTGAGAGAGAGAGAGCGAAAGAGAGTGACGGATAATTAGGAACTTTATCATCACCGTTTGGCTTGTACAGCACAATACATCATCTATAACCCCCAGTGCCTAGAAACTTCAAGTTGAAGCTCCATCATGTCTTCAAATCACGAATTAAAATCGAACAAACCATTACATCTCAACCCTTCATTACGAAATGACTCCCGACAGACGAAAACGTGACAGTACATAACCTACATACACCCAAGTTATGTCCGACATTACGAACACAAATGTGTGTTATGAATCCCGCTTTACGACACTTTCGGTACACTTGTACTCCGTGGTTTCTGACAATAAATAACATCTGGCGTGCGCGAAACTTTACAAATGCCAAGAGAAAACGATTTTTATGAGTGTACAAGAGGGTATTGATTATAACAGTGAGTGTACAGCTTGATTGACCCTGATTGACCCAGTTATCTGGTTGATTGAAGTTTTTTTTTTTCGATGGCATAAGCCGGTAAACGAGCAGACGGATCACCTGATGGTAAGCAATCAGCGTCGCCCATGGACACCTGGAACACCAGAGGCGTTAAAAGTGCGTTACCGGCCTTTTGGGGATTAGGAATTTGAGGATTGTTCGGGGCTCCAGCTCGACGTGCAGGGGAAGGAACGGGGTGGTTTTTAGGCAATAAGAGTCTGACACTCCCTCCCGCCTCACCCAGGCGGGAGCAGTCATTCGATGATTTTCCTCCCTTAAAAAAATATATATATATATATATATCACATAGGAAGTATGTATGTATTGCATATAACGTAGCAATGAGTTTCACAATGAAATTTATGGAAATATTCACATTTCATGTTATTGTTTGATATGTTATGCTTATTATATACGTGTTTACCCATCCATTTCAAATCAAAGACAAATATTCCATCGTTCGTCTTTCGAGAAATTCAATTTTTCCAACAAAAGAACACAACAATTGATAAGTTTTTATATTTTCTAGATAATTTTGAAGTAAAAAGGTATTTATATTCAAACAAATGACATGGTTAGTTATCCGTTAATTTAAAAGGTAGAATGCTTATTAATATTTAGCGCTTTTAAAAAATTTTGTCCTAATAGTCTAGACGAAAAATTAATCTAGACCGAAAAAGATTACTCAGAAGGATTCTAAGAAATTTCATCTCGCCTTCAGCCTATTTTCGTTCGTAAAGTTTTATGGTCTGATATTAAATGCTTGGGCTTCACGAGGTATTGCAAGGAAGGTGTTTCAGCAAACTAGGCTGAATAATTCACTCAGAATATAATTGAGTTTCTTTCATACGTAGCTAACAGCTCATACTTTAAATAATCATCATCATCAACAGCTTATAAATGCCCACTGCTGAGCAAAGCCTCTTCTCACACGGATAATGTTTAATCATTAATCACCACGCTTGCTCAATGCGGGTTGGCGATTACAGACTTATAATTATAAGCCCAGGTTTCCTCACGATGTTTTCCTTCACCATTTGTCAGTGGTGACTAGATAATCTTAGATAGTACATATAACTTGGAAAAAGTCACATTGGTACTTGCCGTTGGTAGGTTTCGAACCCGCACCCTCATGCATGAGAAGCAGGCCTCTTAAACCTCCAGGCCACCACGACACTTTAAACTGTCAAACACCAAGCGGTCACCGGTGACCGCGACCTATTGTTCTTTAATTGTGTCTATAAAACCGGTACTCGACGAGTTAAATAATACCTTTTATATACTTTAAGTATTAATTTTCTTAAATTATATTTTAAACTGATAATAATATTTATACTAAGTCATTCTTAGATAATATTTTTTTGTATGTTTACCACAGAACAAAATAATTATTAGACGTCATATTGTGTACTTATGTATGTTTGTTAACCAAAATTATATCTTTAAACAATATTTTTCAACAACCCCATTAATCTTCAGACATCAAAAACTGGGGTTACACACACAATTATGTCACCAAAGAATGTAATCAATTAACATTTTTGCGCAACAAAACACAACAGACGAAACCACGCGAAAAACAGAAGCTAAACAAAATAGCCTGTTAATGTAAGAATTTCTTTACAACGAAATTGTTTTTATTATAATAATAAATTATTATGGCCACAAAGCGCTACTTTTTGGCCTTAATATTACTTTATTAAACCCTAAACGGCTCGAGGCTTTTTCATCGCTGGCACCTGTCTGTATACATGTTTTATATTCTTAACTAGTTGACCTATTTATGGTTTACACAGGAGACTAAAATTCGATTACATAATACGTATGAATTTTGCATTTTTTTGACATGTCATGAATAGATAATGTGTATAAAATCAAGTCTGATATTCGTCGCAATAGATATAGCTATGTTTATACCTAGTCAATTTCTTCTGATTAATTATCAGCTGATCAACATTTTAGTAAAAAACTGAAATAAAATAATTGATGTAATATAGTTGATGAAGATGATTGAAGATTGTTCTTGGTGGTGGGTTCTCAGGGGCGTGAAATAACGTTCGACACACGAATGACTGTAAACTGTATATATTGGAAATAAACTAAATATAAAACAAAGTTGCACAATAATACAAAAAACTCAAAGAAATATTCGCGGCACAAATATGGGTGTGTGCGTCGCGGCTCCGGCGCGGGACTCGTTTTTCTAGCGTCGAGCGGTCAGTGGCGGGGAAGCGGGGGAAGAGGAAATAGTGTGGTGGCGCGTTGCCACTAGAGTAGCGCGCGTGCGTTCGACACAAACCAAAATCGAATTGCCGCGTTACATCCTCCCCCTCTGACCTAGACATAGCGCCCTCGCGTCTTGGTCAGTCTAGAAATCGCTTGGGTTTTCCGCGCCTACGCTTTTCGATAACAGGCGGAAGTACATCGCCCACGAAAGGAGTCGACTGTGAGACGCGGTACTTACCCGAATTCTCGCCACTATCTGGTTTACGACGTGATTTAGACCTCGGAGTCTGTCCACGGGGCGCATCGTCGCTGCCCTGGGTTTTTAAAAGCAGATCTCCGGCTCCTGCGGAATATTCCGGCGCAGGGTGACGTTTCTTTCCAGAGCTACGTTTCTCGCTAACTCGGTTCATTTCACGGACTTTACGAGCGTCAAACGGCGCGTTTGACGTACGTCGTAAGTACGGAGTAAAACTCATGACGGTGGGCCGTTCCTCCGGGCCCTCCCCCTGCATTGAAGGTGCTACGAGAGTAGATGCCAAACGATACCGTTCTCGGCTCGCGTCAGACTTTAATCGAAGCCGGGTGTAATCGGTTGAATGTTCTTCCTTTGCGGAGCGGTTAGTTATATCCAACGGAGAAGCAGTTAACTTTACCCTCTGGTCAACCGTCAGCGCGGTCGGCTCCATGCTATCAGTGGTAGGTAAAGCGGGGCTGGCGGCAAACCGATGCCAACTCGACTCGTCGTTAAAACGCCAGCTGCACTGTGGTAAATCCAACAGGATATTCGCTTTCATAATAAAATTCCTACCTAACAGCGTCCTCGTTTGTGCATTCGGTAGCACCATAAACGTAGTGGGTATCACGCGTTTTCCTAATATGACGTCGACGTCACACTCAAGCGCGGTACGTTTCTGCTGAGACCCGTCGGCAAGACCTACGGTACGTACGACCGTCCTAAACATCACGCCAGCTTTAACGAGCAAAGCGTGCAGCGTAGGGCTCGCGATAGAATGTGTGGCCCCCGTGTCGAGTATGGCCACACCCTTACGGTCAACGACCTCAATACTTATAAGCGGTTGTGTATCATTATCACTCACGCCTACAATGTAAGTACTGCAAAAATCTACTTTACTTGAGTCGGCTGTACTTTTGCACTTATCGCATTTTGAGCGCACTACTCCCAGCTGGCCACATCCGTAGCAACGTAACTGAGTGTTATTATTATTATTAGAAGTATCTTCCTTCTTATTACGACAGTTATCAACTGAATGCCCGAAAAGTTTACAATAACTACACTTCGGTCGCGTACGTTTTCGTACGTCACTATTATTCTTTACATTAGACGTGGAGGCCTGACCTAACACGGCCGCATCACGTAAACTTACTAAAGAACTCGCGCTACATGACGATTTCGAACTTACGGGTTCGGCGACGGTTTTCGAAAGCTTAAGACTCGGGTTTGTGTCAGAACGGTCACGCGCGGCGCACGAGTCAACAGAACTCGTATTATTATTACAAATGGGGGAACTTACCTCCGCCAGTGACTCCTCGACTAACCTGACTTTGGTGATGAGTTGCTCCAGCCCGTCGAAGGAATCACGACACACGCGTTTTCTAATCCTACGATCTAACAACCCGTATACAATGTCCAACTTCATTACCTCCGGTACTACGTACGGTAATTTTGATAATAAAGCGCGCACTTTACAAATAAACTACGTCGGCCCGTTCACTATTTTGTTCGGTAGCGAAAATGTCTCGAGTATTTTATAACCGGGTCGCGGCACTCCAAACATCCCTCGAAGTCGTTGTAGGGCGTCGGTCCATGACGTGACCGACGACTTCACTCCTTGCCACCAGACGGCGGCTTCGCCCACCAGCAGCATCGGGAGGCCGCGCAGTGCGTGCTCGTCGCTGACGTTGGTGCAGTCGCGGTAGACTTCGATGGCCTCGATAAATGCTTCGAGCTCATCCGCGTTCCTCGATGATCCGTTAAATCGCGCCGTGCATTTCGCGAAGTTACCTGCGCGCGGCGCATGCGTGTGTGCGTCGGCGGCTTCGGCGCGCGGCGATGACGTAATCAGCGGGTTTTTGTTTCCCGCCAAAATACTCTCAATCAGAACTCTGTTTGCTTCCACTTGACTCCTAGTGATGTTAGAGACAAGGGTATTTAGCATATCCTCCGACATTGTAATATTCGGGGACGAAATCACGGTTCTGTTTATCTCGACATCTGTGTCGGTATCCGATCCCTCATCTCTTCCAGTTCTTCTCTTCGGCGGCATGATAACAGGCAATTCCAACTGTTACTCGCTCGAAGAGCACGGGTGATGATTTTGAGGATGGTAGCTTCAACGAGTCGGTAGGTATATACCTACAGACGCAACCGGCGGCACGCGGAAAATGGACTCGCCCAAGTGTTTTCACTTCCGTATTTGCACTGGTTTTACAATAGTTTTCGTGTGATTGCACTATCGGAGAGAGTTCACAATACGTGTTTGCACGATAGGAACACTAGAACTTGTTGTAACTTTGAGTTTTTATGCACAGTTCGTTCGTGGCCGCAAGTTGGGCGTCACTGTAATATAGTTGATGAAGATGATTGAAGATTGTTCTTGGTGGTGGGTTCTCAGGGGCGTGAAATAACGTTCGACACACGAATGACTGTAAACTGTATATATTGGAAATAAACTAAATATAAAACAAAGTTGCACAATAATACAAAAAACTCAAAGAAATATTCGCGGCACAAATATGGGTGTGTGCGTCGCGGCTCCGGCGCGGGACTCGTTTTTCTAGCGTCGAGCGGTCAGTGGCGGGGAAGCGGGGGAAGAGGAAATAGTGTGGTGGCGCGTTGCCACTAGAGTAGCGCGCGTGCGTTCGACACAAACCAAAATCGAATTGCCGCGTTACATTGAGTATTTGCCAACTAGTCAAATTCAACACTTTTATCGAAGTGTCAAAAACATCGTTTTCTTTGAATTTTGTACCAAATTGTGTATTGTGACGTCACGTTTTTTAGCATCAAACAGCATGCTTATTTCTTTAAAATTTCCTGGAAAATACTAAAATTATGTTAGTCATAAAATCAATTAGTGAAACTGTGATTATTTTTTAGTATTTTATTGTATTGAATAGTCGAAATATTTTTTACTAAGGAATACCCAATACCCAATTGTTTATTCTACTTAACCCTTTGAGTACCGTCATTATAGACACAATTAAAGAACAATAGGTTACGATCACCGGTCACCGGTGTCCTCGCGGTGTTTGACAGTTTAAATAATGTTTAAACACAGGTTGGAGCGCAATTAATGAA
The DNA here is from genome assembly GCA_902850265.1 of Spodoptera littoralis. Taxonomy (NCBI): domain Eukaryota; kingdom Metazoa; phylum Arthropoda; class Insecta; order Lepidoptera; family Noctuidae; genus Spodoptera; species Spodoptera littoralis. Next base: position 11,073,021 of record LR824538.2, on the reverse strand, counting down.
AGAAATTGAACCATATTGCTTTCCCCTTAAGATTTTTATCCATCATTGGATACATAACAAGCTCATTTCGGTAATCGAACGATCATATCAAGTAGAAAATTCCCTATCAACCTGTCAAAACCTTAGAAGGTCAACTAAATGCTGTACAGTTTTGTTAGATATAAAAAAAAAACACTTTAATTGGTCTCTCTCGACTTTAATACGTCTCACAATGCAGAGAATACTCAGATAAATAATAATTACGTAGGTACTTATATAGGTCATGCACATTTAATTAGTTTACTTGAGTAAAATATTTGTATTATGATCACAATGTACCCTATCGTCAAGCCCACACATTCTTCACAACATACGATTTAAATTGTAAGTCAGTTAAATAAATTCATCCATTATATGGCACATTTACATAATGTATTAGGAGATGAATCTTAAACCACCCACGCAGAGCAGGATGCCACGGGTTTAGAACACCCACGATGTTAGAAAGGTAAGCATTCTTTGCATATAACGCCCACCTCCTTTTTAACTGAAATCTATTTTTAGGCTCTCGGAAATAATAAATGGCGAAAAGTTTGCTTACTCTGAATTTAAGGTAATGATGAAGAAACAAAGACGAAGTCTATTTAGTAAGTACGTCTGTTGCTTGAATTATAAAAATTATGTCCAAATACTCGAATGCTACTCAATTTGGCGCGCTTAACTATATATAGTTCTTTATACAAATCCATCTTCTATTTTTCCGTTTCCCGTTGTCACGCCATAACTCGAGACTGGCTGGACCGATTTGGCTGATTTTTTGTTGTGTTTTTTATTGTCAGGAGAAGGTTCTTATGATAAAGAAAATGTTATGGAAACGGGAGAAACCGAGATGGCGCTTACGTAGTCGCGGGCAGAAGCTAGTTCTTTATAAAATGAGAGAGATACCTCGATATTTGAGTACAACTTAAAATTGCCTTTCAATATTCAGGCGTTATTACACATTTTAAGGATGATCAAATTATTTGAAAACTCTTAGAGATAGATACTACAAAGTATCAATGGATTATGAGACTCCGTATTCAATTATAAAAAAAAAAACACGTATCATTGTAAGTGTCAATAGTAAACATTTGATTCGCTTATTGTTATTGGATATATTTTCATGATTATTTTTTCTACGAAAATACAATGTGTACTAATGTTTGTAAATATTATTGTACAGAGGTGTGGGAATGCCGTAATTTTTCTTATCATTCTATGTAATAGACAAAATAGCCCCTGGCCAGACAAATGGCATTTAAACGCCTATTGAAAGAATAAATAGAAAAGCCAATGAATATACAACGTAAGTTAAGTGTGATACAGTTATACTTCAGCACAAATGGGCCGACTCGACCGGAGTGATACCACGGCCTCACTGAAAATCGACGTGAAACAACGCTTGCGTTGTATTTAATAGTGTAAGACGTTACCAAATGTCCAATGACCACTCCCCAGTCTTCCCAATCCCAGAATCCTCAACAATCCTCAAATTCCCAATTCCCAAAAGGCCGGTAACGTACTTGTAAGGCCTTTGCTATTTCAGGTGTCCATGGGCGGCGCAGATTACTTACCATCAGGTGATCCGTCTGCTCGTTAACCGGCTTATCCAATAAAAAAAGCCTTGACATAATTTATTGAATCATCATCAACAGCTTATAAATGCCCACTGCTGAGCAAAGCCTCTTCTCACACGGAGAAGGTTAGAGCATTAATCACCACGCTTGCTCAATGCGGGTTGGCGATTTCAAACTTATAATTAGAAATTATAACTCCAGGTTTTCTCACGATGTTTTCCTTCACAGTTGTTCAGTGGTGTCTAAATAATCTTAGAAACTACATATAACTCGGAAAAAGTCACATTGGTACTTGCCGTTGGTAGATTTCGAACCCACACACTCATGCATGAGAAGCAGGCGTCTTCAACCTCCGGGCCACCACGACATACTTAATTTATTGAATGCAATATCTATACCTTAACTCTTTATTGTTCTCCTTTGACTCACGTTTAAATGCCATTTATCTAAGGGTTCAGAGCACCTTCATTCGAAAAAAGTCAGATGTAAAACAACGACCTTTTCACTGCAATGTAAACTATTACATAGCTTATCTTACTGGCCGGATCAAAATGTTAGCTTAGGGGTCATTACGTCTTGACGATATAGCCATTGGAATCTGAACCATCTGCTACCAGTTTTATGATTGGGAATTGAATGTCTAAAGGGTTGAAACTAGGAATATTTACGTAGACGAAACACCGGTGTGGGGTTTAAATTGGGGTGGAATGTGGGTCAAGGTGGGGATTAGGCTTGAAGATCTTGAGTAACGTGACAGTGGAAAGGTTATGTGCTTTGTTTAGCTAGTGATTATAAGCATAACTGCTTGAACATGGGGTCTTTGGTTCCAAAAAGGGGGAAGTGAGGAATTAACGCTGAAATACTTAAACGTTACTGAATTTTAAGTCGCGCTTAAATATAGTTCTGTCACTACATATTCTTTGTCAAATGACAGAGCTGGCACGATATTTAGGTAACATAACATACATAACATCACGCCTTTTATCCCCGAAGGTAGGTAGGCAGAGGTGCACATTATGCCACTGTACAATGTAACACCCACTTTTGACTATTTATGTTATGAGTCTCAAGTAATAGGGGGTGAGCCTATTGCCATATACCGGACACAATTCCAGACTCCGTGCTACTACTGAGATTTTTTTTAAAAACCCAGTAATACTTTGCCCGACCCGGGAATCGAACCCGAGACCCCTTGCCCGGTAGTCGCACTTATGACCACTCGGCCAACTAGGCAGTCTATTTAGGTAAGTGTAGCTATAATCGAGTAGCCATTCAGTATTCGGGCGTAAGTTGTTTTAAGTCTGAAGATTATGTTTCCAAACCTTCACCTTCTGAAAATATACATCGTTAAGAAATATTACTGTAACATTTTCTCCCACAATTTGACTAGAAAAGAATCGGAGAAAAAAACAGTAACTTAAAAGAGTCTGTAATATAATTTCTTATTTAAAATCTAAAAGGCAAAGTGAAAACAAAGTCCATTATAATAAAAAACAGATTAATTTAATTATTATTTGTCTACTCATTTTAATAACCGACTGACGCAACTGTACTATAAAATAGGTACCTACGTACATACGTATTACATGAACATTTTATCTTATTCAGTAAAAATTTTACAACTTACAAGAGAAATAAGTTTACACTTGTTTAACCAACTTGGCCTTTTTTATTATTCCAAAAGTTTTTCAAAACTCTCATTAAGCTAAAGAGCGAAGTAGGTTACGACTAAAAATTAAGTCTTACTCAGGATAATTAGTTATAAAAGCAGTTATTTTTTTGTAACAAAAGGTTTTCTTCCAGAAAAATGTATGCAGAGGGCGCAAAGATTTATTTGACCCTCTTACCACTATGCAGAGAGCACGCTCTTTGACCCTTATACCACTAATTTGACACCAACACTGAGTCTTAACCAGATTCCATGCAAAACCTGAGATAAAAAATTGCATACAAATTATGATTATAATACTTTTGGAACTAATTAGTGCAGCATTAAACATTAGCAATGGTAGATATTTTTATTAGTAACCTGTTTGAAAGATAGACGATATTCACAGTCTTATCAATGATGACCCGTCCAAAAGCCGACCGTAACAGCATGAGCTTATTCTGACAACTGAAGAAGGCAGAGGCGCATATTTATTTCAATACTAGCTTTTACCCGCGGCTTCGCTCGCATCACAAAAGGATAAAAAGTAGCCTATGTGACATATACCAATACACACAGCGCCATCTATACCAATAATTTCATTTTCCCTCGAGAATACCAAATTGTTTCGGGATAAAAAGTACCCTATTATTTAATCCAGACTTCTAACTTCACGTCTGCAAAAATTCAAAGCAATCGGTTGAGTAGTTACGGCGTGAAGGTGGAACAAACAAACAAACAAACAAACTCACTTTCCGATTTATAATATTAGTAAGGAAGTAAGGATAAGGATAGTAAGGATAGTACCCACTTTATGTTAGTAATATTATGAAGTTAGAGGGAAAGCAATTATTCGTGAAGTGACCTACTACACACTGTATACAGTTTCAGGCTACGTGCTAATACTGAGAAATTGTGAAACATGCTTAGTAATTCGAAATCAATGCGTCTTATCAGCTGTCTATAATACATAATGTCAGGATTAACCATATATTTTTTAACATCCTATCAAAAAACCTATAAAGATTGTCTACAAGTCTTCAATGTGTATGGTAACTTTTCCCCAATGGAAGAGCTTGTCAAGTTTGCCGAGCCGTTTGAACAAACTTGAGCTTTAGTATGGCGATTCATAAAAACGGCTTACTTAAATAAGGCGTCGTATATCCAAATGTAGGGCTGTTCAGGGATTATGGAATGATGAAAGGGTTCTAGTAATTTAAACAATATTTGTTACTGAAACGTTATCAGAAAAGTAAAGAAAATGCATTTTAGACTGTGTGCGAGATATTAAGGTGGTACTAATACGACAATGCTGTAGAAATATAAAAAAATTAACATTTTTGATATTGCGTTTTTGTGCAACGACTTGAATGCTCGTAATAACAGTACTGGAAAGTAGAGTTCCTTTGAATACCTTTACAAAAGTCAATTTACTAACGTACAAACATTCAAATCTAAAGCGAAACGTATGACTTACTATATATTGTTAGAAGCAATGATCCTGTCTTTTATTTCTAACACAAACAAAACAACAACCTCACAAAACGTCTCCAGTTAACTCCTTAACCGTTGAACATAGACTATTATGACATAATCTTAACCCTAGCACTCACCGGTTACTACCAAAGGGAATAACTTCATTTTGATTCAATTTCCACAAGCCCCGGCTGTGGGACGAGCGTCACAGTAATTCAGACTGCAATGTCCGATGCAGACCTCTTTAATAATAAAATGCAGCAAATCATGAGGGTTGCCAGATATTTGCACGAATGTTAGCTCCGGGGCCCGTTGTATTAGCATTTTTATTGCATCTCCCAGCTTCGTATCAGCCCTAAAGCGAAGTTTCGTAATAACAGTTAACACTGAAAGTGGAGCAGATGAAAGTTTTCTTGATGTGAACGTTCGCTTGAATTGTCTCAATAGAATCTTCGAGATCTTTCCTATATTGTTCTGTATGGAGTTTTATGATTACGTTTAGCATGAAGACTTGATTGTAATTAATATGTTATCTCTTCTTGTTGTTCTCAACTTTGTCCTTTATTTAAGAACATTCGAGAAGATATTGTTGCTTCGTTTATCTTTTTTGACATTAAATTAGGTCGGCCTTTGTTTCCAAATTTTCTTAGCGGGTGCCTAATGACTTGAAGACGAATTCGGTCACATTTTACTTAAATTGTGTAGGTTGCCTTTTATAGAGAATTTGGTCTAAAAATATTCAATGAAATTTTTGTCAAACAAATACTAATGAGATCTTTTATAGACCTGTTAATGATTTTAAACTACATTATATACATGTAAAATTAAAATTATGCTAGTTTTGTCGTGGATACAGTTTCAGTTAAAATTTCCCGTTCATATCTTTTTCTTTCCAAACTAACGCTGTTAGCTATGGCCACTAACAATCATTCATAATGCTTGCATTTACTTGGAGTATAGTCCATATTAATATATACATACATAAATAACTTCACGTCTGTCTCCCATGGGGGTAGGCCGAGACTATGGAACACCAATTGCTGCGATTCCTACAGACCTCTTTCGCTTCACCAACAGTTATCAATCTTTTCATGCTTGCTCGTCGGTTAATATAATATTCTTTGGTGGTTTACTCACATGAGATAGAGATATTAACTAGAGAGCTTAGTACGTGACAAACAAAGTAGTTTATTACTCCAGATTCCTTGTAAATTCACCTTTAATGAAAGATAAAAGTTACCAAATCAAAAAATCAACTAACTACTTCATAATCGTAAAAACAAAATGATACTTGTGTAAACTTCAAATACAAGTCGTTGAAACATATCAGAAATGTTGATGAATCTATAAAAATGGTTCACTGAGCATTCGATGCTAATGATTATTATCTGCCGACCCTCTGACCTACATTTGCAGACTCCAATGTAATAAGTCTTGCCATCAGCTGTCCAAGCTATATAAATCAGATACGTACAAATGTTTAATGAAGTAAATCTATATATATATATAAAAGAAAGTCGTGTTAGTTTCACTATTTATAACTCAAGAATGGCTAAATCGATTTGGATGAAAATTGGTGGGGAGGTAGCTTAGAACCAGGAGACGGACATAGGATACTTTTTACCCAATTCTTTTTTTTTACTTTTTACCGAAAATCAAGAACGGGAACGGGAAATATCGGGATTGCGCGTACGAAGTCGCGGGCAGAAGCTAGTTAATAATATACTTCAATATTTGAGATGAATTGGACTAGCCTTTTTCTCAAGTAGTAAAAAATATAAGAGGAGGATTTCTTGTAACCAATGAAAAAGAGGTTCTATATTCAATATAAAGAAAGAAAGAGACCATTGACTTTATTTCTGAATCTGAGCAATAGGGATTTCGTTTTTAAAATTCTAAACTATTTATGATAGTCTAAACTAGAGTTTTAATTTGTGTGTAAGAAATGTTAATTTATTCTCATTTTCTACATTGTATCATCACTGCATAGTATAAAACAAAGTCGCTCTCCACCGTCTGTCTGTCCCTATGTATGCTTAGATCTATAAAACTACGCAACAGATTTTGATGCGGTTTTTTCAATAGATAGAATGAATGATTCTATCTAATAATATGTAAGTTAATACATGCATATTACACTCGTGCGAATCCGGGGCGGGTCGCGAGTAGAAAATAAATGGGAAACATTCTAGTACTTAGTTATAAAATAAAACTATCATAAAATCCATTTTCTATTATACTTACGGTTTCAATGACAATATTTTCCTTTCATTGTTTCTGTTCCATAATATTGTCATTTCATTTCCTCACGACGCAATATTCTTTATAGTTAATATACCTTTTTAATTAAAAACCTAGTCCTGAACAATCACAACACTAAGAGCTAAGATGCAAAACAATTTCCATTGCTTTATTTGTGCAACAGAGCCATTGAAAAGATTGATGGCAGCGCGCAATGGAATGTAAAGCAAAATTAAAGACATCGTTTTTCATTGTCTTCCTAGTCATTCTTTTACGTCACTAGAGTTCCTCGAGCGTGTTTTATAAAGTGTAAAATAGGTACATAAGACTTTCTACTTAAAACAACATAGGTAATAATGTCCAGTAGAAGTTAAAAAACATTAACACAATATTACTTGCTTTTTGTTTACATTAACATATAATAACTTTTTTTTAGTCTGCCTCGTTGGCAGAGTCTTTGCAAGTGCGGCAATGGGTCTCGGGTTCGATTCCCAGGTCGGGCAAAGAAATACTAGGTTTTTAAAAAAAATCTCAGTAGTAGCACGGAGTCTGGAATTGTGCCCAGTATATGGCAATAGGCTCACCCCCTATTACATGGGACTCATAACATAAATAGTGAAAAGTGGGTGTTACATTGTACAGTGCCATAATGTGCACCTCTGCCTACCCCTTCGGGGATAAAAGGCGTGATGTTAAGTTATGTTACTTCCTTTTTGTATCAAACTATTGCTATTTAAAAAATCTATTTGTTGCTTAAAAAATCTTTAAGTTTGTAACTTCAATATCGACACTCATTTACAAACTCATGACAGTTACAATAAACAAGAACCTTAACACAAAGGAATTAAAATCGAATCTAGAACGAATTTAGAATAATAATGGAGGATAAAAGCCTTGTTATAATATCTAATACATAAAGTAATCCTGCCCTACAATACTAGAATCAATTGCTAACATTTAGATTTAGGTCAATATTTCAGATTATCTGGGAATAATAGATGGTTTACGAGCCTTTGTCATTTCAGACGCCTTCTGCGTATATTTTGGGACGGAATAAAACACAATAATGGGGAAAATAAGACTCAGTCTGTCATTTGTGTTACTATTTATAGATTTTCTTAACAAGAACAATCTGAAAGAACGATTCTAAGGACGATATAGCAGCGAGAAAACAAAGAATAAGGCGTCTGTTATCCCTCTTTAACTTCGCTGTAGTTGACAATATTGATTACTTCCCTAAATAAATACAAATACTTTTCCCAAAATAACCAAACAGAAGTTCACTCACACCTACCTCAACGCAAAAACAAACATAAAACACATTTCTTTTCGATAGATCCGCAAAAATACATTGTCCCACGTTTACTCTACGATATATCTTTTACTTAGGCACATGTGCCAAGACCCCGAGTTTCCCCCGTGCGCCAAATTCGGGTCAAGGATCAAAGGACCAAAGTTATACTCAATGTAAGAAATCGACTATACTTGAGACGGCGGGGAAATTGGGGCGAATTCGTCACAATTGCGGCTCCAATACTACCCAATTCAGACGCCCGAGAGAATTTTTAAGAACACGAAATTCTAGACATTTTACTTTGCAGACGCTAAATTTATTTGCAGGATAAAAAATAATGGTTGCTTTTACTTTTTGTAAAAGGAGCGAGCGAATTGTTGAGGTACTCTGTCGAGTATTGGGTTAAATGTGGGCGTTTTTGGAAACAAAATTAGATTCAAGTGTGTTATTTTAAGGTCGGTGTCAAATTTTATTATTGTTTTTAACACGAGTGGTGTCATTATGGTGGTTACAGTCTGACAGCAGTGTTTTAAAATAGCTCTGTTGAATAAATAAGTAGATGTCTGTTTACGGTATGATACGAAATTTTGTTTTAAACTTAGCCTGGGCTGCTGTAGAACCTTTTAAATTATATTATGTTTGAAATAACTTAATGTACTGTAAATTGTACTTGACTTGCCTATTGATATATTTTTATTTATTAAACCTTATCTGAGTCGTCTCAAAGATTCTTATGGACTCGCCTGCACCCTAGAGGGTATTCCACAGAACTTTTATTAGATAACCAGTGAAATTATTACAAAAGATACTTTCATTTTTTTTTGTTTTTATTAAAGTAATTATTATTATGTACAAGAAACAACCATTGCCGAGAGCTTTGGTCCTAAAGAAGGAAAAAGGACCAGATTTTGAGTTTTTGCCTCAAAGCTATGGGGAAACAAGATACAAGTCGGAAGCCGTAAAAACTTTTGTTTTTTAGAAAAGATTTTGTTAAGACTGCAGTTGTGCACTTTTGTAGCGGGAGAATAAAATAAAAATGATTCATCAAGTAGAAGAAAATAAATAAATGGCTGCTTTCGTGAGCGAATTTTTAAACAAATTCTGATTTGAGAAATATAAAGATAAGGTCAAAATCATTAATTTCAATTAGACCAGGAAGGCACTTTTGAACGTCAACAAAATGTTTAAACGTGAAGATATTTGCTCATTCCAAGGTTTACATTCCTATGGAGAAGAACGAGCAAGATACTACATAGATTACTAATATCTTAAATACCTAATTAGATAAATTATGGTTACCTACTGTTTAAGTGTGTATTCGTCTTATCTATACAGTAGTAGATTTAAATAGTCAATACTAAAGAAAATGCGATATGGCAGATATTAAAAATAATGTAGGTAATCAAGATTAAATAAATATAATAATGGACATCATTGATAACAGTGAATAGACTACTAAAATGATTTATGCATGTTTTGTATCAGTTAAACTAAGTACTATATTTCAAATAGAAAACTTTATTGTTCGCTTTGTACGTATCCAGTACATTAATAAATTCATAAGAAAAATTAATCCATTTCGTCCAACAATAAAATGTACTAACAAGCAAAAATATTAATGTATGGAATCTCATACATTACGCTTATAATAACGTAGTGAGTAATAATAATCTTTACGAACGTCTACTACATTTATGTATCCTATTAATTGAAAGTTTGTCTGTATGTGTGTACGTTTGGTATTCTTTCACATAAAAAGTACATTGCTAATTTGGATGAAATTTGACACTAATATAGATAGATACTTTTATCTATAACAAAACATTAGCTACTTTTTATTTAGTTAACAAGTGCGATGCCGCTGATTGAAGCTTGTATTACAATAAAAAGAAAAAATATTTGACTGTTTGCTTGTTTGTTTGTATAACTCTAAAACTAATCGCCTGATTCAAATAATCTTTCACCATTGAAAAGTATAGTTTTCAGAAAACAGCAAAGTATCCTTTTATTCTGATATTCTCTCAAGATCAGGACCTAAAATCTTCTAAATTCTACATAGACGAAGCTGCAGGATCAAAGCTAGTAAGTTGTATACTATAAAAGAAAACATTTCAAGATTTGTTGTTTAAGAGCTGTCATAAAATATATCAGAAGACGATACATACAAGTAATGCAAATAATAATATACTATACATTCATATTTTTATCAAGTCTGCGAGCCCTAGTTTATAAAATTCATTTGAATAATATGTCGTTATATTTGTGTGTCATGAAGAGAGACAATTTAAAATACCACTTTATTTTGTATCTTATTAGGTTTATTATTTTTTGACAACATAATGAAAATTTATTGGTCACAGAAAGTAGATAATGTAAAATAATTGATTGTGTTTACCACTATATCTCGAGAGGTTTAAGACGCCCACCTCTCGCACGAGGGTTCGAAACCTACCAACGGCAAGTACCTACCAATGTGACTTTTCCAAGTTATAATATGTACTTTCTAAGATTATTTAGAGACCACTGACAAACGGTGAAGGAAAACATCGTGAGGATAACCTGGGCTTATAATTTCTAATTATAAGTTTGTAATCGCCAACCCGCATTGAGCAAGCGTGGTGATTATTGCTCAAACCTTCTCCTTGTAAGAAGAAGCTTTGCTCAGCAGTAAGCGTATAGGCTGTTGATGAAAAGACCAGTGTGTTTATTAAATTAGGTTAACTGCCAAAAAACAATGAGTAAGAAGATACAGGATAGGTACCCTACTTGAGCACTTTTCAAGGCTATGAGGATAGGAGAAAATATTACTGTTCTTGAACATAACATCATAACATAACATCACGCCTTTTATCCCCAAAGGGGTAGGCAGAGGTGCACATTATGCCACTATACAATGTAACACCCACTTTTCACTATTTATGTTATGAGTCCCATGTAATAGGGGGTGAGCCTATTGCCATATACCGGGCACAATTCCAGACACCGTGTTACTACTGAGAATTTTTTAAAAACCCAGTAATACTTTGCCCGACCCGAGAATCGAACCCGAGACCCCTTGCCCGGCAGTCGCACTTGCGACCACTCGGCCAACGAGGCAGTCACTGTTCTTGAATTATATAATTAACTATACATTCGTTTTTGAAAACAATATCAAGACAAACACTATATACTACTTCATAGAGATTGAAAGTATGTATGTATTACATTACCTACATTTTGGTATAAACTTCGTTGGTTTAAGGTTACGATCTGTTATTTATAGAAACTGATACTTTCACCTCATCGAATCTTCTAGATTTCATTAATTTGCGCCCGAATCTTATAACCGTAAACGGATCGTTTTCCCAATAACCTTTGACCCTACCGAAATTATTTTTGGTACAATTTTACAGGGTAGCTAAATATTTGCCTTCAAAGTGCTTAAAATGTTTTAGTAAAACTTTTGTTTCTATATTTTATAGTTCTAGAAAGGATTTCTAGGAAATATTTGTTAAATCAACACAAAAGACTGATAATTAATTAAAATCGTGGTTAGTTTACCACATTTTTTATGGAATAAGCGTATAAACGAGTAGACGGATCACCTGATGGTAAGCAATCAGGTAGGTAAGGAGTAACACTAGAGGCGTTACAAATGCGTTACCAGCCTTTGGGGATTAGGAATTTGAAGATTGTTGGGGATTTAGAGATTGGGGATATTGGGGAAAGAGGGGAGGGGTAATTTGGCGTCCGGTAACCTCACTCATACGACGAGACGCAACGCAAAGTTGTTTCATGTTGGTTTTCTATGAGGCCGTGGTATCACTCCGGTCGAGCCCGCCCATTCGTGCCAAAGCATGGCTTTCTCACACTTGAACAAAATGTGTAGATACGATACGATTACGATTTTATAATTCCTATAATTTATTAAATGTAAGAGAATACTTGCGGAGAGATTCGTCACAAGTAAAGTACGGATCTCACTAAAACAATAATTCATCATAATGCATTAGGTATATACATATATCTGGATAACTATGACAGATATGAATGCTACAACTCAGCTATGCACACTGTATGATGTTTTTCGTATGAAAAATACAGAACAGAGATAAACTGTGTATGTCAAAGTATTATTGTTTCGTATTTTCAAGCAGGCGGATTGCTTATTAGTAAGTTATCAGGGGCGTCTATGAACACCTGCAACGACAAAGGAGGTTATAGATGCATTATCAGCCTTTTTGGGAGCAAATTGCATAATAAATATACTTTGTTGAAACTCCAACGGCTGCAAGTTAGATAAAAACAAATGACATTTTATTAATGTGCCACTCTGAATTGCAATTGAATTGCAAGAACACTTGCCATCCTGAATTGGGATGATGACAGGGTATGAAAATTAAAAACATAATTAGTCCGTAAGTAAGGTGATGAAAAAATATTAAACACGTACTTTTTTATTTTGTCGTATAATAAAATAATACTTAAATAAAACGAATCAAAGTTTAAGAGTGGGGGCTGAAACGTCATTTCTACGTATAAAATGTACCTACATAGAAGTGACGTCACGCGACATTTCAAATCAATATATCGTCGAAAGTACTAGTTTCTTTAAGAAAATAACAAATACGTGTCTAATGATTTAAAATAATCTACCAGACGGACATAAAATAAAAATTAGGCATCAACCCTATTATAACAAAAATTACATCGAGTCACTATTTCAAGATTAGTTTTACAGAATCATATTCAACCCTAACTAGTTTCAAACTGTCTCATGTCTGTCAGTTTAAAAGAGACCGCTTTTAAAACTAAATGTTTAAGTCTGAATACTTCGTGCTTTCCCTACAAATTGTGGACTTTAATAGTGACTTAGGGGCAACTTTAAGACGACAGGGGCGCTTCAGGTAGACACCGCAAGCAAACTTAACTCCACAACCGCCGGTAGGGGTAATAGACGATCTTAAGAGAGCTTGTGATCCCGCAAATTGCCTTTTGTTAATGTAACTGAGGGTTAAACTGGCACAAGGAGCGATTAGGCGAAGTTTTCTTTTGTAAAGTTTAGGATAGGATATTTTGAGGTTCCAGTGGTCAGTTTTGAAGTTTTATTCTTGACTTGATTAAAGTAAGTAGTCTATTTATCATGAAAACGGGCAATTTCGTTTTGTTTTTTTTTTCTCGGTTATGTATTGTATCAGCCAGGTTAACACCCTGGAAAGGTCCATCAGGCGCCAGAAAGAGGGGTAGACCAGCTGCCAGGTGGAACGACGATATTATACAAGCGGTCGGCAAACAGTGGATGGAGACGGCGAAGAACAGGGATAAATGGAAATCTGTAGAGGAGGCCTTCACCTTCGAGAACGAGGGGTTCTTACATAAATAGTAAATTTCATAAAATAGTTGATTTTAGAATTACAGATTAGGATTTGTTTTTTAAGAATGGAAAATCATCTAATTACTGCTCACGTCTGGGTGAGGCGGGAGGGAGTGTCAGACTCTTACTGACTAAAAACCACCCCGTTCCTTCTCCTGCACGTGGAGCCGGAGGCGGAGCCCTGGTGACCCGATTAGGAATAGATGTATAAAGTTAAGGATAAGTTTATTTTTGTATTTTTTGATAGAAATATAAGGCTTTTTTATTTTATTTATTTAATGTGTATTGTTTAGTAACTAAGTTATATGTGAATACTAATTATAAGGTATTGAAGCAAAACACTAATAAAATACTTTTTAACATTTTGTACCTCAAGTTCATCGTATGATTAGTTTATCATAAGAATTTATAATCGTTTCCGCAGTATTAAAGACTTTATAGTTTTAATACACGAACGCTGTTTATAGGTCTTATTGAACTAGAATCTATTAATCGATATCAACGGGGAATGAACTCATTCAAGTGCAGCTTGCTATAAAAAGTATAAAGTGCTTAGTGCTTACTATTTCTAAAGGAAGAGCGGAATAAAATGAAGAACTCATTTATTTAAATTAACTCAATTTGCAAGTGAGTACTAATTGCACATTTTTTTATAATAGGGTACCTGCCAACTAGTCAAATTCAATACTTTTTTCGAACTGTCAAAAACGACAGTTCTCTACGAATTTTGTACGAGATTGTGTATTGTGACGTCACGTTTTTTTAGCGTCAAACAGCATACCTACTTATATATTTTTTAATCTGGAAAGATACTAAAATTTAGTTGGTCATAAAATCAATTAATAAAAGTGTGATTATTTTTTCATATTTTATTGTATTGAACAGTCGAAATAAAATATTGTTGATTAACGTAAGTACCCAATTGTGTTGATAAATAGTTTTCGTGGTAACTTAACAGCTTAAATCTACTGTACCATTAATCCGAATACTCGACCTGAGACTCAACTTTGCAACCCCATACCAACTTCCAATTACCTGGCAAACAAGACTCCCAAAACCAAAAAAGCCTTACTCAAAACAAAAAAGAAACAGCATAATTAATCAATGCCCACCCATCTTTGTCAAACAAAAAGACTAAACAAAATCCATTGTGGATTTTCAAGGAAAATGGACATCAAGCAACAAAATCCTATTACGTGTCCATTAACAGTGGACTAAGCGGCATCCTCACGCCCCTTAAGTGGGTTAACTATAATCTGACTAGTACTATGTATCTACTCCAACCTAAATTGCTTAATTCACCAGCAGAGGGCGCTGCCATAATGAAGCTTTCAAATACTTTGTTACGTCAGCTATGGATACTAAAATCAGTGGGCAGTCTTTCCAAAATTGTCATTAAGTCATATCTTGGTATAACTATATGTTGTATATGGCAGCGCTGGAGTCATTATGATACCGATACATGGCTATCCACTTAAGATCGTGACCTCTTCAGTTTGATCTTGCCAAATTATTTGGTATAATGTTGCACTTATGTATTGTTATATGTTAAAGATATCATTAATGAAGAAAACATGTTTAGATTAAAAAGAATGATGACGGGGTATGAATATTAAAAATCTATTTAGTCCGTCAGATACGTAAAGAAAAAAAATATTAAACATGTATTTTTTATTTTGTCGTATAAAAAAAGAATACTTAGATAAAACGAATCAAAGCTTAACAGTGGGAGCTAATTACGTCATTTCTACGTATAAAACATAAATTCAATTACCACAATGAACGGCAATAGGTACTTTGATTAATTCGATTATTTAATCGGACAATAGTATAACTAGGGAAGGATTTAGACAGCTAGGAACAAATACATATAATATATTGCGTTCTACCAATATCCCTCTTCAAAACGTTCTTATTTTTCAAAACAAATAGATTTTGAAACAAATTCCTCAGCTCAGCAATAACAAAGCGATATATTTGAGCCCCGAAGGTAAGGGCGAACGGTTTGCTGAACTGGCAAGTAATATCAAATGATTAATGGTTTCAATGGAAATGCATCACTTCTCTACCTGTGTGCTGCTCAATGAGCGATGCTGATATGGGTATTTAATGTCTTATTTTATAGAGTCTGTTCTTTTAGCGGGATTTGTTTTTATACTATTTGATAGGCCGATGTTTGACTACTATCTCGCCTGGTGGTAAGCGATGATGCGATCTACGATGGAGCACGTCGTCCCATAAGCAACCCATTCATTCGGGCCTTAAAGACACCCTTCGGGAAATACATAATCTGGCAAAGAATTCCACTCCTTAGCAGGATTTTTTGATTGAAAGAAATTTGTTTGTAATAGCACAGAACATGAAAATGTACCCTGTATAATTGTAACGGCAACTGGTTCACTGCCCTATAACGTGTGATGCACAACTTGCTGGTAAAACATAGGTGTTCAATTGTGTAGGTACATATGTGCAATGATGCACCTCTGCCTGACTTTCCAGGGATCTAAAGGCGGTATATTAAATTATGAAACTTTTAAAAAATAATAATTTTTGTGTTATATTTCGAATATTTACCTATGTTTGTCTCAAAATAGGCTATTCTTTTTTTTTTAAAAAAACTTTGCATCACACTAGGATTTTCTCTTGTGTCGTGAGTGCGTTTACAAACATACAAGTTAACATACACATTACAGATCCGAAACAACAATTAGTGGATCACACAAACAATTGCTACGTGCGGGAATCGAACCCGCAACACGTTGCGCGGCAGCCCAGTCACCGCTCCAACCGTGCCGTCAAAGAATTTTTCTATTTTACAATAAACAAAAAGGTGTGACTACAAATAATTTATTACTTCAATAAACGAAAAAAGAGCTCTCCTAAATACAATTATTGCTGCGATAACACAATTTATTTTTCAAAAAATATTACATCAAGTAAAGTTCCAATCAAAGTAAGTTTGTTTTAATAATTTTATTACAACACTTACTTACATGACTGTAATATAATCAATAGTGTTAAAAAGTTTCATTTTATTTTCTTTTATATTCATCTAAAACTTTGTTAAACAAACATCATAACATGATATCACGCCTTTTATCCCCGAAAGGATAGGCAGAGGTGCACATTATGCCACTGTACCATGTAACACCCACTTTCACTATTGATGTTGCAAGGGGTCTCGGGTTCAATTCCCGGGTTACGGCAAAGTACTACAGGGTTTTAAAAAAATCTCAGTAGTAGCACAGAGTCTGGAAATGTGCCAGGTATATGGCAATACGCTCACTCCCCTATTACATGGGACGCATTACATAAAATAGTGATGTACCGTAATGTACACCTCTGCCTCAACCTAACCTCACTCATACGACGAAACAACAATCCTCAAATTCCTAATCCCCAAAAGGCTGATAACGCATTTATAGCGCCTCTGGTGTTCCAGGTGTCCATGGTCGACGCCGATTGCTTACCCTTAGGTGAACGGTCTTCTTATTTCTTAACGTATACAGTCTTTCTTCTTTCTTTGTTTCTTCTCATCAACGAAACAAGGAAAAGGGTCTTACTACCGTATCCAGTAAAAACCAGTTTATTAGTTTTTTATAATCCGGTTATCAAAGAATATTTAAACAGTACTAATAAAAGTCATAATTTCCACACTCTAATATAAAAATGAAATATATTTATTTAACTAACAGATAATTCCCATCACTCACGCTCAGGTGTTTAAAGATAATTGCATTGCTTTGAACCCGCCGACTTAACTTAGTAATTACTTGAGCGAATTGTGCACTGGATAATTAAGTAAGTGCTTAACTCACTTAAGTGTAACTGTTGTTAACAGAGCTAAGCTCGGCTTATTTACTTTGTGATAAACTAAGTTACTTATCCGTTAGACATCTGAGATGTTTGTTTGTTGTTCTATGGTAGTATTTCCACGGGTTTCGGTCCTTAGAGTCCATCAAGGAAATAATGAGCTATTATAAATTATTACTTACTTTACGCGCGGTTTCACCCGCTCTGCTCGGCGCCTATTGATCATAGCGTGATGTTTTATAGCCTATAGGCTTCCTCAATAAAAGGGCTATTCAACACTAAAAGAATTTTCAAAATCGGACCAGTAGGTCCTGAGATTAGCGCGTTCAAACAAATAAACAAACAAATTCAGCGGTACCTATATAACGGTACTAGCTACTTCCGCGCGGTTTCACACGCTCTGCTCAGCTCCTATTGGTTGTAGCGTGATGTTTTATAGCCATCCTCGATAAATGCACTATCCAACACAAAAATAATTATTCAAATCAGACTTATAGCTAGGGAGATTAGCGCGTTCAAACAAATAAACAACTTCAACTGTATATAATTGTATAAGAATTACCTAATATTGTTAAAATCTTTACTTGACTGCTGGCAGAATATTGCTGAAGGCAAATCATTGGCCGTCCGTCACCGTGTTTTATCGTGGTCTTCAACGTATTTTTGCTTGCATCTGGATTTGCTGTCACCACAAATCAACAGAAGCTCGTAGGTTCAGTCATTCGGCCAAACAGAGCATTACCTAGACCTGATATTTCAGTATCTAAATTCATATTATACATTTCAAATAATAAACTATCTATAAAAAAGGGACTCCTATTGATTAAAAATTTTTCATCATCTTCATCAACAATCTATAAATGCCCACTGCTAAGCAAAGCCTCTTCTCACACAGATAAGGTTTGAGCATTAATCACTTGCTCAATGCGGGTTGGCGATTACAAACTTACTTAAAATTATAAGCGCAGGTTTCCTCACGTTGTTTTCCTTCACCTTTTGTCAGTGGTGTCAGAATAATCTTAGAAAGTACATATAACTCGGAAAAAGGCACATTGGTACTTGCCGTTGGTAGGTTTCAAACCCGCACCCTCATGCATGAGAAGCGGGTGTCTTAAATCTCCAGGCCACCACGACATCATCAAAAATTTTTATTGTGTGTCTTTTCGAGTATTGATAAGTATTTATTGAATGTACGTATCTTATTATAAGAAATTGAAATCCGTTCATAACATAATATTTTATGACAATTCTAGATAGGTATATCCACAATAATCCAATGACCTATTTTAATACAAATTTAAATTGAACTACCATAAAAACTCTCGGCGTTCCTTTTTAAATTATATTTTATTTTCGCAGCAAAAATCCACGATCTCTGAGGTCAGTAATCGGAATTAGGTCATGCCGGGATTCCTAGGTCGTTCGAATCACGCCTCTGTAGCCTATGCCATAGAATAAAAATATACAAAAGTGTTAGGTTACCCTAGGTAATAAAACTAGGTGGTACACATAACATTACGCCTTTTATCCCCGAGGGGGTAGGCAGAGGTGCACACAGAAGTTGCACCCACTTTTCACTATTAATGTTATTAGTACCATGTAGTAGGGGGTGAGCCTATTGGCATATACCGGGCACACTTTCAGACTCCGTGCTACAACTGAGATTTTTATTGAAAAACCCAGTAATACTTTGCCCGACTCGGGAATCAAACCCGAGACCTCTTGCCCGGGAGTCGCACTTGCGACCACTCGGCCAACGAGGCAGTGCCTAATTCTATTGGATAGTTAAGGATATATTTTACGCGGCGCAACCACTCGAGAGCGTTATTCACTTGGTGTCCACTTGGTTGTGCCACGAATCTGGCGGCGCGACCAGCTTATATGATACAAAACTGGTCGCGCTACCACTCATTATAGCGGTTTATGGTGTTGCCTGTCAGTCGCAAGGCCAACGAGGCAGTGCCTAATTCTATTGGATAGTTAAGGCTATATTTCACGCGGCGCAACCACTCGAGAGCGTTGTTCACTTGGTGTCCACTTCGTTGTGCCACGAATCTGGCGGCGCGACCAGCTTATATGATACAAAACTGGTCGCGCTACCACTCATTATAGCGGTTTATGGTGTGTCACTCACTCACCCACAAAGGCGCGACTGGTTGCGCTGCCACCGTTAGATTTATAAACTTGTCCGATATTTGTCTTGTAGGATGTTTTGCTTGTTTTATAATGGCCACCTCTTTCAATTAAGTTGATACTTTAATATCGGTTTTCGATTGCGCCCTAATATTATTTATCTGTTACTTGAAGCTTTTTAGATGTCGTTTGAAAAAAATATTTAATTTTTTTTAGATACTTCACCATTATCATTTTTCTACGTTTGTGTATGACTAATAAGGTTTATTTTCCAGCTACTATATATTTTAACTGCTGTTAAGTTAGAGTAAAAGTAGGCACAGTTCACACAATCAAAATTCAATTCTACTGCAATTTCCTTAATCTATGACGTCACATATGCTCAAACAAACACATACATATTCATATATCAACGTGTTTAATCAGAGTAGTAATAGTTCCTGTGCAGTGCTATACTGTATACCTATATTATATGTGTGTGTACCTATGTGCTTTGTGGCATATTGACGAAGTGACCAGTTCGTATCTGTGTGTGTGGAACACAATGGATTAATTTGTTGTATCCGATGTTTAGGCAGTAAACCAAAAGTTATTCTAGTATCTTTTAAAATACACCATTGTTTGTACTTGTGAAAGAATTATAGAATTATAGCAAAAACTATATTTTGCAAACATTATAGTTTTTAAATCTTTGACAGTCAATAGAAAATTGTTGAAGGCAATTCCTCTGCTAACATCGGTCAACGGTGACTCCCATAAATAAATAAACTGAAAGTTCTTTTCCCAAAAATATATACAGACAACGACATTCTATTCTGATTTCCATTTCCCAGTTGCAAGTCCCAGTAGAAGTATAAACTATTTTGAACCCAAATTGCGGCAATAGGTTTGGTCTAACACAAAAGACTGTGTGTCTATGTAGGTCTGTAAGTACTATATCTGTACATACATTGTACGTACATTATATTGTATATCTGTCTAACCCTTCTGGGAACACGAACATATTGTTATGTATGTTACGCCAGTGACCTCCAACACAAAAGCCACAAAACGCTTACAATTTAATGTTCCCGTACAATACGTTATTTCGGTCTTACACATACATACTTTCAAACATTTTCCTTGATCATTTATTTTCTTTTGCAGAGAAAATAAACGGCGT
The DNA here is from genome assembly GCA_902850265.1 of Spodoptera littoralis. Classification (NCBI taxonomy): domain Eukaryota; kingdom Metazoa; phylum Arthropoda; class Insecta; order Lepidoptera; family Noctuidae; genus Spodoptera; species Spodoptera littoralis. Next base: position 11,052,306 of record LR824538.2, on the reverse strand, counting down.
TTTTCTCTTAAGACTACGCGATATATCTTCGGGCTTTTTCATAAGAAGAACTAGGAACGAAATTAGATATAATCATATTAGATAAGGAGACGAAATTACTTAGTCACCGTTACTTAAGATTATTACGTGTTGTTTACTCTTTATGTGCTGAACGTGCGGGTTTTAGGAACATGAATTAACGGTAAAGGCTAAGCTACATTATACCAGGCCACATCAAAGCCGTACTTCCTAATATTGCACTCTAGCCTTATTTAGTGCGTTCCATTACAAAGATATTGCACGATATGCCTCGCTTTTGTGTCAAAATGCAGAAGCATTTTACCAAAATAATCTCCGTACAAAGCATCCATCCAATTCCAATTTCTGCTGCTATTATGGGAATGTGTTTGTAAAGAAATTGTTAGGCTCGGTTATTGCTTTGCGCCGGGATGCGGCTCGGATTAATGTGGCCCTACCTTAACATACATATAGAAAGGTAAACTTTAATATAAAAAGCAATTATGTATGTACCCGCCCTGTGTAGATATATCAATTACATTAAATATAATGTGGGCCTACATGTTATTTGATAAGTACAGAAAACCGTTTATCCAAATTCTGAATATCATGTTCAAGAAAAATTACCTTTCCGAATTCAATTTAGAAAACGTATTAATATCAGAACGGTAACATATCTATTCCGTTCTAGCTTCAGTAAAATATTATTTACAAATACGTTTCGTTGGTAAGGCTTTGTTGGAAAAAGGGCGGAGAGATAAAACATCCTTATTGCCTAAGTTTATGTTCGGGAACCATTACGGTGATGTATTTGGGCGTTTAAGATAGAACAACGGTTGGGCACATCTTTCAAGATTTAATACGGCTAGTGTGGAAAGGTTGTTGAATAGAGGTGCGTATTTTTAGCTGGGTGACCTATTTTCAGCTGGCGGGTGCTTCCCGGGCCGAGCTGCCGTTCTATTGACCCACATGTACGCAAGCTCTGACGTCAGACGCTGTTATTACGTCACGCGGCAGCTCGCTCTTTGTGCCCGGCTGTTTGCTGATGATGTTGTCGCGGGCTATGTTCGATGTGCAACTATTTACTCCATAATAAAGTGGTGTCATATTATGAGATCAGATTCTCAACCACTCCATAGAAAATTAAACTTTATTTCCAAGACTTTGAAGTTTGATATTAATTCAACAATTAAAAGATACATAACGTAGGTACGCTAATAATTTCATCATCGAACTTGGAGTAATATACGCAATTCCAGTATAATAGAACTACTGTTCCATTTCTCTTTACATCAAGATAAAAACAAACCATCAAGTATATTAAAACCGAAATATTGTTAAAAGGCTATATCAATTTCATTGCTATCTAAATAAAAAGCCGGCAACTCAAATACAATTGGATGAAAATAATTTCGTAATGGATACAAAGCAATTACTATCAATAAAGATATTTGAGATAAAGTAGGCATTTATTTACAACGGCATGAAAAGAAAAGGGTAAGGCAGTGGCACTTTTAATATGAAATAACAATAAAATAACATATTCGTTTCAATTAAAAATAAAAAAGTGCTTCTTATGAAATATAATTATCATCTGGTATGACGGAGCATAGATCTACGTGAGACTTTTGTTACTGACCATACCGATACTAAAATTAGTTATATTTTGAGGTTATGTGTTTGAATCTCACATTACTTTGTCGTTATTCCGAACGTCAATATGAAGTATGATTACCAATAAAAACAATAAATTTATGTCAAGAGATTTAAACTGTCAAACACCAAGCGGTCACCGGTGACCGCGACCTATTGTTCTTTAATTGTGTCTATAAAACCGGTACTCGACGAGTTAACAATCACTTACTAATAAATAAGCATATAGACTGCCTCGATGGCCGAGTGATAGTAAGTGCGACTGCCGGGCAAGGGGTCTCGGATTCGATTCCCGGGTCAGGCAAACTATTACTGAGTTTTACAAAAAAATCTCAGTAGTAGCACGGAGTCTGGAACTGGCTCACCCCCTATTACATGGGACTCATAACATAAATAGTGAAAAGTGGGTGTTACATTGTACAGTGGCATAATGTGCACCTCTGCCTACCCCTTCGGGGATGTCGCGGAGAACCTAACGGGTAACCGGGGCTCCGGCTCGACGTGCAGGAGAAGGAACGGGGTGGTTTTTAGTCAGTAAGAGTCTGACACTCCCTTCCGCCTCACCCAGGCGGGAGCAGTCATTCGATGATTTTCCCCCCTTAAAAAAAAAATCAAAAAACCCCTTCGGGGATAAAAGGCGTGATGTTATGTTATGTGAAACTTTCCAAATTTTGTAGCCTAGTTTCATTAAGAATCAACATTTACAGAACAACACTCCCTAAAGCCTCCAATAACCAATACATAGTTCGAGAATATTCGAATAGTGCACAGAACTATCAATTATTTAGAACCTACCGATTGTTGGAGTGTCCATTTACTTACTACATATGTAGGTTTAACTAAAACATAGCTGTTCCATTTCATCTTGTTTGCAATGTACATTTATAATTTTGTGACTAAAACCTAGATACTAATACCGACTACAAACTTAGGGCTTATACACAAAAATGCGATGCGGCGTCGCATCGCAGAAATGTGCAAGCTATCTACGCATCGCAAGAACTTGCGAATTGATTCGTAAGTACTACGCATCAAGATCGTCCCAAAATCTTCTTTGTGTCTTTTTCTGTATCTCCTAAGTAATAACAGAAGTGCACAATCCTTTTTAAGATGCATGTCACGACCTAGTTTTCAATTTAAAATACTGAACGTATTTTAAATTGATACGGTTATCGGTGTCGAAGGAATGGTCACCCTGGGAGACACCCTGACGCACGAAATCGCATCACAGCACTTCGCAGCGTTGCGAATTCGCATCGCATCGCATCACAGTTTTGTGTACGAGCCTTTAGGTCGTGGAAGCAAACCAGCTAGCTTTGCTTCTACGACCTGATTGCTAACCAAAGAATCTTGAATTTTCAAATCTTGCAATGCTTTATTTGTGTGATGTAATGAGTGATAGATAGGTGCTTCGATATGTAAATTATTTGGTAGAAATAGTTAGTTTGAAAATCATTTTAATACTCCTTCCTGCTGTATTTATCAGGTTGTTTATGCAATTGGCGTCCCCCATAGACACCCGAAACACAAGGGGCGTTACAAGTGCGTTACCAGCCTTTTGAGAATTACGAATTTCGGGATTGTGGGAGATTCGGAGATTAGAGAGACTGGGGAGAGGCGTAGGGCATCCGGTAACCTCACTCGCACGACGAAATCCAACGCCAGTGTTGTTTCACGCTTGACCCGGCCCATTCGTGCCGAAGCATGGTTCTCTCACGGTTAGAAAGCCAAGATTAAAGAAATGTATTCAATGTATTTTCAAAAATGCACAGCTACTTTTCTTTGACAAACACCTTTTAAAAGACCATCAATAGTGGAAAATGCAATAACATCAAACAAATAACATTTCACAAAGGCGAGGCGGGAATCAGCCAATCAGAACTCAGCTCGCAAGGGAGATTTAAATCTCGTTCATTTATGACCAATGTTTGTTGATTTTAGTGCCAATAAATTATGTTTACATATTTAGGTGATCCAATGTTGGCTGTTGGCTGTTGACTATAAGGTAGAATAATCTGTATAAAGTAATCAAGGGAATTTGTATTTTATGCAAAAAGATATACGTATGATATTGATGGTTGCTTTCTTTTTACATTCCCTTTGAGTTTTAGTCTGTCAGTTATTTTATCGTATCGTGGTTTGCATTTGAGCAAAATCCTCGTTTATTTTACACGAATTTGTTTGTGCTGAATCAAAGCGCTTTGAATCAAAGGGTTTGTAGTCCTATGTAAAAGATTGCTATTGGAAAAGGGTGACTCTAAGTTTTCGGTAACAAAGTGTGTTTGTTGACGCAAATTGAATGCAGTGCTGTTTAGTAATGTAAATAGCATCAAAGATGTGATTGTTGACCAGAAATTAAAAAGTCCATAATGGAACAATTTGGACTTTTATTTCTTGCAATGTTTACTGAAGAATATTTATAATACCTTTAAGTTAATCATTTTTAAATTTTATATAAAGAACACTGGTGTCTTCTTTAATGTTTTCTTATAATATCGTTTGAGTTCTCATAAAAAGAGGTGGCTATCCGCAAACACGCTTCAACAAAATTAATAAATTAATTTTCGATTTATTCACACTTCGTTCAAAAAAATCTTTATAAAAACATCCAGTCGACAAAAATATAAAGAAAATAATCCAATCACAGTGTTCCTTTGAACACAGTACACAGAATAAAATAGGGAAAATTAAAAATTCTCATCGAATACCAGCTTTCTATTCCAATACAAATCATTTGAGACATCGGTTCTGCACTCTGTTTTTTATATTTTTCTTGTTTTCTCCATTCGCTTGGAAATCCATTAGTTTGGTCGCGGTGGAAAAAGCGAGTGATTTCAGTACAAATGTAGTTTTCAAGCTCATCGGAGATTTTTCTACGAATTCGCCCTTTATGGGGACATAAAGTAATGAATTTTGTATTTTATTACCTCGTTGGCCGATTGGTCGTAAGTGTGACTGCCGGGCAAAGGGTCTCGGGTTCGATTCCCGGGTCGGGCAAAGCATTACTGGGTTTTAAAAATTCTCAGTTGTAGCACGGAGTCTGGAATTGTGTCCGGTATATAGCAATAGGCTCACATCCTATTACATAGGACTCGTAACATAAATAGCGAAAAGTGGGTGTTACGTTGTACAGTGGCAAACAAACGCCGTAATGTGCACCTCTGCCTACCCCTTCTAGGATAAAAAGGCGTGATGTTATGTTAAAAATTAACTGATGATTGTAAATCGGCCCTTAACTAAAGAATTTTTAAGACAACTCCATGTAGTATCATAAGAATTGATACTATAAACAATGTAAATATAATGTTCATAACTATTTATTCTTTACCAAAAACAATTTGAAACATGTAAATAAATTAAATTTAAACTGAAAATTGATGCGTGTTATTAAATAAAGTAAATTTTAATAAAATATTGATGTATTTTAGTTTCATTCGAATGACAGTTTATTGATAGATTTAATTTAGTTAGCTGCACACTGTTTTATTTAGTTAAAGAAGGTTATTTGGGTATATGTGTATAAATAAGTATTGAACTGGGTCCGATTTTATAAACACATCGTTTCGTCAGAAACAGCTTCATCCAATGTTCTCCCGCCTTGGGAAAAAAAGTCTCACAATATTTATAATACAAAAAAAAAACGTGTTATTTGTCGACTTATAAATTGCAGTATTTTCTAATGAAAAGAATAAAATCCATTCAAACCTCAATTCGATCTCACTCGGTCAATAAAAATAAATTATCTAGTTGAGAGCTTTGAAAATGTCACAACCCACTCTAAATCTTACTAAATGGATGTGTAAAAGGGAAATTGCATGTAGTCTACGTATTTTGAAGACGTAATAAAATAAGTTTTTGTCGTTTGAAATAGGTCAGGACTTATTAAGTTATTTTAAAATGAACTTTATCTATAGCCTTCATACAACATACATTTCTTTACTGCCCTATGGACCTCCTCTATAGAAGAGAGTTTGCCTAAATCTTCACGCTAAGCAGAGAGGTTGTCTGCGAAGCAGTCATGCTAGCTAAGGGGGAGGCGACATGCGTAAGGGAACTAACGTCCTCACGCCCCAGCTGTCACACTCCAAGCGTCGGGGATCGCGAGACTATCTCCGGCCACCGTAAGCACGGGCTTGTGGACGGCGAGCACAGGTAACTCCCGCCCGATCAAAACCATCGAGCGTACGGCGCGTCGCGTTCCGCGTGCGCATCAAAGAGCCATCAGACAGTAGGGCTGATGCCGATACAGAGCCGCGGAGGACTTAACGGGTTGCCGTGGCAACGGCCTGAAGTACAGGAGTAGGAACAGGGTGGTTTTAGTCAGTAAGAGTCTGACACTCCCTCTCGCGTCGCCCGGGCGGAAGAAGCCAAGGAATTGTTTCACCCCTTCAAAAAAAAGCAGAGAGGTTGGAGATCTTAATTTTTTTTATGGTTTAAGCTGGTAAACGTGCAGACGGATCACCTGATGGTAAGCAATCGGCGTCGCCCATGGCCACCTGGAACACCAAAGGCATTACGATTCAGGGACCGGGGAAATTGGGGAAGGGGAGGGTAACTGGGCCTCAGGTAATAATCAATTTAAAAGGTGCAAGTTTTTCAGAGAACGCTGCAACTCAGAATCTGTTCATGTAGATCCTTAGACAACTCTAACAATGGATGAATAAGTAAAGTATAGTATTTCACTTCACCATCATCTCGCGGGTTGCGATCTACATAGTATAAAAAATACAACTAAATAAAAACACTTAAAGGTAAACAAACCAATGTAATAAGTAGTTTACTTGAATTCTCTATCACATTACTACTCCACGTTACGATCGTCGAGCCGATACAATTTGTATTAAAGGTAAGTGCTGCGCGGACATCTTGACTCGTCGCATAAAACTACTACAGATTACTCTCAAGCTTAGGTACAACTTTATTTACTTCACTACTTCTATATCTTGTATATATACTATATAATATATAGTAAAACAGATGAAAGATACAAAGTAAGTTGATAAAAGATACAAGATAAGTTATACTCGGTCAGTAAATGTGACCTAGTCATCTTTAAATAAAAAAATTAGCTACTTAAATTACACAATAATGAATAATAAATATCTTTTCGATGTAAGAATCTGAATTTTGTCATCAATAAAGGTGGGTTACACAACTCGAGAATTATTAGATTTTTTTGCGAATACTCTATATTAGCAAAAACTATGTTAAAACTTAGTAAAATGAAACACTTCAATTGGTGAAACATACTTAGGTATTATTTTTTTAAAGCTATGCCACACGCTAGTATTTCCTCCCGTGCGTTTGTCTAAGAACACTTTAGAACCTACATCTTCCTATCTTCTTTCTCAAAAAAAAATAGGAGTAATGTTCCTTTATACTATTTCTAACACAGCCTTGACCGGTCATCGACCTCCAACTAGCATTTTCATTTTCATCTATACAAACACGCTTTTCTTACAAGTTTCCTCATTTTAACTTTAATAGAAACATAGAACAATTCCATTCTTAACAGTATGTGTTTTAGAATGAGATATAAATAGAACGGGCTTTCTCTTTATTCAATATAATCGTATTATTTACTTTAAGTCGGTATACGTTGGAATAATTCAGCAAACATTTGTTAGGTAAGTTAATGAACAGGTATTTAATATTAGAAGTGTTAATAAATAAATCTTAGTTGAGAAACAAAAGAGAATAGTATTCATTTGTTTTTGGATTTGTCTATCAGTAGTAAGATACGTGTAGAGGGTAGTCCATTTTCTAAAGTTTATGAGTGGGAGAGCTATGGTTCGGCACGAATGGGCCGACTCGACCGAAGTGGTACCACGGCTTCACAGAAAACCGATGTGAAATTACACTTGCGTTGTGTTTCGTCGTGTGGGTGAGGTTACCGGAAGACCAGTTACCTCCCTCCCTAATCCCCGAATCCTCAATAATCCTCAAAATGCTGGTAACGCATTTGTAATACCTCTGGTGTTCATCAGGCGATCCGTAGGCTCGTTTAGCGGTTCATTCCATAAAATAAAAAACCTTTAAATGCTCCAGCAGCGTTAAATTTGAACCGCGGCGGTTTTTAATCGCGTAACATTTAATTGTAGTGCAAAACGGACGGTACTAAAGCGCTATTATTCTGCCCTAGTGCGGCTGAGGTAGTAAGTTTCAATAAACTGTTTATTTATAGATTTGATTGCTATATAAAGATATATATATAATTTGACATTATTATTATAACTATTTGCTGACTGCTTCGTTGGCTGAGTGGTCGCAAGTGCGACTGCCGGGCAAGGGGTCTCGGGTTCGATTCCCAGGTCGGGCAAATTATTACTGGGTTTTTAAAAATCTCAAAATATGGTAATAGGCTCACTCCCTATTACATGGAACTCATAACATAAATAGTGAAAAGTGGGTGTTACATTGTACAGTGGCATTAAGTGCCGAAATGTGCACCTCTGCCTACCCCTTCGGGGATAAAAAGGCGTGATGTTATGTTATGTTATTATAACTATAAGTTTCATATAAAATGTGTCTAAATTAGATTCCTAGCATATAAATTAAGGACAGGACCAACAAGCAAGAGCTTTGGGCAGTTCTATAATGTCACAAATTTCATTACTGTAGTTCAAATGAAATATTAAACCTACCTGAAACCTAAAAGTGCCTTCGTTATTTTTTGACATTACAGTAGGCAGTGAAATTTTTACCAAAATTTTAAGAGAAAATATTAGAAACAGGCGCCATCTTAATTACGGTTACACAGTAATAAAGTCCTTAATTTCAGCGTTACTTACGTTTAACTTTAAAATTCTATAAGCGTTTTCTTTTGTCCAAAGAGAATCGTCTGTTCATCCAACAAAAATAGGACTCTGTTTTAAGAGTGATAGTGTTCATTTTTGATCTGTATTTCTTGTGGCGCAATAAATATTTCTTAGGTGATTATTTTTAAACAGTGTTCCTTTAATAGGTCCCATTTTAACTCGAATCCTAATAAATTCTTTTATATTGGCCACCTTTTTTTTCTTTTATATTGTGCCCTTTTATCAATCAGAGTAGTAATGTAAAATATTTGGGTGTAATATTAGATGAAACTCTTTCTTTTAAACGGCATCTGAGCGTTTTAAACAGTAGATTGCGTAAGCTCATATTTGTGTTCAAAAAGCTGCGTTATATTGCTGACCCAAAAATAATCAGACAGGTATATTTCTCCCTGTGCCAATCAATATTGACTTACTGTATTACCTCTTGGGGTGGTACGGATAAGACTCTACTGCTTTCCACTGAAAGAGCCCAAAGAGCGATTCTCAAGGTGTCTACTGGCCGATCTTTTCTTTACCCTACTAACCTTCTATATAGTTCTTGTAAAGTACTAACAGTCCGCCAGCTTTTTATTATGAGCACGGTACTAAAACAGCATGCGGCTTTTCCATACAATCCTGAGATAACCAAAAAAAGGCGAAGAGATATTGTTTGCCCAACCAAAAGTACAAAGCACGCTTTATTACCAAATTTTTTGTATTTCTTGGACCACTCCTATACAATAGACTAAATGCAACCTTATGGATTTACCCCCATAGCATCCGTAACTGTAAGAAAATTCTAAAGGAAGCCCTTCAAGACATGTCCTATGAAGACACAGAGAAGTTATTATTAGTTCCTAAATAATACTTAACGTAAGCTCCTAATCTCTAATTTATATACTACATACATACTCTTATATACATATTAAGCATAGAATTTAAGTATTACTTTATATCAGTATGCATAACTAAATATTGTCATAATTTACCTTAACTTATAAGCATTTAAGTACTAGTGATTATATAACAATGTCTATTACTGTTACCTAACCTCGCCTGAAACACAGGATGTCCTAGTTCAGGCACCTTATATTGTGAACTTTATATAGCTTTAAGCAATACTGTACATTTCTAGACTATTATGTTTGAAAATAAATTTTTATTTTATTTATTTATTTCGACCTAAAAAGCTATTGTTGTACGAGTAAAACTAATTTTCCAATTTTCTTTATTAGGTACTTAAGAAAAGTAAATAAAACTAAGAATGTACTTACCTACTTACTTTATTTGAAATCAATACCTACTATTGTTTTATTTCTATTTTTTTATACAGAGGTTGTTTTGGTTTTGATTTTATGATAGTACTAGCTTCTGCCCGCGACTTTGTACGCGCTATCCCGTTTTCTCCCGTTCCCATGGGATTTTCGGAGTGTTTTTCTGTGATAAGAACCTTCTCACAATAACAAACAACAAAAAGTCGGCCAAATCGGTCTAGCCGTTCTCAAGTTGTGGCGTGACAACGGGAAACGGGTTTCATTTTTATAAATAGTACTAGCTTTTACCCGCGGCTTCGCTCGCGTCACAAAAGAATAAATAGTAGCCTATGTGACATATACCAATACTCACAGCGCCATCTATACCAATACTATCTATTCTTTTTCCTCGGGAATATCAATTTTTCCGGGTTAAAAAGTATCCTATTATTTAATCCGGACTTCTAACTTTACGTCTGCAAAAATTCAAAGCAGTCGGTTGAATAGTTACGGCGTGAAAGTGGAACAAACAAACAAACAAACTCACTTTCAGATTTATAATATTAGTAAGGATACGTAACTATGTATAGATTTTAAAGAAAATGGCTGACATTGCTTCCCGAAGATTTCTTTAATCTCCTCGTGAGTCATTCTAGGAATAATCTTAAGAAGATCTGAGTACAATCCCGTACGAATAAAAGCAACTTTCTTCATTATTCTGCTACAAACTTACATATTAATAAACCATCGTAAAAAATAAATATAAAATAATACCAGACCATCTAAAAAGTAAAGGTAGTTAGCAATTTCATTTAACTTTCTACGAGCTACAAGTAATCAAATTATAAACGACGAATAAAAGAGTTGGTGCTACATTTTATTAAAAAAATCCAAAGGCAATTTGAAACTCGACGTCTTGTTCATCAAGAGCTCTTGTTTTATTCAATAAAACAAACTTCATTAAAATATTTATTTAGGTCGACGCAGCGGTAGTTTGTAATTTGAATCGAGTACCAACTTTAATTGGAATGCTTTAGTTTCAGTACTCAGCAAATCAAAGTTTGATATCATCGGTAGGTACTTCAAGTGGAGCTGCCGTGACGTTCTAATATTTATGTTCACATAATATTTCGGTTATTAATTTAAGTAGAAAGGTTAAGTGTACTCAAATAAATATAGAAAATTATAGATTTTATTATAGAAGAGAAATGAAAAAAAGTTTGTACCTTAAGGTAGTTACTGCATTAATGTTGCAAGATCGAACATTTGTTGACAACATTGTTTAGCAAAAATCATAGTCCGAATTCTGTAAGTTAAAAGCTGAGCACTTCTGACAAGTAAGTGCATAATTATCAGTCTCTTCATCTTCACTGATGCGTTGTATGTCAATTCAAGAGGCTTTGATATCTTACTATATAAATAAATAAAAAATTAGGGATAAATTAGGAGGATGTCAATGTCTCCAGTTGCCTTTTATGCAAGAAAAGGGAACATTACGGAGGTATAGGCACAATCTACTACAGAACTTGAAAACTCTTTAACTAGTCGCCCTACGCACTACATTAATCTACTCATCAAGTTGGTCCGAATTGTTTCCCAGACCCAGCAGTCATTAATAAATTTTCACCACGAAACCACTCCATGAATTGATTAATTTGAAATTGTTCGAGGTTTGAGATTTATTAAGTGTCTGGAATTATTGATAGTGGTTCCTATACCCTGATTTGGAACAAAGATTATTATTAGAAGGAGAATTATGATTTAAATTGGTCCTTTATTTCGATTAGTTTTATTAATAGAAATTATTAAATAAATCTTGCTATTCATTTGTTAGTAGAATTATTATACTGTGGTTCAGGTGTTGAGTATTAATAGGGTACTGATAAAAGTTCTTTCCAGTTCCAGTTTTAGTATTTACGGAGTAAAATTAATGCTGCCTCGTTAGTTGAGTGAGCAGAGTGGGTGGCAGGGTCTTCGTAGGTACCTACTTATGTAGGTATTATAGGTTTCAGATCAATTTCTTATTGCAAGTTATTTATTTATTTATTTATCATTTCATGTACCGTACCCACACCACACAGACAATATTACAAGAGACAACACATTATAAGCATGAGGTACATTCAGTTACTACAGTTATTGTAGGATTCTTGAGGGTTTTGCTATGGACATAAAATGTTGTACAAAAATTATGGAAACTTATTAAAATATTTGCTTATATTGTGATAAAGTTTCCCAAAACATTCACTTTCGATTCAGTTCAGAATCAAAACCAAAATTTCTTATTTACTTTATCGTTCGAGTTGGAAACAATGCTATCAACGGGCAGACTTGTAACGTATCTTCATGTACGCCATCAGTTCGTCTTCTATTCCAATTTTGTGAACAAATAAAACTGGCTGATCCAAGATGGCCGCTCGAATGTGTCTGGGTACCGTTGATGTATTCAGACTAGCTGGTATAATCTTTACACATCTGTAATATGGAGCGATGGAACTCTCTAAGGGAATAGATAAAAGTTGAATAAAATACGCCCTTGTAATAGAGATTATCTCAAGAATAAAATTATTCAAGACTTGGTTTGTGGTTAATTAATTTGAAGACTTTTTGTGTGTTTTCTTTTGCCGTCATTAGAGAATAGTTAGAGATATATTTTTTCTTACTTTCGGGTAGTTAAATGACATGATCAGTTCAAATCAAATCAAATAATTTATTTGTATAAAACATGGTAGGTAACAAGATGTTGAATAAAATGTTTGTGTACAGCATGTAATACAGAAATATATTCATTACTAGCTGACTCGACAAACTTCGCATAAAAATTTTAGTTTATCTCCTTTTAAACCTCCCCTGGACTTCCACGAACATTGCAAGACTAAAATTAACCAAATCGGTTCAGCCGTTCTCGAGTTTTAGCGAGACTAACGAACGTAAATCATTTTTATTTATATAGATTTCTTATCTGATTTTAATAACGTATTCAGATTGCAAATCTTGTCGGTGTAACAAATAAAAAATAATTATTATACCGAAGCTGAAATTCTTTTCAATATTAAACCCCTTTTTTCGTTAGAGTTGAATTGGCTGATTCCAGTACTCAGACACCACATAACAATAGGAGCAGAAAATGCCATAGAGGGGATAATACCTTCACCAATTTACCTGCGGTCATCCTAATAATGACATTGCCTATCAATAAATTAAATCTTGCGACCCGTATTAATGCTGACAATCGTAGCTGTAATATTAAGTGTGTGTTGAATCTGTTGCTTGCTGATATATTGTTAAGTTTGGATAGTTTTTTCATTGTATTGGTTTATTAGTTTAGTGATATTGTAACAAAAACAAATGTGAGACTATAAAGTGAAGACTTTGTTAGTCTTCAGTTTCATTGTCGAGTCCTGCAATATATTACTAAGCGTGGTAACTTCTCTTGGTCATATACATATGTAAGTACCTCAATCTCTTCTTTTTCTTCATCTCTCGTCAATATATGCAACTGCCTGTCTTCCAATAAACATACAATTTCTTTACATTTCGATTACATAATAACATCACGCCTTTTTATCTCCGCAGGGGTAGGCAGAGGTGCACATCATGGTACTTAATGCCTCTGAAAAATGTAGCACATACTTTACACTATTTATGTTATAAGTCCCATGTAATAAGGGATGAGCATATTGCCATACACCGACCACATATCCAGATTCCTTGCTACTACTAAGATTTTTAAAAAACCCAGTAATACTTTACCCGACCCGGGAATCGAACCCCTTGCCCAGCAGATTTTAATTACAATTAACCTTTAAACCCTCTAATAAATCACACTACGAACAAAGGTTTTTTTTAAAATTGTTGTTCTTATTAGAACATACACATTTGTAGACTGTTTCATTATTAAACAAGTACACACTATACATTATTATATTGTTGTCTCATCATTGACCCATATTTCCTCAATCAGACGTTCGTGACTGTCTCCATTTAGGGTTTAATCAGGTCAGCGTTTGACACTGAACTTGTGTCGTGAGGTTGGTCACGCTGTTGTCTTTTCATTCATTATTCTTTCATTTAATATTGGGAGGGGTGGCTTAACTAACGTAAGTCAATGTAAAGGAGTCTAAAGAGGTGGGCAGAAAGGTTAGACTTTATAATGCACTGTCATTTTATTATGAGCTTAATCGTCATAATAATTTCATGAAAAGGAGAGCAAGATGGTGGTGTTAAGGGTGTTTTTACACTGTTATTTTGTTATTAGTAAAAATTATATAATATAAAAAAAAGAATAATCTACTGGACCTCTGACCATTCATACGTGTTCATCTGACAAACTAAAACATATGTTAGACTTCTTTAAAAAAAACAATATAAAATGTACTGCAGCTTTTTTACTTACTTCAAGAAAAGGAGGATTCGATTGATTGTATTTTTTTCTCTTTTTATTTGTTCGCCGATTACTGCGCCATTTGTGAACCGATTTCCAAAATTCTTGTTTTATTTGAAAGGCTATACTCCCGAGATGGTCCCATTTCCAGTTATTTTTTGCTTCTTCGTTTTTACTTTTTATTTGTTATAAGATAGTTTTTGACTGACTGCCTCATTGGCCAAATGGTCTTGTTATGTTTTATAGTTTTTGTTTTTTTGAAGTCGGTTTTTTAAGCGCAGATTTATTTTTTTTATAGAAACAACTACAATTTCGGGACTACTAAGTTGCTTAGCATTACCGTTCACCACAACAGAAGAAAATATCAGTGAATTTAGACATCGTTTGAACATAATTGAATATGTCAGAAAATGAGAAAAAACTATGTGACACATGTTTGTATAACCGACCGGAGATTGAAGAAAACATTAGGTACTTTGTACCAAACAAAATAGAATAGGTTATTTCTGGCTAGACGCTTAGGACCTACGTAGACAAGACACTTTTTGGCAAAAAAAAATCAGTATAGTAAAAAATCTACCAAAAATTACATTCAACTGCTAACTGTGTACTGTTTAACCCCCAGTACAAGAACTTACTTTCTGACTAGACGCAATTTTTTTTTAAGGAGGGAAAATCGTCTAATGTCTGCTCCCGCCTGGGTGAGGCGGGAGGGAGTGTCAGACTCTTACTGACTAAAAACCACCCCGTTCCTTCTCCTGCACGTCAAGCCGGAGCCCCGGTTACCCGTTAGGTTCTCCGCGACTGACTAGACGCTTAGGACCTACGTAGATTAGGCACTTTTTGGCAAAAAAATTTTTTCAGTACAGTAAAAAATTCACCAAAAATTTCACTCAACTGCTTATTGCTTAATGTATACTCTTTATCTCCTAGTATAGGAAGAGAGATGGTATAATTTTGGCCTGCCTGTTTGTGTGTCTTGTCTGTAGCATCGTAGCTCCTAAACAACTGAATCAATTTTAGAGCGATTTCTTATCGAAAGCCTTACTTAAAGTGGTGGTTGCCAAAATGTGATAACTGCTTTTTTATGTATTCAATTTTATACTTACTGTAGGTACTATAGATTGTAAATAAATGGTCTTATATGTATAGACTTGGTCGAATTACTTACGAAGAGGATAAAGAGTGATGCTAGTCCCTCGTCTATACAGGCCCTTATGAAGGCCCTACAGTCATTACGGATTGTCAATTACTAAAAGTGTACTTCGACTCTCAAGACTAATATAAGACGATTATTATTTTTAACGATTATTACAATTTAACGAGAATTTCTTTCTAGAATTATCTATTAAAATGCTGCTCGTTATAAGTTGATTAAATCGTTTCTTTAATAATGGGGACCCCATTCGGTGATTTATTTTGATCAATAATACCTGTAATTTCATTTAATTTAATTTTTGAAAGTTTAACATTGTCGTGGTAAAGAGGGTAAACTACACTTGCCCAGGTTAAATTTTGGATGGAAGACCTTTACTAAGATCTTGAGACTTCTGAAAGAAATCCGAATGATAATGATAATTATATTTGTTACTGACAAAGACCGAACAGTAGCACTATCTAATAAACATGGCCTTTTAACTCGTCGAGTACCGGTTTTATAGACACAATTAAAGAACAATAGGTCGCGGTCACCGGTGACCGCTTGGTGATTGACAGTTTAAGGATCTCCTTCCCGCCTACTAAGTGTTTAGATTACAGCCAGCCCTTTTATTTATATATATTACTTTTATAAACCCAAACTCCAGGAGTGATCTGTCACGAGATGTTGAGATTCAGTGTTTATATTATAACTTTCTTGAAACATACAAAATTAATTATTATGTTTTTGGCTTACACACGTAACTGTTTGACGAGGAACTCGACTAGTTTCAAGCCATGCTAGAGGCTCATATTCATGAGCAGTATTCCGGGACCCGCGTCGCGGCGACGTCGAGCTGCTACTGACACAATAATTATAATGTTTATTTATGATTCAAACGATTGATACTTCCCCTCTACAAAAGTAACATGAAACTAAAACAAAATAAAAAAAGCAATTCCAAATATCATATTCCTTCTAAATAAATTAAATTCTAACTGTAAACAACAAGTTTTTAATCAAAACGTTTTTGTTGTTAGATTTGATTATTTATTCAGTTTATTCAGTCTGCTCGGTGTTGTTTCAGTTTCAATATTTCGTATGCAAATCGTTCAGAGGTAGCGATATCCGACATACTGCAGCGCAACCGTTTTATTAGTCTTCCTTTAGTTATTGACGTGAGAAATATATTGCGGAAAATATTGAATTTGCCTGATTAAAATCAGTTTTTGTGTAGTACTAAGTAAGGCTTTGGACCAGACTGTTTTAAATATAATACATAGAAGGGTTTCTATAATTTTTTCGGTTACTTGGAATATTGGGAACCTATTGCAATTTTGACTACACGGTTAGCGCGGTGGCTGTGCAATTGGCTGCCGTGCAATGTGAAACGGGTTCGATTCCCGCACGGAACGACTCTTGTGTGATCCACAAATTGTTGTTTCGGGTCTGGTTCAGATTTATCAGGGTACTTAGTCTCTTTTAAATATATAGGCCTTTTTTGAGGGCGAAAAATTATCCAATGACATCTCTTACTAATTAAAAACCACTCCGTTTCTACTCCTGCTTTTTCAGACGGAGCCTCGGCAACCCTTACCATACCTTACCATTGTCATTGAATCGCGCGCAGAATGCGACTCGCCGCGCCGTACGCTAGGGTCTGGTTCTGGTCGAGTGCTTGCTTGCCCTTGCTCGCCGTCCCCGTCTCGCCCTCTCCTACACCCGGAGTGTCTCCTGTGACGTGTCTAACGCTACGTTACGTTACGTAAAGGCTTGAGTGGGAAAAGAAAGAGCGAAGATAAATGTATTCCATCGTCACACACGGCAAGGAAGGTGTGTCCTTCATACTCCTGTGCTGGTTCAGGGATTATACGAGGGGTAACGGGCTATTTGGTTTAAGCGACATTTTTGCAACTTTACAGGAGAGCCTTTTAAAGTTTGAAATTTCGAAAAAAAATTCGTAACAAAAACGCTTCTGCAGTTATTTGAACGGGGTAAATTGCATTGAAATTTAAATTAAATTATCTAGTTGCTGATGCTAATTCTAAATAAAGCGGACCTTTAATTACAAAGATAAATGTCGCTTAATACAATCTGCCCTTTTTTAGAGTCAGGAAAAATGATTTAAGTGACTTCATAACTACAATTGGCTACAAGGGAAAAAAATTAAGCGACAATGCACTCTATTTACAGAGTAAGCTAAAAAATATGAAGTGACGAAACCCAAAATTAATAGAAGCAAGCTATTTATCTTAACTACCAATTCAGACTAAAATGAGTGACAGGCTAATTTACTTATGTGATATATAACATTGAAATTATAACGTTTAATGTTTATGTTTATTTACATCTAAGGCGACTAATGGCTGATAAAACAACCTGGATATATCGCAATCACCGAAAATCTCAGATGCTTACATTGAATAAATAAACACAACACAATATCAAAGTATTTATTTAGAGCAATAATTACAGTTTCAATAGGAATATCGATTATATTTCAGCAAAATCAATTAAATTAATGGGTCATTTACTGAAATTGCCGTTTTGTATGAAAAAATTTAAACGATTTTTTCATGTATTTTTTATTTGTATAATCAACGTAACCACCTATGCAATCAATGCATCGTTGCCAACGCAGTGGCAGTTTATTGATGCCCTTCTTCAATCAGCTGGACGGGTAGCAACAAATTCTCCAAATGCATTTTGTACTGCCTCTCGGTTATTAAATTTTTTCCCGCCAAGAAGTTATCCAAATTTTGGAAAAAGTAGTCTGGTGACTGGTGAGTAGGGTGGATGTCGGAGAGCTTCCAACCCCAGTTCTTGTAACGTGGAGGCCGTCTCTTGTGCAGCTTTAGGTCGCGCATTGTAATGCAGGAGCAATGGAGATTAGCGATTGACCAGTGCTGGTTGGAGATGTGTCAGCTTCTCCATCATTGTGTTCAGTTCTTCACACTACACATCCGTAGTAATGCTCACTCCGTTTGGTAAGAATTTGTGATGAATCAGAATAGCGCGAGCGCTAGACCATCAGTGACCATCACTTTTCTAGGGGTAAGTTTTCGTTTAGGGCATTGTTTAGGTGCTGAACTAGGATTCAACCAACATGCTAAACGCGTGTGGTTATCACACAGATTTCATTTTTCATCGGAGGTGACAATGCAAATCAAAATTCTTTCATTTGTGTGTATATTGAGCAGTGCAGTGCAAGGCACTACTCGATGCATTTTTTTAAGGGTGGAAAATCATCGAATGACTGCTCCCGCCTGGGTGAGGCGGGAAAGAGTGTCAGACTCTTACTGACTAAAAATCGCCCCGTTTCTTCTCCTGTACGTCGAGCCGGAGCCCCGGTTACCCGTTAGGTTCTCCGCGACTCCGAATCGGCATCGACCCTGTTGGGCCCCATCTGTGGTGGTCTGATGGCTCTTTGAGGCGCGCGCGGAACGCGACGCGCCGTACTCTCGGGTCTGTTTCTGGTCGGACGGGGAGCCACCCATGCTCACCGTCCGTAGGCCCGCGCTTACGGTAACTGGAGATCGTCCCGCGATCCCCGACGCCAGGTGTGTCCTTCGCGATGGCTGGGTTGCGAGGAGCCAGCGCTTCGCTGCCTTACGCGTCCCGCCTCCTCCTTAGCTAGCATAACTGCTTCGCAAAAGGAGGAGACGGCATCCCAGTCTCCCTCGCACGGCTCGATGCATACTTAGCTCTGTTGATCATTTAGTTTGTGGAACACCCACTTATCAAGCTTTTTTACCTTGCCAATTTGACGCAAATGTACCAATATTGTTTTGACGCTAACGTCGAAAGCTGTTGCTAAATCAGCCGTAGATTGTATGTCATCAACCTCCACAATAGCCCTTAAATTGTCAAAGTCTTCGAACGACCGCGAGGTTCATCTTGAAATTAAAGTACTTAGGATTCAATTTCGATGAGCGTTTTACGTTAACACTGGCGGTGTGCGCGCGTCCCGTCTGTCTTCGGCGCACTCTGGAGTGACTGAAGCGCCAGCGCACGATAGTCCAGTTGGATGATAACGATTTTTAACACCCGAGCGATGAAATAAATATGGTATCATATGACATGATTGAAATGTACCATATTAAAACTTAGTGATTGAAAGACCGACTCGTATTTCTATGAATACTGGAAAAATGTTTCATATTCATTATCAATGTTATCGTCTGTATAAAACGACATGCATTTAAAAAAAAAATGAGGGTTAAATGGTTTAGGACTAAACAAAATATCTGAACGAAAACAACTATTTGGTTTATGTAGCACCCTGCGTGGAAAATAGAGGCAGCTAGAAATGTTTAAGAGACGTACCATGTCGCATTTGGATGACGGACAAATGTTTTAAGCGACATCACACCGTGTGATTAGTGGGAAGGCAAAATGATTCAAGTTACTTGTTAATAAAAATTAGAAACAAGAAAAACGCTTTAACTCATGTTGACTTAATAATTAGAGATAGGGTGACTGGTTTATGTCTCGGTTATTAATATGATGGTATGGTTCAAGTTCATAATTTAATAAAAAATGCGAAATCCATGTCGTTTAATACACTGCCACTTTGGAAACAACATTGTTAGATTTTAATAAGAACACAGTTTTATATACTGAAAATGTGTTTTAATAATCAAAATGGAACTCAAAACAAAAA
The DNA here is from genome assembly GCA_902850265.1 of Spodoptera littoralis. Lineage (NCBI taxonomy): Eukaryota > Metazoa > Arthropoda > Insecta > Lepidoptera > Noctuidae > Spodoptera > Spodoptera littoralis. The sequence continues at coordinate 11,032,421 of LR824538.2, read as the reverse complement.
CCTTCTAACAAGCGTCCTACAACCATTGAGGAGGAGCGACATAAGACAGGGTTGCCATATTTTTCTTATTATAAAATACTATATTTAATTACATTGCCATATATTAATACCCCTTCTCAATGTAATTAAATGACAAATATTAACCTACTAAGAACCCACACTGCATTTCTCCAAGCAACGAGTTAGCAACTCCCTGTTCAAGCCTTTGGTAAGCATATCTGCAGGCTGTTCACTAGTTTTAACATATTTCAAACACAATGTGCCATTCTTAATAAGTTCTCTTACAAAATGATACCTTACATCGATATGCTTTAGACGCTTAACAGTACATGTGCAAGCAACAGAAATTGCAGACTGATTATCACAATGAATGCCCACTGGGCACACACTATTAATCCCAAAATCTTTCAACAAATTAATTACCCAACAAGCCTCACTAGCGGCAACACTTATAGCAACATATTCAGCTTCTGTTGATGACAGGCTTATTGACACCTGTTTCTTAGAGCACCATGAAATTAGGCAATTAGAAAATTTAAATAGATATCCAGATGTTGACTTTCTATCCGTGAGGTCCCCTGCCCAGTCAGCATCACAATATCCCTCCAAGATATCACCTTCACATTTGTACACTAACTTATAATCTAAAGTATACTTAATATAACGCAACACCCTTTTTAATGCTGCTAACAACATACTATTTGCATATTTTTGGTATCTACTTAATAAAGAAACAGTGAAACAGAGATCTGGTCGAGTACCAGATACTGCATACATAAGACTCCCTATAATTTTTCGACATAACTTTTCAGTACTTTTATCAACATTACTATTATTATTTTCAAATATTTTTCCATTAAAATTTTGATCTAATGGTGTAGAAATAGGTTTACAATTTTCCATTTGAAACTTTTTCAGTACATTTTCCAAATATGTTCTCTGGCTCAGTTCAGTAACACCCTTCTCAACATTTTGTTTTATATTTATACCCAAAAAATCTGTTACTACACCTAAGTCCTTCATTTTAAATTCTGTACATAAAACACTTTTCAATTGCTCTATTACAATATTACTTGTTCCAAACACCAAGAGATCATCAACATACAGTAACACATAAGTCTGGTCATTATCATTGCGCTTTACATACAAGCAAGAATCACAATCAGATTTAACAAAACCTTCTTTAAACATAACAGAACTAAATTTTACATTCCAACATTTTGGAGAAACTTTGAGCCCGTACAATGATTTATTTAACTTTACTACTCTATTATCACCTAAGTAAGCTCCTTCAGGTAAGCTAATATAAACATTTTCTTTTAGTTCCCCATACAAGAATGCTCCAGTTACATCCATTTGAAAAATAGTTAGATTAAGTTTAGTTGCAATTGTTACAAAAAGTCTGAGAGTTGATAATTTTGCAACTGGGGCATAAATGTCATTTAAGTCTAAGTTATCTTCCTGTTCGAAACCTCTAGCTACTAACCTAGCTTTGTACTGTGGAATGTTACAATTATTATTTCTTTTAATTTTAAATACCCATTTACTACTTACAACTTTTACACCCTTTGGTATGTCGCAGTCTTCCCAAGTGTTATTTTCTCGCAATGTTTGCATCTCTCTGTTGATAGCTTCATTCCATTTGCTGGCGTCATTTCTTGCCATAGCCTCTTTATAGGTGGTAGGTTCACTTTCCCCAGAACGCACATTCTGGCAGTTATAAAACACAGTTGGTTTCCTCACACGTTTGGAATATTGCCTTACAGGTATTTCTGTATCATCCTCATCACAGGACGGTACATATTCACTTCCTGACTTACCACTTTCAGCTGAAGTCACTGTTTCATTGAGTTTTGACAATTCTGTTGTTGATTCATTATGAGATTCACTTGATTTTCTGTTATCTTCTTCATTATTATCTTTGTAGTTAATCTTTACCTCATGTTCATTCCCATAACATTGCTCCTTTTCCAAGAAAACTACATCTCTTTTTATTTCCACTTTGTTCCTGTTAGAGTAAAATATTCTATATCCTTTGACTGTCTCGCCGTATCCAACCATAACTCCCTTTTCTCCCTTACTATCCCATTTCCTTCGTTTTTCTTTTGGTATATGAGAATATACTGGGGTACCAAATGGTTTCAACTGTTGTATGTCAAACTCTCTTCCACACCATGCCTCATATGGTGTTTTTTGACCATCTTTACTTTTTCCTGTTCTATTTAGGACATATGCTGCAGTATTTATGGCTTCAGCCCACAAGGTCTTTGGCAATGTCTTACATGCACTCAACATTGTTCTAGCAGCTTCTACAAGTGTCCGATTTTCCCTTTCGGCTTTCCCATTTTGTTCGGGAGTGTAAGGGACACTAGTCTGATGTACGATCCCACGTTTCGACAGTATTTCCTTGACTTCCTTATTTATAAATTCCAGACCATTATCCGATCTAAAAACTTTGATTTTATTTCCAGTCAAGTTTTCTGCTTTGCATAAGAAATCTTCAATAACATCTTTATCTCGTATTTATTTTTGACGAAATAAATTGACCTATAGTTTGAGAAGTCATCTTTCAGTAGCACGAAGTAACGCGAGCCACCAACCGACGTTACCTCCATGGGGCCACAGGTATCCGCATGGATTAACTCGCACGTTTTAGTGCTAATACTTTCACTGTTATTGAACGATGCTCGATGGATCTTTCCTTCCAAACAACTTTCACATTTTGGAGTTGAAGTTTGATCCACATCAATATTGTTTTTCGAGAGCACCCTTTTTACATAATCAAAGTTCTGATGTGCTAATCTTTCATGCCACATTTGCAATGTATTGTTTACTGTTTTAGCTACACTAGCCACTATGTTTTTGTACCGAAACTCCAAAAAATACGAACTTCCAACACGTTTTGCAACCGCGCAAACATTGTTGTTTTTAAAGAATTGACATGAAGTGTCATCTGTCATTATGACGTATCCTCTGTCTGACGCTTTGTTCACAGAGAATAGATTCGTCTTTAGCTCTGGTACAAACAAAACCTTGTCTATGGACGTTTCAATCCACTCTTTGCCGTCGAAGACTTCCACCGCCATCTGTCCGTAGCCAAGAACACTAATCGTGGCACCATTACCGACAATTACGGACTCGTTCGTTGTTTTTGTAAATGATGAAAACAAAGAACGATCATTACACATGTGTTCACTGGCTCCAGAGTCCACTAACCACAGAGATTTTTCTCGTTGTTCTGATGAATTTAACACCACAAAAGCATTACTTTTCTTATGTTCCTTGTTCTTCCTAAACCAACACTTTGCCTTACTATGTCCAAACTTTCCACAATAAAAACACTTATTGCTTTGACCTTCAGAATTACTATAGTTCTTACTTTTACACTCACTACGGATATGTCCCATTTTATTACAATTGAAGCACTTTATTTCCTTCTTGTTTTTCACAACAAATGCAGATGAACTCGGAGTTGGTTGACAATTCTCACCCTTTTCTTTCACTCTTTCCTCTTCAATCAGTAATCTTGCCATTAAGTTATCTATAGTTTGTTTATCATCTGGCGCAGACTCCCAAGCCGAAATGAAAAATTTATATTCCTCTGGCAAAGACATTAATATTTTTGTGATTACAAACTTGTCCGATACTTCTTCACCCATCTGTTTGAGCTGATTTTGCATCTCCTGAATTTTAGATAGGAATGTAGACATTTCTGTGCCCGTTTCATACTTAAATTGGAAGAAACGTTGTTGGATTATATGGATATTTGTTTCCGTTTTCTGTTCATAAATACTTTGCAATTTCTTCCACATTTCAGCCGACGTTGAACATGAAATAATATGTAACATGACATTCTCAGTCATTCTCGTAACCAACATCGTTTGTGCCTTTGCATCTTTCAATTCCCAAGCGGCTCGTGCAGAACTTTCTTCGGGTTTTAAACTTTTTCCTTCAACCACATCCAACCAGTTTTGGCCACGCAACAATACTGTAGTTTGAAATTTCCAGATGTTCCAATTACTGGCTCCTTCCAGTTTTATTAAACTGTGATTTGAGTTTAAGTTTAGCTCCATTTCGCCGACTTGCCTTGCTCCACTCAATTGAAACAAGTATTTCCACTTTTTCAGGCTTAACCTCACTTTTACCGGTACTTGGTACGTGAGTTATCTTGAGACTCAACTTCCTATGTTCTTTATGCAATATACAGGATTATGTGCCTGGGCCCATAACCTGTTAGATTTTAATAAGAACACAGTTTTATATACTGAAAATGTGTTTTAATAATCAAAATGGAACTCAAAACAAAAACCTTCTAACAAGCGTCCTACAACCATTGAGGAGGAGCGACATAAGACAGGGTTGCCATATTTTTCTTATTATAAAATACTATATTTAATTACATTGCCATATATTAATAAACATGAAAATAGAATTGTTTGAAACGCCAAAAAAGTGCTCCGATTTTAATGAAACCGGCATCATTCGACGGAGAAAAATTCGCTGATTCCGAATATATATATAACTCAATATCGCCCAAAATGTCGCTTAAACCAAATAGCCCGTTACCCCTCGTATCTTCTTAAAGATTAAGTACTACGATACCTTATTTTACATTCACTATGGTGTAGTACTCGTACGTATTCTAAATATAATTTATACGTTTACTAAATTACATTTAGAAATTATTTATTTACTAAGAAATAGTAGATAATTCTATTAATATAACGAGATGCCTAAAATATTCAAGTTAAGGAAATTCTAGCTTTCTCTAATTCAGAAACAGCGCTGAATTTTAATCAAATTTGGCAGTGTTGGTGTTATCGTATATGAATTGTAGATTCAGAATCTGCTTGACAGGTCATATAGGTAGTATATAACAAGATCAAAAATATTGTTAGTTAAAAAATGTTTTTGCCTATAGTGTAAAATGCAAGGAACATAGGGTTTTTAATTAGGTTATACAACTTTTTTTAAAATTCAAAATTCTCTACGAAAAGCGAAGATATTTTGCCTCATCTGCTAAAGCAAGACCAAAATAAATATTCCTATTCATAGTTCATTTCGATTAAAAGAAAATATAATAAGGCTTTTCAACAAAATATTAAAAGCAAAAATTATCTAGAGATCCATCGATTTTCAACAAGTACCTTCTTCTGATCTACGGACGTTTCCGCAATCGGAAGTTCCAGGAATCGAGTCCAATTTGCCATCGAGTAATGGAACGCGGTTCTAATAAAATATTTACCTTTATAAAAGTTCTTGGAATATTATATTTAATGCTTCGGTATGTTTGTATAAGAAATAGGTGCAAATACTCTTCAGAAGTAGATAGTTTACACAGGATATTGTATTTTGTACATCAGAAGTTTGGATATTATATATCTATGCATATAAATATAAATAAGAGCACTGTCGTGCCCTCAGGGATGTGATCAGCGACGTCGACGTCTCGCGCCCGGCCCTAACCCGGACCATGATGTGGAGCGAGGAGGACTGGGATGCCGCCAGTGCAACGTAATAATAAGCTAACAAAGCTATATCAAATAAATGCCTTAGACTTCCTGAAGTCAGGTATTAGAAATTGTTTTATGGTATTAAAAGTCTCTGAAGAATCAATCACTTGTTCCACTTTTAGAGGAAAACAGTCATATAGCTACTTGCGTCATAGATATTCGTTATTCATTAAGTTCGCCTTATGTACCATAAACAAATTATGTACATTAAAGAATAAATAAATAAATAAATAAATAAATATTCTTAGAATTCGTGTTACTTTTGAAAATCTTGATATCGAGACATTCAACAATATTTTATATGATCCATCACCTTACCTTAAACTTGACAGTCATATAATATACCTAATATAACCAGTCTCTAATATTAAGACCATCTATCAGACAAATCTCATTCAATTTTCTTTACACTCTATAACACAACAAGCCGCCATGTTTGTTTTTAATTTCACCCGTGACAGATGCAATCGTAGTGTTGCCAACGTCAGCAGAACGTTAAGAGTTGACATCGAACGTGCCTCTGCATCCACGAGTCTTATATTTTAACGATATTTTCATACGACCAATCACCTAAAAGGTAATATACTGTATAATAGTCCTTAGTATGATGTTAAATGTGTCTGTCTGTTTGTTTGTTTATCTTTTATCGACCGAGCCAAGGCCAGAGTCAAAGCAGAGCCATAGATTGGTATCATTTTTGTTTGGCGGAATTAGGAAAGTTGAAACAGTATTGTGTTATTTAATCTCCTTAGAAACCGTATATTAATATTATAACAGTATAGATTTCATTACAAAATGTTATGGTTGGCATGGGAGGCACAATGGCCTAGTAAATGATTGTGGGATCCTCCAATAGTAATAATCGCACTCATAACATACGTAAGCACTGATCAAACTTTTATCAAAAAAGGAATCCTTTATGACGTATTATTTACTTTACTCATCATCGTGAACTGCTTTCACTTTGCAGACAAAACCACATGTAACAACTAGTGCTCATATAAAAATATGGCAGAACCCGTGTATTACTAAGCAGTTTCAAATGTATACTTGTCTTTTTACTGCCATAAGTGTGGAATTGATATTGAAGCAATAAAATTGATAAACTTTAATATGAGAGACAAAATTTCAATAAAAGTTGTGGGTTTTATTGATGTTCTGTGTTGAAAGTCATTTGTCATTGGTGTTAGTTTTAATTAACAGAAAAAGTTAAGTAAAATGACAGTTAAGATGAGATAAAATATTTTTTTTAAATACCCAAACGAAGTGCATCGCAAATTGTAGATAAATATGAATAATACATGAAGAGTTAATTATGAAGTAAAACATAAATTCTAAGTCATATAGTTTTCAAATTACAATGCCTTATGTGCAATCCACGAAAAAGTACACCCTGTGCCAGTCTTTTGACTCTTGCTGCTACAATTCTTTATTTTTTCATCAGTATTTTTGCTTAGGTTATCCTGAATAGCCGCTAGTTTTATGGAATTTGCTTTAATTTGGAAAAGAATGTCGATTTTTTATGAATCAAGTGTTCTTAATAAAATTTTTACCTTACTTTATTTAAAGACTGTAACTGAAAAAAATTGTACTGAACTAGTAGTGTCAAATTTCACCAAAGCGCACTAAAGGTTCAAAAACTCAACATTGTTCTTAAATTCGACACAAATAAAATATTTCCACTCGTTTGCACGAAGCGTTCAAAATTTATAATTCCGCTAGCAGACCCGACAGACGTTGTCCTACATTTATCCACTTGAATGTATAAACAAAAATTCATTGAAATTAGTTCAGCCGTTTAGGATAAAAACGCCTAGAAATCGACTGCAGCGCCATCTGCCGGGCTGATTTGTAAATCTAAACCATCCAGGGCGCCACTTAAACGCATACAGAAAAATTCATAAATCGGTCAAGCCATTTAGGAGGAATTCAATGACATACACACGTACAGCAGAATTATATATATAAAGATTTTTTTTTTAAGGGGGGAAAATCATCGAATGACTGCTCCCGCCTGGGTGAGGCGGAAAGGAGTGTCAGACTCTTACTGACTAAAAACCACCCCGTTCCTTCTCCTGCACGTCGAGCCGGAGCCCCGGTTACCCGTTAGGTTCTCCGCGACTCCGAATCGGCATCGGCCCTATTGGGCCCCATCTGTGGTGGTCTGATGGCTCTTTGAGGCGCGCGCGGAACGCAACGCGCCGTACGCTCGGGTCTCTTTCTGGTCGGACGGGGAGCCACTCATGCTCGCCGTCCGCAGGCCCGCGCTTACGGTGGCCGGAGATCGTCCCGCGATCCCCGACGCCCGGTGTGTCCTTCGCGATGGCTGGGTTGCGAGGAGGCAGCGCTTCGCTGCCTCACGCGTCCCGCCTCCTCCTTAGCTAGCATGACTGCTTCGCAAAAGGAGGAGACGGCATCCCAGTCCCCCTCGCTCCGCATCATGGCCTGCACTAGGCCCGGACGCGAGAGGTCGCCATCGCCGATCACTTCCCTGAGGGCACGGCGGTGCCCAACCCACGCAGGGCATTCCGCTACGGTGTGTTCCACCGTGTCCTCAGGGCGGTCCTCGCAGTGATGACACCCGGGCGTTTCCTCCCGCCCCATCAGACACAGGTACCTCCCGAAACTTCCATGTCCGGTGAGGACCTGCGTCAGGCGGTAGGTGAGGACGCCGTAGCGTCTCTCAAGCCACTCCTCAAAGAGGGTATGTATAAAGATAGGGCACTATTCAGGTAAGCAAAAATACAGACGAAAAAATTGAGAATTCTACGAGAAAGAGTCAAAAGACTGGCACAGGGTGTACTTTTTCGTGGATTACACACAAGTCATTGTAATTTGAAAACTATAGGTACCTTTAACTTAGAATTTTTTTATATTTTTCTGATAACTGTTGGAACCTTGATGATCACCTGGTGCTATTTGATATTCGACTTTAGGGACACCCCATGTCATCATTGTCCATTTATACTTTGTAAACAGATACTTAAAATACATAATATAACATATCACACAAAATATAAAACTAAAGTGTCAACCATTTTAAATCCCCACCTACGTATCTGGAAAGGTCACTTTTGCACACCACTTATCTTTGACATTCAAAACCATCGACCACTCAGTAATTTAATTTCAATGCATTACCGAAATAAAATTTCAATAAAATCCTATAAAAGGTATTGTAACCAAAAGCTTTTCAAGTCTACCAAGACCTTTAAAAAGAAATACTCCAACTTGAGCTACAGGCGACGAAGGTATGAATTTTAAAAGGAACTAAATTGAAATAGAGTTTCTTCCATGTTGAATGGCATCAATTTAGTCGATGTATACTCTATAGACCAGTAGAAACTGACCGTTGAATAGGCAAAAAGATTATACAAAACAAGGCCTTAATAAACTGGTTTCGTATAGTTCTATTTGTCGCCATGTGTACTTGACTCAGTATTTCATTTGCTTTGAACGTTACAATTTGTTGGACGTTAATTCCAAGTTATTATTCGATAGGAAATTTATTTAGTTTGCTTTGAATTGCAAAGATTTTTCAAATCGTGTTTTCAAAAGGTATTATTATTAAGATCAAACCAAAGAATACTACCACTAAGGCTGCCTATCCATTGACGCAGACTAGATCAAAATTATATACAATATTTAGCAATAGAACAACATCAACCTATCAAGTTTAAAAAAAATCTCGATTAGCATAACATACATAAACGCCTTTTATCCCCGAAGGGGTAGGCAGAGGTGCACATTATGCCACTATACAATGTAACACCCACTTTTCACTATTTATGTTATGAGTCCCATGTAATAGGGGGTGAGCCTAATGCCATATACCGGGCACAATTCCAGACTCCGTGCTACTACTGAGAATATTTAAAAACCTAGTAATATTTTGCCCGACCCGGGAATCGAACCCGAGACCCCTTGCCCGGCAATCGCACTTACGACCACTCGGCCAGCGAGGCAGTCAGATTTAGCAATAGACTCGTCTTGAAATTCAGATAAACTGCCAATAATAAAAATTTAATTTCTGTCTTTCGCAAGGAAACGTCGCAATCAATAGACCATACCAAAAATAATAAAATTCACAATAACAATAATTCTATAATTAATTCTAATATTTAACTAGCAATAAGATGTATATACCAATGATAATGAAAACATCACAAGACATCGTAAAAAGTACCAGGAGTTCAAAACATCAAGGAGTTAATAAAATGCCGTTAGTCAAGGTATATTCCGAAGACGGTGACTTGTATGAATGCTGTAGTGATTTCCCTGTGAATGTTGGCCATACCATCTCTCTCATGGTCCCATAGAAAGGCCACTGCGTTGGAGTAACTTTGGGCTCTCTTCTGCACCAGCGAGACTACGGCAATGATCCGATAGCGGTTGAAGCTCAAACTCTTCACGTTTCTCATTACTTCGCCTGCTATTACAATCGCGAGTCCTGGAGATTCCTGAGGAAGTAAACAGCCATATGAATAACATTAAGCATACTTGATCCGAATTATTTCTATTTTAATATGCCATATTAAATGGAATCAATAAGTTTCAGAAAAAGATCATGTATATGCAGTACAATTGTACACCTATAGGTGAGTACATCTTCATTGAAAACCTAAATAATTCTACATTGGAAACGATTACACAGGATTTTCCTAGCATAGCATAGGGGCTAATGTTGTCATCATAGTCATAATATTCTATGGCTCACGATGCGATCTACTCCCGCGCCAGTCGCGGTTACGGATGGGAGATTTAGAGGTATTTTCAAAACTCACAAGACTGCGGTGCTGCGTTCGCGATTTCTGCGGTCCCGCAGCTGCCGTAGTTGCGATTATCGCCCACAAACTCGGCGGTAGGTTATCGAGCGGCGGCGGGGGAGTTAAACAATCAGTTGAGGGCCGGTCTTCCTTCCATTGAGATCGCCCGCCAACCGATTGTAGAGCACGCTATTGCTAGCCATCGCGGCTGCGGGACCGCGGCCAAACCCGCCAGTGTAACGGGAGCCGCAAACAATCGCTACCGCCGCGGGCGTAAAACGTGACGTGGAATGTGCTTTGATATTTTACATACATATCTGTATTCTACAAATGCTACGGGTGGGGAGAAGATCGCGCCGTGAGTCCTTAGCCTAATAGCACAACATGAGTCACATACACTCAGTACGTAATTCTTCTTTGCTTATAATTACTTATGGAACAACAAAAAAAGTATGGGAGAGTTAAGGTTTGGCACGAATGAGCCGGCTTCACCGCAGTGATACCACGGCCTCACAGAAAACTAATGTGAAACAATGCTTACGTTGTGTATCGTCGTCTGAGTAAGGTTACCAGAGGCCTAGTTATGGGGGTCCCCCAATTTCCCTATTTCGCAATCCCATCATCCTTAAATTCCTAATCCACAAAAGGCCGGTAATGAACTTGTAACGCCTCTGGTGTTTCATGTGTTTATAGATACTGCCGATTGCTTATCATCATATGATTTGTTAGCTCTTTTACCAGCTTATCCCTTAAAAAAACCGTATAAGTAATTATGTAGATACGATATAAAACCATTTTCTTTTACCGCAATATTATATTTGTGGCCTTCCCAATAAGCATCTAGTACAGCATTTATGGCTTTCTCTACCTCTGTGACGTGGAATTTAACCCTAGGATCCAGTTGGTATGTATTCAGGAATATCAGCGGAGGTCTTTTGTATTCCAATCCGACCTAAAAGAACAATATACAATAATCCTCTTCATCCTCTCCTCGTCTTACGAATTTTGGATCAGAAACTTATTACAAAAAACGTGTACAACTCCGATAAAGAAGTTTTCTCTTCAAAAATTATGTTGTATTGCTAGAATAGACGTCATTTTACAACATCTAAAATAGCACAACTGAAGAAATTCGAGTACTTAGTACAAAAATAGTAAGAACATAAAAAGAAGAATAGATGATGGAGCCAAGATCAGAGTCCATAATCTCATTTAAATCTCCTGAGATTTAAATCTTCTTTAGAGGATCGGAGAGGGACAGTAGATCAAAATTCTTCATTTTGAGTTGTCTTGTAAGTCGTAGGTACCTGTGAAGTTCTTCGCTCAGTAGGTCTTATTCCAGCGACTCCACTGAACCCATAAGATTGTCTCCGAACTTTCATCCTACTCAGAGACTTCCCTTGTACTGCCGCCGAAGACTTCCCCGCAACAATATTGGCTTTGGCACTTGATGGGGTCTGTTCTTTAACGCTGAATGCAGTCGTCTTACTCTTTTTCTGTTCTGTTACCGATGCTGTATCCATGATTATTTAATTATAACAAAAATGATTTTATGTATAACTTCTAAATAATTCTAGCTTGTGCTTTGTACAACGCAAACTTCCAAATTGACAATAGAAAAATGATGTCTTGTTGATCATGTCAGTGATCGTCAGCGTCCAGAAAAAAGAATTTTTTTTTGGTTTCATGAAGGTCTGAAGCATAGATTGTTTTGTAAAATCGAGGTTGAGTATCAAATGGACATATTTTTTAATTCTTAACTTTATTTTGCTCTTTTAGTTTAAATGAATGATTTCTGTCACAGCTGAAAGTTTTAGCACAGCATTTTATAATAATGAAATTCTTCTAATAATATTCAAAAAACTTTTCTAAGAACCTTGTATAAATAAACGTGACAAATTCATAGGTTCCCGTAATGTAGGACAAAATACGCTGTGAAAAATTTCTGTTCACACGTTGACAAAGAGGTTTTTCGGGTAAAAGCTGTAGGTACGTACAATGCGAGAGCGAGCTCTTTTTTGGAATGTTGGCCTCTTTGTATTCCACCCTCGTTTTTTGTTGGGCCACATACAAACACTGCTTGTTACCTGAAACGACCAGAAAGATGCTTCACTTGTAATATACGAGTATATTTTTTGCACATTTCTCCTTTCAACAAGATACCTAAGGACTCATACGTTTGAGGATCCCTATACTTACGAGTCCTTTCATTTTTTACCTTTAACCTTTCAGTATGGTATTGAAAATTGTACTCCAAAGTAAATATCATTATCTATTGGCTATACAAGTGGAAATTCAAAATATAATTCTCTTTACCGAGCGGACTATATATCGGACGTTGACCTTCCTACAGAAAAATACAGCATAAAGCATTGACATGCTACTTGCATTCAGTACAGTAGATGCAGCGATAGAAATCCTACGTCAACTGGAATTCCCTTATAGGTCAGTTAAACGTTTATTCACCCCGAACAAGTGGTACGGGGTGGGACTGAGATTTGACCGATAGCGGTTCCAGGGACCTCAACTGAAAGCCTTTTTGTTCTCAAATTAGAAACACGAGGACAGATAGCTTGATACTGTTGGGTGAAGAAATGAAAGAAATTTTAAGGGGATTTGGTACATTTTGTTTATTATTTTAATGATTTTTTTTTCTTTTTTTGTTAAGCTTATTTATTTTGTATCAAAATGGTTGTTCGAGGATTAAGTTTGTACAGAATGTAATACATAGTTCAACTTATACAATATCAAATAAATAGAATATTATTAATGTAAATGGTGGGTGGAGATATTATTTCAGATACAGAGTATAAAAACAAAACACGCCATTTTAATTACTATGAGATTTTTGTTCGATTTTTATTTTGTAAATCTTTACGTTATTTACTTAATATAGTGTGGGGCAACGTTAAAAAAAAATCCTACCAAGAGCATTTAGAAAAAAATAACAAACTAAAAGCTCTATAAATTGTCTTCTTTATGTATTTTTCAGCCATTTTGTTCGGCTAATAGCTGCGAATATACTACAGGATAAAGAGGTCGTTCTGAAATTTAAGCTGGAGAAGCTCCACTTACCTACGTTGGACTTTTTACTAGAACATTTTTACTAGATTTTCCTAGATGTTGAACTGTTACGAAATTTCAGAAGAGTGCTTTGTTGTAGTCAACTGTAAGTTATGAGAAATTCTCGATACTAAGTTTGGAGATTTTAGAAGTGAAATTATACATTATCATCATCAACAACCTATAAATGCCCACTGCTGAACAAAGCCTCTTCTCACACGGAGAAGGTTAGAGCACTAATCACCACGCTTGCTCACTGTTTGTCAGTGGTGTCTAAATAATCTTAGAAAGTACATATAACTCGGAAAAAGTCACATTGGTACTTGCCGTTGGTAGGTTTCGAACCCGCACCCTCATGCATGAGAAGTGGGCGTCTTAAACCTCCGGGCCACCACGACATTTTTTTTTTTATACGCCAAGACTTATTTTGACCTGGTATATTGACGGCAGAGCATTATGCATATTGATGGATAAAAATGAAACAAAAGAGATATACCAGAATCGTGGCATTCGTGGTGCCATTATCGCTACCTTCTTTAATCTATTAGGGGGATATGAACGTTACCAAATAATTGTCTACAAAAGTAGATTAAACTGTCAAACACCAAGCGGTCACCGGTGACCGCGACCTATTGTTCTTTAATTGTGTCTATAAAACCGGTACTCGACGAGTTAAGGCCGATTTCTAAAGGAAACTCCATAAAACTAGTATAAAAACTCGATTCACATCTGCAGATTTTCGATTGAAATTGGCAGTAAATCATTGCAATATGCTCATCCCTTATCATGCTTACATGACGGTGTTAAATCAACTGGTGAACAGTGGGTCTCAGATTCCATAATTTGGACAGTTGTGCACTTCTGTCTAATACTCAGAGTTTTAAAAAGAGGACCCCATAATAAAAGGTTTGTGCCACAAACAAATTTACATACTTACCTAATTGCACGGAGTCGGGAATTGTGCCCGGTATATGGCAATAGGCTCACCCCCTATTACATGGGACTCATAACATAAATAGTGAAAAGTGGGTATTAAATTGTACAGTGGCATTAAGTGCCGTAATGTGCACCTCTGCCTACTCCTTCGGGGATAAAAGGCGTGATGTTATGTTATGTTATGCTATCTAATATCGAAGATTTAATTTAGCATCACTATTTCATTGCTAAAACATAATAACAAACCCTTCTAGGATAAAAATATCTTTATATCTATTTCTAACTTCTCAGCACTCGTGTTACATCTCATTATACTCAAACGTGTTTTATAACAAAACAAATCTTCGCTCACTGACGTAAGAGAGCTTTGCCCAAGGTCCGTCGACCTGCAAGTCCTGCTACTAAGGATCGTGTACATTGTCTGATTAAACATAAGTCTTACGAATCTTCTGCACTAATATATATGAAGAAGAAAAATGTTTTGTTTGTACATACGTATTGCGTAAGTCGTCCGTAATTACTGGAAAAGTTTGAAAAAAAAATTAACTTTACTTTGGTTACTATTCAAACAGTTTTCATCTTAATATTTCTATAGGATCGAAAATCATTCCAAAGAAATTTTAACTCCTTGGTGAAAAAACGGCCTGTGAAAAATATAATCTTCTTAGCTTTTACTTGAGAAGTGCAATCAAGAACAGCCCTTATGACAAAGTTATAAGGCGTAGTGTGCTTTATCAAAACTATTGATGCAGTTAATGATCAAAATCGCTCAGGTATCTTGTATGATTTCCGTCTTCAGATTAAAATTCTATCAGTTTGCAATGATTATTTTTAATCCGATAGTGGGGGTTTCTGATGTAACGGCACTACACAGGTACACATTGCATATTACTTTTAAATTCAACAATGTAATAATTATGTAATAGCAACTTCTAGATTTGGAAAATAACCTTACCAAAAGTAGTCATTACTTACTAAAGCATAATCGCTTTTAAATTTCAAAGTAATAGACACTTTTTTCCTTAGGTACCTACTTTTCAATAGATTATTAATTCTTTTTACGTTTATTTATTAACTACCGCGCGTGGTTTTACCTGCTCTGCTCGGCACCTATTAATCATAGCATGATATTTTATAGCTTATAGACTTCCTCAATAAATGGGCTATTCAACGCTAAATTTTATATAATTTTTCAAATCGGACCTGTAATTCCTGAGATTAGCGTGTTCAAACAAACAAACTCTTTAGCTTTTAGTGTAAGATTTATTTCAATAGAAATAGAAGTATAATTGGTATTTGTACACATGTATTGAGTACTATACACATACAATTAATCTGTCAAACGCCAAGCGGTCACCGGTGACCGCGACCTATTGTTCTTTAATTGTGTCTATAAAACCGGTACTCGACGAGTTAAAAGAAAAAAAAAGAATGTGAGTAAGCCGTAAAAAGATACTAATTAATTAAGATCTTATGTCTCACAAAAGTTATAATAGACAAAAAAAAAACAAATACAAAATTTTAATAATTCTTATCATTCATTCATCTCCATCGCAAACATTTTTACTTCTACACTCATCACTTACGTTCTTCTTTATTTCTTTTCTATTTCACAGACATTCAACTGCTTAGCTATCTCCAACCGCATATAAACAAGGCAGTATGTAAACTCCCTCTAAGTGCATTGAGCCCGCATCGGTCTTAAGTTATACAGCGTTATGTAAACTGAGCTAAGACTTACAGACTAAGTTCTAGAGGTGTCCCTTTACATTTCAGTTGATTTACAACTTGAATGTTATCCAGTTTGACCACGTTGTTTTATTGAATTGATTTTACAGTAATGTGGATTGTAGAAGTCTGTTTCTTTGATTTTTAAAGGAAAGTTACTTGGATAGGTGTGGGTGTTGTCAAAAGGAGATTGAATGTGTTTAGCTTTAGAGGTTTTTATGTTCGAAGCGATTGTTAGGCCTTTTTTAAGGGTGGAATACCATCGAATGACTTCTCCCGCCTGTGTGCGGCTGGAAGGAGTGTCAGACTCTTTCTGACTAAAAACTACCCCGTTCTTACTATTGCACTTCGAGCAGGAGCCTCGGTAACCTTTTATGTTCTCCGCGCCTCCGTATCGGCATCAGCCCTATTGGGCCTAATCCGTGGTGATTGTTAGGACTAGAGTTTTATCACTATAATTCATTTTCGGGATAAGAATGGATGCTACATTTCGTACTACTATTACGTGCTACATGTGTGTGTACTACATTAATTACATTTTACGCGAATGAATGCAGATAGGTAAAAAACCACATAACCAAAAATTAAAATAATTTTCAAAAATTATAACAGCAACAAACCTATGACGTCATAAGGGAAGTGACACCAACATAATGCGAGCACCACAAAATGGCCACTCTCGACCGTAACTACCTAAAACCCCAAGTAATAACTGCTTATGTTTCCGCCCTTTATGAAAATATCTACCCTTGCCGTAATAAAAATAATCATACACATTTATTCACATACCATTTTATGTCATCAAAAGTTTTGGTTGAACTATGAAAATAAATAAATTCATGGTAACTTTCGTGAGTTACTCACGTAATTAATTGATGAGCAACTCGACTAGTTTCAAGCCATGCTAAAGGCTCATATCCGACTCGAGTAGCCAATAGCAGCGCAACAGTCACCGCGTCGCAGGTCGCCGAATGCTGCTTATGAATATAAGCCTCTAGCATGGCTTGAAACTATTCGAGTTCCTTGTCAAATAATTACGAATTACGTGTTTGCCAACAAACAAAATAATTTAATTTCATGGATTCCTTTCTCCACATTAGAATTTACAGTATTTCCTTTCTATTTTTACGGGCTGTAGTAAACATGAATTTTTAATAAGATGAGGGATTATGTATCTGAATGAACTATATGATGGATTGCTCGTAAAGTCCACGATTGACAAGTGTGTTGGAGATAGCATTTTAAAGGGTTCTGGTAAACGGTATTATCATGTTCTCATGAAATGTGTAGATTTTTGGTCAACTCGCCTTACTAACTTGCCTTACCTTGAACTTCAGTAGCTCGTCACAGTTCACAGCTGGTGTATAACCCTTCTACGTAAGAGAGTGTGGCATAATCTTCATATGTGTGACGACATTTATTTTTCTAACATATTCACAACTATGTAGACAATATGTAGATAAATATGTATAAATAAATGTTTTATGTATTGTCTTCACAATTTACATTCGTCAAAGTTGGAATATATTTTCACAAAGCAATAGCGTATTCTTGTAAATTACGCTTGCTTGATACAATTTCCATATAAAATACAAAGACGAGTCTAATATGTGCTCCCTTGTGGCCAATGTTTGAACCAATATTGTTTTGTAGCTTCCAATATGGAAAATACTCGCTTTTCTTCTTGTCTGGAAAAACTCTAACAATCCTTTTTCGGACCTGGATATCACAGCTAGGCACCAATCATCACACTTTTTAATTTTTACACAATGACGTAGCATAAATATAACACGCCCGCAAGTTTTGTTATGTCATGTAAGAGAGTGAGCCAAAATCCATAGACCGTGCTCAATTTCATTTTTTAAACGACTTCAAAAATGACGTTTGTCTGTTTGACCTGTATGTGTGTTTCTGCGCGATTCTCTTCTCGCGGTTGACTCAACCGATTTCGATGCGATTTTCAGAAAAGTTTTTGTTATGACTTGACTTCAAAACAGAGGCGGTTGAAATCAGGTTTTTAAAACGAAGTTTAAAAAAGAATTATTACTAGAAAGATTCCAAATTATTACTGAGAATTTTAAAAATTTCAACAATTCTTTTCCCGACCTACAAATTGAACCTGGAAATATGGATTGTACTTTATCTATGCTAGGTAACTTTTTTTTAACTTTAACTAACCTGGAAATTGATACTCATCAGTCATGTAAATTAGACCACAATTTCAACACTCCGTAGCAAATCTATAAAAATCCTTCATTTTTAAACACATTTATATAAATACATAGCTCATTCAGAGAGATAATCCCTCATCTCATTAAGATTCATGTTTACTACAGCCCGTAAAACGCGGATGTAGGCTACTGCTACTGTTAAGGGAATTTCGAGGCCCTCAGTAATTAGAGCAGTGTTACAATCTACGCTACTTAAGTCTATTTGCTGAGATGCATTTACTTAGAACGGTGTTGATTTTAAGCTTAGAGATTTAGACAATATATAATCATTCAGTGAAGTAAATGTATTTAATCTGCAAAATACTCGCAGTTTAAGGACATAATTAGGATATACTGACAGATATTAACAGTCATTAAGAGTCACTTTCTATCATCGCATCGCTCGCTATCAATAGGGAGTTTAAACTCACACATTGCAGATTGCAGCCAAAATCGTCCCGTACAGATCGATTTCAGAAGAATTACCTCCCCGGATCCCTTGATTGTGGAATGATCCTGCCAAGGTTTTTCCAGTAGGCTTCAACATGGGGTTTTTCAATGAAGGAGTAAATAGGTTTTATAAGGGTCGGCAAAGTGCATGTAATGCCCCAAGTGTTGTAGTCGTTCATAGGCCTCAGTAACCACTTACCATCAGGTGGGCTGTGTGCTTTTCTTACCACCGTCGTGGTATAATAAAAAGGGACTGGACTGCAATATCCTTAATTTTGGTAGAAAAATTTAACTCCCTTGTAGTTTGCCCAAAATGAAGATTATGAGCATTGGTCGTATTTCAGCTGAAGATGATAATTACACTTCTGGACACATCTATTGGCCCTTGTATTTTCAGTTTCGTTTGGTCCTAGCTAAAGTTTTTATGCAGTTTTGAACCTGGCACATTCACAATTTCATATAATCATTTAGTTCCTTTGTAAATACATCATATAGAGAGCTCACTAGTCAACCAAATCCTCCAATCCTTACCGAATTTAAAATAGACGGCAAACGTTGGTTCATACGAAGTTAACAAAACAACATCGAGAAGGTAACTCCTTGAAATTTACCTATTATGACTAACTATACAAGTTTACAAGAACATGTCTGTGATCCATCCGAATAAGTACTCATGACTTAACTTATTGTCTACCTTTGACTGAACTAAAATGGAAGCTTTGTAAATTACAAACTACAGTCAGGTTGTTACTCTCAGCAAATTGGAAGAGTCGCGAAATAAAATTGTGCTCAGCGACTTGCTTGTGACGGGTCCTTGTTTAGGTATATGTCGCTGTACTAAGGTAAATAGAACATGATAAACGAATTAGTGAAATTGTATTATTAATAGCGCTAGTAAGTTGACTCAATAATAATGTCGATGGTGTTAGAATCAGAATCAAAATCAGAATATTTATTTGTAAACATAACAGAATATTTTTTTGCCCAGAAGCGTACAAATCGACTGCCTCGTAGGCCGAGTGGTCGCAATTGCGACTGCCGGGTAAGGGGTGTCGGGTTCGATTCCCGGGTCGGGCAAAGTATTACTGGGTTTAAAAAAAAATCTCAGTATTAGCACGGAGTCTGGAACTGTGCCCGGTATATGGCAATAGGCCTACCCCCTATTACATGGGACTCATAACATAAATAGTGAAAAGTGGGTGTTACATTGTTCAGTGGTATAAGGTGCACCTCTGCCTACCCCTTCTAGGATAAAAGGTCGTATTCAGCCCTTTTTGTATCTTAATTTTGGTGTCGATTATATAAAAAAAAACGATTAAACACTGAATTTAGTTTGAAAACAGTCATTGTGCGTAAAATTACATAAAGTTTAAACCATGTAATTAAGTTTTGGGTCAAACTTGGTCGCTGGACACATTCCAATTAAGCCTATTATGAGATAAAACAATTTATTTAAAGAACGTGGTTCACATTAAACTTACCTATCTGTCTGCCCTGGTTCTATTATAATTGCAAAAGACATTTATTTTTTCTAATTATCAGTTTTAGGTAAAATCCAGATATTTTTTATTTAAATTAACTAAAAATCGCGGGCGTGAAAATACTGAGGAAAGCTCTACTAGTTTTCCTCATGAACGGCGTGCGCGGTCGCTGCGATGTCAATTAGTCAGTAGGCTGTACGTATGCTATGTTTATGCTAGTATGTCTCACGATACAAATTACAAAAATATCTACATACTATATTCCCGATGTTAGGTAGGTACATATTATAATTTTATCATTTCCATCGATCAGCGAGATTCCACTGCTGTATGATTTCCTCTATGAAAGATGTCTTTACTCGCAGATTGCATAACATAACATAATACTACGCCTTTTATCACCGAAGGGGTAGGCAGAGGTGCACATTACGGCAGTTAATGCCACTGTACAATGTAACACCCACTTTTCACTATTTATGTTATGAGTCCCATGTAATAGGGGGTGAGCCTATTGCCATATACCGGACACAGTTCCAGACTCCGTGCTACTGTTGAGATTTTTTGAAGAGAGAAGCTCAGTAATGCTTTGCCCGACCCGGGAATCGAACTTGCGACCACTTGGCCAACGAGGCAGTTGCAGATCGCACTTAAAAATAATCAGGTCCATACACATATAAACAAATCACATAAAATTTAGACTTTTAATGCTTCAATGTAGAAATATCTACCACAAACTATTTCCAAAACCATTAACGAACTCCAAGATGAAGAGGGAATTCCTACTTTCTACCTTAATACTAAAATCTTAAGTCTTAAAATCCTAAAATCGATTGGAATCAGCACCCACGCTTTTACTTACACGTGCCAAAGCGCTCGTGTCAGGTACGCTACGATCCAAATGCCGAACG
Source organism: Spodoptera littoralis (assembly GCA_902850265.1). Taxonomy (NCBI): domain Eukaryota; kingdom Metazoa; phylum Arthropoda; class Insecta; order Lepidoptera; family Noctuidae; genus Spodoptera; species Spodoptera littoralis. The sequence goes on along the minus strand of LR824538.2, from coordinate 11,011,366 downwards.
CTGCTGCAATTTTAATAAAAGAAGGTTTTTAAAAAGCTTTATTCATTGGAATGGAAACTGTACTGTCGTTCGGATTGATTAAGGTTGATTGTCGGTTGTTTCACAAGTACAATGAAACGTAGAGAGGCAAGCGGAATTTTTTTTTTCATTGTCTAAAAATATTGATTTTAATAATGAGACATTTTCCAAATTTTATTATGTGTTTTGACAGATATACAATTAACTATGTAGGTTTTATATAGGATTCTTACTGTATTTAAATGAAATTGAGATTTTCTGTTGAACAAAACTAAAAACTTTATTCTTCACCAGGTTGTAATTAACAAAGACAAGAGAAATGAGTATAGACTATAGACGTATAAAGTACATACAAATAAATAAATTCTTAAAAGTGCTGTCCTCTGACAGACAACTTACTAACTACCACTAACTTTAAGCTTATTTTAATATGCTAAATATAAAAATAAATCGGGTTTTCCTTCCTGACGCTATAACTCCAGAACGCACGAACCGATTTCCACGGTATTGCATTCTTTGGAAAGGTTTCGGACTCAGTGAGGTTTATAAAAAAAATCTTTATCTTTTAATCACCAAACGAAATATTACATAAAACGAAGCCATCTGGTGGCGAAACTGAGTTCGCCGAGTTTGCTAGTGCTAAATAAAATTATATATTCAACATATACAAAGCTACTCGATTATATTTTTATTACAGACAGTAAATTATTATTTAACCGCATCATAGTAAATGGATTATTATGTTTTCGGCTTACACACGCAACTTTTTGACGAGGAACTCGACTAGTTTCCAGTCTTGCTAGAGGCTCATATTCATCAACAGCATTCCGTGATCCGCAACGCGGCGACTATCGCGCTGCTATAGTCTCTCAGTCAACTAGTCGAGTTCCTATTCGAACAGTTACGTGAGTGAGCCGAAAACATAATAAATAATTTAGTATGTCTCACTAAAGTTTTAATAACGCTTCATAGTAACTAGCATTTTAATTTCTAATGTTAACTTCACATCACATCACAATCTAACTTAAAATCAACAAGCAGACACCATTTATCATTACAAAACAAAAACAAATAAATACATGACACTATAATCAAGCACGAACGAACCACCTTTATATGTATATTCATAAGTTTGTTACAGAAACAAAATCACGAAAAAGATGCATAACCAGTAAAGATTAAGTTAGTACATTCGTCTAATGTCGCACAGCAAAGAAAAATTTGACAGAAGATTTACTTTGATCCACTTTAAATAACGATCATTTTTTATGGGATATTAAACGAGAAGACAGATCACCTGGTGGTAAGCAATCGGCGTCGCCTATGGACACCTGGAACATCAGAGGCGTTACAAGTGTGTTCCCGGCCATTTGGGGATTAGGAATTTAGGGAATGTTGGTAATTCAGGGATTGGGGAGATTGGGGAAACTAACCTCACGCAAACAACGACACACAACGCAAGCGGTGTTTCACGTTAGTTTTCTGTGAGGCCGTGGTATCACTCCGGTCGAGCCAGCCCATTCGTGCCAAAGCATGGCTCTCCAACATCCCCAACAATCCTTAAACTCCTAATCCCCAAAAGGACGGTAACGCACTTATAACGCCTTTCGTGTTTCAGGTGTACATGGGCGGCGCTATTTACTCACCATTAGGTGATTTATCTGCTCGTTTACCGGCTAATCCCATAAAAAAATATATATACTTCAATAAGCATAGAGTTTATTGAAGTGTAGGTAGTTTTTATAATTTATCAGATAACGAAAATTTATTTACTGGTAATGGAACTTCTACGTTTTCTGCACCATGATCTTTTGAAAGTAAAGCTGTGACGTAGCCAAGTTCAGTGGCAACGTCGATGCACTCCTGAACTGCAGTATCGAGTGCATTCAACTGCATGAGTTATGTTTCACTTGAAGCTTCAACGTTCGCTTTTATGAATTTGGTTGTTTTTGTAATTTACTGGTTCTTTGTTTTAGTCTTTTTGTATCAAAGATAATATTATGTATCGTCGAACAAATATGCAGAAATCATGATATACCCGCTTTTTAACATAACATAACATCACGCCTTTTTATCCCCGAAGGGGTAGGCAGAGGTGCACATTTCGGCACTTAATGCCACTGTCCAATGTAACGCCCAATTTTCATTATTTATGTTATGAGTCCCATGTAATAGTGAGCCTATCGCCATATACCGAGCACATTTCCAGACTCCGTGCTACCACTGAGAAAAACCCAGTAATACTTTGCCCGACCCGGGAATCCAACCCGAGACCCCTTGCCCGGCAGTCGCACTTGCGACCACTCGGCCAGTCTACTTTTTACTACTTTTTAACAATAAATAGTTAAAGCTACTTTACAACTACTTATATGCTTATTAGAGGTTTTTATAACACTCTTAGTTTCCATTTGGCAATTGTAGGGTTCAAAACATTCTAAATAGGTACCAAGTAGGCTTTTGTATTTTCTGACTTACTATCAAAATTAAAAAATACAATTTTTCGGCATTTTTCTCAGTCATACTTCTTGACATCAGTCTACTCAAATTCTTATTCCATGTCTCATATTTTGATGCAACGTAGGTTTTAGACGAAATTCCTAGGTTCCGTCCATTTTGGCATCATAAAACTATGCCATCAGTAGATATGGCTAACATTTGCTCCTATAATCCTCTCTCGGACGTCGGACACCCTCAGGAAGATTAGGATATTTCTTTGTGAAGTCTAGACTTGGAATATGACGGTATCTAGTTTGCTTTTTATGTCAGTACTATTTTTGTTTAGTTCTTGAATATGTTAGCTGTATTTTGATGGTTCTTTACTCTTTTTTATATTTAATTTCTTTTTTTAAAATCGGTGAACAAAGTTTATTGAAAATGAATATACAGACTTAAATAAAATAAATACTAACTATTACTAAATATATACTTACAACTTAAAATAAATATTAAATGGAAGGAAACTAAAATAACTATTTACACAAAGCATCGAAAATTGATTTTTAACAACAATATTAAAAGATATGGACACTTCTACATTGTAAACCATATTTTAAGTATGTAGGTATGTTGAAATATTGAATTGTGATAATGTAAAATAAAAATATGGTGACACAAAATATTTTGGGAATTTCGATGTAAATATACTCATGATGTCTCTTACATGACGTGGTGTCGCGGTGGCCCGGAGGTTAAAGACGCCAGCTTCTCATGCACAAAGGTGCGGGTTCCAAACCTACCAACGACAAATACCAATGTGACGTTTTCCGAGCTATAATATGCTTTCTAAGATTATCTAGACACCACTGACCAACGGTGAAGGAAAACATCGTGAGGAAACCTGGGTTTATAACTTCTAATTATAAGTTTGAAATCGCCAACCCGCATTGAGCAAGCGTGGTGATTAATGCTCTAACCTTCTCCATGTGAGAAGAGGCTTTGCTCAGCCGTGGGCATTTATAAGCTGTTGATGAAGATGATGATGATGATAATGATGATGTTTGTTACCAGGTCCCATTCGCACCCTGTGTTTGGTTTCGTCCTAATCAGCCAATAATATTAAATATTCAAATCTAGTACGTAACTATTGTTTTTGAGCCGGTCTCAGGGCACATTCGGTTTACAAAGAAATTGCCCGTAAGCGTATTGACTGCACTCGTGACCATCGAGGCTATTTCTTCGGACTATGACCATTGCCGTTCCACGTGACCATGCTGTCTTCTAGGAATGTTCCCGTCAAAGCGCCCGGCGTCAAAGGATTCGTTTTCATCACCACCACCATCGTCAGTGACAACGGTAACGCAGACGAAACCTTTGACGCCTACCTGATGGTATTTTATTTTTAGATCTTTATTCATTTCCGGAAGATTTCCGATTCGGGCAAAGTATTACTGGGGTTTTTAAGAAATTCTCAGTAGTAGCACGGAGTCTGGAAATGTGCCCGGTATATAGCAATAGGCTCACTCCCCTATTACATGGGACTCATATCATAAATAGTGAAAAGTGGGTGTTACATTGTACAGTAGCTTTAAGTGCCGTAATGTGCACCTCTGCCTACCCCTTCGGGGATAAAAGGCGTGATGTTATGTTATGTTACGTTCTTTATTTACTGTTCTAGTATCAGCCCATAGGTAACAGTGATTAACCCGGCTTTTTACAAGGTACTTAAAAACAATTGCAAAAACAAATTATATGAATGTACGTATTGTACGTACATAGGTATTGTAGGTACTGTTCTTTAGGTACATAACTACTTCAGTGACGTTAGGTACCTACATATTAGTTTCTTTACTATATAAACACATCTATTCATAAGTTTAATTAACAATACCAGGTACAATAATACCGAGTTTCATCAACACAGTTTAATTATTACCTGTATTTAGCTACGAACAGCGGATAAAGCCGTATTCATCTGATCCGGGCAAATACAACATTTATTTGTAGACGTACGTTCAGTAATTATACAAGGATTTATATGTAATGGTAATAACAATTCGCTATAGTTTGTATTGTTTGTTCATCTGAAATGATTGAGTGTAATTGTCTTGTTGTTATTTTATTGTGATAACAAAAATATCTACAGGAAATTTGTAGACAGTATTTAACTTCGCCTACGTATTTAAACGCCTAACCATTAATAACTACGGTTATTCTTATGTATTGTTTTTATGACATAACTCGGTAAACGGGCAGACGGATCACCTGATGGTAAGCAATCGGCGGCGTTGCCTATGGACACCTGGAACACCAGAGGCGTTACATGTGCGTTAACAACCTTTTGGAGTTTTTAGGAGTTTGAGGATTGTTAGGGATTCATGGATGGCACGGGTTCAGAGATTGGGGAAGGGGAGGGGGTAATTGGGCCTTCAATAACATCACTTACACGACGAAACACAACGCAAGCGTTGCTTTACGTCGGTTTTCTGTGAGGCCGTGGTATCACTCCGGTCAAGCCCGCCCATTCGTGCCGAAGCATAGCTCTCCTACACTTAAATGTATGTTTAAAGGTAGTACAGTTGCTTCTTATTTATTTAATAATTTATGTACACACAAACAGCACAGAGGATAACATATATATAAAATAAGAGTACAAAGGTACTCTTATTTTATCTAATCTTACTTTTGTCCCCAGTTTAAAATGATACAGATCAGAAAATCACCTATTGTTTGTTTAGTTTTACACATTACGATACCTATAACGAACTCACTATTTAGAATTAATAGTCTCAGTAAAACTCTCGTCTTCATTCAGTAAAATGCAACAAATACAACTACTTTCTTAGACCCTCAAACTGCGATGCAATCAGCAAGCAACTAACTAAAAGACAATTTTTTCCACTCCTTACTTATTCCCACTAATTCCAAACCTAGACACCGAAACAAAATAATCTTTGATTTCAATCTAAGCTGGTGCTGTCTCTGCGAATGTCGGTATATCTAGCATTTAGTTTAAATCTGATGTCTCAAAGGAGACCTAACCGCAGGTAAGAACAACTATATAGTAGCCAGCACAACCAGATTATGAGCTTAGTGCTTTAACATGACAGCGACGTATAGAGTGTTTAGAATTCTATAATGTACTCTAAGTAAGTAATTAATATTAGTAGGATGAAGTTGGAAACTTCAATTTGAGAAAAATCGTCTATACGTATAAATAAAGTAGATGTTAGAAGGTTTCACTTTCATAGTCAATAAAATTATTCACACATAATCTTTTACACATATTTGTCTGAACTTTAAGAGAGACGGACCTCAGCATTTTTCGGCCGAAATGTCGGCCTCATCGTTGGTTCGCTTGATAAAATTGACGTGTAAAAGTGATGCCTTGTAGCCTATTTGCAGAAATAGATTCACTTGTTTAATTTCTTTCACTTGTATCACTAAAGGAGTATGCCCATATAACCCTTCAGCTCTAGGTATCGCCCGATACAGAAATTATACCAGTACAGAAAACTGTAAATGGGAAATCTTTTGCTACTAGCAAACACAGCTAAGAAAATAAATATTTACTTTATCATTCGTTAACAATTCTGTGAATATCAGACATCAAACTGATAAATATTTAATTCCCTTTTTGGGAAACTTGTCCCAAAAAATAACACTACATGACATCATTAAAATTTAAAGAGACACGCCGTTAGATTTATAAACCTTTTCACTCGACAAATTTTGTTACTAAATTTGAAAAAAAAAACGTCACAAACTAACAAAAAGGTCACTAAACATGAAAAGATTTCAAACGAATTTATTTTAGCTCTAATGAACATTCATAGCTGAGGAAAACTTGAATAATATATAAGTAACGGAGTAGCTTTAGTCCCCCGAGGGTTGTAACTCAGTGCTCCCCGTCAGTACTCGGACGAATCTCTCGAATAATACATAGCTATTAGGTACATAACCCGCTTTGTGGACATTTGTCATTATTATTTATTTTTATTTTCACAGCTCATCGTAAAATTGTGTTGGATTTAGTGGCTTTTGAGGCCGTTTGTTTATAGTGCCACGTTTGATAGTATAGAGGGCGGTTTTGTAGAGAATTGCAGTCGTTTGTTCGTGGCAGATGTTGTATTTTGTAAATTGTTTTGTCATGGACGTTTTTACTCGATAGGGGGGACCTACTAAATAAAAACAGTTCAATTCATTTACTTTTTTGATATCCTTTCTAATACAAATGAATGAAGTTTCACAAAAAAGGTACATTGTACCAATTCCAAGTAGCCGGGGATAGGGGCAGAAAGAAGTTCATAAGAAATTCCAAGGACCAAATACATCAGAATACATATAGCACAAATTAATGGCAAGGCACCACCCTTATATGGTGGGCATTCTACCCATTCGCACGAAGCGTTTCGCGTCAAGCTTCCTTGTGCGAACCGCTAAGGAATGGAATTCTTTACCGGAATCCGTATTTCCCGACAAATACAACTTGGGTGTCTTCAAGTCCTGAGTGAACATTGTTTATAGGTAGGCGTGCTCCATCGTCGGCCACATCATCGCTTACCACCAGGTAAGATGGTGGCCAAACATCACCCTATCAAGTATAAAAAAATCTCGATTAGCATAACATACATAAACGCCTTTTATACCCGAAGGAGTAGGCAGAGGTGCACATTATGCCACTATACAATGTAACGCCCACTTTTCACTATTTATGTTATGAGTCCCATGTAATAGGGGGTGAGCCTATTGCCATATACCGGGCACAATTCTAGACTCCGTGCTACTACTGATATTTTTTTAAAAAGCCAGTAATACATTGCCCGTTTCGGGAATCGAACCCGAGACCCCTTGCCCAGCAGTCGCACTTGCGACCACTAGGCAAACGAGGCAGTCAATCTCGATTAGCCTTCATAAAATAACATAAAAAATCTGATACTTAGAAACATTTTCCGTTAATTTAAAAAAAACGAGTTCAACACTATTAATGACGAAGGTACTATCAGGTATAGACCAGTAAAGAGTCGCCTCGTCGTACCGGTAAACTACATCTTAAAGCTACTGAGCTCTTTATAGACACGTTAAGGGTACAACAACCTCACGATACCTATGTAGCTAGCGTTTATGAGGTACTCGGGAGTGTGTTCTGCTTAGGTCCGAACGTGTATACTATTTTTACAGGTGTAAGACAACTTGATTGTATATTTGTATTATAACTTTCGTGAGACATACTAAATATATTATTATGTTTTCGGCGCGACGCAGCTACTGCTCAGTAGCAGCGCGACAGTCGCCGCGTCGCGGGTCGCGAAATGCTGCTCATGAATATGAGCCTCTAGTATGGCTTGAAACTAGTCAAGTTCCTCGTCAAATAATTACGTTAGTAAGCCGAAAACATAATAATGTGTTTATTGTATATTTTTTCAGCTTCTGCTCGCGACTTCGCCCGCGTTCTCATAGGTTAAAAAGTAGCCTATGTGTTATTCTAGACCATGTACCCCTAATTAAGTATCACCACAGAGGTCGCCGCGACCGCGCACGCTGCTCATGAGAAAGAACCCCTCTGTGGTTCGAAACTAGTAGAGCTTTTCTCAGTATATTCACGTGAGTAACCCGCGTTTTTACTTAATTAAGTATGTGATCACGATAGTTATTATAAAAACATGTACCCCTGCTCCAAATATCATATATACCGATCTCTATAGCCATTGTGACGTAATTAAGTAACACACAAATACACAAACTGTTGCTTTTATAATATTAGTACGACCAGCTGATCTGGCAAACTTAGTACATTTTATAATATTTTTCTTACCTCTTAAACCTTCCTTGCAATTCCATGAACATTTAAAGACCAAAATAGCCAAATCGGTTCAGCTGTTATCGAGTTTTAGCAAGACTAACGGACAGAAATTCAATTTTATTTATCTAGATCTTGAGTCGAATAAATATGAGATGTGCGATTTTCAGACCGATTATCATAAAATGCAAGCTTTGTGAGTATTTTTCGAGCTCACTAGGTGTCGCTTCTGTTGAGTTCGATGCAATAAGTTTAGGTACTTTTAATGTGTATGTAAGTGAAGTAATATCTATCATTAGTACTTATTGATCTGTAGACGTCACTGAAACTTAGGAGTCATTCCGCAATTGTCAAAATTTTCCCCATAGTAAAAAAATTAAATTTCTATCAGTAACAGCAAAAAATGTTTAACAAAATTTTATAGTGACTAACCCACTACATTCAAAAACAAAACTTTTCCTTTCTAACAATAAATATGTTCATAACATAAACAAATCCGTTCACCACCTACGTAGGAAGCGAAACCTCATACGTCATCGGCACATGTTAAAATAACATGGTTCCACGTCTACACATCAAACCATACAATACCAGTATAAACTGACCGTCGAACGATTAGAGAGACCATACAAAGGGAGACCACAATAAACTGGTTAAGTATAATTCGATGTGTAGCCAGCAAAATAACCAGACCTTTGTAATTCAACATATTGTTTCAAACATGAATTGTATGAAACAGTTTCAATTGTAGCAAAAATCAACTGTTTGTTAATGAAGTAATTATTTCAATGAGTTTGACGTCATAAGCATTTATTTAAATGAAGGCAAATCGTTATATGGTAGTGATTTATGTATGTTGTAATGACGTCATTTCTTTGTTATTATTTTTGGTGTCGTTTGGTGAAACTAATTTTGGGGACAAAAAGGCGCTAGAAGTAAGCAAGATTGGTAATTGAGTTCATGCTTCTTAGAATGTTTGTTTGTTTGTTTGGTTGCTTGTTCGTTACAGTTTTTAGGAAAAATAAACCTTATTTTCGAAAGTGAAACACATTGTTACCAGTGTATTTTATCACTCAATCCTTATTTTAAATTTCAAAACCATAACAGCAAAACCATAACGTCTGGTAGAACACTATGTGATAAGACCACCTTTGTGCCCATTATTATTTTTTATTTATGTTTTTCATTACCTTTTCTGTATGTACTATATTATTAATAGTGTACAATAAAGTTTATTCTATTCTATTCTATTCGTTACAATATTTATTCTATTCTATTCGTTAGAATATTCGTTAGAACAGCCTATGTTTGCCTTGCCTTGTTTATTCTGTTAGGTATACTAATTTGTCTGAAACAGTAGGTTTTTTTTGAGGGATAACTCTTCCAATGTCTTCTCCCGCCTAGGGTAAGACGAGAGGTAATATCAGTCTTATTGACTAAAAACCACCCCGTTCCTACTTCTACTCTTCGAGCCGGAGTCACGACAACCCGTAAAGACCTCTGCGGCTCAAAGATAAATTAATTTAATCAAGAACTCATCAGTTATTATTTAAAATAACATTCATATTCCACTAAAAAGCATCCTTTAATAGTTATATAATCATCTCATATTTTGCTTCGTAAAATACATATTAAAAAATATTATAGGGTTGCAACATCAGAGTACATAGTGCAACAAACCAACGTGACTACTAAAAGGAGAGATGGTACAGACGCTACTGAAGATCAGTTTTTAGATTGGATGGCAGCCCTGTGACCACTCCGTACGTAATTAGTTGTACCTACAACTATCCGCCTTCATCATTTCTGTCGTGTATATTTTGAGTTTAAAGCAGCTATGTTTAATGTATTGGGAAGTTAGTTATAGCTATTTTTTTTTTAGGATAATCACCCAATCACTTCTTCCACCCGTGTGAAGCGAAAGGGACTGTCAGACTCTTACTGACTTAAAACCCCCCGTTCCTATTCCTGCACTGCCGGAGCCCCGGCAACCCGTTAAGTACTCCGCAGCCCCGCATCGGCATCAGCCCTTTTGGGCGCCATCCGTGGTGGTCTGATGGCTCTTTGATGTAGACGCGGACCACGATGCGCCGTAGGCTCGCGTACCAGACGCGAGGTCTGGTCGGGTGGCGAGTCACCCGTGCTCGCCGTCCGCAGGCCCGTATGATTTAAAGAAGTTGATTTCTAACTGTGTCGTGCAATTTGAACTCCTTCCTGTGGTTTCAAACGGCTTTGTTTAGAAAGTAAGTAGAATCTGAAAATCAGATGCAATGCAAGACGCTACCTATATAAAAACACACCCCAGAAAGCTCGACATTAAAACAGGCTTTAATTATATCTTTGGTTAAGTCACCGTTGTTACTGTATTGGATCTTAAGTTTTATTCTTGGTTCAGACGAAGTAAGCCTAGAATTATACCAAGTGTTATAATTATAATTATAAAATGATATCTTATTATTTCATCGGATATTATAATATTATTATGTTACATCTATAAAATAAGAAAAACGTGCACCCCCAACCGAAATTACTCAAAAAGATCAACCCTATAACCTATCTACATCAACAAGACCTAAATCTAGGTCACAGACCTAAATATATCACGACGCTTTCGCACCAATTTCACCCAAATCACCCATATTGGTAACATATGGCCACTATTAGTGGGTCTACCAAACAGGGTGTTGGGAAATCGGAAAATACGGTAATTGGCGCTTATTTGGGCGCTTTGTCGGATAATTTCGTTTTCTTCTCTCCCGTGTGGAGTGCACTTAATCTTGTTTTTGTTTTCCTATTTTAGTTATTTATGTGAGGACAATTCGAGTTGTAACTTTGGGGAAAATGTTGCTGATTTAGAGACAGTGGATTAGAAAAAAGAGGTATAGTATTTGTTTACTTTTGTCGAACAAAAATAATTCATCATTTTCTGACTAAGCATGCTTGAAGTAGCAGAAGTTTTAGACAGATAATGTCGTAAATCAGCATAAAAAAATGAAAGACCTAAGACTCGAGTCAAACAGTAAGCTATTTTCTACTCTACCACAGACTAATACCAGCAGCTGTAGCCAAATGCCATTTAGCGCTTGCCTACATGTAGGATAGAAAACCAAATTATATGGAATTGACGTAAATTTTGACACTTGTCAGTGTCATCCCCATACATTTTGATTTCTACTCTCTCTGTAGACAAGCGCTAAAGTGGCGTTTGGCTAAAGGCACTGGTGATCATAATCAGCGCCATAAAGAATATTGAATCCTCTGAATTGGTCCCTACTAGGCAACGTCTGTTAATGCTCTCTAGTGAGATTTACGTCTCTTTGCAGACCAATACCTAAATACTAAGTTACACTAAATTCATTCTACAATACCCAAACACAGGTATTACTAATCACATAGTCAATATATAACGTCACAAACACAAGAGATATAATTATAATCACTGCGTCCGATAGTTCGTATAATGGCCGGCTATTTGCTTGCAATTTAATTAGTGGCTTAACTCTGCTGTTCATTAATTACAGCTTGCAGCTTCTCTGGTAATAGGGATGACGGAGTTAGGTATTGAGTACATTGACTTACACGTGCATGTGTGTCATGTGCTTATTTTAACAATAGCTTCTGACAGCCCACTGTGTGAACTGAGCCTATCGCTATGGGTACTGTTCTAGACTCAGTTTTATTACTGAGAATTTTTTGAAAAACTGTGAATGTTCTAAGAATTTCTTACTTGACTTGAAAATCGAACACAAAACCTCTTGTTCGGCAGTTTGCAACTTTTGGCCAACTATATACCAAACATAGTTTTAGCTAACTACTATGAAATACAGACTTCAGCTATTAATATTGTTTCTAACCTTAATGGAATTTTTTTTTCAATTTTCCGTATTAGGTAAGGTTAGGTTAGGTTTTTGTAGCCGTTAGTGTGACCCCACCTTAACTTTAATGAAAAATAAAAGTGAATGCTTCACGTACAAGAGAAGGTTGTAAATATCAATATTTGTTGACCTCTTCTCATTACGATCTAATTACAGCCGTGCTACATTGCTATCGACCTTATGCGTACATAATTATTAGGTTCAAATTCATTTATTGGGTTACCTACTTACTAAGTTATTGTTGGCCCAGTTACTGATTTGGCCTGGAGAAAGAGAACCATGCTTCTGCTTGAGTAGACCGGTGGAAACAAAACTTGCATTATATTTTACCGTGTGTGTAAGTTTACTGAAGACTTATGATTTTTCTGTGTAGAATTTGCAGTCCAGATCACTTTCCAGTTGTGTATTCCTATAGGCTACTGTTTTACTTTTGACTACGCCAGAAAGGCTCAGGTAGCATTAGTAAGATAACATATTCCTTCCATATAACAAGACCATAATTATAGCACATTAAATTCACACACACACACACACACACACACATCAACAGCCTATAAGTGGCCACTGTTGACCAAAGGTCTCTTCTTGCATGTATAAGGTTTCAGCATTAATCATCAGGTTTGCTCAATGCGAGTTGGCGATTTCAAACTTATAATTAGAAATTAATAGCCTAGGTTTCTTCACGATGTTTTCCTTCATCGTTTGTCAGTGATGTCTAAATAATCTTAGAAAATACCTACCTATAACTCGGAAAAAGTCACATTCATACTTGTCGTTGGTAGGTTTCGAACCCACCCCTGTTCTTGAGAAGCGGGCGTCTTAAACCTCTGGGCCACCGCAAAATTCACCTCCGGGTCACCAAGGTATTCATTTTTTAACTTGATGAACTAAAAAGGGTAGAAATTAACGTTGCAGTTGCTTGTAAGCCTCCACCACGACACAATCATTGAATTCATCCTAACCCTTTCCTTTAACATCAAGTCACATCAAAAACCTAACTAATATGAGGAAGTAAACTTAGTTTGTAACTCGTGATTTCACGGTCGAAGTACTGAAAAGTGTTTTAGCGTTAGAGTTCTATTACTGTCTGTCCTTTCTAAACTACTAATGTGAATAATAAATGAGTAATACTTCTCATGTATGAGGTTCAAAACCTACATATAGCAAGTACTAATGTGACTTTTTCCGAGTTATAAGTACTTTCTAAGATAAGACATCACTGACAAACGGTGAAGGAAAACATCGTAAGGCAATCTGGATTTATAATTTCTAATTATAAGTTTGAAATCGCAATTGCCGCATTGAGCAAGCGTGGTGATTAGTGCTCAAACCTTATCCGAGTGAGAAGATGCCTTCGGTCAGCAGTTGATGTGATGTCTTTGGATTGTGTAAAATAATTAAATAGCAATTATGGAAACTAATAATAGAAAGCCTGCCTTGCGGTTCGTAGCTGAGAAGTTCGATGATCAACATCAAGACATCTGTTACGGTTCTCTGTTGGCGTATGGGCTTCCTCTACGTACAAGAATATGCCATGACCTACGATGTCCAACTTGCCCTTGTCAGATGAGTTCACAATATTCAGGTTTATCAAATGGCACTGTTGCCAAGTCTCGGTCAAATGTGCTGCTGTCAGTTTTTACGACCATACAGAAGAGTTCGTTCTTGATTCGGTCATATTTTGAAAACACAAACACTTCATACCAAAAATTCTATCATCGAGCAGATTTATCTAAGTATAATAAATTACTTAGCATTCTTGCAAAAGTTTCTTGATCAGCGCTAAGATAAGTCTGGACCACAGATGAATCCATGAAAAATAAGATAGCAAGCTATAGATAAATCCATTAAAAATAAGATAGGTGCCTTCATAAGTCTAAATTTAATCCTAAACTACTTAAAAGCAAATAAATTTTAAGACATCAAGATTATAGACGTAGGTACACATTATGTCGCTCTCGTTTGATATAGAAAGCCCAAAAGTATTGCTTTAAAAGCCTAGTAGTGTACATTTCTTTTCACTAGATATTTTAGCATTTAACATGAATTTACTTTAAATAGAATGTCGTAAATAAGACACACACAGATATATCTACTTATTGATTCCCGGTGGGATAGGTAAACGTACACATGAACAATGTAACATTCACCATGTAACATGAGATGAGCAGCCAGGATCAATTCTAAACTTCCAGACTTGGGGATGATGACAGGGTATGAAAATTAAAAATCTAATTAGTCCGTAAGTTAGGTAATTAAAAAATATTAGACACGTATTTTTTTATTTTGTCGTATAATAAAACAATAGGTACTTAGATAAAACGAATCAAAGTTTAGGAGTGGGGGCTAAAACGTCATTTCTCAGTATAAAATGTACTGAGAAGTGACGTCACGCGACATTTCAAATCAATATATCTTCGAAACTATTCGTTTCCGTAAGAAAATAAAAAATACGTGTCTAATGTTTTTAAATAATCTACCAGACGGACAAAATATACTAAAATAAAAATTAGTCGTCTACCCTATTGTTTTATTTACATTAAAATGTTGTTGAGCTAAGAGGCATCGATAAATTTCGTTTCGATGAATGAGATTTCGCGACAGATAAAGCTTCTAAAGCAAAATTAAGAGGTTTAAAACAAAATAAAGACATTTAAAAATCATGCCAATCAGTCTAGCAACACATATTTCACATTAACAACACACAATATATTAACCTCGTAACTATTACCCATCACAATTAACAAACAATCCTTTATTATTACTTTATCACGCCACAATTTCAATTTCATTGTCTGTTATTATTTCATTTCATTTACAATATACTACTATCACTATACAGTAGCTACTGTGTTATAGTATTATTTTTTAAATACACAACCGTTTCATTTCGAATTCACGTATTTACATAATCAATACATGAATGGCTAATTGATTTAGGGCCGAGCACATAATTCATAACTGTAGAATAATTGACATTTGACAGTTTTTAGTATGGAAGAATTATCAAATAATTATATTATTTCCATATATTTATTTAAAATTCCTCTAAAGTTACATTTTTAAATACTACAGAATAGAAAATAATATTTAAAAATATAAAAATAGGAGCCGGCCAGCAGTGGGAGCATGGTCCAAGCTACCGGTGGTTAGGGCTCCAGAGACAGAAACCTCCTCAAAATGCGCGCCGTTTCAAGGAGAACTGCCTTCTGAATCAAGCTCTTGACCCAACTGCCTAACGCTAGCCTCCTAAGGTGGTTGTCGAGGCTATTAGGGATTAACCCATTGGTCGACACAAATTGTTATTATATTATTGTCAAATACAGTTAAAATTTATCTGGCGTTGGAAAATCGGCCCTTAGTTATTGATGTTTAATAGTCTGTTCTATATATGTATACATATAATAAAATCGTAGAAAAACGACACCACTGAAAACGGTGAAGGAAAACATCGTGAGCAAACTTTGGCTTATACTTTCTAATTATAAGTTTGAGATCGCTAATCCACATTGAGTAAGCGTCATGATTAATGCTCAAACCTTCTCCATGCGAGAACAGGCCTTTCTATGGTCAGCAGTGGCCACTTATAGGCTGTTAATGATGTTTAAGTTAAAAAATAGTTTCAAAATCATGTCTATCCTAAATTGCATGTAACACACACTAACACGAACATCTAAAACAACAAACCCAATTATAATAACGTATCAAACATCACAATTTACAACGTTACAATGTCGTTTAAAGCATTATAGGCCATATTAATACATAACTATAAGGTTGTCATTAAAAGTTCGTGCCTCCAATGTTAGATACAAATTGCTGAATCTCATGCAAAGAGGTTCAATAACCCTGATACTGGTTGTTTGATTGTAGAACGGTGTATGTATTAAAATTCATTTTTAGAGTCCTTATACTGAATAATCCGATGAGGATGAAGATAAAGATGAAGATCGTTTTATTTGCCAAAACATGTGAAGGTTATAATAATACATGCAAAAATGGATGTTTACTATAAATGTATAGGATTTATTGAGAATATGAAAAAGTATGAGGCCCATGATCTAATATTTTGTATGAGATAAGCCGGCAAACGAGCAGACTGATCATCTGATGGTATACAATCGACGCCACTCATGGACACCTAAAACACCGGAGGAGCTACAAGGGCATTGTCAGCCTTTTAGGAATCAGGAATTTGAGTACCTACTCGCCATTTATTGCTATAAACTACTACGTTTATTCTGAGAAATTCCTAAAAAGTCGAAAAAACCTCATTAGATCTTTGTTTTACCTCAGAATCGAAACAGAAACCCTAAACTTCAGTAGCAGGAAATTTCAAAAGAAAACCACTATCCGAAAACAACTTCCTTATCTTAAAACAGCCCTCTCCAAAAATAACAAGCGTATCAGGACGCGAGCCACTAAGAAACTATCAAACCGTACACCTCATAAATAATAAAACGGATTTTTGGAGATACCCCACTTTAGTACCAGTTGCCCGTTATCCGAAGCTAAATATATCTTTTATTTTTCTTCGCCTCTGACCCTATTTCCCTTTAATAATATAGCATAGGCAATGAATACCGAATTTCCTTCGTCGGAGCAAAATATTCAATAATCTTTTACGTGTATTATAGCGATAGAAAAACGGTGTTATTGTTTAATTTTTCTATGTTATTTTTGCGATGCGTTTTGCTAGTGGAAAGACTATAATATTAGAAGATTTTCCGTTACTTTTAATTAAAATTTTCGTTTATCCTAGGGACATAAATATTATTACATTGATAGAACGCGTTTTTAATGTTAAGTTATTTAATTTGCTTATGTTTTGCTTTTGTCTAGATCATCATCACCAGCTACCACCATCTGACCAGTAATTACACTACTAATTTTCGTAATTAATTGGCAAATAGGTCGCTTCTGGAATAATAATAAAAATAACACTAAACAACACATAATAATGCGTTATTGATATAGTTTCAAGTTTCTCACTGATGCTTCGTACTAATACAGATAAAAATAAATTAGGTAACGAAATCTTCAGCTTCCTAAGCTTAAATTGTTATTACTTATTGATATTGTAGTATACCTCATTACAAACGATTATTACGCCATTTGTTCAGACTCGTATATGAACTATCTATGTGGAAATTATACTCCCATTTTCTTCCTAGTTCGCTCATCAAATACAATTTAAATGGGGCCAAGAAAACACGGTCGCCATAAATATCGCAGCAGGATGCCAGTACTATGTCTATCTACCCGGGTTTCCTTTCACTTTTATTTATGAGTTACGCATTGTAATGTATGCGTCTACGATTTTACATGGGATGCTTATCCCCAAAACTGATGTTTTATTTTGGAAAAAGTACTATCCGCTGATTTACTTTGCTAGAAGTAGGTAGGTTTTCTTGATGACCTTATAGATGCGTGTTTATTGATTGTTAAGCGTAATTTCATGAATACCTGAGTTATCATGGGACTAGAAGACGATATATCACTTTGTCTGACTCGAAAATCGAATAGCCAAACAATAAAGGATGGATGTTGCTGATCACAGTAACGTAATCTTACTTTAGGCCTCTATTTAGTACCTACCTTTTTACTACACATACGACATCACGACCTTAATGTAATGTTACTGTATTGCATACCTTAGACTTAAGTTGTTACATACATAGCTAATTAAAAAAAGTTAAAAAAAAATCACGCACAAACCCTACATCAAAATGGACCACACATTTCACAGCGAACTAAAAAAAAAAGAACTGACCACGTCTAAAACCGCGTACACACGATCCCACGATCCAAAAATATAGGTCAAACCGTAGTCAATACACGGAATTTATGTTACCACCATAACTTTCGTTACATCCGTGCGATCCGGTTGATTTACTACCGGTATTACGGTTGTACCCGGAACCGTGGGTTCAGATTACTGCGCATTCAGTCTGAACACCCCCTAATAATGCGTTATCGATATCGTTTCAAGTTTGTCGCTGATGCTTCGTACTGATACAGATTTGCGAAAAGAATCGGGGTAATCGATTGTTTTCTGTAACAAATGGTGTTAAATGTAGGTTTTAAAAACTTTTTTTTTTGTAGGGTAAATGAAAGTGAACCTTATTGTAAATATTGATTTTACTAGTTTAGCTACCAGTTATATATAAACGTTAAACATTTATTAATTTCACACCTAGAGCAACGACGGAGCTGCCAAATTTTACCTAAGCTATATAAGTCTTCCGGATTTTTTTTTAAGGGGCGAAAATCATCGAATGACTGCTCCCGCCTGGGTTAGGCGGATGGGAGTGTCAGACTCTTACTGACTAAAAACCACCCCGTTCCTTCTCCTGCACGTCGAGCCGGAGCCCCGGTTACCCGTTAGGTTCTCCGCAACAAGTCTTCCGGAATAAGTTATAAATAAGTTATCATACAATTTGGGTTTATTATTAGGTATTTTATTTTAAACAAACTGTAATAAATTGGTAAAGTATTCGAATTGAAAAATTATTTTACAACAATTTTACTTCAATGAACATCGTCTCATTTGATTTCAATCTTTTGCTTTACATTTTTATATTAAAAGTTCCCATTATAAATATTACTTCAAAACCTGTGAAAAATATATCTCGAGTCTTATTTAAACAAGGCGCAAAGCTTCCTCCATACTTCCAATTCCTTTAGAAAGGGGATGAACAAAACGAATAGCGGCGTAAAATACAATTTATCACTGGTTTCAATGATGAAGGAAATGTCGTAAAGAAACTCTCACATTCACGTCATAAAATCTAACGAATTTAATGTTGTGGAAGCATTGGTAGATAGGCCCACTTGTCTCTGGGTCCATTCGGTTTGGGGATGCGTTCAATGGGAAAAACATTCGATATACAATTCGAATGAAAATTTTGCTTGAATGTCTGTTTGTTTTCGTACTAGAATTGTTACGAATAAACTTTAGTATTTTCTATTCTTAAGCTAAAATCGATGTGAAATGATTGTAAACAAACCACAATGTTAAGTCTACGTCTCGTTTATACCACCGTCGTACTTCTCGCCTTCTTTCTCAGTGTTTTTGTTGATAGTTCTGAGTGGCAACAAAACGATAGAAGCACAGAAAAGTATAGTGACATTAGGGTGCGTCCACATCTGTAATTGTATGAGTTGGGTACCAAACCATTGCAGTGACTGTACGCGCACAGCTCGCGGGCAGCCCGCAAACGGCTTGCGAGCGGCTTGCGAACGCACCCGTAGATGTAGTCTTAACTTTGCAGTGTTTCGTTTACACTGTTATCACAAATCTGACTTACAAGGTTATTGGGAAAGTGTCTGCCTATCCCTATGGGAGACAGGCGTAAGTTATGTATGCATGTATGTTGAGAACTAGGTTACATGATGTTTTGTACGTCATATATGTTCTAAGTTGGAAGTACTTTAACATGGTACTAATTACACGTTCTGACCGCAGCCATAACTTAATCCAAAGGACATTTTTTCTCAAAGGAGTTCGGTACTAGCTCTTTACATACTCATACGAGCAAGTTAGTTTGGATGCAAAAACTTCGAATTTTCAAAGCCTTTCGTAAATAAAGCTTGGTCCAAATTTCTGACCTCTTCACAATTTTAGTACGTACAAATATTAGGATTCTTTGTTGCTGAAGCGTTATTTTGATCTGATAGACGTCATCAACAGCCGGAAGACGTCCACTGCTGGACAAAGGCCTCCCCCTTAGCCCTCCACGTCGAACGACAACTCGCCACCCGCATCCACTGGCTCCCCGCAACTCTGGCGATGTCGTCGGTCCACCTAGCGGGAGGTCTGCCCACGCTTCGTCTTCCGGTCCGTGGTCTCCACTCAAGGACTTTCCTGGCCCATCTGCCGTCAGTCCTTCGAGCGACGTGGCCTGCCCATTGCCACTTCAGTCTGCAGATTTTGCGAGCTATGTCGGTAACTCTTGTTCTTTGGCGAATCTCCATATTTCGGACTTTGTCGCGCAAAGAAACCCCGAGCATAGCTCTCTCCATCGCACGCTGAGCGACTTTGAGCTTCTCCAGAAGGCCAGAGGTCAGGGACCACGTCTCGGTACCATACGTCATCACCGGCAACACACACTGGTTGAACATCCTGGTCTTTAGGCACTGAGGGATTTTCGATGAGAAGATTTCGCGTAACTTCCCGAACGCTGCCCATCCAAGTTGGATTCTTCGGGCGACCTCTTTGTCGAAATTGGACCTACCTAGCTGTATAATCTGCCCTAAGTATGTGTAGTGGTCTACAACTTCGAGGATATCGTTCCCAACGATGACCGGTACAGGTGCAACATGGACGTTTGACATGATTTTGGTCTTGTCCATGTTCATTTTAAGACCCACCTGTTGGGAGACGATATCGAGGTCGCTGAGCATGGTGTTTAAATCCTCCAGCGACTCCGCCATGATGACTACATCATCGGCGAAGCGGAGGTGTGTGATGTATTCGCCATTGATATTGATGCCCAGTCCACTCCAGTTTAAAAGCTTGAAAACGTCCTCCAATGCGTTGGTGAACAGTTTCGGAGAAATCACGTCTCCCTGTCTCACGCCTTTCTGCAATTGGATTGGTTCCGTGCTATCTTCCTGGAGTCGGATGCGCATGGTGGCGTTTCTATACAAACACTTTAGCACCTCGATATATCTGTAGTCGATATGGCATCGCTGGAGAGACTGCAGCACCGCCCAGGTCTCGATCGAATCAAAGGCTTTTTCATAGTCCACAAACGCCAAGCATAGTGGCAAGTTATACTCCTCAGTCTTCTGTATAACTTGCCGCAGCGTATGAATGTGGTCTATGGTGCTAAAGCCTTTCCGGAACCCGGCTTGTTCGGGAGGCTGGAAGTCATCAAACCTGCGTTCCAGACGGTTCGTGATAACCCTAGAAAACAGCTTATATACATGGCTCAGAAGCGAGATGGGTCTATAGTTCTTCAACAAAGAGTTGTCACCCTTCTTGAAGAACAGAACCACTACACTCCTTTGCCATGCTTTCGGCGTAGTTCCTTCGAGAATGACGGAATTGAATAGTTTCTGGAGGACTAAAAGTATCGGTTTTCCACCCGCTCGCAGAAGTTCTGTTGTGATTCCGTCATCACCCGGTGCCTTGTTATTTTTGAGCTGTCTGAGAGCCATCCTAATCTCATACAGGCTGATGTCTGGGATATCCTCGGTATAGTGCCGTGTCAGTTTAGCTCTAGGATCCCGAGCTGTACCGACAATGGGTTGCCGTGTCGAGGTGTATAACTGTCCGTAGAACCTTTCAAGCTCTCTCAGAATCTCTGGCTTCGACGAAACGATGCTGCCATTTTCGGTCTTCAGTTTCGTCATTTGGCTTTGCCCAACAGACGAATTCCTTGCGAATACTTTTGCGCCCTGATTTCGCTCTATGGCATCCCTGACTCGTGCGGCGTTATATGCACGCAGGTCGCGTCGCATAGACTTTGAAATTCGCCTATTAAGTTTGCCATATCCAGACATGTCAACTGAAGACTGCAGCCTCATCTCGTGTCGGTCTTTCAATAATTTAAGTGTTTCTTTCGAGAGCTTTTGAGGTCTATTTCGGCGTGGGTTTTTGAAAAACTCTGAGCCCACCGTTTGGACAGTTTCCACTAACCCATTATTTAACTCGTCAATCGTTTCACACTCAGCCAGGCACTGGAAGCGATTATGCAGTTGGAGCTGGAACTGTTCGGGGTTCTGGACCTGGGCGCGACCAGGACGGAGTGTGGACCTCACCAGGCGTGACCTCTCCAGCTTGACATTGATATTCAGTGTGCCTCTGACAATACGGTGATCGCTGCCGGTTTTCACCTTAGCTATCACAGAGACATCACTGAATATGCGCTTGTCGGTCGCCATGATGAAGTCGATCTCATTTTTGGTGTAACCATCGGGACTTATCCACGTCCACCTCTTAGCTGGTCGCTTTCGGAAGAAGGAGTTCATTAAAAAGAGTCTCTCCCTCTCCATAAAGTCGACCAGCCGCTGGCCCCGACGGTTTCGCTGCCCATATCCAAATGGCCCCATTCTCAGCTCTTCGCCGTTCCGTGTGCCCACCTTCGCGTTGAAATCCCCCATGACAACGGTGAAGTGTGCTTCGGAGGTGTGTATGGCTTGGGAAATTTCCTCATACAGAGCCTCTACTTCATCATCGCAGTGTGTCGAGGTCGGCGCATATACCTGTATGACCTTCAGCGAATACCGGTGTGATATTCTGAGTATAAGGTACGCTACCCTGCTCGACACACTGTCAACTTTACTCACGTTGTTGACGAGGGACTTGCGGACGAGAAATCCGACACCACCCTGGGATTTTTGATCTCCTTCCCGGAAGAAGAGCAAGTTGCCGGAATCCAGGACCATCGTATCCTGGCCCTCTCTTCGGATTTCAGACAGTCCCAAGATGTCCCACCGCATTTTGCTCAATTCTTCCTCCAGCTCGACAATCTTCTCATCGGTCCGCAGGGTGCGGATGTTATGTGTTGCCAGGGCCAAAGTTCGTCGGGGGTGGTAGCGGTTCATCTGCCGGGGATTCTTAGCACCCCCTGCTCCGCCGTTACCCGATCCGCTACCAAGATCAGGAATAGCGGAGCTGCCGGGGACTGGGGGCCGTGTATTTAGGTTGTCGTTCATAGTGAGGGGGGGGGGGGGTTTGCCATAATCCCCACGCTTGGCAGGCGGCTTGGGGATCGCAGTTAGGTCACCGATATATTTATGGAATGCTGCAGCCCATTCCTCGGTGTCTGGTCGCAGTTTTAGGACGTACCCGGGTCCGGTCCGGGTCCGGATCTGATAGACGTGTATGACTAAAATTGTATAAATCCCTGTGAATGTAAACACACAATCATACACTTACAGCTACCCTTTGATCTATGTGCCTATAAACAAGAATGTAAGATATATATATGTGTGTATGTACACTCACACACAGCCGTACATGTGCCTTTTATTGTGTTGAACCCAATACTCTGAATAGCGATATAGTTAGATACAACTCTCCCACTATTGCCCGATCTCGAAATTGCCAAAGCCTGGTCGTTATTGGCCAAAACTCACTTGTAACTTTCACAACACAGCGCGTAGTCCCAATTTTGAGACCCTACAATGGTATCTATTAAAAACTAAAAAGAAAAAAAAAACTATTAGTGGTCATACGTAGTGGTCATACGTATTAGTGGTTATAGCTTACACACCCACTGATAGGTTAGAAGTCGGTGCCACAAGTTTTAAACAAAATTATTCATTAAAACCTTAATAGATACCTAACATTATTGAGCTGTTTATAATTTTATTATGGATTATACCAGCTGTGACTTTTGTCTACTTTATATTTTATTGTGGGTTTGTGGCACCGACTTCTAACCTATCAGTGGGTGTGTAAGCTATAACCACTAATACGTATGACCACTACGTATGACCACTAATAGTTTTTTTTTTCTTTTTAGTTTTTACTTTTTAACCGACTTCAAAAAAAGGAGGAGGTTCTCAATTCGACCGTATATATGCTTTTTTTTTTTTTATGTTTGTTCGCCGATATCTCCGTTGTTTGTAAACCGATTTTGAAAATTCTTTTTTTGTTAGAAAGGAGATAGTTCCAGAATGGTCCCATGATAAGGAAATCAGGATCTGATGATGGAAGACCAGGGAAACCGAGGGAAATTTTAAAAATTATAGGGGTGGCTAGGGCATTTGTTAATTTTTTCATTAAGTATTAAAAACCACTACAATCTAATAAAGGTCTGGAGCCGATCTGATGATGGAGCCGAGAGCCAGTTGAGGGAACTCCTCAACGGTTAACAGTAGCTACCTTGTGTTTGGGTTTGATTAATTTGTATTGATGAGGACTTTACACCTGTGTGGGATGTAATTGTCAATAAGGGTCTGATGATGAAGTAGTACGATAGTTGAGGGAACTCCTTAACGGTTAACAGTAGCTACTTTGTGTTTGGGTTTGATTAATTTGTATTATTTATTTATTTATTTTACACTTTATTGTACACCATAAAAACATACATAAAAAAACAAACATAAAAGAATGTGCACAATGGGCGGTCTTATCGCAGAATGCGATTTCTTCCAGATAACCTTTCCATGGAGCCAGTATTCAGGAGTTGGAAAAAGGGGGTCGTCTAGTGTACAATAATTAAAACAATACATACAATATACTACTATCTATACCTACATACCAAATAAATAATATATAAAATTAAAATAGATATAACTACAATACATAAGTGAGTGTGTGCGTAGATGTGTCTGTGTGCGCACGCGCGCGTGTGTGAGTGTGTGTGTGTGTGTGTATTAATGAGGACTTTACACCTGAGTGGGGTGTAATTGACAATAAGGGTCTGATGATGAAGTAGTACGATAGTTAAGGGAACTCCTCAAAGGTTAACACTAGCTAGCTACTTTGTGTTTGGGTTTGATTAATTTGTATTGATGAGGACTTTACACGTGAGTGGGGTGTAATTGTCAATAAGGGTCTGATGATGAAGTAGTACGATAGTTGAGGGAACTCCTCAACGGTAAACACTAGCTACCTTGTGTTTGGGTTTGATCAATTTGTATTGATGAGGACTTTACACCTGAGTGGGGTGTAATTGTCAATAAGGGTCTGATGATGAAGTAGTACGATAGTTGAGGAACTCCTAAGGTTAAACACTAGCTCTTGTGTTTGGGTTTGATCAATTTGTATTGATGGGACTTTACACGTAAGTGGGGTGTAATTGTCAATAAGGGTCTGATGATGAAGTAGTACGATAGTTGAGGGAACTCCTCAACGGTTAACAGTAGCTACCTTGTGTTTGGGTTTGATTAATTTGTATTGATGAGGACTTTACACCTGAGT
Organism: Spodoptera littoralis; assembly: GCA_902850265.1. Lineage (NCBI taxonomy): Eukaryota > Metazoa > Arthropoda > Insecta > Lepidoptera > Noctuidae > Spodoptera > Spodoptera littoralis. Next base: position 10,986,357 of record LR824538.2, on the reverse strand, counting down.
GCGGTGTAATTATCAATAAGGGTCTGATGATGAAGTAGTACGATAGTTAAGGGAACTCCTTAACGGTTAACAGTAGGTATTTTGTGTTTAGGTTTGATTAATTTGTATTGATGAGGACTTTACACCTAGATGGGGGGGGGCGGTGATGGTCATTAAAGGTCCAATGACGAAGTAGTATGATAGCTAAGGGACTCCTCAATGGTTAAGAGTACCCACCCGGTGTTTGAACTTGCATAATTTGTATTGATGAAAACTTTGCATCCATGTGGGTTTTGTATAATATAATATATCAAAGTACTAAACTAAAAAGTATAAAATAAAATAAAAAAACTGCGTTTAAAAAAACCGACTTCAAAAACAAATGACAAACAAAAAGTAAAAACTAAAAAGAAAAAAAAAACTGTTAGTGGTCATACGTAGTGGTCATACGTATTAGTGGTTATAGCTTACACACCCACTGATAGGTTAGAAGTCGGTGCCACAAACCCACAATAAAATATAAAGTAGACAAAAGTCACAGCTGGTATAATCCATAATAAAATTATAAACAGCTCAATAATGTTAGGTATCTATTAAGGTTTTAATGAATAATTTTGTTTAAAACTTGTGGCACCGACTTCTAACCTATCAGTGGGTGTGTAAGCTATAACCACTAATACGTATGACCACTACGTATGACCACTAATAGTTTTTTTTTTCTTTTTAGTTTTTACTTTTTGTTTGTCATTTGTTTTTGAAGTCGGTTTTTTTAAACGCAGTTTTTTTGTTTGTCATTTGTTTTTGAAGTCGGTTTTTTTAAACGCAGTTTTTTTATTTTATTTTATACTTTTTAGTTTAGTACTTTGATATATTATATTATACAAAACCCACATGGATGCAAAGTTTTCATCAATACAAATTATGCAAGTTCAAACACCGGGTGGGTACTCTTAACCATTGAGGAGTCCCTTAGCTATCATACTACTTCGTCATTGGACCTTTAATGACCATCACCCCCCCCCCCCATCTAGGTGTAAAGTCCTCATCAATACAAATTAATCAAACCTAAACACAAAATACCTACTGTTAACCGTTAAGGAGTTCCCTTAACTATCGTACTACTTCATCATCAGACCCTTATTGATAATTACACCGCACTCAGGTGTAAAGTCCTCATCAATACAAATTAATCAAACCCAAACACAAGGTAGCTACTGTTAACCGTTGAGGAGTTCCCTCAACTATCGTACTACTTCATCATCAGACCCTTATTGACAATTACACCCCACTTACGTGTAAAGTCCTCATCAATACAAATTAATCAAACCCAAACACAAAGTAGCTAGTGTTAACCTTTGAGGAGTTCCCTTAACTATCGTACTACTTCATCATCAGACCCTTATTGACAATTACACCCCACTCAGGTGTAAAGTCCTCATCAATACAAATTGATCAAACCCAAACACAAGGTAGCTAGTGTTTACCGTTGAGGAGTTCCCTCAACTATCGTACTACTTCATCATCAGACCCTTATTGACAATTACACCCCACTCACGTGTAAAGTCCTCATCAATACAAATTAATCAAACCCAAACACAAAGTAGCTAGCTAGTGTTAACCTTTGAGGAGTTCCCTTAACTATCGTACTACTTCATCATCAGACCCTTATTGTCAATTACACCCCACTCAGGTGTAAAGTCCTCATTAATACACACACACACACACACTCACACACGCGCGCGTGCGCACACAGACACATCTACGCACACACTCACTTATGTATTGTAGTTATATCTATTTTAATTTTATATATTATTTATTTATTGTACACTAGACGACCCCCTTTTTCCAACTCCTGAATACTGGCTCCATGGAAAGGTTATCTGGAAGAAATCGCATTCTGCGATAAGACCGCCCATTGTGCACATTCTTTTATGTTTGTTTTTTTATGTATGTTTTTATGGTGTACAATAAAGTGTAAAATAAATAAATAAATAATACAAATTAATCAAACCCAAACACAAAGTAGCTACTGTTAACCGTTAAGGAGTTCCCTCAACTATCGTACTACTTCATCATCAGACCCTTATTGACAATTACATCCCACACAGGTGTAAAGTCCTCATCAATACAAATTAATCAAACCCAAACACAAGGTAGCTACTGTTAACCGTTGAGGAGTTCCCTCAACTGGCTCTCGGCTCCATCATCAGATCGGCTCCAGACCTTTATTAGATTGTAGTGGTTTTTAATACTTAATGAAAAAATTAACAAATGCCCTAGCCACCCCTATAATTTTTAAAATTTCCCTCGGTTTCCCTGGTCTTCCATCATCAGATCCTGATTTCCTTATCATGGGACCATTCTGGAACTATCTCCTTTCTAACAAAAAAAGAATTTTCAAAATCGGTTTACAAACAACGGAGATATCGGCGAACAAACATAAAAAAAAAAAAAAAGCATATATACGGTCGAATTGAGAACCTCCTCCTTTTTTTGAAGTCGGTTAAAAATACATAACTTTAAAACTCAACCAAATTAGTACGATTTTTTGTGGATCCACAACGAAGCTCATACTAGTTCCCATTGACTTTAGTGCATTAATGATAATAACTTTGCCTCCTAGACATAGTCGCTTAATTCTAAGTTATGTCTAGGCCTTGCGAAACCAATAACAAATACATGTATTATTTATATTATTGTCCCAGTTTTTTGAAGATATAATCTAACAAAAATAAACGCTCCTATTACGCTAGAGTTTTTCCATCACGAGAGAATTTTTTGTTAGCAAAATTATAATACACGTTACGTCTATTAACATAACATAACATCACGCGTTTTATCCCCGAAGGGGTAGGCAGAGGTGCACATTATGCCACTGTACAATGTAACACCCATTTTTCACTATTTATGTATTTATGTTATGAGTCCCATGTAATAGGGCCTATTGCTGTATACCGGTCACAATTCCAGACTCCGTGCTACTACTGAGAATTTTTAAAAAACCCAGTAATACTTTGTCCGTCCCGCGGATCGAACCCGAGTACTCGGCAGTCACACTTGCGACCACTCAGCCAACTTAATAGGGCTCACTTGTAAACTACATATAAACTCGCCTACTTAGAACTAGATCACCGAAATACACTATAATCTAATCTGGCGTCTCAGCTTAAAACACATAATATTAAACTATATGGCACTTGTTTATATCATCAACATTACAACAAAAATTTACATTAAAATACATCACACATCCCAAAAACACCATCAACCTTTTTCATTTCAAAAACCGTAATATTTTATTCAATTTCCCTACAAGCCGGCACATACTTCGCGCTTTCAATCAGACGGCTCATACTAAACGAACAAATTAAAATCCGGTGATTAATTACTGCGTCAGCGTCGTGTTCGAGTTACGTCACAACATTGAATATTCATCTTTATGTTTTCCCCGACACATTTTCGTGGTTTCAGTTACATTTGTATGTGTTTCATAACCAAATGCTATGTTTTACAATGCATTTACAGTACAAAAGCCCTAGAATTCATATTTAAAAGATATATCGTACTGAACAATTTTCGAAAAACCCTGATAACTTGACATGGAAATCGGACCCGTTGCCCTCGAAAATTAAGGCACGTAATTACTTTATTCTGTAATAGCCGGCATTTAGAAAAAATGTAACTTTTTTTTGTTTAAGTGGGGAACATCATCCAATGACTTTTTCCGCTCGGGGGAAAAATGACACTGCAGATAAATGTATACATAGGTGTAATAAAATAGTAGAAAAGTCAAAACTGTACATTGAATATTTTTTAAAAAGAATTCCTACTTGAGGCGTGATCTACAACCGATACCGAAGACAAAAATATGGTTTATAGAAATTTTGTCTGTTTGTCTGTATGTATATCCGAGATGATCTCTAAAAGTACTGCATGGATTTATATCAAATTTTGCATGAATATTACTAACAGGTCGGGTCAACATTATCACGCTATCATCTGCGGGGGAGGAGCTGTGAATCACATTTCGACGCGAACGAAGTCGCGGGCAACAGCTAGTATCTCAATTTTGTCACGGAGAACCTAACGGGTAACCGGGGCTCCGGCTCGACGTGCAGGAGAAGGAACGGGGTGGTTTTTAGTCAGTAAGAGTATGACTCTCCCTCCCGCCTCACCCAGGCGGGAGTAGTCATTCGAAGATTTTCCCCCCTTAAAAAAAAGTATCTTAATATTTCTCATGTCATAATATGCTTATGGGGAAAAACAGCGGCCATGTTAGGAAAGCAGATACAACTAACATAAATATTGCAGTAATTATTATTGATGCTTGTTATTGTTCGTGTGTCTATTTTCTTTCCTGTTTTGTTTTGTTTGTATCAGTTCTATAATTCTCCAATGTAGCCATGTACTATAGCCTATTTCAATGTGGGTCATATGGTGTGACCCATATATTTAAAAGGAATAATGATGATGCATAAAGTTGAATCACCAAATTGAGCTGTGTGTGATGTTGTAGAGGATGTGCAACACATTTTGTATGTGTGTCGAAGTATTGAGTCTCAGAGGTAGAGGTCTTTAGTTTTAAGAGCTTTAATATTGGTTTATATCACAGTGTTTTAGCGTCACCATTGTCATCTGAAGCTAGAAAATTGTATCATTAAATTATTAAATTTTTATCATTATTTTACCAGCGGCTTCGCTCGCGTCACAAAAGGATAAAAAGTAGTCTATGTGACATATACTAATCACACAGCGCCATCTATACCAATACTTTTGTTTTCCCTCAGTAATATCAATTTTCCGGGATAAAAAGTACCATATTATTTAATCCAAACTTCTAACTTTACGTCTGTAAAAATTCAAAGCAATCGGTTTAGTAGTTACGGCGTGAAAGCGGAACAAACAAAGAAACAAACTCACTTTCCAATTTATAATATTAGTAAAGATTTAAGGCTAAGCGCTATTTAAACCTATTAACGGTTTAGATGCTTTATTTTTTGTACTGAATTTTGTATACTATAATAGGGCTGACATTTTCCTCTAAGGAAAAAGAAGGAATCATGATGAGACTCACATCATCAAAATAATTTATCGTGCCTATCAATCCTCAATGGGACAGGCAGAAGTGTATTAGTAATGCCCGAATACTGAAACGCCACTCAAGTTTAACTCGCGCTTAAGTATAGTTCTGTCTCTACAGATTCTTTGTCAAATGACAGAGATGGCACGATATCTAAGAACAACTTAAAATTGAGTAGCCCGTAGATGTTAAACCTCATTTTACCAGTTACTTTTGTTATAGCGAAGGGACTTCATGTAAAAGGGAGTGAAGCTTGAAGCAATCCAAAAAAAGTTAAATATATCCTAACACCATCTTATCGGACTTCTTACTCGGCTGTTGTATCGTCGACCAAAGAGGCAATCATTTCTACGATTTTCAATAGAGAAATTGATACTTACCTTTTTTACTTACATGCAGAATACATCCACATTGACACGAACAACATCTGTCACGTGACATGGCTCATCATTACACTTCATATAATACGGTGTTGATAGTACACGCACACATAAATACACCACTAAGTAAAATTAAGTAAAAACGCGGGTTACTCACGTGAATATACTGAGAAAAGCTCTACTAGTTCCGAACCACAGAGGGGTTCTTCCTCGTGAGCTGCGTGCGCGGTCTTGGCGACGTCTCGCAGCTCGCTATATTTTGGTGCTTCAATCATTTCTAAGTCTAACTAATTTTCAATGTCCTTGTGTAATAAGTAGTTGTGTCTTTATTCAAAGTCAAAGTCAAAATCATTTATTTCAATCAGAAAGGCACTTTTGGACGTCAACAAAAAAAAACAAATAGAAGCTATTTGCTCATTCCAAGGTGTAGACTCCTATGGAGAAGAACGAGCAAGAAACTCCATAGTCCATACCAGTAATTCCTAGCAATATTGCCAAATTATCCACGTGAACGAACACACAGATTCAACCTTGAAAACTAAAACTTTGCAAAAGCCACTTGGCCCAATATAAACAAGCTTCTACCGGCTCCCTTCACTCCTACTTTCCCCTTGTACAAATTTTACCGACTCCAATTTCCTTATACCTATAAAATATATGTATATCACAAATCCTTTAAAATCTAATGTAATACTTTCGGATACCATATAAAGTATAAACAGTTAGCCCTTTGTAACTATGCAAAATTTTCCGGTTTTCACGATTGGTTTCTCAAACTTTGTGCGTATTGAAATAAGAAATGTTTTCGTTGTATTATTTGTTACTACATTTACTTTTAATTATACCAACAAACCATCAATTTAATAAGTTTTGCGAAAGTTTAACATAGCACTTTTGTTTTCTTTACAAACATAACATCACACCTCTTATCCCCGTAGGGGTAGGCAGAGGTGCACATTATGCAACTGTACAATGTAACACCCACTTTTCACTATTTATGTTATGAGTCTTATGTAATAGGAGGTGAGCCTATTGCCATATACCGGGCACATTTCCAGGCTCCGTGCTACAACTGAGTTTTTTTTAAATCCATTAATAGTTTGCCCGACCCGGGAATCGAATCCGACACCCCTTGCCCGGCAGTCGCACTTGCGACCACTCGGCCAACAAGGCAGTCGTTTTCAAATTAGAAATATTTTGATTGTATTATTTGGTACTACACTACTATATTTACTTTCTGAGTATGCCTTCAAAACATCAATTAATAAGTTTACGAAAGTTTCACATATCACTTTCGTGTCTTCTTTACCATTTCCGAAATGTTTTTAAAATATTTATATTTTAAATCTGAATCGCACCCTCCTTATCACCACTTACCTAAGCTATACACGCGAAAGTGCGAATGCATTTTCTATTTTCTACCCCTTCAATCCATAATAATACGCGAAATGAGATTGTATATGTCATACATAAAATTCACATGTAGATAGAAAAGAGGAATCAATTGCCAATTTTACAAATGTATTGATAAGGGGATGGCAAAGATGTATACAATAAAAAATCATATAATAAAATGCACTTTTCATGTAAAAGAAGTTTAATCTAATGATAAATACCTGCCACACTCAAGAATCAGAGCTATTAGTGAAAAATATTATATATTTACTGTCGTGGTGGCCCGGAGGTTTAAGAGGCCAGGCCAGAGGTCTCATGCATGAGGGTGCGGGCTCGAAACCTACCAACAGCAAGTACCAATGTGACTTTTCCCGAGTTATAGGTATGTACTTTCTAAGATTATCTAGACACCAATGACAAACGGTGAAGGAAAACATCGTGAGGAAACCTGGGCTTATAATTTCTAATAATTATAAGTCTGTAATCGCCAACCTGCATTGAGCTAGCGTGGTGATTAATGCTCAAACCGTCTCCGTGTGAGAAGAGGCTTTGCTCAGCAGTGGGCATTTATAGGCTGTTGATGGATTATATCATTAACGTAGAATGCCACGTGGAAGTGCGGAGTCTCCTAGCACAAGAGAATCATTGCTTAAAAGGTGATCTTCAATAATTTTATCAAATGCTTGTTGTAATTGAAATAAACTTTCCTTTTTTTTTAAATCCAATCCAAGACCTCATACTTGTCCTTCGCACTTACAACTAACTTAATAAACAAGGCAGTCAATTACTTATAACATTAGTATAAATTATGTTTCTTGGCTATTAAGTACTCCCTCCGTACTTCGCACGCGCTTAGATTATTAATTTTCTTCCGAAATTGGAGAAACAAAATCATCTCAATAAAATACTTCTAAGAATTAGTTACCGCATAGACCTTTAACGAAATTTATCGTTTTTTAATGGACAATAAATTAGAGTTGGTAATTCGATAAAAGTGATGGATACAGAATTAATAGTGCGGACTTAATTCAATGAAAAGTGGGGGTCTGTAGTACTTACTTTCAGTTGTTTTTAATGCGCCATAAATAGAAATGTCTCGAAAAATAAACCGATTTATCGTATTTAGGTCACAAGAAATAAAATCGGGTTGGTAACACGAAAACGGCTGCACCGATTTCCGTGATTTGGAATCTAGTGAGAGAATTGACAGCGCTTCGTAGATACTACGCTAGATAGAACTGGTAAGGGTGGGGGAGGGGTTGCCATGTATCTTCGGTCAGATTTACCTTATCGGGTTATCAGCGCATCCCCATCTCCTTATTCCGAATCAGTAGAGTACATGTTTGTTGAGATTTCCATTAAATTAAATAAAATTCTGGTTGCAGTTCTATATTCTCCGAACCTGCACATAAATTACTTTGACAGCCTCGATACTCAACTCGACAATTTATGCCCTGATTATAATCACGTTATAATTATGGGTGACTTCAACACATGCTTACTGAAGAATGATTCCCGTGCACTCAAATTTAAATCGCTTGTGTCATCTTTTAACCTACACATACTTCCTCTCTCCGCTACTCATAATTCCCCTAACTCTTCGCCCTCTCTGCTTGATCTCATGATTGTCTCGTCGCCCAGCCACGTAGATGATTATGGTCAATTAACTGCTTCGTTCTCCTATCACGACCTAATTTTCCTATCTTACCGCATTCGTACACCTAAACGCAGACCCCTTTATCTAAATCTGCGAAGTTATAAGCGGATGGATTTGGAGGCGTTACAGCGTGATGTTGGTGTCATTGATTGGAGTCCCATAACTGACGCCGAGTGCATTGATGTCAAGGTCAACTCTCTTAATAAAATTATCATTGATATTTTTGACAAATTTGCACCGGTGAGACGGGTGAGGGTGAAGCATGAACCGGCTCCCTGGATCACGCCTGATATTGAGGATGCTATGGCTCGACGAGATAGGGCCAAACAAAAATAAGAGAAGACCCTGCGATGAAAACCTCACACTATTCAAGGCTTTTCGTAATCGATGCAATCGTCTGTGTAGGGATGCTAGAAGGCGCTATTTTGATGAAAACCTGGTCAATCGTTCTTCTGGTGATGCATGGAAGTTTCTGCGTTCTGTGGGCATCGGAAAGTCACCTACTGCCGCATGTAGTGACTTGGACCTCACTTCTCTGAACTTCCACTTCTCGCTTCCTCCGGTTACTCTCGATATTTCCACAAAATCTAAGACTCTCTACGATCTCTCCTGTTTACCATTTCTCCCTTCTTCTCCTTTTGAGCTCCGCAGTGTTACCGAAGAAGATGTCAAAAGATCAATGCTCGCCGTTAAGTCATCTGCAGTGGGAATGACAATCTATGCTCCCGCATGTTTCTCCCCATTCTTAATCTCATTATCCCTATCCTTACTCACATTTTTAATTTCTCCTTATTCTCTTGTTCCTTCCCCTCTGCCTGGAAGATGGCCCATATTATTCCTTTACCTAAATCTTCCAACCCTTGCTCACCTTCCCAATACAGGCCTATTTCCATACTTCCTTTTCTCTCCAAAGTTATGGAACATCTTGTTCATAAGCAGCTTACTTCCTACTTATCTTCCAATAACCTAATTTCTCCATTTCAGTCTGGTTTCCGCCCTGGTCACAGTACCGTTACAGCTCTGCTCAAAGTGACTGACGACATTCGTTGGGCCATGGACAACAAGTCACTAACTATTCTTGTGTTACTGGACTTCAGTTCGGCCTTCAACTCCGTGGATTTTGATATCCTCTTAGGTGTTCTGAAGGCCAACAACTTCTCGTCCTCTTCTTTGAACTGGTTTGAATCATATCTTCGGGGTCGTCGGCAGCGTGTACGCCTGGAGGAAGCTTTTTCCGACTGGTGTGACCTCGTTGCTGGCGTGCCTCAGGTGGCGTCCTTTCTCCTGTTCTGTTCTCCATGTTTATAAATACCGTTGCCAAGGTAATCTCCTCTAATTTTCACCTCTACGCAGACGACCTGCAGCTTTACCGCCACTTCAAACTATCAGAAGTTGGTCGCGCTATCGATGCTGTAAACCGCGACTTGGACGGGATTGATAAGTGGGCCAAGTCCTTTGGTCTCCAAGTCAATCCTCTTAAGTCTCAGGCCATAATCATCGGTATTCGATACTTCCGCAGCGCTCTGGACATCTCTACTCTTGAGCCCGTGCGCCTAAATGGCACAGTGATCCCTTTCACTGACACTGCCAAGAATTTGGGGGTAATCTTCGACTCCAATCTTCTATGGGGTGCACAGGTAAATGAGGTCAGTCGAAGAGTCCATTTCTCCTTTCACTCGCTGAAGCGTCTCCGGTCCTTCTTGCCATTTAAAACTAAAATTCTCCTCGTACAATCCTTAATTCAGCCTTTACTCGACTACGCAGATGCTTGCTATTTGGACGTCACTGAGGAGCTACTAAACAAGCTTGAGCGGCTGCAAAACGTTTGTATTCGCTTTGTCTTCGATCTTAAGAAGTACGATCATGTCTCAGTATATCGCAGTAAGCTCAAGTGGCTCCCAATCCGACTTCGCCGGAACACTCGCATTTTATGTCTCCTTTATAATGTCCTTAACAACCCTGCCTATCCTATATATCTCCGTGACCGCTTTTCCTTGGCTCGTCCTCCTGAAGCCCTATCTAGATCCCACCTTAAGTCTCTTCTTGAAATCGTTCAACATAAAACCGATTTCTATTCCTACTCCTTCACGGTTCATGCGGTGAGACTGTGGAATTCGCTGCCGCCTAGCATTCGCGACGCCAAATCCATCTCCATTTTCAAACGACTTGTCAGGGATTATTATCTTTCGTCCTGAAGTACAGCTTTATTTATGTATATATTTATCTATGTATACATACAATATACATATATATATATTTTTATGTAATCATATTTAAATATTTCTAATTATTTTATTTATTATGTTTGTTATAATTTGCTTAAGTTTATATTTTATTCTTATACTACGGTCATTCTAGTTTTAAGTTCTTTCATTAATTTTATTTTGTTTTGTATTCGTTGCATGTATTTACACTGTGTCTTATGTCTTATGTTTATATTCCTTTTCCTGTCGCAGGTCTGCAGGAAGAAATCCCTTAAGGGATATGCAGTACCTATGTACCTCATGCTTACCTATAATGTGTTGTGTCTTATAATATTGTCTGTATGGTGTGGGTACATGAAATGATAAATAAATAAATAAATAAATAATACTTTTTAAAATATAAGAAAAAAATCACAATAGTAACGACATTTTTAACAACGAAAGTTGGGGCATTAAACAGAAAATTTTAATATACTTACAGACAGATCGTGATTCGTTTCAAGTACCTTCAAATTTCAGCGAAATTCTAAGTGAAAACACGTAATACTAGAATTAAGGTAATGTAATGTCTTATACAAAAAAAAATACCGGCTTCCGACAAATTCACGAACAATGATTATTTAATTCAGCCATTTTTCTTAAGAAGAAATACCTTGAACTTTTCCACCTATTTCTTTGTTTCACGAAAGGAATTGCGTCATAGGAATAAATCTCAAATAATTTCTTTTAGATTGAAGTCGTAATTCATGTGTTGTGAATGAGAAAAACAGGGTGTATGGCACATTAGCTAAAGATAAAATACCATTTCTCTGGAGGCAGTGGGTACAAATAACAAGTTAAATAAAAGCTTCTAAAAATATTTCGGTACAATGTGTTGCTGGGCTCAACATTTCTGAACGTTTGTTAGATTAAAAAAAAACAACAAATATGAATTATGAATATAGTCAGATTCGGGACAGACCACTAGTATTTTAATACTTATTTACAGATTGTGGGATGTAAAGCTTTCCAAAATATAAATAAAAAACAAATAACATGTGAATGACGTCACGCCCAAAATGACAGGAACAGAGACATATCGCGTTCTTTTTCCATTTACAATCTACCGCGCAAAAAAAAAAATATAAAACAAAACAATTTCGTGTTAGTTCCTTTTATAAGTTCAGATTGGTATCATGTGAAAGAGATGACATTTGCCCAGTACAGATAATAAAACAATAACTCTCAACTTCACAAACACCAACAATTTCATTTAATTTAATTCACACAACCAATCCCATATCCTTCAATAAAACACAACAAACTAACCAATTCCTATGCTCGTTCTTCAAGCGCTCATTTCGACATCCCCATTCCCTTTCTTAGACCATAAATCCCCATCCCCATACCCATTCTGTCACCCACCCCCACCCTTAACGGAATCCGTAAATACCAAAGAGTTTCTAATTCAGGATCACTGGCTTACGCTGATGGATTCAGTGTGAAATGATTGCTTCAGCTTATTACAAGAGCGGGGTGACTTGGAGCTTAAAAATGGCGCGAGACATCTTTGGAGATTTTTCTTGTTTGTTTATTTTAAGTTGGGTTTCTTTTACATGTACTGTTGTATGGTCGGAATTGCTTATGTTTTGTATGGATGTACTTATATGTTCTAGAGTTTTTCAGCGTAATTTTGTTACATTCCTTATTTACGCTTTATTATTATTACCTATATATTGTATTTATATAAATTTCTCTAAAATTACAACTTTAAATACTACTTATAAATAACATAGCATAACATCACGCCTTTTATCCTCGAAGGGATAGGCAGAGGTGCACATTATGCCACCGTACAATGTAACACCCACTTTTCATTATTACGTTATGCGTTCCATGTACATACTAGGGGGTGAGCCTATTGCCATATACCGGGCACAATTCCAGACTCCGTGCTACTACTGAGAATGTTTTTACCCTTATTAATACTACTAATTTAAGATCTAATTACACAGGTGGCTTAATGATGAATGAATATATTTTTTACGGCTTAAATGATTTTATGAATGTGAAATGCTCATTTCGACAACATATTTTTTGTGCATGCTGTATTTTATCTTAGCGAAATTGTTATACACATGTATTTGTTTCCAATATTATACGCAAATTAATGTTTTACTTACTGACTTACTATCTACTTATATACAATATATATACAGGTAGGTACCTAACCTTAATATAAAAAGTAGACTCAGCATTATCATGATTTAATTATAGCATTCAATACAAAAAATTACTTACGTATTCAAAGCTTGAATAAATCTACGATAAAGAATCTTAAATAGAATGTTCAATATTTTCTTTTCCTTAGATTCAAGGCCTAAGCGGCTTTCTGTGTCGACGTGGAAATACTTTGTTCTTTCACCTGCTTGAATAAATAACATTATATCATACCTCTTATTTCCCCAAGGGTTGGCAGAAGTGTGTTAATAGTTGGTATGTACATTATACTTATGTTTCAGACTGCCTCGTTAACTGGGTGATAACCAAGCAAAGAGAGATTTTTGAGTTGAGCAAAAATTGTGGGATAGGTATTTTTGGTTCTCCTATTTGATCAGAGTCTACTTTGCATAAGCATAAGCATAAGGTCTTTTGTGTTTTTTAAGGGGGAAAATCGTTCAATGGCTTCTACCGCCGGGGTGAGGCGAGAGGGAGTGTCAGACTCTTACTGACTAAAAACCATCCCGTTCCTACTCCTGCACTTCGAGCCGAAGCCCCGGCAACCCGTTAAGCCCTCCGTGTCGGCATCAGCACTATTGGGCCCCATCTGTGGTGGTCTTATGGATAACGTAAGGTCTAGAATTACATGGGAGTTCTTTAAAAAAAAGAACGTTGCCCCACATCGCTCATGTGCCATGCGTACGTTTACATACATACAAACACATGCACATGATACTCAGACCCAAAATAACAATTTGTGAACCACACAAAGAGTTGCTCGACAGGTCGTTGCCCAGCCACCGCGATAACTATGCAATCAAAGTTATAACGTATCTGATGAAGATCAAAATCTAGGTAAAAGGCTCTTTGATTATAATCATAATGGTCTAAGGAGTCTTTAATTCAAATTTGTAATTAAATACTACCTCAACAGTTCACAACATCACTGCTATCTACTATTTTGTCCTTAAAAAATTAAGGCATGTACTCAACTTTCTAACCTATTTATACATGTATGCGGCATAAATATAACCCATCAAAATTCATATAAACATTACCATATAAATATTTACAAGTACTGAGAGCATTTTATGACATATGACGTAATAAGGTTGTCAATCCTATGACTGACTGATATTGAATCCCGATCGTGTATTCAGGCTTTTAATATCTCAAGGACGTTGATGGAAGAACCAGGATTTGAGGGAAGCATATGTTTATTGGTCAGGTATTAGTTGTATTACAAATGTTTTTAAGTAAGGCTTTGGATAGACGCATTTTTCAATTGAAATCCGACCACAAATTGCAGCGCGGATACAGTTTGAACGCAGTTGACACGACTGCAATAGAACTACAATCGGACTGCTCGTTGGGTTTGCAACCGTTTGGTCATGACTGCAATAGAACTGCAATCAGACTCCACTTTTGGTTTGCGGTTCAATTGCAGTCGTGACGCGAACCCACGCCCTAAGTCATGAAGCGGGCGTCTTAAACCTCCGAGCCACCATGACACATAGCTAAAACCATAATTAAACAAAACAATACATTACAACAACACCAGCTCAAGCAAAAACAACAATTAATTTCCCATATCCTCCGGCGAAACTTCTATAACAACACTTCCATAGCACGTCAGTATACCTAAACTAAATAATTTACAAGAGAATTAATTTAAACTATGTTTCCCTCATTCCCGCATCCCGAACAACGCTGGTAACCGAAAATCAACGCAGTATTTCTTAGTGAAAATTTAATAAATTAAACTTTAGACGCTATCAGAAGGTGAGGAGTTTTCTAATTTATGTAAATTGTTAGCACTTTCCACGGTATGAGGTAAGTTGGAATAGAAAATCATTTTCGTTTAATATCTTTAAGGAAATTGTGAGGAATTTTCTTTTAGAATACATCTAATCAGTGGATTTTTCCAGTGGTACGTAATTTACGTCTGAAGCTCTGTTTGTTAGACATTCCAGTAACAGTCAAGATGCCTTATTACTATCTTTTTTCGTTTCTATCTTTCCGTAAATTTTAAGGAATCCCTAACCATTTAGTCTATCTGACACCTAAACAAAATTTTAGTTTTTACAAACTTATAAGTGACACCTAACAGTAAAGTCAAGAGGTTAATTTAGGTGCCTCACGATAAGTAATTCTTAGCGAAAAGGTAGTTTAGTGATGGTTGTTGAAAACGATCACTAGTTTATTTGTTAAATAGATGTTTTTGTACGGAACAACTATTTCAAGAAAACTATTATTAAATAACTGTAAATATCTAAACCTTCTTTGGTTTTTTAATGTACAACATGACTAGGAAGAAATAATAGCATTTTAAATTCCAAAATTAGATGGCAAACGCAGTCGAGTTTGCAATTCCAAGGAAAATTATTATAAGTCGTGGATCCAACGAGATGAAAGTGATTGAGGAAATACGGTGCCTTCAACGAAAGAGCTTCGTATTTGTAATTTTATTTTGTAATATGTAATAGCTAGGTTTTACGAAACATCAAGTCCTCTTTTCTGTTTTCCTTTATAAATATAGCCTGTACACAAAATAGTACAAAACAATATTCAAAATTTAATGTTATTTTTACCCACCACTGGGAAAAGAAATAAAGAAAGAAACTTTATTTCACCTCCTAAAAACAAGTGACATGTACAGATTATAGTGTTAGTTTATGAATCCCTACTAATGGGTACATATTCACATATTTATGTCCCAAGTCTGTGGTAAAATGGGACCAGTTGAGCATGTACAAGTGATTCGCAGTCGAACAAGCTACCAATCGGAAATCAATTAGCAATTTAAACTAATTAATAAAACAAACATTACAATACAATAAAAAAATATTAACTGGAAAAATCAGAATGTATGTATGTCAAACAATTTTATATTGCTTTTGTATAGTCGAGAAACTTGCCATATAATGTCTTGCTCAACGTATTAAAAAAGGACAGACCAGTTGAAAGATAAAAATCTCATGTATATCAAACGTTAAATATAAAAAAACCATTAAATATAAAAAACCCAACCGAAAGGAAACTATTGCTACTGACGCTTACGTCACATTTTTGCCAAAATAATTGCCCTACAAAAATAAGTTTCAGGTCATATAATGGTTTTTTTTAAGGGGGAAAAATCTTCGAATGACTGCTCCCGCCTGGGTGAGGCGGGAGGGAGTGTCAGACTCTTACTGACTAAAAACCACCCCGTTCCTTCTCCTGCACGTCGAGCCGGAGCCCCGGTTACCCGTTTGGTTACCGCGACCATACAATGGTATAAATCGAATGATCTTTAACAATCTATTAAAAGAGTGAATGGTAGAATGGACGCATCAATCTCGTAACAATCTCGACACAGTTTTCAAGATAAACGATAAAAAGTCGGAGCTCATCTCCGATCAATTTGTTTTTTGTTGGTCAGACTACGACAGCGTACCTATTCTGGGAAGTCGATAATAAAACGATATTAATGCGTTACATTGACTATTGCCCATGTTAGTCTTAAAATGGCACACGACTTAACAATTATTTTTTTCTTACGAGCCGACTTGAAGATGTTAATAATGAGCAATCATAATTTTTACAATTTTTGTTACAATGATTAAGTTTGGAGACGCTGTGGAGAGGTTAAGGACGAGTCAAAATTGACGGAAAAAGGGAAATGATCCAATGAAGTTTTGTCTAACGATATACTTCATAATGTGGAGGTTCTAACCCACTTAAAAAAAGACGAAGGTTCTTAGTTTCACCAGTATGTGTGTATGTGATTGACTAAACCGATTTTGATGCAGATTTCAGAAAAGTGTATAATAAATACACTTTAGAGGTTTTTGTATATTATTTTACAAACTTCAAAAAGAGCGGGGTTTGATGTCTGATTTTTTAAATGTAGGTAGTTTATATAATAAAAAAATATTATCTAATGACGTCTTGACTGTCATAAACAAGAATTTTAAATTTATTGAAGCTACAAAATAGTATCTAAAAAAACAGTAACTATCCCACTACCCACATAACAATATCGTTTCAACATCGCAAAATTCTCGTTATCAAGAATAGGAAGCCTGCAATTCATCAAGTGTGCCCCATCTATCATTGTCGTTGCGGTCTGCAATGGCCTTGTGGACCTTCCTGATAACGAACAAACCGAATCGGGCTTGAGATTAATAGATCGAAAGTGTGGTTATGTCACGTGTGTACGTCATAGGAAATGTCTTAGTTTGTTTGTATTCTATTAGGCTTTTTGGGGCAGTTCTTTATGTATTTTTTTTATATTTAACCATTATTGCCTCCTGTCTAGTGCTTTCTAAAGGGCGCCAATAAGCTGCCTCTACGTTAGCAAAGATTCACTGATTGCATGGATGATAACTTCGATTAATAAAAAAATATATAGGTACATGAAAATAATTCCTTTAAATTTTTTCTTACAAAACAGCAATTTTATAGGCTTTACTAAAACGTTCCGAAGTGTAAAAGAAAAACTAATAAGCACACGTTCACCTTTGCACTGTTAGTGTGGATAAGTAAATTTACTATGTGAATCATCTATAAATTAAAGAATACTTTCACAAAATTGTGATGTTATAGTAACTAATTCTTATCTTACACATATCATCATCAACAGTCTATAAAGCCCACTGCTGAGCAAAGCCTCTTCTCACACGGAGAAGGTTTAAGCATTGATCACCACGCTTGTTCAATGTGGGTTGGTGATTATAAACTTATACCTAATGGAAATCATAAGCGCAGGTTTTGTCTCGATGTTTTCCTTCACCATTTGTCTGTGGTGTTTAGATAATCTTATAACTCGGAAAAAGCCACATTGGTACTTGTCGTTGGTAGGTTTCGAACCCGTACCCTCATGCATGAGAAGCGGGCATGTTAAACCTCCGGGCCACCACGACATACGCGTAAACATGATTCCAATACCTACCATTGCATTTTTAAGCCAAGGATACACTAGGGGGCAAATGTCTCGACATGTATCGGTGACATGTCAAACGATGCCGGCTGATTTCAACTGACATATATGGCGAAAACGCGCGTCTTATGTACACGTTAATGTTGCCAGGCATGTCGACCAAAGTCCAGCAAGGCCACACTACTTCACCAAACGTCGCTGGTGACACGTGTCGCAGGACATTCATCCCCTAATGTATCCTTAGCTGTAACCGAAAAAAATCTGCTTCAACAAAACTACAAGAACAAAACCATATCAAACCTCAATACACAAATCTCGAAAACCAAATAAACAAGCAACATAAATACAAAAGACATTACATTTCACAACTCAACGTACCAACCAGTACTTTAAGTACCTAAGAACTCGTAACAACGGAATAATTTCCAAAGATTTCTCAAACTATAAACTTTTCGAGGACTACAAGTTAGGATTTAATCCACTTAAATTCACGAACATGCCTGAGAACTCCTGTTCAAGCCACAATGAGCTTTGTGTTCTAGGTATAGTACATAGTATTCTGATTTATAATTTCTATACCGAAGTGAAACAACGGCTTCCAAACACGGATAACTTTAGTGCTTAAATTTCGGAAATACAAATAGAAAATGTATTGTTGTTTAGATTTTTGTGTAAATGTACGTAATTGCTGGCTGGAAATTGATTTAGAAGTTTTGTTTCGAGTGTTCGTTGGGAGAGGTTCAACCATTTTATATTCTGAGTTTTCAGGTTATGTCGAAATTAGCTAATTGTATTTTAAACGTGAATATCTAAACCTTGTAAAAGTTCTGAAAAAGTAAGAACACTGTTAACATACACACATAACCACACGCCTGTCTCCTAAGGGGGTAGGAAGAAACTATAGAGAGCCAATTGCTACGATTCTTATATACCCCTTTAGCTTCATCAACAGTCATCAGTTTTTTCATGCATGTTCGTCGGTTAAGGGTACTTTCGATTCAAAAAATATATCAATAGATCTAGCTCTAAATAAAACTAATGATTTCAAAATGATATAAAAAATAGATTACGGCTATCAGTAATTAACGACATGTAGTTACGTAAGCGGGAAAACCATGACCATGAGCTACTAATATTTCAAAAAATATTACGAGATCAGTTATTTCTAGACATCTAGATTATAAATCTGACATGAGAGCAGACAAAATGTATTGAAAACGTCACTTTATCTCTTTATTACAACATTCTAAAATAGATAAGAAACAGAATCCATCGTAAACGAAACACAAAGAAAATGAGAATATTAACGGTAAAGCAACACATTGCCAGAATACTAAATAAAACAGATTGACCTTTCATATTTAACTACGAAGACAGAGACTATTTGAGGATCCAAAAATAAAATGGAGAAAAAACGAGCAATTGAGTACTTCCATTAATGTTTTTTACAAAAAAAAGTTGTGAGCATTTTCTGGGCTTTCTTAATCTACTTATTTGTCTACAATTACATGTGTAACACCCACGCTGTATCATCCCCTACAATGATCATAATAGTATTAAGTAAATATTACTATTATACTAAATTACTATTTACTAATCTCCCTTTTTGTTTCCACGTTCATTAACGAGGATTTTCTTTTTCGTTTCCAGATACGATACGATAAATTAATGTTTTCTGGGAATCTGAGTTTTTACCTCTGAGGATGGGATAATATTATATGGTTCAATTAAAGAGAACTGCCCTCAAAAGATATATCTATTATTTATCAATGGTATCGATGTTTTACCAATACCTATAGAATTCGTAATGTGGACTAAGTAGTAAGTCAATTTTTAGAATACATTTTATATGGGATAAGCTGGTAAACGAGCAGACGGATCACCTGATGGTAAGCAATCGGCGCCGCCTATGGACACCTGAAACACCAATGCCTTACAAGTGCGTTAGCGGCCTTTTGGGAATTGGGAATTTGAGGATTGTGGGGGATTCGGGGATTGGGGAGACTGGCGAGGGTTGGTAATTAGGCCCCCGGTAAGCTAACTCACACGCGTTGTTTCATAATTTTGTCAGATATATTAAAATTAACATTGTACAGTGGCATTAAGTGCCGTAATAGGCACCTCTACCTAACCCTTCGGGGGCAAAAGTCGTGATGTTATATTATGTTATAGTAAAATTAAATTTTTAAATAAAAGAGCAATTCATAAAGATTCCTAGTAAGTCAAGAATAGTAATATCACTCATTCAAGAACAAATGTTTTCCCAATTTTATTGAATCACCTACCTCCCAGGGGAGAAAATGGGAGACTTCAACAATATTGCTTGAAGTATTTCCTTAATGCTCTGCCTCTGAATGACTGCCTCGTTGGCCGAGTGGACGTATGTGCGACTGCCGGGCAAGGGGTCTCGGGTTCGATTCCCGGGTCGGGCAAAGTATTACTGGGTTGTTAAATATTCTCAGTAGTAGCACGGAGTATGGAATTGTGCCCGGTATATGGCAATAGGCTCACCCCCTATTACATGGGACTCATAACATAAATAGTGAAAAGTGGGTGTTACATTGTACAGTGGTACAATGTGCACCTCTGCCTACCCCTTCCGGGATAAAAGGCGTGATGTTATGTTATGTTATGTTATGTTATTTCCTTAAAATTCGAGTAGATCTCTGGTTCATTCCATTTATAGCAGAAGACATACAAAACGTTTTTCAGCTTTCATTTGATTGAGCGATTGCGTACGTGTGTTTCAAGTAACCGGGTTTTATAAGACAAGAATGTTATGTCTTATAAAAGAAATTGGGCCTAAAAAGTCTAAGCTCTAAAAGTTTGATTGGGTTCGGTACAAACTAGTGTGTGAATAGAAAATTATCATCCAGGCTATAATATAATATACTTTAATAAAGTTTGTGCAATTGTTTTTTTTATGGCATAAGCCGGTAAACGAGCAGGCGGATCACCTGATTGCAATCGCGCCGTAGCCTATGGATACCTGGAACACCAGAGGCGTTACAAGTGCGTTACCAGCCTTTTGGGGATTAGGAGTTTGAGGATCGTTGGGGATTCAGGAATTGGGGAGATTGGGGAAGGGGAGGGTAAAGTCTAGTAACCTCACTCACGACGAAACACAACGCGAGCATTGCTTCACGACGGTTTTCTGTGAGGCCGTGGTAGCCGGCCCATTCGTGCTGAAGCATGGCTCTCCCACACTTTGTCTTGTCAAATTGTCAAAAAAATTTGGGAATCTTTTACCATGGTTAACTTCTTTACCCTCACAAATGCACGTGATCAAGTTAACTCGATTTTTTAATCAAACATTTATGTTTAGATTATGTTTAGATCCGAATTAGTCTATCTATAAATATAATAACATCGTAAGAAATTGAAAGCTGTACACTGAATATTGTCTTAAAAGAATGTTTGGGTCATGGATCTACAATCGATACCAAAGCCAAGAATATGTTTTTTAGAATTTTTGTATGTTTGTCTGTGTGTATGTCCGGGTTAAACTCAAAAAGTATTACATGAATTTACTTCAAATTTTGCTTGAATGTTACTAACAGGTCGAGTCAACATATAGGGCACTTATAATCACGCTATCACCTACGGGGGAGGAGCTGTGAATAACTATTTCACGCGGATGAAGTCGCAGGCACAGCTAGTCCGAAATAAACTTAACCCGTTTGGTGGCATACCCACAACCTAACTTCAAAGAATAACAGGCTTTATGCTACGTAGTTACTTTATAAACTCCATCAGTTATTGCAACTCATCGCCAGTGACCAACCGTCATTATCTAATGTCTCCAGAGATCCCTTTTTCCCTTAAAATTACGCAACCCTAAAAACGCCCAGTACCTAATCTGTCAGCTTATTTTATCGGTGTCTCGACGCTTCGTATATTTCCTGCCTTTTATGAGTCCCGTTCTAATTGTGAAATTTTCTCCGTATTTTGACCTTTGACCTTCGACCCTCGAGATATTTTCTTAACTTTGAGTCGATCTTCCGTATGAGTTGATGCGTAAGGAACAAATTGCGTGCCAATATAAAGGGTCTTCAAGATTCACGTGTTGTGTATTATGTTAGTTATTTATTAATGAGACTTATAATTTATAGATTATAGAAAATATTGTTCATTAAGGGTTTGGAATGATGATAAAAATATAGGACCAAGGGTGGCTGTGGTATATGAGTAAGTATGGTAGTTTCTATGCGTATCGTAAGAGACTGGTAAAGATAGAGTCTTGGGTTCCAAGATCGAGAGAAGTTTGGGAAATGAAAAATTTAAAATTAGAGAACATTGCCACTATTTACTCATTCTTAAAAAAACAGGAGAAACGTTTTCATTTCAAAACCTCGTCAAGTCGATGAAGAAGGCAATTAGTTTTTAAATATTCATCCAACGAAGTAGGTAAGTAATAAAAGTTAATTTATTATTCAGTCGCTGTTTCGTTTAGCAATAAATATTTTATTTGATCAATTCTTAAATAGCCAAATTGTTTCTTGGAACTTATTTTTAATACAAACTCTTGTTTGCAAATATTACAATAAGCAATTTTGATGTAATTTATTGTAAAAGTTCTCGAACACGATAAGGATGTTGCTAAGGAAAATTTTGTAGCACACGTTATAGATTGATTTTTGTATCATTATCGACAATCACTAGGTATAACCATACAAAGCTAACGGTATGGCAATGGTAATGTAAGGTAATACCTAAACGAGACAAACCATACAAAGTAACGCATCCACTCTGGAACAACAATATAATTATGAAATACGTAATTCTACGAATTTCTCCTCTACCAAATCTTCAAACAAACGTATAAAGACACTAGTAGCTTCTCGGAAAATCTCTAATCTACCCCACCGAGCAAAACCCATCTAAAACCAACATTCCAAAAATTACATCCGAAAATTAATGAAGAAACTCCCGCAATCGGAAACGCACAGGAAAAAGTAATTAATAATCAAGAACTGAAATTACAACATGGAGATAGTCCAATACCTACAAACTCCGGAGATTTGAATCCTGATAATTAAACCGACCAAATTGAAGAAGCTGCGAGGTCAACTAGATTCAGATAAGTTTTCGTACATCTAACTTTGGCAAGATAAACTTCTGTCAGATCATTTGGTGTGCCTTGTTAACGAAGTTTCGTTGATTTTATCTGTGTAATTAACGAAGAAGGACCAGGTATTGTTAGCGTGATAGTTGAGCACCCAAGACTGGTTTAAATTGTCTTAAAATCATCTAGGTGGAAGAAATGTCTAGGTTTTTGAATGATTTAGTTGTTATCTATCTGTGCTTTTATGTTTCATTTAATTTCGAAATTTGTAGTTGTTGTATAGAGAGTAGGATTGTACTTCATTAGAAAATAAATAATTCACAAACAAAAAAAAAATTATATCGAGGGGTAACGGGCTATTTGGTTTAAGCGACATTTTTGCAACTTTACAGGAGAGCCTTTTAAAGTTTGAAATTTCGAAAAAAAATTCGTAACAAAAACGCTTCTGCAGTTATTTGAACGGGGTAAATTGCATTGAAATTTAAATTAAATTATCTAGTTGCTGATGCTAATTCTAAATAAAACGGACCTTTAATTACAAAGATAAATGTCGCTTAATACAATCTGCCCTTTTTTAGAGTCAGGAAAAACGATTTAAGTGACTTCATAACTACAATTGGCTACAAGGGAAAAAAATTAAGCGACAATGCACTCTATTTACAGAGTAAGCTAAAAAATATGAAGTGACGACACCCAAAATTAATAGAAGCAAGCTATTTATCTTAACTACCAATTCAGACTAAAATGAGTGACAGGCTAATTTACTTATGTGACATATAACATTGAAATTATAACGTTTAATGTTTATGTTTATTTACATCTAAGGCGATTAATGGCTGATAAAACAACCTGGATATATCGCAATCACCGAAAATCTCATTGAATAAATAAACACAACGCAATATCAAAGTATTTGTTTAGAGTAATAATTACAGTTTCAATAGGAATATCGATTATTAATGGGCTCATTTACTGAAATTGTATGACTAATATTGTTTTGTATGAAAAAATTTAAACGATTTTTTCATGTATTTTTTATTTGTATAATCAACGTAATCACCCATGCAATCAATGCATCGTTGCCAACGCAGTGGCAGTTTATTGATGCCATTCTTCAATCAGCTGGACGGGTAGCAACAAATTCTTCAAATGCCTCTCGGTTATTAAATTTTTTCCCGCCAAGAAGTTATCCAAATTCTGGAAAAATAAGTAGTCTGGTGACTGGTGAGTAGGGTGGATGTCGGAGAGCTTCCAACCCCAGTTCTTGTAACGTGGAGGCCGTCTGTTGTGCATCTTTAGGTCGCGCGTTGTAATGCAGGAGCAATGGAGATTAGCGATTGACCAGTGCTGGTCGGAGATGTGTCAGCTTCTCCATCATTGTGTTCAGTTCTTCACACTACACATCCGTAGTAATGCTCACTCCGTTTGGTAAGAATCTGTGATGGTCTAGCGCTCGCGCTGGACCATCAGTGACCATCACTTTTCTAGGGGTTTTTTTTTAAGGGGGGAAAATCATCGATTGACTGCTCCCGCCTGGGTGAGGCGGAAGGGAGTGTCAGACTCTTACTGACTAAAAACCACCCCGTTCCTTCTAGTGCACGTCGAGCCGGAGCCCCGGTTACCCGTTAGGTTCTCCGCGACTCCGAATCGGCATCGGCCCTATTGGGCCCCATCTGTGGTGGTCTGACGGCTCTTTGAGGCGTTCGCTTGGGTCTGTTTCTGGTCGGACGGGGAGCTGACCCATGCTCACCGTCCGCAGGCCCGCGCTTACGGTGGCCGGAGATCGTCCCGCGATCCCCGACGCCAGGTGTGTCCTTCGCGATGGCTGGGTTGCGAGGAGAAAGCGCTTCGCTGCCTCACGCGTCCCGCCCCCTCCTTAGCTAGCATAACTGCTTCGCAAAAGGAGGAGACGGCATCCCAGTCCCCCTCGCACTGCTCGATGCATACTTAGCTCTGTTGATCATTTAGTTTGTGGGACACCCACTTGTCAAGCTTTTTTACCTTGCCAATTTGACGCAAATGGACCAATATTGTTTTGACGCTAACGTCGAAAGCTGCTGCTAAATCAGCCGTAGATTGTATATCATCAGCCTCCACAATAGCCTTTGAATTGTCATTGTCGCCAAAGTCTTCGAACGACCGCGAGGTTCATCTTGAAATTAAAGTACTTAGGATTCAATTTCGATGAGCGTTTTACGTAAACACTGGCGGTGTGCGCGCGTCCCGTCTGTCTTCGGCGCACTCTGGAGTGACTGAACCGCCAGCGCACGATAGTCCAGTTGGATGATAACGATTTTTAACACCAGGGTGATGAAATAAATATGGTATCATATGACATGATTGAAATGTACCATATTAAAACTTAGTGATTGAAAGACCGACTCGTATTTCTATGAATACTGGAAAAATGTTTCAATATTCAATGTCAATGTTA
The DNA here is from genome assembly GCA_902850265.1 of Spodoptera littoralis. Classification (NCBI taxonomy): domain Eukaryota; kingdom Metazoa; phylum Arthropoda; class Insecta; order Lepidoptera; family Noctuidae; genus Spodoptera; species Spodoptera littoralis. The sequence goes on along the minus strand of LR824538.2, from coordinate 10,961,040 downwards.
TCGTCTGTATAAAACGACATGCATTTAAAAAAAAAGGAGGGTTAAATGGTTTATGACTAAACAAAATATCTGTAAGAAAACAACTATTTGGTTTAAGTATCACCCTGCGTGGAAAATAGAGGCAGCTAGAAATGTTTAAGAGACGTACCATGACGCATTTGGATGACGGACAAATGTTTTAAGCGACATCACACCGTGTGATTAGTGGGAAGTCAAAATGATTCAAGTTACTTGTTAATAAAAATTAGAAACAAGAAAAACGCTTTAACTCATATTGACTTAATAATTAGAGATAGGGTGACTGGTTTATGTCTCGGTTGTTAATATGATGGTATGGTTCAAGTACATAATTTAATAAAAAATGCGAAATCCATGTCGTTTAATACACTGCCACTTTGGAAACAATATGAAAATAGAATTGTTTGAAACGCCAAAAAAGTGCTCCGATTTTAATGAAACCGGCATCATTCGACGGAGAAAAATTCGCTGATTCCGAATATATATATAACTCAATATCGCCCAAAATGTCGCTTAAACCAAATAGCCCGTTACCCCTCGATATAATAATACATTTTGGTTCACGTATGCTCAATGTTGATAATGTGATTTCCAACTATACTAAGAGCCAATAAATAAATTATACACTATTTTTCTACTAGTTATAGTTAGTTATAACCATGTATTATGGAGTCAGTCTATTACCAGATATGGGGCACAAATCTAACTCAATTGGAAATAGTTTTCATTCGAAATTGCCGGTTGCTGCGTGTGGTCTATTTTAACTTGAATGAAAACGTAATTTATTGGCACTAATTTGGTCCGAGCCGCATATTAACGCGGTTTTGGCTATTCTCGTTTAGGTATTAGTTTTAAGCAAGCCTTAATTTGATGGAAAATAATCATAGTGTTTACGTTTACAGTTTATTTTCATTTGTGCGTGTTAAGCTGTTAAGGTCATTATAGATATTGGTTTCTTATTAATTTGTTCGTTAATTAAATGTTACAGTCTAGCTGATGACTATAGTGCTGATATTGATACATCATTCGTTATTATTTACTTCCTATTCTTGTTAAAACAACAAGTATAATAATTGGTAGTGGACCCATTACATTTGATCGCAAAACCTACGATCGTAGTTAAAGTGGTTGAATGTAAAGACTTGAAAATCAAGCTGATAGACCTATGTCCAGTAATGGAGAGGAATTTATAGACATTGGTGATGAGGATAATATTTATCTTTACCTCATGTAATGTAAGAAGGACAGACATGAAATATACACACGAACAAAGTTACCCAGTAAACATCTTTTTTGACCCCAAGGAAATCCTCACGGAACCCCCCACCTCGGGAGGGCGAAAGGGACTAGACTAAAATAAACAAGTTTCAAACTAAACTCGATAACTTTATGTAGAATCAACAGTGGATTGATTGCTTCCACTGACATTTCCTAAATGTCAATCCTGGTCGATATTTAACCTTCTATAAGTGCTTCTGTTATATATATTTCTGTGGGCGTCTCATCTGAGAAAGGTCAGAATATCAATTTGTAGGGACGAGATTAACTAGTGATTGACTGTATAGTATAATTGTTGCTAACTTATTACTCGCGGGTTTACTTGCGTTTTCAATGATGATCTGATTAATGATCTATGATCGGTAGTATTTTCGAACCGATACAACCTTCAAATCTTCAAGAAAAGAGCGTATTTCTTTTTAAAAGGCCGGCAACGCACCTTTGACTCATCTGGTGTTGCGGGTGTCCATGGGCGGCGCTGATCACTTACCATCAGTATCGCTTACCATGTTAAGGTATGCAGTCTGTCTCATCCAGCCTCCAAATATCTCCTCATTGATATGGGATAGGGGTTCCAATGCAAATAGAACTTCAACTACAAAACCTGGGAAGTTATAAATGCGTTAAAGTTAGAAAGAAAGAAAAGCTTTATTTCACGCAAAAAAACAAGTGATATGTGCAAATAAGTCATACTATCAGTAGGTACTGATGGATACATGTTCATGTCTCAAGTCTGCCGTGAAATGGGACCAGTTCAGCATGTGCAAGACAGGGCCTTATTTTAACAGGACCAAATTAATAAACAGACACACTTCCCAGTTTATCTATATGCATAGATTCTTCCATTATTCCATTTGGTACAAGCCTGAATGGATTTCAATTATATTATAGGCTAATAGATAGGAACAATTATTGGTAATACGAACTATACCTTTTACTCGGCAACTTATAAGATAGAGTACAGTTACATTAATCTTCGGATTGCGTACTTAGGTAAAAATCACTGCCTCTTTGGCCTAGTGGTCGCAAGTGCGATTATCGGGCAAGGAGTCTTGGGTTCGATTCCCGAGTCGGGCAAAGTATTACTGGGTTTTTAAAAAATTCTCAGTAGGAGCACAAAGTCTGGAATCGTATCCGGTATATGGCAAAAGGCTCACCCCCTATTACATGTGACTCATAACATAAAATAGTGAAAAATGGGTGTTATATTGTATAGTGGCCTTAAGTGCCGTAATGTGCACCTCTGCCTACCCCTTCGGTGATAATAAGGCGTGATATTATGTTATGTTATAGTTACATTAATCTTCGGATTGTGTACTTAGGTAAAAAATCACCTATTTTATGTTGAGTTCGCAGAAATAGTGATCCAGTTATTTTTTCTTCTTTTCCTAGTATGTTTACTTTAGTGTCATATATATATTATTTAAACAGCAAGTTTATTGCTTCTCCGGTTGACTTATAATCTTTTGCAATATCTAAGGAGTCCCTTGTATATAAACCTTTGCATTCTGTTTCAAAATAACTTCAAAAAGGAGGAGATGCTTATTTTGACTGTGTTTAGAATAAGCTCAGACTATAGTATACTGGATGACTTGTATGCCTGGCTTACACTGAGTGGGTGACCCTTTTAGCATAGGCATGTTGTCAGCGTCTCTCTTCTAATCCTTCTGTTTTAATTTTTCAACTCAATGTTTTTATTACTTCCATTGTCAGTGCCATTATTGTGTTTCTTATATTTTATTTATACTGCATCGTGCCAGGTGCTGATTAAATGTTTTTTCTTTCTTTCTTTCTATTTAGCTTTATCTAATCTATATCTATATATATAAAAGAAAGTCGTGTTAGTTACACCACTTATAACTCAAGAACGGCAGAATAGATTTGGCTGAAAATTGGTAGCTTGGAGCCAGGAGACCGACATAGGATACTATTTAACCAACATTTTTTTTTTACTTTTTACCGAAAATCACGAACGGGGACGGGATAAAATGGGATTACGCGTACGAAGTCGCGGGCAGAAGCTAGTTTAATATAAATATAATAACTATAACTCATTGATTTCAAACAAATATGTTGTTATTGTATAGCTAGCTGATAGATTTATTGTTCTTATCGTTCGTACTAAAATGGATCCATTCATTCCGTATGGCCTTGATACTTGATAGGGACATAATGGTCTAAATGTCCAATGTACGATCAAATATTTATGTTTACGACTTTCACTGTCACGTATAGTTATGTAACATAAGTAGGAAAGGAATGTTCTAGAAAGTTCTTTGCGAAGATTTCAAAGCAAATTAACTTCTACTTGAAGGGTTTGTATGTATAAGGGTTTGTGTTAGTTTACAAAAATAAACAATTATGTACATATATATAATATATAGTATAATGTCCAGGTGCATTGATTGGTCCAGATATTTTTTTTTTCTCAAGGGAAATGTTTTAGCCTCACACTAGGATTTTCTCCTGTATTGTGGGTACTTTTACAAACATACAAGTTCACATACACATGACACCAGACCCAAAACAACAATTTGTGGATCACACAAAGAGTTGCTCCGTGCGGGTATTGAACCCACCACATGTAGCGCGGCAGACAGTTGCCCAGCCACCGCGCCAACCGTGCAGTCATTGTATAATATCCAGCATTGATTGGTCCAGATAATTGTAATTGTTATTAAAGTTTCATTATTCAGTATTCATTTCATTAATTGCCCATTAACTCGTCGAGTACCGGTTTTATAGACACAATTAAAGAACAATAGGTCGCGGTCACCGGTGACCGCTTGGTGTTTGACAGTTTAACTATATCAAACCAACCACAATAGCTGGCAGTGGTTGGACTACTGGGTATAGTTTTTTTATATTTTAGTAAGGTTTGTAATTAGTACCTATAATGCGTCAAACGTGTCTTTGAATTGTTCTCACATATACATACAGTATTGGAATATGTATCAGAGACATTGTAGAACATACTTTTTTAAAAGAGTAACGAATGAAGTTTCTTGCTCGTTCTTCTCCATTCGAATCTACATTTTGAAATGAGCACCTAGCTTCACCCAGCTTCACTGACGGACTGACTGACAGACTATTATTTATTTTGTATTTGTTGACGTTTCAAAAGTACCAAATTATGGTTTAATTGAAATAAATGCTTTGACTTTGACTTTGACTTAGGCCGCGCGCTTAGAGCACGGAAATAGGTTGAAAATGAAGTAAACATAACATAAAATGACGCCTTTTATCCTCGAAGGGGTAGGCAGAGGTGCACATTTTACCACTGTACAATGTAACACCTTATAGGTATATCGAATCTACTTCCTATGGCAAGTTGTTTTGCCATAGGACAAAATCGAAATAGATAGAATATACCATGGTGTATACTTAACACATATTTATAATTTGTTTTCACATTTATGTGTATTTGAATCAAGGATAAAAACAAATGGAAGTGAAGGAATAAAATATTTATGTATTTTATTATTACTCGGTGAGATTGTGTTTTGTTTCCATGTAGACTGAATATTTATGTACGTAAGTACCTACATAGCAGGGTTATTGTGATTTGGAGGAACTTCATTAATAATTCTGTGTTTGTTCATAAAATCGCTTTCCATTGTAATTTCCAAGTATTACAATAAACCAGCTACTTCCGCGCGGTTTCACACGCTCTGCTCAGCTCCTATTGGTCGTAGCGTGATGTTTTATAGCCTGTAGCCATCCTCGATAAATGCGGTATCCAAAACAAAAATAATTATTCAAATCAGACTTGTAGTTACGGAGATTAGTGCGTTCAAACAAACAAACAAAAAATCAAACTCTTCCGCTTTGTATAATAGTATAAGAGTATAAGATATAGTTTAGTACTTTTTCACTGCCTCGTTGGCCGAATGGACGCAAGTGTGACTGCTGGTAAAGAAGTCTCGAGTTCGATTCCCAGATCGGATAAAATATTACTAGGTTATTAAAAAAATCTCAAGAATAGTACGAAATCCTATTACATGGAACTTATAACATAAATAGTGAAAAGTGGGTGTTACATTGTACAGTGGGATTAAGTGATGTAATCTGCACCTCTGCCTTCCTCTTCGGGGATAAAAGGCGTGATCAACATTGTCTACAAAACAGTTGCATTATATCACCTGCTTAAAACATCTTCAAATGACTTTAAAACCACGAAAACTATAGTTCTACTGAATTCTAGACGGTCTAAGATTGATTTTACAGAAGCCACTGGCCAGCAAACAAGATGTACCAAAGTATGTCGCAATACAACCAAAACTTGAGGAAACTAGAATATCTAAAGTCCTAAACTAACAAACTAGATTTCGAAATCATTGGTCCGAAAACAAACTTGGAACAAACTGGACTAGAGCTTATTTAGCAAGGCCCAAATATTTACAAGGAATTCTCATCCGTATTCCTGTAACTTAAGTCCTGGTTTGCTATAAAGGGCTCGGCACAAATGACTTTTTATTTTTTGCAGTCTCTTTCTTGTTACGCTCATTAGCCATATTAATTAACTAACTATCACACGTTTGGTCCACTCTCTGTTTCTGAACGGCTTTGAAGATAGTAGATAAACATTTACACTGTTGAACCTTCTTCGGTTAAGTTTTGTGTTTTCGAATAACTCGACCAGAAGCAAAACAAAACTGCGCAATATGAAAGGAACAACATAATAGATGGCAATATTTTTTTTATATGTGATGGAGTCGTCGTTTGATTACTGTATCGCCTGGTGGTAAGTCAAAGTCAAAGTCAAAGCGTTTATTGCAACTAAGTGTACAGATGATGGTTATAAAATTATTACAGTGCTTAATACTTAGCGGCCTCTTACAGACATTGCAACATTTTTAGTTATGTAGGTATACATTCATTGTTATTAACATTGTAGGTAGGTATATGTCACATCATAGTAATAATCAATTCAATAGGTATAATTGCTGTCGAGTTTAGGATGTCAATAATAAAATTATACAATGTCAAGGTATTACAATGTTATATTATGTCGAGTAGGTATAATGAATCCGTCATACATTTCGTTTGTATAGGGCAGATCGACGGTTCCCACATGAAATGAAATTATTTTATTTTGGACTCTAAATATTCCGTCACTGACTGAGTAGAAGCATTCTTTTATTAGGTATATCTTTAGTCGTTTTTGAAATACTAATATTGATTTTTCAGATTTTAATCCGATGCGACCTACGATGAAGCACGTCTGCCCATAAGCAAGTAATCGCTCGGGCCTTTAAGACATTCAGGTTTATACCCTGAGTGTGGGAGAGTCATGCTTCGGCACGAATGGGCTGGCTCGACCGGAGTTATACCACGGCCTCACAGAAAACCGACTTGAAGCAACGCTTGCGTTGTGTTTCGTCGTGTGAGTGAGGTAACCGGAGGCCCAATTACCCTCCCCTTTCCCCAATCTCCCCAATCCCTGAATCCCCAACGATCCTCAAACTAAACTCCTAATCCCCAAAAGGCCGGTAACGCACTTGTAACGCCTCTGGTGTTCCAGGTGTCCATGGGCGACGCCGATTGCTTACTATCAGGTGATCCGTCTGCTCGTATACCGGTTTATACCATAAAAAAATACCCTTCAGGAAACACAATTATGTTAGTAGCAACATGGTATCTAGAATTACGTCTACGTCTTGGAAACCCATCATCATAATCAACAGCCTATTAATGCTCACTGCTGAGCAAAGCCTCAAGTACATATTATAATTCGGAAAAAGTGACATTGGTACTTGTAAGTAGTAAGTTTGAGGGTGTGCCCTTATGCATGAGAAGCAGACGTCTTAAACCTCCGGGCCACCACGACAATTCCAAATAAACCATTGTAAACCAAAATAAATAATTTTGTTTTCTCCAAACACACGGGTGCTATTAATGTTATACTAACCTTGCTAAAGACAAAACAAATTAACAGTACCTTAAAATTAACTTAGCACGCCCTTTGTAAATTAAAGTTTTTAACTTAAATATAAATCAGAGGACGTAAGTACAAAATATAACTTGACAAGCCTGGACTAAAGTTTTTGATGTGATCTAATCTACTTTCAGACTGGGATGAACTTAACACCATTTCTTACCTTAGCACGGAGTCTAAAAACTAAGACAAAGTGAATTTAAATTAGAACTACTAACTTCCAATTTGGAGATTGTTTGTTATTATAATTATAGCAGAGAATATTCAAGAATTGGAGCTTTCATTTTTAATTCATGATCTGAAATTCAACAGAACTTTCTTGAGACTTGTAAATTGTCCACTGATTGATAGAAAAATTACCAACCTTAATAGGGTATATAACTAATTTTTATTTTAATGTCCGTCTGGTAGATTATTTTAAATCATAACACACGTATTTTTTAATTTCTTACAGAAGCGAATACTTTCGACGATATATTGATTTGAAATGTTGCGTGACGTCACTTCTATGTACATACATTTTATACGTAGAATTGACGTTTTAGCCCCCACTCTTAAACTTTGATTCGTTTTATCTAAGTATTGTTTTATTATATGACAAAATAAAAAAATACGTGTCTAATATTTTTTAATTACCTAACTTACGGACTAATTACATTTTTAATTTTCATACACTGTCATCACCCCAATTATGTTCAAATTCAGTTCACTACTAAAAATTTTAGGTAAACAATCTTAGCCTATTGTGTCTCAATATACCTCTAAATGCAAGAGTAAAATGTTCTCAACGTAATCACTATTTTCATATGATTCTTATTTTTAATACTTTAATCTTAATATATACTTGAAACAGTAAACAACTAATCCCACAAAGAATGTGTCCATTCTATTAACACAGAGTACAAAATTGCACCTGGTATCTGGCAATAGACACCTACAATATTACCATACGAATATTAATAGAACATACAAGGTACATCTCTATATCTTTCTGATATCCCCTTTTGGTGTTTAACCTATAACAAAACAAAAAGTCTATCTCTACGAAAGTAGTTTTTTTTATGGCATAAGCCGGTAATCGAGCATACGGGTCACCTGATGGTAAGCAATTGGCGTCGTTCATGGACACCTGGAACACCAGAGGCGTTACGAGTGCGTTATCGGCTTTTTGGAGATTAGGAGTTTGAGGATCGTTGGAGATTCAGGGATTGGGGAAGGGCCCTCCCCTTCTGCAATCATCCCAATCCTCTATCCTAATTGGGCCTCCGGTAACCTCATTCACACGACGAAACACCACGCAAGTGTTGCTTCACGTCGGTTTTGTGTGAGGCCGTGGTATCACTCCAGTCGAGCCGGCCCATTCGTGCCGAAGCATGGCTCTCCCACACATGAAAAATTAAAAATTATATTCCTCGCCAATTCATCACTGAATCACTTTCAAATATGAATGAGTTACAAAATGTACACTAGCAAACTAAATTAAGGTAGATAAGTACCTCAGTACTGTCAACTGCGTAATTTCCATTCATATTCATGAGTTAATTAAAACTAATGACTCGAGGTATTAATTTCTAAACTCATTTCAACTGAGAAATAACGTCCCTTGGAGACAGATGTGAAATATTCATTGTTAAGGTGGCAATTTTGTCCCTTTTTTGCTTTTTGGAATCTATTGGGCCTAGTTGGATGAAGTTTATTGTATAAGTATCGCTGTTTAAAGGTTAAAAGTAGAAAGGACTTGCGTGTGTTGTTTTATTTGGCTTTTGTATTTTGGGTAAGCTTTTTATTCGTTTATAGACTAAAAAATAACAGATTGATGCCTATTACCTGTTTATAGAGTGACTATGGGGTCTTGTGTTAATTTTTTACTTACACTTCGAAATGAAAACTTCTACAAGATACTTCTGCAAGATACTAAGTCAAAGTCAATGCATTTATTTCAATTAATCCTTGGTTAGGCACTTTTATAATGTCTAATTGAATAGTTAGAGAAGCTACGTGCTCGTTCCAAAGTGTAGTTTTGAATGGAGGAGAATGAGGATGAAACTCAATCATTACTTTTTCAAATAAAGTTTTTTAAAATCTCAAAAATACTATTTACATTATGTGAGAACAAGGTAACGACAATACAGCACCAAACTTAAAAAAATAAAGACGACTGTCATAAACATGGTACTCAAACATGTATATTATGCTAGTAATAGCCAATAGGATCACAGGATAGGATACAGCAAAATAATCTATGAAAGGTCTTTTCAAAGATCAATTACGAAGACAGCACTTTTAAATTATAACTACCCATAAAATTGTTAATGAAAAGGAACTCAGCACAAAGCAAATTCTTCGACCTTACCTACAGCATTGCGTTGTCAAATATTTAGCATCATAAGGTGCGAATCAGACCACACAAGTATGAAACATTGTAATAAAAAGTCGTTTAATGACTGACAATTTTCATAAATATACATACAATTTTACATTTTATAACGCTTGTTTCAAAGCTTATTATCCTGTGTCATTAAAAATTCGTATACTCTGCAGTTTTCGTAGTACCTTGTATATTATTATGTCCCTACTGATGAGAATAACCCTTGAACAATTAGATATAAGCAAATTAACGCCAAAGTATATATTAGTCCCCTGTTTTAGAAGTTTTTGTTTACGACTTTTTGTTGTGATGAGAATTATTTGAGACATCTGAAGAGTAGTTTTCGTATGTCTATGTTTCTACATATAGTTTGTTTTGAAAGCCTTATGCAAATTGAAATAAAAACTTGTCTTCAATAGTATATGCAGGACATAAATAAAATTAACATTGACTATTACTAAATGAAAATATATACAACTTAAAATATAAATAACTATGAACTAAAATAATTACACCTTAAAAAATAAATAAATAAAATTAACATTGACTATTACAAAATGAAAATATATACAACTTAAAATATAAATAACTATGAACTATAATAATTACACCTTAAAAAATAAATGAAAATGCTATCTTAATTGAATCATCAACCAAGTTGGGTAAGTTTTGTGTAAGGTTAGTTTTGTATTTTAGGCGTAGACCACTCATAGCAGTTAGAGTTTTAAACAGAGTAATAATATTATAACTTACTTATTAGAACCACAATTCACAAATAAGATAATTTGGAACTTTTTTATTATATTAAACAGAGAAACAAACGGTACAGGTGGTCCAGTACGCCCTGGTGACCTTAATCTAGTTGGGATACAGCCAGGAGAAAGCAGAAAAAGAAAATCAATAGTAATAGGTTTACATTCACATCATAAAGTACTTGATTTTCCTCGCAATTTCATCCGTTAGCAAGCGCCAAGGGTTTATTACCGTGCACTAGACACAATAACTGTATTCTTGCTTGCTATGTAGTTGTATTGTTGAATTATTATTCAAAAATACCAAAACTATATATTTGTAGTTTTGGTATTGCTACCTATTGGTTATGTGCAAAGCCAGTAGTGGTGAACAGATAACGACCGCAGCGCACAACACGGCAGAAATTGGAAACAAATGCGGATGGTGCAAACCCGGTTATTATATTCATTTTACAGTAAAACTATTGAATAAATTGCACCTAAATAATGTCAACAATACTATTTTAATGTGTGGTTTTGTTTATATATTTGCAAAGAAAATTATAATGTTTTCATTGTTATTATTTGACAGCTTCCGCAAATGTTGTAAACGCTACGCGTCGCCACCGTCGCGTCACGCACATAGCCAATACCTATTGGTAATACTCTTCCCGAATCGGGACTCTGAACCCAAGCTACCTTGCTCAGCATTCACACTAGTTCTCCCTCTATGACCAACAAGACAATCATAAGAAAACTACAGAGAGAGAGAAAAATAAAAACCAAAATGTTTGTTTACAAGTCATGCCCCCATACTAGTCGTACCTACATACGGTACAGTTACGTAAACGCAGCGATAACGCAAACACTGTTGCACAAGTGAAACAAGTTGATAAGAAAAAAGAAACGCAGTAAACTGAACTATGTAATGAACAACAAGTTATAGGAATATTAAACACTAGCTGAGCCCGCGATTTCGTACACGTGGAATGATGATTCACAGCTCCTCCCCCGTAGTTGATAGCATAATAATATGTAGCCTATATGTTGACCCGACCTGTTAGTAATATTCATGCAAAATTTGAAGTAAATCCATGCAGCACTTTTTATGTTCATCCCGGACATACATACAGAACAGTGAACACTGTGAACTGTGAAAAGTGAACATTTTCCTACGTGTTTATTATATGTATAGAATAGATAGATATGTAGATATAGATAGATAGATTTAAGCCTTTACGAACTAACATAAAAGATGAAAATACTTATAAGTTCAAAGTTTGTTTGAGTTTGTTGTGCTGTTATACTTACTTTTGTAACCAGACGATTTGTTTTGTTTTCGTGTCTTATCACGATAAGAATCTGACGTCAGCTTCATCCATGTGATGGTTTATTAACGTTTTACCACAGTAAGGAATGGTTGTATTAGTCTTTTTTTATACCACAAATATATGGCAAAATAATCACACGGCTCACCTGATGTTAAGCGGTTACCGTAGTCTATGTACGCTTGCTATACTTACGGCATTCCATGCGTCTTGCCGATCCTTAAAAAACCTATTTACTACCTTCTTGAAGAACCCTATCTTGTAGCCCACTGGGAAAACTACGGTACCGGGTTCATTCCACAATTGGAGGGCCCGTTTGAGGAAATTCCTCTAAAACCGAACTATAATCTGTACATCAGACCCATAATCTATTTATTTATTTACCCACTTCTTGTTTGTAAGATAATTGTTCCCACAATATCTAATATTAAATCCCAGTCCCGATACTGTGTACCTAGGTTATTAATAATACATCAACAGCCCACTGCTGAGCAAAGCCTCTTCTCACACGGAGAAGGTTTGAGCATTAATCACCACGCTTGCTCAATGCAGGTCGGCGAAATCAAACTTCTAATTAGAAATTATAAGTTTAGGTTTTCTCACGATGTTTTCCTTCACCGTATGCCAGTAATCTTAGAAAGTACATACTCTGAAAAAGTCACATTAGTACTGGCCATTGATAGGTTTTGAACCCGCATCCACAATCTCTTGCATGAGAAGTATGTTATTAGTAATCACTTTCCTACGATTTTATTATATTTATAGATACTTTGCTTAATTAAATTGAACCTTAAAACGTCTTACTTCACAGACCTACTTGTAGCCACACGCCCATAAAAACAGTAGATGTAAATTTTGAGTCATAAAACATAATATTGTATAACCACCCACCTCTACCCATTTAACATGACCACAGAAAGGGACGGCCGGCCGTAAAATCTGTTAAACAGATTTGGTTTAATTTAAAGCAATGGTTCATTGTAATTACAGCGATAGAAAAGCTGGGAACCTTTTATCACAGACGTTAAACTGAATTAAAATTTTATTCCATTTTGAATTGTTATTTTTAAGTCAAGTTTTTTACGATTTTTTTACGCTTTCGTAATCATCTTCAAAGGAATCTTGTAAGTCTCTAAATCATTTTTAAAGAACTAGAAATTTATGTCAAACTGATTAATGATTACGATATGTTTTTATTAGGTACCTGCCTAAAAAGACGATGATAGTAAAGATGAGATGAATTAATGTATTTTCTTGACATAATGCGATCTTAAATCACATTAAATTTTCTAATCAACGTACGTACATCGATCAACTCAACGATTGCAAAAAATTCGTCTTGAATTACGTTTTTTTAAGAACTGGTGCCTAATAGTTATTTGTGACTTTGCCTGGGTGAATGAAAATTTCATGAAGATCAGTTATTCAGTTGAAAAGATAAAGCGTAAAGAGGCATTAAAAAAACAAACTTTCTTTATTTAGTAGTTAGTAATCACAGCTATCACAATACTCCTAATATTGCCTACTTTTCATTACTTACCACACCATGAACATAACCAAAAACACTCTTATATCAGTCAGCAGCAAGAAACAAACAAGAAGCACCTATTTGATAAAAAAAAACAAATTATAAGAGAAGAAAAAAGTACAGAGGCTTACAATGAGTAGTAGTACAAGAACAAACACAAAAACATAGTATAACAAAATAGTAACAATACAATATTAACTCAGAAATTAAATATTAATAAAGCAAGATAACATTTAATAGCGCATGCCCTTTGTCACAAGGCCCTCCATCTCAGCATTAAGTTGAGCCTATATGCCCATCGCTGATTTTCAGATGGCAACCTGATCACAAAAACACATCACTAGTTACAAAACTAGGTAACAACAAAAATCCTGTTTTATTCAACTTAATTAAAGCAGATAGTACTTTGGCGTAATTCACTAGAATTATTAATTACAAGGATAATTGGCTGGCCTTGTCTTCACTCCCTATCTTGGATGACATTAATATTATATGACCCGAAGCCTTTAGATTTAGCGATCACTTATCCTTTGTTGCTTGTTCAGCCTAGGTAATGGGGATATTTGCTCTTCGCCTTTTCTTAATGAAGTCTGTATTGGGGTCAAGTCAATTTCTGGTATATAAGATTATATTGTGGTATATTAGGTGTTGTACCTGACTCGACTTTCTTGATGGCTGAGTAGTTATTAGCACCACTGGTGAAATGTCCTTAGTCGATGGTGTCTTTGTCGACATCAATTTGTACAAACACGTCCAAACCAGGCTAATGTATTTTTAAACAATGCTGACTCCAGTTAGAGTTCAAAAAAAAAGGATGTTTAGAAAACCCCATCTTTTTTTTGAGATTTTACTATTACCTTGAACTTCTTGGCTAATTGATCAATGAACTTAGTAGGTTACCTTCCCGAGTTTGAACTGAAGATCGACAGTCAAATACACATATATTTAAGCTAAATAAGGCAGTAAATCCATTATACAAATGTACCTCCAAATTAGACGTTTCCACTTAGAAAATTGGTACCAAATATGGATGACCCTGAACTACTTATATACATACATATTCCGATAAATTACAGTTATTACGTCTCCTAATTGTTGCACCTACGCAGTCCTAATAATAATATACCAAAATATGTAATTTATGAACCAAAAACGTCGATTCCAAGGTCGTATATTAAATCATTATTTGTTGTATAATTTGAACGTCATATTTGGGTAATGTAATGAATTTGGTAGATGGATTTGTCTGTTTTTTGTGAAACTATGATATAGCATTACGGCTTTTATTCTTCGAACAGGTAAGGAAAGGATAAGTAGTGAAAAAAAAAGTTACCGAAGAAAACTTAAAACTTCTTATTATCTATACAGATAAATACAATTGGAGAATCTGTTTGTAATATTAAATAAACCGCTTTTTACTACATGCATATGAATATAGATACGACTCACATAACAAAACAACTTTTTTTTTATTTTTGTCTGTATGACTGTACTGGCTAATCTCTAGAATGGGTGGACCGATTTTGACGGGAGTTTTATTGGTAGGTAGCTGATCTACTAAGAAGTAATATCGGTTACATTTATTTTGGAAAATTGAAACAAAAAAGTTATGTCCTAAAATTCATATTGTACGCGGACAAAGTCACGGGCAACAGCTATTTTTATATAAAACCAAACGATTTTTCATTGTTACAAAACGGGAGTAGGTGGTATAAGTTTTAAAATGGCATATGTGCAAACTGCAATAGAAGGATAATATCGGTGCAGAAACTAGACCAGTCCCTCAAGGGACCTGTGTCGTTTAGCTCGTTACCAGGAGCCGTCTGCGTGGTGATCGTTTCCTCCTTATATTGATTGGTCCCTATGGTTTGAAGATTAATTACAGCAATATAAGACTCATTACTATAGGAACGTCCATATATCTAAATATGAAAACCTAATTCTGAGCTTCTTCCTTATTTTCTTCTTCTGACTGCACGGTTGGTGCGGTGGCTGGGCAACTGTATCGCACCGTACAACTCTTTGTGTAATCCACAAATAGTTGTGCCAGGTCTGGGTGTCATGTGTATGTGTAATTGTATGTTTGTAAACGCACCCACGACGCAGGAGATAATCCAAGAGTGAAACAAGTGAAACAAGTCAAACAAGTGTATGTATATCTGCAAATAGGTTACAAGGCAGCACTTTTACATGTCAATAAGAGTGGGGTACGCATTATTTATAAAAAAAATTAAACCACCTGTTTGAACTGACAAGGAATTAAACTAGTACTGAACACGAGTGAGTAATCATAACCACGATAGCTATTCAAAGATAAACATCTCAACATCACAAGGTCAAAGGTAACCTCGAAAGAAAATTTTATAATTCATAAACACCAAGAATTTTCCCTTAAAATGAGATCTTATGGGTCATACTTCAAGGGTAATTCACCCTTATACCTACAGAATTGCATTAATTGACAGTAATGGGGGAAGCTTTGGGTAATGAGAATTTAATTATATCCACTAAACAAAATAATTAAAATGGAACGGAAAGGTCGAGGGGTAAAAGATTTATTTGAATAAAACGAACGTGGTTGAGTAAACTAATGACTGTTCTAAAAGTTGTTTTGACTATCAATCTTGACTTTGAAGAATGGTACCTACCACACAACATATAAAGAAGGTACCTATCTAGAGGTACACTAATAGATGATAGTTTACTAATTAAATGTTGTATGTTTGACATAAATATATTTATAGGAGCCTAACGCCCGAATACTGAAAGGCAATTATATAAGTTGAACCTGAAGATCGTGCCAAAAATAATTTGTAGTAACAGAATTATCATCAATAGCCGGAAGACGTCCACTGCTGGACAAAGGCCTCCCCCTTAATTAGTATTAGTGACAGAATTATATTTAAGCGCAACGTAAAATTTTGTAGCCTTTCAGCATTCGACCGTAAGACTTTACCACTACAAAGTAAGAAATTATTCTATTCTAACACTACAGAGGATAGACCAGAGGGTTCATCAGCAATACCTATGTGTTTGTATACTGAATGTGTCCCAAAGCTGTGACCAAGCATCGAGAGGAAAGGCAACAACGTCTTCAAAATTGATAAAGACCTACCTCCCTACTCAACAAGCCACATCATACGTGAGAATTTTGGTAACTGTGAAATGGCTTTTGCCAGCAGAAAACATCTTCAGACAACTAATATCGAAACCTTTTTTATGAGATAAGCCGCTAAACGAGCAGACGGATCACCTGATGGTAAGTAATCGGCGATGCCCGGGCCTCTGGTAGCCTCACTCACACGAAAGACAACGCAAGCGTTGTTTCACATCGGTTTTCTATAAGGCCGTGGTGTCACTGCGGTCGAGATGACCTATTCATGCCGAAGCATGGGCATTCCCAAACTTAAAGCAATTCTATGATAAAATTTGCGATCATACAAAAAGCAAAAATGTATAGTGGATAGTATCAGATGGCTCTCTATGTTTTAGCCCACACAAGACAAAGTACTTAAGTTTACGTAAATTACAATATATAATGAGATAAACATTGAATAATTTCATCACAACGATCAATTCAGAAAACAGTTTCCTCACAATGTTATCAAGATCGGGCGATATCAATATACGGGAGATAATTTTATCAGAAGCAAAAATAGGAGCGATAAAAATAACTGGTGTTACACCATATTATCTTCGCTATATACGCCGTTGTAATATTGGTTTTATTATATAAATATAAGTACCTACGTATTTGGTATATTGTTATTAATAAGTAGGTATATTATGTACCTATTTGTTTATTATGCTTTATCGCTGATGAAACGAACGAGTATTCGAGTTCGCTTAAAAAAATGTTGTCGGAAAAATGTAGAAAATTCTAATACATAACATAACTTAACATCACGCCTTTTATCCCCGAAGGGGTAGGCAGAGGTGTACATTATGACACTGCACAATGTAACACATGCTCTGTGCAATTCTGATGATTTACCTGTCCTGAAAATCTAGAAATCTGAATTTAGTTTTACTCTTTTCGTTCAACATAAAAATAATGAACTACAATTTGTAACTATCAACTGCTTCCATAAACCATTAAATGCAAATAAACATAGGTACTTCCTACACAAACATATTTTTATTTTTTTTACTTTGATGCAAATAATATTTTTCGTATTTATTTAATTTTATTTCACACGCAAACCTACCGCAAATCAAACATGGCGCCTAACCATGTTCGTTCGATCATCCATTCGGGAAATGATTGCCTTCTAATATCGTTACTCGCATCACTGGCTCTGCCCTTAAGCTTTTTTTATATTTTTTCATACGGAATCCAAATTGGGAAGTAGGAAATGCATCTCCGGCCTTGTGATGCATTGATTTTGTTAAGCCTCAGTGGTTTGACAAATAACTTGTTGTTGTTAAACAACGGTAAATTGCGTTTTACTTTTATACGTGGAAACGTCTTAAGAGCAACGGGTTTTAACTGGTTTAGAATCTTTATAGTTTAAGTTGCGTGGGTTTTAGTCCCTATTGGGTATTACGATTATTATTTTTCTTAGAAATTAGAGAATAGTAACGTAAGAAGGCTTAGATACAATTCTTATTTTTTTCCTTTAATGTTATATTATGATTAGTTTTGTTGCGGATTACAAATTAGAACGTTTTGTGGATCAATATTTCAGTTCGGGCTATTGTGAACATTAGAACACTAACATCATTTCCAAAAGTTGCAATATTTTTTTATTTTTTTTAAGGGGGGAAAATCATCGAATGACTGCTCCCGCCTGGGTGAGGCGGGAGGGAGTGTCAGACTCTTACTGACTAAAAACCACCCCGTTCCTACTCCTTCACTTCGAGCCGGAGCCCCGGTAACCAGTTAGGTTCTCTGCGATTCCATATCGGCATCAGCCCTATTGGGCCTCATCCGTGGTGGTGTAATGGCTCTTTGAGGACGCGCGGAACGCGACGCGCCGTACGCTCGGGAAAAGTTTCTCGCTTTAGAGCGAACTTACTGATTCTTTTGAAACAATCCTTAATAATACAATATGTCATAATCATTACCTCCCTAAGTACACAGAAACGTGTTTTATGTAATTTTCAAACGATTGTTTCCGATAACACGTTACGTAAGAAACCAATGTTTATTAAACGCAATGAAACGAGAAAACCGTTATTTCCTACACCTTAATTGTTCGGTTTTTAAAGGATTTGAAATGGTGAACCAAATTATGAGTCATACTATAATGTGGACTTTATTGGTTAAAAGATTCTCGAATGCAAGCCACGTACTGGCAGAGCCTCTGGAAGTAGGTGATTTCCAACGAGTTAATCTTGAAGTCTTTGAAGGAGAAGTAAGCTAAGTTTAGCAGTCGATGCTGATAAAATTGATGATGATTTTGTTGGTAGGAATTAAACGCAAGACATTTGAAAAACAAAATATAAATTAATAAAAGGGCATGGTAAATACCACCAATCATGATTACTGCCGTATGAGACCTCCCATAGTAATTTGTACGTACAAAACTTCCCAGTATTAATCATTGTTTGGATTCTGTGAACATAAAAAACAAATTAAATAACGGGTTTCAATCCCCAACGAGTACAGGATATTAAATTTCTAGGGTAAACTGATATTTCATGTTTACAATACACCACAAATATGTAGGTAGGGTATCAAAAAATATTGCTCTGAACTTGTTTCTGTATAAACATATATCGACAATATTGTGTGAAACTTTTTTTATAAATCAATGCAAATATGAATTTCTGTTTTCCGGGAACTGGAATCAGATATTGTAAATATAAGTTATAGGTTTTAATTGATATGTGTATGTTAATATTACATATTAATATTTGTTTAAAGTATGAATTGTGTATATTTCTTCAATGTTTACGCCAAATAACAGAAGTATATTGAAATATCTATTCACATTTATGAACATTGTAATCTTATTGTTTCATTTTAAATAATGTTCGTAGAAAAGGCATTTTGTATTTCCACCACATTTTTTTTTCTAATCAGTGATAAAAAAAGAAACTGCTAATTATTTTATTATCAGCTTAAATGAACCACTCGATTTTCAAATACAAACTTCATAAAGGGATTCCAAAAGTGTGGGAGAGCCATACTTCGGCACGAATGGGCCGGCACGACCGGACCAATAGCACGGCCTCACAGAAAACTGACGTGAAACAACGCTTGCGTTGTTTTGTCGTGTGAGTGAGGAGGTTACCGGAGGCCCAATTACCGAATCCCCCACAATTCTCAAATTCCCAATTCCCAAAAGGCTGGTAACGCACTTATAATGCCTCTGGTGTTTCGGGTGTTCATGGGCGCCGCCGATTGAATACTATCAGGTGATATACCGGTGATAGGTCGGTAAACTAGTTACCGGTTTATACCATAAAAAAATCTAAATTCGTTAAAAAATTCATTAGGCAGGTGAGTGTTGAGCTTGATTAAAACGATTATTAATAGAAATAATAACCAATAACCTTTAGGTTACACGTGTATAAAAAACGTCCAATATGATGTGACCTTTAGTCCCTTTGATACTTGAGATTATAACTGTCACAGCCCCACTGGGTCCCTACCTTCACCCCTTCATATTTTATTCAATACTACCTTTTGTTTCATCATCCATTTTTCCCAGAAAGCAATTTTTATAGTTGACTTAACAATAAGTCCCTGATTTTCTTCCTCGAAGTTGAAAGTATTGAAAATTCTGATCATGGTATACGTATTTATGCCAGTTTTATCACAATTAGACTAGTAGTTTTGTATGACAGAGTGACGTAACACATTTTTCATCTCTTCTAATAACATAACATAACATAACATTACACCTTTTATCTCCAAAGGGGTTGGCAGAGTTGCACATTATGCCACTGTCTCTTTTAATAATATTTTCTGCTTTATTTCGTTGCGGGATCCAAGATATATTCATGTCCCTGGGACGCGCCGGACTTCAATGTTCCGGTATTTTCATGGTTGTATCTGCTGTAGATCCTGGCTTACAGGAGTTGCAGGAGTTTTTGGGAGGTTCAAATTCAAATTTAAATTCTTTATTGCGTTGGTTTAGGTTGTCGCGGTCACATTTTAGAATATCATACGACATAAGCTTACGATCTGAAAAGTCTGAATTCTGAAATTAAACAACTCGTTTCTGAAAGCCCATTCTATACTATCTCAAAAGGTCTGATCCGCCCGATCTTCAAAACCGCTACAAAGTACTTCAGGAGCATGATACAACAAAACAGAGTGCACCTTCGGAGACTCGTAAATCATTTGCGTACAAAAGATGAGTTAAACAATGTTCGTCGCCTATTGTGAAATATAGGTACTGGTGTACAAAACAGCGTGTTGCATATTTCGTCCCATTGGAAGAATAAAGTGTTATAATCACATATGTCAAAATTGATATTATGGTAAATTCGTAATCCTTATAATGTAAACTATCGATTGATACTATTTTTATATATTTTTTTCGATTAATTCAAAAGATACAATGCTCGAATAAAGTTTTATCCGCGCCGACTACGTAAAATAACTACGCATGATCACATACAACAATATTCTCCGCCTTGCTCCCGCGCAATTAGCTACGCGTGCCGTGTCGCTTCATCCTAAGTAACGTTGTTCGACGAAGTAGCAGCGAGTGGTGTTTGTTACAATGAATACCCAAAATTTTATAAAATGTCGTTGTATATAATGGTTTGATACAATTTACACGACGTTTTATTAATTTCCCACAAAGACAGTATTTACAATCACATAAAACATTATTTTACGAAATACCAAAGCTTACTTATTAGAACTTAAATCTGAACTAAATACTTTAATAATAACTTACATAACATTACGGTATCTAATAGCACTTGTCTAATTTTTCCCCTATTTTTCCAGTTTCTTATAAACTTAGTACATTTTACTACGTAAAATTATGTATGTTTTTCGTCCGTAAGTACGCATAAAACATTATTCTACAAAAAAAATTATTAAAGTTAGTGCCGTATATGCAAATGACACTTTTTTTTACCAACCGTTTTATTATAAAACAATATTCGAAATCTTAAAATTGCTATAAAATGGTTAAATTTAATTTAAACTATGAACAGCTTATTCAATAATCTATTAACAACTAAATGTACAGTTTTAGGTAGGTACAGCAAAAAAGTATCTAATAAAAGTTTACATTAAAAATACCAATGGACCTAAACACAAGAGTGCACGCGTCCCTTTTTTGACATCTTTGCTTGCGTGCTCCGCTGTATTAGAAAAATCGAAATAGTTTATTTTTTCAAACTCCCAGTTTAGAGCAAAAAAAATTAAACAGTGACACGTGAAAAAGTGAGTGCGTACTACCACAGTAAACCACTCGAGCGCTCATCAAATTACACATATCTAAGTTATGTACGTATTTTTATTAAACTGTTTTTTTTTAACTATTATGTTATGCATATACTCCTTGTTACTTTTACAGAATTAAAAGAAAAACAATTATGTCCAATATAATTTTTTTAATGATGATTTCTCAAACGATGAGGAAGCAGCAGGGAGCAGGGGCTCAATTGGTGAGCTTTGTGGTACCAGTGGAACAGACGGCCTTTGAGTTGGAATTTACATTAAGTAGGAAATATAAAATAAAGTACACCACCAAGACGAAAAAAAGATGTTTGAATCGGAATACACCAAAGAATTGCAATTTTACTTAAATATTATAACAAGCAAGCGACGCAATACGCGACAAAACTATAATTAAAACTGCATGAGATAAGTACTGCAACAGCACTATCGTAGAAGACGATTACAGAGACCGCCACAAAAATTAAAGGAAGGTAATCGTAGAAGACATGATCACTAGCGTTTGTGACCATGTGAACTCATTTGCATCTATCCAATCACATTATTTAAGAAAAAAGACGACGAAATGATATCTAGACGGTAGTATATTGTCCGAATGTACAAATTTCAACAGAGATGCACTCAAATAGGTTCAGTATTTTAAGCGATAGATTGTCCCGGAATTTTAACGCTGAGTTCCTATCCCGTAGGATTTCCAAAATATAACAATCAAAAGTCCTTTCCTGTGCCAGTGAACCGTAAACTAAATTTCAATCAAATACGTTCAGTGGTTTAAAAGATAGAGTCCTGAGATATAGCACATATTCTACTTCTGGGACTTCCGTGTTATTACTTTGGTACTAATAATGTGGCCTGATTTGTATCGGTATTAGACGCTACTAATATACTATTACCTAAAGGAGACGGGCAAACTGTCATAGTAAATTCGATCTCGACGGACTAAAAATTACTTTTGAAAAATAAAATACTACAGGTTTTCAAGGAGTAATACTACTATTTAACTGCATTAGGATCAGGGATTCTCTAATTCAATGAACTGAATACGTTATTTTCATGGACTAGTTTCTACCGAAGGCTTCGCTAGCGCCCTTTTAATGGATTGGGGATAGGTCTCCAAAAGAAAAAAAAGCATTTGTTTTTAGTTTTCTATTGGCAGCTTAAGCAATATTTATGGTTGCTTTGTCACAAATCGGGTGACATTATCGAAATTTCTACACGGTTCCCTTCTTTTTCTCATCAGGGGTGTAGTATGTAAGATTCCAACGCTTAAAGAATTTTTAAAATCGGTTCCGTAGTAGCTATTCTATTCATACAAACAAAAATTAAATCTTTCCTCTTTAATAGACTAGTAGTTAGTATATTGTTTAAGTTAGTTTAGTGTTTTCAGAATATTTGATATACATAATTGTTTTCTATGTTTGAGACTAATTTTTAATATTTTTTGATTATATTCAGATGGTGGTAATTATTTATTGTGTTATTTGCAATGCATCCAAAAAGAATGACTTTAGATTGAATTGAGTTACTCGTGTGATAATATTTCATCTAATAGTAAGAGTAAAATCGTAATTTATAAAATAATGTGTTAGAATATTGATTATTACTAATCATGTTTTTATTATTAAGCTAACTTTATATTATAATTATATTATTATAGGACTGATTTATTCATAAGAATCACCACAGAAAGTATAAGTCAAAAAAAAATATTATAGATCACTTAAAACTAACTAGTTTTAAGTGATCTATAATATTTTTTTTTATGAATCACCATGTATTTATTTTGTAAGAATTGTAAGAGCATTATTCTGTTTTTCTGTCACCTATTTTAATAATTTTATAATAAATATCTTGATTAGCGTATTCCTCAAATTGTACGTAATCAGTTTGTATTTATTTTTAATTTACTCGTATATTGATTACTACATTGACTAATAAATAGATTAAGAAAACACCAACGTTTTTAAATATATAAAAATACCCAGTAATAATGATGAATTTAAAACCTATTCTACTTTCTTAGTATAACAATTTTATATAAAACACGGATACAATCGCCAAAATTGGTAAAATAATGTTTGATACGCAGATGTATCGTGAATAGTTTCGTCGAATATTGTTTTATGTATCCTTAAGACACCTCATTCAATATTTTTTTTGGCAAAAGAACGTTGTATGTGCACATGCGACCCATTATACTTGGAAAGGCATAGTTTATAAAATGAATAATTATATTAACATAAACGGTGCTAACTTCTGTGCATACTGTACAAATATTAAGTAGCTAGTATCATTTATAACAGATTTATAAGCAAATATGTGCGCGCGAAATTTATAATCGCTCTACTGAAAAGTCGACAATTTGCAAATAGAACATTATTCTACTAATGGGACGATTTATTCTTTGGGTTTGTTTAAAGGGTGTTATATGTTACGTTCTGGTAGGTTGACAGATTTTTGTGTCAATAATGTGTGAATGACTCGTGTAATGTTGCAGTACCGAACTGGTTGCCACCTAAAAAACCGTAAAAGGACACAAACAGACGGAGATTATGATAGTTAGACATCGGTTGGTGGAAATTACACTGGAGGAATTACGAGGAGAAGCCTATTGGGAAAGGAGGAATTTGGGTCTTCAAAAACCTCACTCTCTTATCTAAACATAACTTTCCCACGTCAGTTTTCTATGAGGCCTTGTCATTATTGCTATCACCCGGTCCATTCATGCCGAGGCTCTTCAACGTGAAACAAACTTATCAATATCACACCCTATACATGACACTGTACATCGTATACCTTAACTACGTTACACCCTGTATATGATACTGTATATTATATACCATAATTAGTCACGGACGTTGCCAACAGAGGTCGGCAGTGATTTGCAACGTCATGTACAACCAATTCATCAACTCCTGAAGGTACGTTCTAACAATGGAAAATCGATATCTTTACACCGCTACTCGGTCGTTTTATTTTTAGATGGCATTGATAAGCGTTATCGTGTTTTGTTAAAAATAAAAACTGTTTAATTAGTATTTTTTGAGGCCGTACCTGTGTAGTTCATAACTGACTTTTTTAGTTTTTCATTACATTTAATGCGTCGTTTTTATAATCTTACTGATTATGGTACAATATAAAGACTGAAAAGATGTTATTGGGTTCAATAAATAGGAGTTCATAATATTAAGTTCTCGATATGGCAATAGGTTTTCGGTTTATATCAATAGGGTTGCTTCCAATTACGAAAGCAACAAGTACAAACAAACAACACTAACAACTAGCGAATTTTAAATCAATAATTTCAAAAAAGTCTCAGTAGTAGCACGGAGTCTGGAAATGTGCCTGGTATATGGCAATAGGCTCACCCCCTATTACATGGGACTCATAACATAAATAGTGAAAAGTGGGTGTTACATTGTACTGCGGCATTAAGTGCCGAAATGTGCACCTCTGCCTACCGTTTCGGGGATAAAAAGGCATGATGTTATGTTATGTTCCTATTTCACATCTGGCTCAAGAATCAATTTGAAAAAACGTGCAATCAATTTGATTTAATAACTAACCACTAAATATATGACAGAGATTACAGAGAGCACTATTATAAAGAAAAACAACAACAAAGTGCAAGCCTTGTGTCATCCAAGGTCTGATTAGATAAGTCAGTCAGTCAGTCAAGACTGAACCACTGAACTGAAACAAAATACTGCACTCAATTAAAACGAGGAATTCCTTGAAGTAAACATGTTGTTTTTTATTACTTTAACTTGTAAACAAGTCACTGATGGCCATTAGATAAATATGGTCGTCACGACAATGTATTTAACATATTGTTTAAATATATTACAGTTACGTATAGTTTGCACCTAAATTATACATAAATATATACATAACTTCACACCTGTCTCCCATGGGGGTAGGCAGAGACTTTACTTTTAATTTGGCCCTAAAAACC
The DNA here is from genome assembly GCA_902850265.1 of Spodoptera littoralis. Taxonomy (NCBI): domain Eukaryota; kingdom Metazoa; phylum Arthropoda; class Insecta; order Lepidoptera; family Noctuidae; genus Spodoptera; species Spodoptera littoralis. Next base: position 10,935,525 of record LR824538.2, on the reverse strand, counting down.
TAATATTTAGTCTATAAACTGAAATCAAAACATTTGGACATTCAATAAACGTTACAACCTACCTATAGAGGTAAGGCAGCACAATCCAACAGGAAATTACGAGGCAAACTAACGCATAATTTTCCATTCATTCCTAAAGTTAATTACACTTAATAGAACCAGTTTTGCACCCCCAAGGAAGGGAGTGACGATCATAAAAATAGCCACGTCAATTATGATAAAAAGCCCCCAAACGAACCTTGATGTTTTCTACCCCATATAACATGGGGTTTTGGGGCAGGGGAACTTTTTGTAAACAACCCCGGAGTTAAGCTACTTTGTAAATTGTAAAGCAAATCCAATTTCAATTTGTAAAGTTAATTGAATGATTGCTTAATATTTTGTAAATTTCCTTTTGAAATACTGCGTTTGGAGTTTTTAGATTATTAGGTCATTATTGCTTGTATATTTATTTTAGTAATGCTCTCTATGTTGTTGTAAACTTGATTACTAAAGCAAAAAGGTAAGTAGAACAAAGTATCGTTGGATTCTTAGAAATGTTCATCTTGAACAGTTATCAAAGTAGTCTTTGTATCTAGGTAAAACTTTCTAGAATTTCATCAGGATACTATACTACATATATTGTAATCTGTTTTAATATAATGCATTCTACATTATTAGTTACAATACCTTTCAAGTACAAGGAAAAGGGGTCTTGGGTTCAATTCCCGGATTGGGCAAAGAATTAACTAGGTACTGGGTTTTAAAAAAATCTCAGTAGTAGCACGAAGTCTGGAAATGTGCCCGGTATATGGCAATAGGCTCACCCCCTATTACATGGGACTCATAACATAAATAGTGAAAAGTGGGTGTTACTTCTGTGTGCACCTCTGCCTACCCCTTCGGGGATAAAAGGCGTGATGTTATGTTACGTTTCAAGGGAAATGTCAGAAATACAAAAATAAAGACCTTATCATCTATTAACATTCATATCAGATCTTTTGAAAATCACCCAAAAGCAAAAATTCCGATAAATAAAAACAAACAAAATGTATTATAGAGGTAGAGAACAGCTTCGTAAATATTTACCTCGATGTGGAGAGTGCGAAAAAAATCTTGTTTGCCGAACTTAAGCGGTTGCGGCATTTGCGGCTTAAGGCTTCTCCTATATACATAAGTACATTTGTTATGGGGTTTCGGAAATACCCCTAAAATATCCCCCGGGCATCTTTGTGGGTGAATTAATTTCGTGTCTCGGTATAATTTTAACGATTTCCCAGCTTAACAGTCTTGCGGTTATCGTGGAAAATTCCTGTAATATGTTTGTTTGTGTAAGTGTATTTACGACAGCTCTTGTGTCAGGGACTAGGCAGACGTGTATAATACCTATTAGTTGGTGATAAGAAAAATAAGAGTCGTGGTGGCTCGGAGGTTTAAGACGCCTGCTTCTCATGCATAAGGGTGCGGGTTCGAAACCTACCAACGGCAAGTACCAATGTGACTATTTCCGAGTTATATGTACTTTCTAAGATTATTTAGACACCACTGACAAACGGTGAAGGAAAAACATCGTGAGGAAACCTCGGCTTATAATTTCTAATTATAAGTTTGAAATCGCCAACCCGCATTGAGCAAGCGTGGTGATTAATGCTCTAACCTTCTCCGTGTGAGAAGAGGCTTTGCTCAGCAGTGGGCATTTATAAGCTGTTGATGATGATGTTGATGAAGAAAAAAAAAGTATAAATGTGAGTTTGTAAGCCTTATGTGTATGTTTGTTACACAATAACGTCAATACGACTGAAGGGTTCAGAATGAAATTTGGAACAGGGATAGATTTTGGTCTGTAATAAGAGCGGAACGCGGGCAAAACCGCATGCAGAAAACATTTCATTAGTATACTAGCTACTTCCGCGCGGTTCCACTCGCACTGCTCGGCGCCTATTATTCATAGCCTTCCTCGATAAATGGGCTATCCAACACAGAAATAATTTTTCAAATCGGACCAGTAGTTTCGGAGATTAGCGCGTTCAAACAAACAAACAAAAAACAAACTCTTCAGCTTTATAATATTAGTATAGATTAGTTTCTTTGTACTGTGATAGTGAATAGGCGTTCACTAGATACAAAGTAGGTTATGGTGAAATATATATTAATGCTTTTGTTCGCCTCTAGAATCGAAACCTGCTACCCTCCTCATCCCACATATACACTTAACAGTATCCTCATTCATGGCTTACATTTTATTCAAGGAATATTATATGACTTATAAAGGCCGGGATTTTATGCCTGTTTCGTATTTTTGTGGCATATAAAACTGTTTTATTACCGTCGTGTAATGTAATCTAATGAATTAGTTGAAGCAGACAGGGTGTAAGCAGGACCGAAAATGGGACAAAATATAAAAAAAAATTGACATTCTTGAAATTATATTTTTGTTTAGTAATTGCTACTTACTTCATCGTCCCATAGGCAATTCGATTACCTGTTCTTATCGACAATACAATATTTATCTAGAACGTAGAGGATTAAGTGGGAGGCCTTGGTCCAGCATAGGACGTCTTCCAGCTGTTGATTATGAACTAGGAAAAATTAAACAGGACTTTCTTTGTCATCTAGTTAGGAATGGTAGCAAGGTTTGATATATCATCCCTATTTCAGGAAGCCAGCTATTAACGAATGCCCTGCCCAGCTCTGGGCCTTGAGCCAAAAGCCACTTCAGCGGTTGTCTACAGAGAGAGTAGAAATCAAAATGTATGGGGATGACGCTGACAAGTGTCAAAATGTACGTCAAGTCCATATAATTTGGTTTTCTATTCTACATGTAGACAAGCGCTAAATGGAATTTGGCTACAGCTGTTGATCTGATCGGTCCAAAACATTTTTAGGTACTTTCCAACAGACACCTACTACGTTATTAGGTCAAGATATTCAGTCTATTGGAATGTAGGGACATAAGCCAAACACCCCATGCTATCATCATGTTATACCCCGCTACCAGTCACACTTTAATTCATAAAACCATCTGTCAGCACGTTTCTCTATAATAACTGGACAAAAGTTGACAAATTTTCTATAATTTGAAAGTTTATTTCTTACGTTCAAGTCTAGAAAGTTCCATTCTTGAGGGAACGAGAATAGTGAATGCAAATGGGAATGAGTTTGAAGCTTACTACGAAACGTTTGCATGAAATAATGGATTTCATTGAAGTTCTGTTTTATATTCTGGGTATTTTGAAGTCAGGATAAATTGTGCCAGCTGTTCTCGTTATTTTCAAATTGTGTAAAGAAATGTAAAGACATTACAGTATTTTGAAAATATCTCAGTAATAGTACTGAGTCTGGCATTGTGGATAGCAATGGTTAACAGCTAAAATAGAACTCATAACAAAGGGCTTATACAAAACCGTGTATAGAAACGAGACCATGTTCGTCACTCTGATTGGTTGGTTCATTAAAGCCAGCCAATCAGAGCGTTTAACACGGACTCATTTCGATTACTTTAAACATAAAACAAATTCGTACTAGGGAATTAGGTCTAGTGAAATGTGGGCGGTATATTGTACTATTGTGCGAATTTCTGTCAACCTTACTTTTAAGTGTGGGAGAGCCATGCTTCGGCACGAATGGGCCGGCTTGACCGGAGTGATACCACGGCCTCATAGAAAATCTACGTGAAGCAACTCTTGCGTTGTGTTTCGTCGTGTGAGTGAAGTTACCGGAGGCCCAATTACCTTCCCCTTCCCCAATCTCCCCAATCCCTGAATCCCCAACGATCCTCAAACTCTGAATCCCTAAAAAGCCGGTGACGCACTTGTGACGCCTCTAGTGTTCCGGGTGTCCATGGGCGACGCCGATTGCTTACCATCAGGTGATCCGTCTGCTCGTTTACCGGCTTATGCCACAAAAAAAACCCTTCGGGAAAAAGGATTATGTTACGATTTTCAAAACGAGTCTCCTAAACTCACACACCCCACATCAACAGCTTATAAGTGCCCACTGCTGACCAAAAGCCTCTTATTACACGGAGAAGGTGTGAGCATTAATCACCACGCTTGCTCTATGCGAGTAGGCGGTATCAAACTTATAATAAGAATTTATAAGCCCAGGTTTCTTTAGGATGTTGACCTTCACCGTTTATCAGTGGTATCTAAATAATCTTAGAAAGTACATATAATTCGAAATAGTCGCATTAGTATTATGCATGAGAAGCGGGCGTCTTCTCTCTTCTCATCTTCCTTTTGCTTGAAGCCTCTGGGCCACCACTACAATTATATCGTTTCCAAAACTGTCTCACGAAAATTACATCATTAATTATCTGCTTGTATTAATTTTACATAATGTACCTACATGTACGCAACTGTATTCACTCCAAAGTGGCTGCAAATTCAACTCGAACAATTTCATTTCCTGACAAAAAAGTGCAACTGCGTTTAAATCTAGAACCTAGGAAGTACTGAAAAAAAATTTAACATCAATATGAAAGAGTACAGACGACCGGACCTGATCAAGGTAGCAGTGAGCCACTGGATCAGAACCAGGCCCGAGCGTAAGGCGCGTCGCGTTCCGCGCGCGCCTCAAGGAGCCATCAGACCACCACAGATGGGGCCTAACAGGGCTGATGTCGATACGGAGCCGGAAGACTTAACGGGTTGCCGGGGCTCCGGCTCGAAGTGCAGGAGTAGGAACGGGGTGGTTTTTAGTCAGTAAGAGTCTGACACTCCCTCTCGCCTCACCCGGGCGGGAGCAGACATTGGATGATTCTCCCCCCTCAAAAAAAAAGGGAGCCACTGGATGCAGGTCGCTTCCAACCGGCCTATCTGGAAGTCATTGGGGGAGGCCTATGTTCAGCAGTGGACGTCCTGTGGCTGATATGATGATGATGATGATGAAAGAGGAAATCACTTTGGAGGAAATTACGGCCCTCGAAACATAAAAAAGCGTGTAAAAATATTCCGTAATCCGAGAAACCTCTCAATTAAGAAAATAAAAACAAGGCTAATAAATGAAAGCTAATAATATTGATAAACACGTCCCATTCATCTTAATAAATTAAAATAATTTTCCTGGAAAATGTCCTTCGAATTTATTTCTCGCAAAACCGGGATTGATTCGGGACCAACCGTTTATCAGAGGTCCTTTAAGATTTCTATATTTACATTTATATGGCGATATTTTTAGAATCTATATTTAGAAGTATTTTTGTCTAAGTATAATTAGAATTTTAATAGAATGAGGGCAGAAAGGTCTTTGCCCTGCAGTGGGACCATGGCTATTAAAAAAATAAGATGTTGAATACATTGGTGGTATGGTAGTACACGATTTTTTTTTTTAAGGGGGAAAATTATTGGTTGACTGCGCCCACCTGTGTGAAGCGGGAGGGAGTGTCAGACGCTTACTGACTAAAAACCACCCCGTTCCTTCTCCTGCGCTTCGAGCCGGAGCCCCGGTGACCCGTTAAGTTCTCCACGACATGGTAGTACACGATACGATTTTATCACGATACTTTTCACATAAATGATATTAAGTAAAAACGCGGGTTACTCACGTGAATATACTGAGAAAAGCTCTACTAGTTTCGAACCACAGAGGGGTTCTTCCTCATGAGTGAGCTGCGCGACGTCGCCGCGACCGCGCACGCTGCTCATAATTTAGTATGTCTCACGATAGTTATTATAAAAACATAAATGATATTCTTTAAATAAGTACATAATTGTGGGAGAGCTATACGGAGCCGTATGAATAGCCGGTTCAACCGGTGTGACCACGGCCTCACAGAAAACCGACGTCAAACAATACTTACGTTTTGTTTCGTCGTGTGAGTGAGTTTACCAATTAACGATCTCACCAATCCCTGAATCCCCAATAATTCTCAAATTCTCAAATTTCCAAAAGGCCGGTAACGCACTTGTAACGCCTGTCGCGTTCCGGGTGTCCATGTGCGACGCCGATTGCTTACCATTAGGTGATCGGTCGGCTCATTTACCGGCTTATACCATAAAAAACAATGATAGGTAACATGTATTGTGTATAACAAGCCTAAAAGTATTTATAGAAAACAATGTTCTTATTTGAATAGAATACTAATCTGCTTAAGAAATAATCCTCCTATCTTGCTACAATGACTCGCTTAGAACTTAAACGCACCTGTCTTTGGAAATTCCATATTATAAACAGTCAAAGTATGTATTTAAGAGACATTATCCCTTAACATATCTAAATGTTACGGCTTTTGTGTGAATATGTTTTGGAAATTCAGGTTTCCAAGATCTTATTGAATGGCTTAAAATATTTAAACCAAGATCAGTAATGAAACTTTTGTAACTTAGTCATAGTTAACGCAACATTTTTATTACTTAAGATTGTTACTCTCGCGGTACAAGTCACATGACACCCAGACCCGAAACAACAATTTGTGGATCAGACATAGAGTTGCTTCATGCGGCAATCGAACCCGCTACACTTTGCGTGGTAACCGGTGCCACTGCACCAATCGTGCAGTCAAAAATATATTTAAGTTCAGACAATCTACCATTGTCTGAACTTAAATATATTTTTAAGTTGCTGTATTTTTAATGCCAATAGATACTGTGCTACTACAAAGTGTAGAAGTATAATGTAACTTAATCATTTATAGGTTCCTCTTATTCGAGCCAATAAAAATGATTTAACTACACAATCAATAAATACATTCCAAAATATACAAACTTACGGAATTATTTTTAATGGATTACATTCCCATTAGCTAAAAATACATGAACGTCAGATAATCTCATTAGAACTGAAGTTTCGTTAACACGAAGCAAAAGCTCTTAAAGTACATAAGAAAAGAACACAAAAGTACAGTCTTTGTCCTTGAATAAATCCAATTACTACACAACTCCAAGATTTCCTTAATGATCACGGAAGTTGCGAAATAGGGGAAAAACTAGGAACACGCGAATATAACATGTACAACTTTGACAAAGACATGTCTTGAACAAATACATATTTCCTGTTCATTTATATTACAAGTTCGGTTGAGAAATCTCGCTTATATATGATGATGGTAAGCAATCGGCATCGCCCATGGACACCTAAAACACCAGAAGCGTTACAAGTGCGTTACCGGCCTTTTAGGGATTAGGAGTTTGAGGATCATTGGGGATTCAGGAATTGGGGAGATTAGGAAAGGGGAGGTAATTGGGCCTCCGGTAACCTCACTCACACGACGAAACACAACGCAAACGTTGCTTCACGTCAATTTTCTGTGAGGCCGTGGTATCACTCTGGTCGAGCCGGCCCATTCGTGCCGAAGCATGACTCTCCCACACTTAAAATACATACAATGTACATGTATACTGTACCTACCTAATCAGTTCCATAATAAGGAATATGTAAAAAAAACTGGCAAAGTATTGGGCAAATTTACGTGTAGAGAGTTTTTTATAATTTGTGGTTCTAGTTTAGATATAGGACATAATTAATATTTTATTAATTCCTGTTTAGGTTTCAGTGTTGGAGAGTCATGCGTAGGCACGAATAGGCTGGCTCCACCGGAGTGATACCACGGCCTCATAGAAAACCGACGTGAAACTACGCTTGCGTTGTGTTTCGTCGTGTGAGCGAGGCTACCAGCAGCCCAATCCCCCCCCCGCGCCCTCCTCTTCCCCAATCTGAATCACAAGCCCTGAATCCCCAAAATTCCTCATATTCCTAATTCCCAAAAGGCCGGTAACGCACTTGTAACGCCTCTGGTGTTCCAGGTGTCTATATGGGCGACGGCGATTGCTTACCATCAGGTGATCCGTCGAATCGTTTATCAGCATATTCAATAATAAAAAAAGAAAAAACCAAAATAGAATATCAAAAATCTACGAAGAAATCTTTAAAGCCTTTAAGGAAAAAGCCATTTCGCTGGTTTGACTTCAAAGATTAGTAGACTGAATCGGGAAAATCCTTGAAGAAAGTTCTAGTACCTTCTTTTTGGTAGTTCAAGTGTCCAAGTGCATTTTACTTGGTTAGTAGAGTAAGCTCGTTCATGCTATAGAGGTACACAGTCTCATACCTGTCTTCTCAAATTGACATTTCATCGAATGATAATCTGGGGAGTAACTAGGGTTTTATAGGTTCTTACGTTTGCGTTTCATCTTCTTGAATATTTGCTTTGGTGAAAGCATATTTGATTTAAGGTAAAAAAATAACACTCATGTTGTAGTCCATTTCAGATCTAAATTCCACGAAACAACAACAGGAATTCTGTATTATTATGTTCATCCGTAACACATAACATCAAGCCCTAAGGAGAAGGCAGAGGTACATATTACGGCAATTAATGCCACTGTACAATGTAACACCAAGTTTTCACTATTTATGTTATGAGTCCCATGTAATAGGGAGCAGATTCATCGATAAATAAATAGTAAACATGTATTTCCCTGCTTCTATATATGTTCATATACGAATCAGATTGTCAATACGATCTCATTCATTTTGATTAATTACAGTTATGACTTTGATGTATGGTTTATTAATATGATCCATTACTAAAGGTATGGATATGGAGCTTTCGAAACTAGCGATCTTTCATTTAGTTTTGTATTCACCCGGCTGATATCGGATGAATTGATAGGTTATATATATAGGTAGGTAAGGTAGGTAAGTAGGTGTATAGGTAGGTAATCACTTTTATTTGTGTATTTTGAAATTAAACTTGATAAAGATATAATGATAATTGGGTAGTTTCCAGGGTATAAAAATTAAAAATATAATTACTCCGTCAGTTAGATAATGAAAAAATATTAGACACGTATTTTTTATTTTCTGGTAATAAATTGCAATACTTGATAAAATGGCGCTAAGTTTAAGAGTGGGAGGTTGTTACGTTATAACGTGCTACAAAATGTGGCACGCTGTGACGTCACACGATATTTCAAATTAATATATTGTAAAAAGTATTAAATTTTGTGAGAAAAGAAAAAATATGTGTCAGAACTTTTAAATTAATGTACCAGACACATATTAAAATAAAATTTAGGCAACTACCCTATTGGTTGTTTTTAAAAAACGTGAATTGTTTTATACAAATTCTCCAAGTCTTCGGCCAAACATCATAAAACCCTCTATTATAGACAGAAAATTCGTAGTCATAGTACTAATGATTCCTGGTAGGATGTTACAGGCGGGTTCAAAACTAGCAGATTTTCTCAGAAGTAGGGAACACACGCCGAAGGTTATGAAAACGAAGGTTCAATTTCCGAGTAATATAGGTTTGGATCAAAATTCTCCTAATTGAGTCTGAAGTGAGAATAAATTATAATTTCCCTTTATGTTATCTTTTTGAGGGAGCGAAAAAAGTATGTAAGAATCGTAGCAATTGGCGGTTCATAGTCTCTGCCTACCCCCACGGGAGACAGGCATTATGTATGTGTGTAATGCTACCTTTGTATTTCCATATCCGTGTACATATTTAGCTCTTATTAGCAACCTGCCCCGGCTTCGCACAGGTGCAATTAGAAACCTCTAAATTGATTAGTGTTTCTCTACTATATTATGCATGTATTATACATATAAACCTTCCTTAAAAATCACTCTATTGATATATAAAAGAAACCGCACCAAAATCCGTTGCTTAGTTTTAAAGATCTAAGCATACATAGGGACAGACAGACGGCGGATAGCGACTTTGTTTTATACTATGTAGTGATGATTAAATATAACTCGTTCATAAAAGGAATGGTTGACTATGGTATCAAACATTTATTATTAACTGTTGCCCGCGACTGCGTCTGCATAGAATAAGAACTTTAGTACAGAACTTTCTTAACGTTTTAATTTTATAAAATAAAAGTAGCTCCAGCTAAGTCCAGTCCAGCTTCAGATTAATCTAGAATAAAAGAACTTCAAGTAAAGTAGTGTTACTCTTTAGTCCATCAGCTACCTGCCAATAAAAAATTTGCATAATCGGCACCGCCGTTCCAGAGATTAGCCAGTACAAACAGACAGACAGACAAAAATTGTAAAAAATGTTATTTTGGTATGTCGATAGACATCGAGTGTATTTTCATATGTATGTGGCAAATAAATGCTATTTTAATTTTTTATTTTTCTACTAACAGACACTCCAATTTTATTTATATGTAGGTATAGATAATCACATTATTATTGATTTTGTAATCCTCACTTGAAAATAACCAAAAAACTAGTCCAAATAGGTATTAATTATACAACCATGTTAGCAAAATCATTACACGATACGACCACTACATACCATCAATGCAAAGTGCAAACAAATCATCATAGCTTTCGAATATTACTCTACATCAGTACATCCCATCAGATCGCAGCTAACTAATGAATTACCATAGAGGTTTTAGTAATTTGAAACCTCACAGTACGACCTCTGATTCGCTTTGCCTTTGACATACAGCCAGCAATCCGACCACATTTCTATTACGTACAAATTTCAAAATGGCGGTTCATGCAGGGGACATTCATTGAAAATAATTATGTATTTGAATATTTGAAATCCTGTATCTATTTTATGCGTTTGAACTCGATATTGTAAAGGGAATATGTTAGTGAAATGCTTTGTTTTAGTTTAGTTTAATTGGATGATGTTTTGTTCGTAATGTATTAAAATATTCAGATTATAATTTAGGCATCACCGGCAAAGGGACGTATTATTGAATGAAAGAAAGACAAAGTATTTATTCAGCACCAGGCACAATGCAACCTTTGATTATTTAATGTCTAAAAGATGGAGTGTCAGTTCACGAAAAGCATTACAAATGCAGTTAACTGTTCGCTGCAATGCACTTTACCGTCAAGTAGTACCAATCGTGTCACCTAGGCGTCACTACGTGCATGCAAATTTGTAAACAAAAAAATTACAATGCAAAGATGGCCACATGCTCCATAAAATTATCCTAATACTATAAGTGACGGTTATAAGTACTAAACAGATCACTTATCCATCGCTAGTAATTAAAAATAACAATATTCAATTTATGTTTTTGAACTAACTAATTGCCACCATATTTTATCAGTGTTGCCAATTTATTTTTCAATATTTCCTTATCTTGAATCTTAAAAAAAAATTAAAACAGAAGAATCAAAAATGAAAAGCTAACAACAAGTTTATGCTAAATAGGTATAAATTCACACAATTATATCTAACCGCTGTTGATTTATACACGATAGAACAGTCTTAAAAACATTTAAAAGGCTTGTAACTAAACTGCTAGTTTTGCTGGACCGTTGGCGGCCTTACTTATAGATGATTCGTCTACTCGTTGGCTCCTTATGCAGAGTATAAAAGATAATCCAATACATTCTAATTGGTCGAAATCGCATTTTAACTGACACTATTATGATAAAAACCAACACAGCATAACATCTTGCCTTTTATCTCCGAAGGTACCCCTTCAGTATAATGTATGGTAGGCAAAGGTGCACATTACGGCACTTAATTCCACTGGACAATGTAACACCTACATTTCACTATTTATGTTATAAGTCCCATATACTAGGGGATGAGGCTATTGTCATATACCGGGCACATTTCCAGACTCCATGCTACAACTGATTTTTTTTTATTTAAAATCCCGTAATACTTTACCCGACCCGGGAATCGAACCAACACAACATCTAAATGTATAGTTTACTTCATTAAAACTTACACACAGATATAACTGATTAATTTTCAAACAGCTTGCATATATGCAACTTCGAACTTAACTATCGACTGACTTCGCAATGCACTGTGCACAGGAGAAACCATTTACTTAGCAAAACCATCACTAATGCAATATCTAAGTACTTTGAACGCATGAATAATAATAACTTAAACCCTTTAACAAGTCTAAGTAAACAGCCACAATTCGCCATGCTCCAAATACTTACTAAACATGTTAAACTAAGCATAAAGCATTGTTATCGGTATTGTTTATGTGTTCGTCACTGTAACAGAGAACGGTAATAAGATGAGAGTGATTCTAGAAAAGGGGATCTAAAATTTTTTTTTAAAAAGATATCGTATGTCGTCGATATCCCCAAAAGGCCGGTAACGCACTTGTCACGCCATTGGTATTTCGGGTGTCCATGGGTGGCGCCGATTGCTTACCATCAGGTGATCCGTCTGTTCGTTTACCGGCTTATCTTGTAAATAAAAGTACTGTCGTGGGTTGTTCATGATGTTCATGTATGGAAATTGGTCTCGGGTTCAATTCCCGGGTCGGGCAAAGTATTTCTGGGTTTTTAAGAGAACTCAGTAGTAGTACGGTGTCTGGAATTGTGTCCGGTATATGCCAATAGGCTCACCCCCTATTACATGGGACTCATGACATAGTGATAGGTGGGTGTTACGTTGTACAGTGGCATTCAGTGCCGTAACGTGCACCTCTGCCTACCCCTTCAGGGATAAAAGGCGTGATATTATGGTATGTAATATACAAAAGCTTATTTTATATTATGCTACGTCTATATTCCAGGAATTCTCACCACTGTCCTCAGACGAAAGCTATCGAGAATCGATTCTGGACGGACTGAAATAATGTATCGAATATCGGAATGGACGTTTATCGGTTTCTTTTTAGAACTCGAACGGTGGTCGAAGATAATGTTGTTAGTATAGAAATGTATATTCCAACATTTTTCTCTTCCTTTTATTTGACAGTATACAATAAATATGTGAGCAATAGCGAGATTAGGTCGCTATATGTAATTCATAGTACTCACACATATACTAAGGCTCACTTCTATTACATGGAACTCTTAACTAAACTGATTAGAGAGTGTTACGTTTTGTATCAAATATTAGACAGATAAGTGCCGTGACCAAAACGATTTTGACTTATACATAGCTACTTTAAATTAATCACTGACCGCCAAAAACTTACCTAGAAGTCAAAAGAAGGTCATTAAAATGCGTAAATGTAACCCATATTTTTAAAATTGTAAAATTTACCTAAGTACTTTCTAAAAAATACTGTTTCAAGCAAAGAGTCTCTTATTCGTTCTAAAATCTGAGATATCCTGTTGCCCTCGTTTCAAAAGTCCGTCGGTGTTTATTTCAGCATAATTCACCATTTCCCTTTTTTGTGCCTCATAGCCTTAAAACAAAGGAATCGACCGTAGTAGGGAACAACCTCTTTTGTTCCCAAATTATACATTGAGACCCTTAAAGAAAAAAGAAAAAAAAACAGCCAGTGTCTAAAATATTCTGTTTCGTTTTTCGAAAATCTCTGTACTTTATGGAAGATAAACAGCTGTTTTTATCTGTTTGTGAAATAAAATTATGCTTATCTTGATACACGGATAAGATATTGGTATATAGATGATTATTATTGATCAACATCTGACACTGTCTAAGGCATTTGATATCGACTTATTCTGCACCAGTGGAGCATCCTTGCGACATCAAATCGCACAAAACTTCTTCGATAGTTAACTTCTTTTTCTAAATTATTCTTCTAAAAATTAATATTTGTTAGTAATTAATTGTCTTCTGTACTCTTTTTTTATGCCTTTTTGTTTTTTCTTTTTATCCATATGTGGAGGCTTGTAATTAGCAATTTGTCAATATTATACTCTTATAAAATCATTTTCTATGTATTAGTCTGTAAGCCTTCTTAAAATAAATCCTTACTAATATTATAAAAGAGTGAGTTTGTTTGTTTGTTCCACTATCACGCCGTAACTACTAAACCGATTGCTTTGAATTTTTGCAGACGTAAAGTTAAAAGTCCGAATTAAATAACCGGATTAATAAATAGATAATTTTTAACCTTTTTAAATTTGATATTCACGAGGGAAAACAAAAGTATTGGTATAGATGGCGTTGTGTGTATTGGTATATGTCACATAGGCTACTTTTTATCCTTTTGTGACGGGAGCGAAGCCGCCGGTAAAAGCTAGTAAATAAATAAACATGACGTAGTCTCGAAACTAAATCTTATTTGTTTCTCGATTTCGTGTTTAAATATCAACGAACAGTGGCGCATCTCATAAAAACATTAAAGAAATCTGCATATCATTATTGAATTTTTGATATAAATACTTAACTATCTTTGCTCACTACAACACTACACTAAATACAAAAACTACTTCACAAAAATATTTTTTCCACACAGACACAAAGTTACTCTCGACGACCGTCTATGTGAACTAAAAATTACACTCTATCGGTCATTGACCTGACATGTGAGTACGTATCAAAAACTTTTAAATTAAACTCGAGAGAAGACTTCATACAAGACCATAATACAACTTCATATACACTAATGCACAGACAGACAGAAAGTTTTGTAGTGACAAATTTACTAAATGAAAAATGTCTGAAGAGATATTTTCTAGAAAATTCATTAGCAAATAGTTTTATGAATGGAATAAGATAATCGCAATACTTTTTTGTGGTGTTCTTAGAGCTCTCTAACCAAACATGAAAATTGGACTCTATCACTATAATGTCTCTGTCCATCTGTCTATCGATGAACCGGTGCGTGATAGTTAATTATTTATATATAACTACTAGCGGACCCAACAGACGTTGTCGTGCATATCCACTTGAATGTATAAACAAAAATTCATTCAAATTATTTCAGCTGTTTAGGATAAATAACCTAAACAATGACTGCAGCGCCATCTGCCGGGCGCTGATTTGTGAATAAACCATTTCCAGATCCCCTTGAAAACACACAAAAAATTTCATCAAAATCGGTCCAGTCGTTTGAGAGAAGTTCAGTGACATACACACTCACAGAAGAATTATATATAAAAAGATATAACTTATTTTTTATAACGTTGTCCCACACTGTTTTTTGAGGAACGAAAATCATCCAATTACTTCTCCCGCCCGGTCGAGGCGTGAGGGAGTGTTAGACTTTTGCTGACTAAAAACCACCCTGTTCCTAATCCTGCACTTCGAACCGGAACCCCGGCAACCCGTTAAGCCCTCCGCAGCTCCGTATCGGCATCAGCCTTATTGGGCCCCATCTGTGGTGATCTGATGGATGTTGTCCCACACTAGGACTTTCTCCTGTGTCGTGGGTGCGTTTAAAAACATACAAGTTCACATACACATGACACCCAGACCCGGAGCAACAATTTGTGGATACAAAGCGTTGCTCCGTGAATCTAACGTGTTACACGTTGCGTGGCAGCCAGCACTTGTTCATATTCTACAGATTCTACAGATTAAGTGTAGGAGAGCCATGTTTCGGCATGAATAGGCCGGCTCAACCGGAGTGATACCACGGCCTCACAGAAGACCGACGTGAAACAATGTTGTGTTGTGTTTCGTCGTATGAGTGAGGTTACCGGATGCCCAATTATACCCCCCCCCCCCCTCCCTTTCCCCTGAATCCGCAACAAACCTCAAATTCCTAATTCCAAAAGGCCGGTAACGCACTTGTAACGCCTCTGGTGTTCAAGGTGTCCATGGGCGACGCCGATAGCTTACCATCAGGTGATCCGTTCGTTTACCGGGTTATCCCATAAAAAAATACCAATATCTCTATTACTGCAAACACAAAACAACAGGAGCAGAATAAAACGATTATTTCCTACACAACAAACGTATTTTTTTTCGTTTTTATAGATAGAGGTACGTGGAGGAGTCCAACTTTCATTTGCCGGTTTATACAAGCTTATATTTTATTTTTAATATAAATAATGTTGAAAGCATTATTATTACGTTACGTAAAGTGCACTCAGGCTCTCTGTAATTAGAAATACGTAGAGAATTCTAACATGTTTCGTTTTAAATAAACATATTCATATTTTCTGTTTTGTAATATATTTTTAATGTATCTAGTTTACATTATAAAAATAATCATTGAATTCGTATTACTTTATCTTTTAAATGAAACTGTTTCATCTGTATTTCTCGACTTATTGATAGTCGAATATGAACTTGATAGAAATTAAATCTGTTTCTCTTTATTCCTCTTTCTCCGTTCGTAGTGAATGCTTGGGTAATTGGATAGTTTCCTGGGTCAAAAATAAATTATTTTGATTTTTCAGTTCAATTAAATATTGAAAAATGGGTACACTTTCATTCATTGATTTGCCGATATGCTTAATTTTCCATTTATTCTAGCACTTTTTTTAGATATAAGTGTAATATTTGACGCGAAAATATGATGACGTCATAAGATAGTATTTATTTCGTACAAAATTCATAGAACAGTATCGTTTTTGACGTTTCGATAAAAGTATTGAATTTCCCTAGATGTCAACTACCGTATTACAGATTTTTTAACGAAGCAACTACTATTTCCACAGCCATAAGCAACATACATTTCAGTATTGAAACTCAACAAACATAAAAATACTGATACACAATAATCGAACTCAAGAATTACGTTATACAATCACACTTACGGACTTCCTCAATATAGAAGCATATACATAAGTAATTTACGGAAATACCAAATTACAAGTGTATTTATTTACTTTACCATGTATGTAAACTGAATTAGGCGTCTATCCTTGAAAATTAAGTTATATTTGCCTATTTCATCTAACAGTTGTCTAAGTACAATCAACAAATATGAATCGTGACCCTCTTCGACAGTAAATAATTCACATGACAAGAATAACATAGACTAACATTAAAATCGTTACTATGCATACGTTTGTTCACGTGAAGACAAGCCTAATTGTATGTGCATAAGCATAACCACACATTATACATCAACAGCCTATAATTACCCACTGCTGAGCAAAGCCTCTTCTCATACGGAGAAGATGTGAGCATTAATCACCAGACTTGCTCATTGTGGGTTCGTGATTTCAAGCTTATAATTAGAAATTATAAGCCCAGCTCACGATCTTTTCCTTCACCGAGTGTCTGTGGTGTCTAAATACTCTTGGAAAGTACATATAAGTCGGAAAAAGTCACATTGGTATTTGTCGTTGGCAGGTTTCAAACCCACACCCTGCATATGAACATAACATCATCATGCCTTTTATCCCCGAAGGGGTAGGCAGAGGTGCACATTATGCCACTGTACAATGTAATAACCACTTTTCACTATTTATGTTATGAGCCCCATGTAATAGGGGGTGAGCCTATTGCCATATACCGGGCACAAACCCAGACTCCGTGCTACTACTGAGAATTTTTTTTAACAACCCAGTAATACTTTTTCCGACCCGGGAATCGAACCCGAGACCCCTTGCCCGGCAGTCGCACTTGCGACCACTCGGCCAACGAGGCAGTCATATGGAGCGAGCATCGTATCCTCCGGGCGACCACGGCATTAATTAAAATAAACATACAATGGGTTATAATTAAAATGCCTCGATTGTACAAATCTGTTTGTATATTTTTCTAATAAATTCTACATGATATTTCAGTTTCCTGATTTCGTTTGAGAAGGTCATTTCCGATTTAAATGAAGCGTTAAATATTGGAATTTGGTAAAGCAAACGTTTTTATTGGATGAATGATTAGGATTCTGATGGTTTTCCATTTCTTCCTGTTAAGGTACGATGGATAAAGTAAAAACATTTCGGAACTGTAGTATGACATATTTCGTAAAATAACTTTTTCTTACAATACGGTAGTTGACACATAGTCAAATTCAATACTTTTATCGAAACGTCAAAAACGATACTGTTCTATGAATTTTGTACGAAATACTATAATGACTCCATCATATTTTCGCGTCAAATAGCACAGTTATATCTAAAAAAATGAAACTATTTTTCAATATTTAAATGGACTGAAAAATCTAAATAATTTATTTTTAACCCAAGAAACTACCCAATTAGTTCACAATTTCAAACTCAATATTGGATTATGTAGGTGACTTGTTGATTGATTATTGTTTTAGCGCTAACTAAGAATCAAACTTAGACCAATAAGTAAAAAACAAGAATTTCAAAATCATCAATCTATATATATATAAGTACACACATTGTCAAACTTACACCCAAATACTGAAAGGTTGCTCTATTTTATATAGTATTTACATATCTTGCCATCTCTATCATTTTACAGCGAAATTGTGGTGACAGAATTATGTTAAAATATTTATTTAAATCTTTATGCACATAAACAAGCACATGGGTGGACTTAATGCTGCAGGCATTTTCTACCAGTCTGACCCTTGGGTGATGTAGAAAAAGTAATCAGTGGATGCAAAGAGTATAACTATACTTAAGCGCGAAATAAAAAAATCACTAT
Source organism: Spodoptera littoralis (assembly GCA_902850265.1). Classification (NCBI taxonomy): domain Eukaryota; kingdom Metazoa; phylum Arthropoda; class Insecta; order Lepidoptera; family Noctuidae; genus Spodoptera; species Spodoptera littoralis. The sequence continues at coordinate 10,917,377 of LR824538.2, read as the reverse complement.
TCAGGCATTACATATCGAACTTTAAACCTCATTCTTAAGTACTTAAACTTACACTTGTTTACGACCTCTCAAACAAACGTATTGTTTAACACTGAAATAAAATTTCGAAATCCAAACAAAACAATGTTAATACAACTCGCATAATTCACATAAATATGGCATAATTCCACATAACTTTTTACATAGGCATTGTCATAGATTACGACACTCGTATACCTAATTCGACTAAAAACTTTCGTCAACTGATATTTTTTTAACATGAGTGATAACAAATGGGGCTGAAGGTAACACGAATTATCATTGTTTAGCTATATCGCGGTGAAAATTTCGCAATGATTCGGCAGTTTTGTAGTTCAAGGTAATCAATGTACATACATACACATGTACCAACTAAGTATTAAGTTGATCGGCGATGAAGATTCTGGAACATAATAATGTTTACTATATAATTATAATTTATCTATGTACCATGCGACTGATATACTAATCAAATCAATTGTGCACTATTTTTTGTGTCCATTTCTAAGTAGTAACTGAAGTGATACAACGATCTCACTGAAAACCAACGTGAAACAACGCTTGCGTTGCGATTCGTCGTATAAGTGAAGTTTTTAGAAGCCCAATTACCCCCCCCCTTCCCCTAATCTCTCTAATCTCCTCAATCACTGAATCCCGAACAATCCTCATATCTTCTAATCCCCAGAAAACCGGCAACGTACTCAATTTTGGATAATAATGTTTTAATCTCATTTTTGTAGTGAAGAATTTAATCTAACTATTACACAATTCTTTAGAAATCGATAAGCTGTTTGATACTTTTCTTACTTTGCCTAACCATTAATCCTACACCATTTGGTTGACAATCGAAATAGCCTCTCTACACTTCAACCACAGGACACATTTATAATAAAATAACTGCTAAAACATAAGCTTAACTCCAAACTCCTAACGAATATTTAAGTTAAAAAATATTTTTTAATTTTTAATACTAACTTTTTTCGTAATATTTCTAACTCGACGCAGCGCTAACTAGGAAAAGTTGGGTCAATTAAAAGAGGAGAAAAATTGTATGTCATTTATGTTAGCTTAACTGTAGGCATGTACTAACCGTTATATGTAACTTTTTATGTAAAATTCAAGCTTGCATTATATACCTGTGGTCCACATGTGTGTGTAACATATCGAATTAACGAAGAAAAATAAGCACCCTTCGTATTTTACTACTTTATCTGCTGTTCAGAGTGAAAACAATTCTATAAAGCAAAGATCTTTTTTTGAAATCAAAGGTCTTGTCTTTAAAATAGCATGCTAAAAAGCATTCTATTAAGCATGGTCAAAAATGTTCAAAAGTCGAACGCCTGTCGATTCGTAGACATGCCTGGAATGGAATGAGCATGTTACATTTTGTGCAACAATAAGATACACATGCGATTAAGTGATAAGTACTCAATTGAAGCAAGCCTTCGTGATTAAAATTAGTGTGTGTATCAGTACTTAGTAGTAAACTAAGTCGTGGTGGCCCGGAGGTTTAAGACGCCCACTTCTCATGCATGAGGGTGCGGGTTCGAAACCTACCAACGGCAAGTACCAATGTGACTTTTTCCGAGTTATATGTACTTTCTAAGATTATTTAGACACCACTGACAAACGGTGAAGGAAAAACATCGTGAGGAAACCTGGACTTATAATTTCTAATTATAAGTTTGAAATCGCCAACCCGCATTGAGCAAGCGTGGTGATAAATGCTCTAACCTTCTCCGTGTGAGAAGAGGCTTTGCTCAGCAGTGGGCATTTATAAGCTGTTGATGATGATGATGATGATGTGTATCAGTACTTTAAAGTTACAGTTTTTATAACAAGAAAGACTGATAAACAGTAATGTAAAATAATCAGTCCAAATGTGTTTCATAAAAATACAATATTATCATTAAACACTTTTCTAGAACCTGCACAGTTACATTAATAACCTACAATTATAAAATCTATATTCTCTTTAAATAACAGTTACCAAGATTCCATTCACAATTCCCTCCACTTCATCAATATTAACCTACTTCTGTACAACCGAACGTTCGCACTAAAAACGGGAATACAAATTGATCGTAATGAGAAAACCAGGGCATAAATCAAGCGGTCCTCACAAACGCACGCCGCGTTATGAAACAATATGTAAATTGTGTTCTGCGGAGGAACAATCTCGCTGTCGTGACTCCCTTGGTCATTACTTGTTACTCACTTAACGAACAATCACGATGGACGCAATCGACAGACACCCACACAATTTGATTAACGCTTCGGCGCCACTTTAAGGAAATTCGTGCCTCTTGTGCAAATCAATTATATTCCTACATTCAAATACAAACGAATTATCAATGCATCTAAAAAGATCCGTTTCCGATACGAATCCTATTTTGAGGACACAAAAAAGTTAATGTCCCTCCAGAATACAGTTACTCGAGAACGCCAAAAACTCAACTTATTCGATAAACGATTACGATGATAACAAAAGTTAACACGAAAAAAATTCAGACCCAAAACTTTTCCAATTCACGTCCCTAAATAAGGAAACGATGTCCCTTCTCTATCTAAGTATAACAATTACTTTTTCTATAAGAACTACTCGAGTATACCACTACAGTGCGCCCGAACGTGGCTACGACAACCGTGCTACGAAAAACCGTAGTATCCGTAGCGAGATTAAAAGAAACCCATAACGTATTTTAAGTATGCATCGGGCGCCTAATCACGACTAGTTATGTCCTTAAACTTGTCAAGTGTATCAGCACGGTAGAGTGGGCAAGTGCAGGCCCAATCCCCGTGACCTACATCCAGCGACCCTCGCTCGGGAAGCTGCTAATTTCCACCATCGCGGGCTGTAGCCGACGTCACGGCGGGGGCAGGGAGGCACCTCGTCGGCTCGCTGGCTGCCTGCTCCGATCAGTCCAACGCCCCACTCCGAGCTGACAGCACGCTCCGGCCGCGACCCGACGCCGCGGATGATCGCGAACAAACACAACCTCACAGACGCCGCCTGATTAAAATATTTTAAGTGTTGCATCCGTATTTTTGTAAAGTGCGAAAACGGTGAAAGTATTTTTTTTTTAATAATAAAGTGTGATAGCGAGTCAGGCGGGCGGAGGCTCGGGTGGGGCGCGTTCCGCTGACACAGTGGCTCAGTCCGCCGCCGGTCGCCGAGTGGCAAGCACCATCGATTTTCTCCATACGACAGTTCGCGAGGTACGTAAGCATCACGTGCTCGTATTTTCACCACGGCTATTTCCACGCGCCGAGTATTTTCAGGCGATCTGCTTAGCGTTCAAGGCCGCGTTTGTTTGCGTCCGCGTACACGTTCGATGTACAGTTTACGTTGATGTTTTGATCGATTGTTTAGATCGTATGCAGTGTTATCTATTATCAGGCAGTTAGTTCGGGAGGAAAACGAATCGTTTTCACGGCTGTACGGTGGTGGGCGCGTGCTTAGAATAAGTAATGCGATAACGTTGTTAATACCAAGGTTGTGGTGCGGTTGACGACGAGCATTATGTTTTTCTTATTGTTTGTATGACAACAGACGCGCTGCTATAGAATGCAAGTGATAGAAAGTGTGGTGCAGTTATATGACGAAGGTGATATTAGTACCATTAAAGTGTTGTATCGGAGTATTAGTTACGAGTAGGGCCAGGTGTTAGTGATGTGTTCATGAGAGTGATCATGACCTACAGAGTGGGCACTAAATCTGACTGTTTGATACGAGATCTGGCAGATGTTCAGACAGGGATTCATTCAAGCGATGTGCGAATGTTTGTGTTCATTACATCATAACAGTTCATGACTATTAAAAGAGCAAAGTCGACTGATGATAATGTCATAAATTATATTTTTCGAAATATGAAAAAACATCAGATATTTGCAATTATATTTTTTCTTATTTTAATAGTCAAAGTACAAGGAAAGTCAAAATTACTTTAAAGTACAAAACGAATGTGATGTTGTTTATCTCTTGTTTAAGACGTTTTGTCAATGGATATCTTTTTTATCGAGATATACTTATCTTGACATTTCCTCTTCTAAAGATTTACTTACGACGCAATCTTAATTCTGTGTCCAAGAGCTATAAAAAATACGTAGTGATATAAAAAACTTAACGAAAAGTAATGGTAATACAATTCCCTACGAAAAAAATATCGAAATTCGTAACTACAAAAACGTAATTACTATAATAATTTACTAACAAAATGGCCATAGTTAAAATTATAAAAAATAAATACAATATCTGAGGTCGGTATCTATTTCCTTCCTTACATAACTCAGAGGTCAGTATTTCAATTTCCGAAAACATTAAATCACATACATAGGAACATACCGATGAACCGTTTACCTAATAGACGATCTTTCTGGAAAAAATACAGCCCACAAAATAATGACGTCATTAATCTCGCATACGTACTTATATAGGTCTATGTACGTATGTATGTACGCACTATCAACTTCATTATAGGTCCGCGAATTTTATGGACTGTGCAGTTTACGTTAAACAAATTGCTTTTACCCAATCTTATATCGTTTTCCTATTGGTTTCTTATCGCTTTCCATCGACGTGTGCGCAAAAATATGGCCAAAAACACATACATATTCATTTTTATGTAAATCTGCTTTTGTGCGTCCCCAAACTGAAAATGAAAAGGGTTGTTCTCGGGAATTAGGAAGTCATGAATTGTAAAAGGATATTCTCAGTCTAGATTAACGTTTATTCCTGATTCTAGGAATAAGTTCGTTGGAACAAAAATATTTGAGAGTAAAAAGGTAATTTCATTCTGGCCGTACTATATTTTTATTACGAAATAGGAGCAACCACTTTTTTATATTACAAACTTCTATTGTAATAAATCCAAGAAAGTAATAAAAGAGTTCCTGATCTCAAATCTATTTTGTATCGTAAATTATTTTTATACATACACAGGTACTCACATAAACATTAGAACTAAAAAGTATATAGCTACTGTAGGCCCAATAATACCTAGTTAATATTTTTCTTATGCTACAAAAATCACTGAAATAAAAAAGTAAATAAAAGTTTTATAATGGTACAACACTACATCGTCATTACGTTATGTAACAAGCGACCAATCAAACAGCTCTGTTTAATAACATTCTCCAAATTGAGTCACGAGATTGGTGGAAAATTGTCAACAGTTGGTAACCGAAAACATCAACAAGCCCTTAGCTTGATTCTTAGATATTTGACGTAATATTCTTGGCACTTACTTTAGTGATAAAAAAACTTGTAATATTAATAAATCGTTTGTCTAGTGAAAGAAGTAAATAACTAGATTCATAACTAGTTTTACACTCTATATCGTCACTATCCAGAAGATAAATGTAATATCTGTTGGTTAGCAGGAACTTACAATTTGACCTTTAACATTCTTCTCATATGGTTTATTATGGTATTTAGAATCTTATCGACTAATTTGTAACAAAACATATCCGATAATGTAAACAATAATCATTTTTATTACATCCGTTATTTCAATTATCATTATAATATTAAAAACGATTAATTCGTTAATCGTATTAATAAATAGTGCGTTAATCTGTAAATTTAATATTTAATCGTATAGTTTATTTTTAATGGTTATTTAACAGAGGAAATACGATTTCTAAGATCATGATAGCAGCGAAGTTTAGTTCCGAAATACATTTCAGTTTAACATGACCTTGAATTAAAACAAAGACTTATATAATTAAATGTTAAATTTTGCGTGATAGTTCAACATTTCCTGATTCGTACACGAACTTAAAACTCATTAAGATGAAAGTAATAAATAGTTTGTTATTAGTCATCAAAATATTGTTGATTTAGTATGTCCTATAATCGTAAGTCATATTGATTACCATTGATTTACGGATCTCCTTATGATTATTTTGGATTATATAATCAGTTATTAATCATTATCTGTTTGTTTACTTAACTGTTAGGGATAGAAAAGATGCAAAAGATCAGAAATTGCTACATATTACATATTTATAGTAAACAGTAACTTCCGTTCAGTTCTTTGTCATCATCTACTTCGTATCAATAATAATAATTTAAAAAGCGATCAGCTATAAAGAGTGCTACAGCCAAATAAATCACCCATATAGAAGTCATAAAAACTATCCGTAAATATTAACTCACAATCTAACTCATGTTATAAGATTAATTAAACAAATCACGCTTCATACAAATTTAATTACAGATTAAATAGGCTATCATATACATATACGACAACAATATGAGTTCAAGATCTGTCTCCAAATATATCATACGACACTTCAATGAACTAGCAACTGTAGTATTAATGTCAAGGTGTCGTCACGAATCATCTGGCATCATCAGACCGATGGCAAAGCCAAAATGCCAGTAAAAACGGCAGATAGCATCTACATAGGGGCCGGTAGATCGATCTGCCATTTAGTAATCGTGTGGCCAAATTTGGCAATGTGATTAAAATTAATCGTTCAATTTAATTTACGGTTGATGTGTAGTTTTTCATTTGTTGTAGTGAAATTTTGTTAATGGGAAATTATTTTTATATTTTTCTTAATATGTTAGTATTGTGTTGTTTTTGTCATGTAAAAATGGTACGATAATTAAATTTCATTGTGAATATACATAATATAGTAGACGCTTATTTATAAATTTTATTATAGTTAGTTTATTAAGGGGAAATTAATATTTTAGTCATGTAAAAGTGATATAACAATTGAATGTAATTGTAAACATTTAACAGTACATAATGCAGTTTTATTACAGTTCACAATATGTAATTAACTTATTACAGAAGAAAAATTGTATATACACATTTAGGAAAGATTCTTTTAATAACTGTGGCTAAGAAACATACACAAAGGTAGTATTTATGTTGGTATTTAAGAACGCAACCTTCATTTCGTTATGTTGGCAATAATTGTAACTGTTAAGTTGGCAACATTTTTTATTCTCTCTCCCGCGTTTTTCTCTGATTGATTGTTGTATGTATAAGTCTTGCTCAATAAAACTATATTTTTCTGTATTCTAAACAGTTTATTTTAATAATCCACCTCTTAAAATCAACAATTTATTTATATATGTACTATGTAGTGAGATGTTCAAAGTATTAATTAACAGAGCACGTGTATGTTAATTTATTCGCCATAAGAGCATCGTAAGCGATTTACCGTGAAAGACATATTCGATTCGGATACAGCGTCACATGTGTTCTATCTATTAGTAAACGTACTCTACTAGTTTACGGTATCTATAACATATTTACTATAGATATTAAGTATTAATTATTACTAACTCGTTGACTGAGTGGTCGCAAGTCCGACTGCAGCGCAAGGGGTCTCGGGTTCAATTCCCGAGCCAGGCAAAGTATTACTGGTGATTTTAAAAATTCTCAGTAGAAGCACGGAGTCTGGAATTGTGCCCGGTATATGACAATAGGCTAACCCCTTATTACATGGGACTCATAACATAAATGGTGAAAAGTGGGTGTTATATTGTGGAGAGAAATTAAGTGCCGTAATGTGCACCTCTTCGGAGATAAATGTTATTATACTAAGTAAGTGACATTTGTTTTGTGTATTAGAAAACGTACTTTTCTAGTTTACGATAGCTATACTACATCTATGATATATATATATATGTGAATATTATATTACTTAGTAATATCTATTGAGAATAATTATATTCTTATATATATTATCTAGAATAATTGAATGTCATACTTATTGTTGTTCTTTTGTTACAACAATTACAATAACATAATACAAGATTAATTAAAAACAATTCTATAAACAATAGGTACGTCTACGTACTTACATTATTTCTAGCTGTTTGCGTACATAGTTTATGTATAAGTATCATCACGCCTTTTATCCCCAAAGGGAGAGGTGCACAATATGGCACTTGATATCACTGTTCAATGTAACACTCACTTTTCACTATTTATGTTATTAGTCCCATGTTATTGGGGGTGAGCCTATTGCCATCATATGACGGGCACAATTCAAGACTCCGTGGTACTATTGAATTTTTTTTTAAACCCCAGTAAAACTTTGCCCGACCCGGCAGCAGCAGTCGCATTAGTAACTACTCGGCGAACGAGGTTTTATGTACATATATGTAGATATTATGTATGTACGTTAATATGTAAGAAATGATTATATATATTATCCAATATAACTTCAAATTAGATATAGTTCTATTACAGTTCAGCTCAAAATTATCTGCTAGGGTTGTCACTAACAGGATTCGCGGAATAAAGATCGGTCCCAGGTCCCAGACGGGTTTTCATTTTCAAATTCAATGAATAAGCGACCTTTGCATTTGATGGGTATGATAACCGTAGATATATAGACGAAAATCTACATAATGACGTCGTTAGAGCGAAATCGATGCGGGAAAATATACCTAAAAATATTTGGGACATGGTCGAGATTCATGTCAGCAGCCACAATGACGATCCGAATTCATGAGGGATAATTTTGAAGACGCACCCAATTTCAATTTGTGATGTAACCCAAACTTGTTAATAGGGTTGGTCGTAGCGCTAAACTTGGACAATCGAGTTATCGTAATAAATATTTGTTGAAAATAATTAAAAAAGTTTTATCACTGGCCTGTGTTAATTGGTTTTCGTTAGAGATTTTGAACGTAAACAACAGTTTTTGAGGGATGACCTTGAAGAGACAAGGTTAAGTTAGGCCCCCTCCTTATGTCATGTTTGTATGACAGTTGTGTACGCGTGGCCTAATTTATACCGCTGCTTTACCTTCGCAGGTCACGCAATCACGTTACTGAAGGTATTTTCCTTCCATAGCATTTTATTTTTCCTTCCAAACGTTCGTTTTCTTTGGTACACGATTTATTTACCGTCATGTCGTGGCGAAAGTAATACATGAGCCGCTGTTTGAACATGTTTGATTCGGTATATTTACATACAGACTTGTATTAACGACAATGTTTATCTTTTGTAAATTCCCATCTCTTGCTTTATGTATCTCATAACGATCGGAAATACTAGAGTTAGAAGTTGGTTTTTTAAATCTATTACCTGTCCTACATACATATAAAAGTTTTCCCCACTTCACTGACATAACATAACATCACACCTTTTATCCCCGATGGGGTAGGCAGAGGGGATACATTACGGCACTTAATGCCACTGTACAATGTAACACCCACTTTTCACTATTTTTGTTATGACTCCCATGTAGGGGGTGAGCCTATTGCCATATACCGGGCACATTTCCGTACTACTACTGAGGTTTTTACAAAACCAGTAACAATTTGCCTGACCCGGGAATCGAACCCGAGACCCCTTGCCCGGCAGTTGCACTTGCGACCACTCGGCCAATGAGGCAGTCACTTCAATGATTACTATAAAAAATATATAAAAACCGTTGACTTTTCAATTTCTCGGTGGATCAGTAAGACCTGACATTTATCTAGTTATACCTATATGCCATATAAAATAAGAATTACGATAACAACTCACACAAAACTAGCCAGCATCGTTCCTTAATAAGCCCAAAATTTTTAAACTGTAATCTCTAACCTACCTTTATTTTGTTTGTCAATCGTGACCATTATGACAAACCCTCTAATGGAGCCTACCGTATTTTTGCTCACCTGGTGACCCTCTCATTCTTCGTCCAATAGGGAATTAGCTATTGTCACACTATTGGACGTTCAATATTTGACAGCTGCTGTGATTAAACAAAAATACCTCTTTATACATTTGCATCATCTAGTGATTAAAAATATGGTAGCTCCCATTCAAAATAGGTTCTAGCTCCTAGTTCAAGTGTAAACTATCACAAACTACAGGTGGCGTATTGTGACGTCATAAAGCCAGAGTGGTTCTGCTGGGGGATCGAGATCGAGATCTCGCTAGACGACTTGTATACCTCTGTTTCTTTCCCTCAATGAAACCATTCTGACTTTAGAACGTCATGATAACCCCGCTGATGCTTATAAAGATTTAAGCAAAAAACCAAACGCATTACATAAGCTTCTTGTCTAAAAAAACATCCTTCTAGATCTAAGACCGATTACTAAATAGTTTTTCTCGTGTAATTCATAAGAAATTGATATCTCGAATCATTACCGAATACTACGTGACTGGTGTCGTTAGTAACAACTTTGTTAAACACGTACATATAGATGTAGATTATTGACACGCAATCCTATTATTTACTCAATGAAATTACAATTAGGTATTTTTTTTATTATCGTTATCGGGAAGCACTTGAATCTCTGTTGTATTATCGTGTAATACTCATGATTAAGTTCACAAAAGGGGTAGGTAGAGATGTATAAGAAACATTTAAGCTAATTTTAGACTGATAGCTAAAGTATATAAGGAAAAGTGGGTGCTACATTGTAGTGGCATTAAGTACCGTAATATGCACCTTTGCCTACCCTTTCGGGAATAAACAAGCGTGAGGTTATGTTGTGTTATATAACGTACAGCAAAACAATATTGTGTATTATACATTGCGTGCATGTATTCCTTTAACTCGTCGAGTACCGGTTTTATAGACACAATTAAAGAACAATAGGTCGCGGTCACCGGTGACCGCTTGGTGTTTGACAGTTTAAAGAGCCTTCTTTGCTAAAACTATTTGAATCTTATCAACGCATTACCATTGATAATTGTATTACAAGTAGGTACATGTCTGCTAGCTCAAGCAATAACAAACATGATATTATTATGTCAGAGAATTTCCAAAGCAATCCCTTTAATACTCTGTCTAGAATGAAGAGACCTCGTCGTCTTTAAGACCACTGCTCCAACGGGCACAGTAACATAAATATCACTAGGAATTCATTCAATTAAATCCAGTCCCATAAACACTACTCAAGTATTTCAAATTGGACGTAAATATCACAAAACCTAGACCCTTTTAATGTGAAAATCTAATTAATATGAAACGACAGCGTTGTCTCGTGAAATTTGAACACGAACTTTATAAATCATTAGTTTTTAACCGCGACTTTGCCTTTGGTACGGTGAAAGACATAGGCTATATTCCATCCTAATAATGTGTTATTCAATAACAATTTATTATGATGAATAACACATTATTAGGATGGAATATAGCCTATGTCTTTCACCGTACTTTTAACTGCATGCATGTAAAATTTTTAACATATTGATTTAGTAGATAATGCGTAAAGACGCAACAAATAAACTATCTTTCGAACTTATAACATTAGTTACGATTTTCGCTTCGACTGGCCGAAAGCACTTAGAACTAAATAATTAATACTTGGCTCGCAATAATGAGTCGAGACTGACATAATATAGAAGATATGAGATTGCCAAAATGTAGACATGAAGCGTCTTGACAAAAGATTTCAATTACGTAAGATATTTTAAAGTTTTCTTAGTACAAAGATTGTTTCAGCAACTATTGGCCTAAAAGTTGGAGTTAAGATTAATTTTGCATTTTTAAAATGGACGTTAGTAATATGTATTTAGGATTGGGAATCTAATGTGATTTAAATAGAATTCCAATTCCACCACTTTTCACTCATAGTCATAGTTTAAAAACAATGATTATAGGAACCATTGTTATCGCAGCTACTGGATGTGGCAGCATATCGAATTTAGTTCCCCAAATGTCATATAGCATGACTGATGATAAGAAATTTAAAAAGATCTTAGCAAGCTTCTTTTTGTAGATAACAAAGATAATAATGCTTTTATGCAAACTTTCTTTTAAACATTTTCTTTTTGATTTACGAAGCAATATTTCAAGTTAAGAAGATCGGTGCGTGTTTTAACAACAAAATATTTGCAAGCATGTTTACTTTGATTTACGCCTTTATTTACATTTGTCCTTGAGAACATTTGCTTACCTTAAATCGGTTTAAATTTCGAAATGCGTAGTCGGCTTTTTGAGCAGTTTTACGCTGGTAAATAGGGTCGAAATTCCTTTGTGTTGGAGAAACTATTTAAAGATTTTGCTGTGTATTATTATACTGCCAAATGATTGTAGTCTGGCATAGTACTGCTGATATTACAATGTTAATAAATGCATAATTGTCTCTTGACAAATATTTATAGTATGTCTTGTATTCTGATCTTGTGGATTTGTGATATGTGGTAAAGAGTAATCAATGTGTAGGCAATATGTAGTCAGAAACACAATTACTATGAAACTTTAAGTCCAAATAATGCTAGCATATTGGTGTGGTCTCTGTTAACAATATTGTGGGCTTTTTTTAAGGGGGGAAAATCATCGAATGGTTGCTCCCGCCTGGGTGAGGCGAGAGGGAGGGTTAGACTCTTACTGACTAAAAACCACCCCGTTCCTTCTCCTGCACGTCGAGATCCGGTAACCCGTTAGGTTCTCAATATTGTGGGCTTAAGACTAGACCGTAAATCCAATTAAACATTAGAAGCAAGTACTAGATTTAGTCATTCAAAATATATACACAATCAGTCTAAAATTTCTTTAGCAAATAAAATGTTTGTCATCAAAAAATATTCGTCAAAAACAAAATTAATTATAACAAGACAAATCATTCTCACTTGCAGAAAGACAAGCAAAAAAACCTTTAAAGTTTAAACAAATCTTTCTGCAAATAACCACAAAAATGCAAGCAATAAAGAACCTTAAAGTTTTGAACATAATGTCAATAACTCGCTAACAAGCTGTTTTGAAGTCATTCTACACAAACTAATTGCCGCGTCGTTACCCGTCGCCTTAACAAATGACAAGTAACGAAAGATTGATGAAGATATAAGATGAGAATTAGCCAATTTACATAACAATATCTGTAGAAATATAGACCGATACACGGTATATGCCTAGTGACGGAAAAGGTCGAATTGTCAATAAGACAATCATACATATTATAATGTATGTGTGTAGTGTACGTAACAAAACGCACGTAAAGCTAAACGCAGTTTTTTACAGGATTGACAATCTTATTCTTTTGTGATAAAGTTGACAATGTATTGTAGGTTGTTGTCACTTTGAGGGAGGTTGATGTGCTGTTTGTCTATGCTTAGATATGTGCATTGAAAAGCCTATGTGACGTCATATTAATTAGTCATTTCTTTCAAAGAGTAGAATAATTGTTAGCTTTTTGCTATCATGGGGACTACCTGCTTGCTGTAAGGCATTCTAAAGATTAAAGTAAAAAGATTTTATATTTATAGACAGACAAATGACTGCCTGGTTTGCCGAGTGGACGCAAGCGTGACTGCCGAGCAAGTGGTCTCAGGTTCGATTCTCAGATCGAGCTAAGTATTATTGGGTTCTTATCAAAAATACTCAGTAGTAGCACGGAGCCGTAATGTTTGACTGCACGGTTGGTGCGGTGGCTGGGCAACCGGCTGCCATGCAACGTGTCGCGGGTTTGATTCCCGCACGGAACAACACTTTGTGTGATCCACAAATTGTTGTTTCGGGTCTGGGTGTCATTTGTATGTGAACTAGTATGTTTGTAAATGCACCCACGACACAGGAGTTATTACTAGGGTGGGGCAAAGTTTAAAAAAAAATGTGCACCTCTGCCAACCCCTTCGGGGATAAAAAGCATTATGTTACAAATGACGAGCTCAAAAACCAACTGTAATTCCATTATAATATAACTTTTAACGAACACCTTTTATATACCGTCGCATGACGATGGACATTAATCCTTATTACGTAGGCCATAGGTGCGATAATAAGTCACAGCTGCTAATAAAAGTTGTATAACTACGCTATTTACTTAAATATATTACTTTCATCTATTGTGGTTTTGCTTTTTATGTATTTTGAACTCAAATAAGTAACTTTTACGGTTTTGTTTACTTTGTGTTACTATGCATATTAGGTATATTTTTATATGTATGTCGCTAAACTTGTTGAGTGATTTGAAGTCTGACTGCCAGGTTATGGCGCCGACTTCTAACCTATCAGTACTAATAATAGTTATTTTTTGTTTTTACCGACTTTAAAAAAAGAGGAGGTACTATGTTCGGCTGATTTTTTTTTTATTTTTTCCGCGATGCCTCACCATTTCTGAACTGATTTCAGAAATTCTTGTTTCGTTTGAAAGGTTATACTCCCGAGAGGGTCCCATTATCATGAGGTCAGGATCCGATGATGGAATCCTAGGGAAACCGAAGGGAATAAATAAATAAGGGCGAGTAATGCGTTTTGTTTGTTTTTGGGTATTTTGATGTCGGTTTTTTAAACGATTTTTTTTCCGAGCAACATCACTCATATCATAATGCCATATAAGTAACTAATTTTCAAAGAAAAATAACGAGAAAAATGCCCTTGAAAAACACGTGCTCAACACAGAAGCAGTATTTTTCTTAATAAACAGTTCGAAACATGTCATGGGAAGTCAAAGTATCCATTTAAAAAATGCTACGACATATAATTTTCCTTTGTCACGCCAATTTGACCTTTACGGCTATTAATATTGAGTTGGTTTCCATCTGACGTTATCTTTTGCGCAAATATTTTGCCTACATCTTGCGGTTAGTGCGTAGTATAAATAGAATCATTATTTACTTTGGTATTATTTGTGATATTTAGGTTATCTTGTGGTTTGATCATTGAGGCTGGTATTAGGGTCAATCATGTGGTTCCCATCACCTAGTTTATAGTGACATAGTCATTGGAAATTCTATTAACATCAAGATTATTTAACATCCTATGATGCGATGATTTGTTGATCTTATGATCGCGAAAACTTATGTCGATCTTAGTTTTTGAGTTTCAATTCCCAGTCAAATATTTAGTTTTTCGATAATTCATAGTAACTAGCTTTAACCCGCGGCGTTGTTCCGTATTCCTGTATACTACGGGAGCATTTAGTCGGAATAAACATTATTCTATCATCTAAGTGAACCCATACCCTGCTTGTATACCAAATTTCATCAAAATCCGTTCAGTAGTCTCAGCGTGATTGACGGACAAACATCCAAACAAAGAAACGTTCACATTTATAATATTAGTGTGATATAACAAGGAGGCTACAATGCAAAATAATTTAAAACTTCATAATTATCATTACTGAAAGCAACTTTACAATTGTTTTTATAATAACTATCGTGAGACATACTAAATTTACTAAAAATCGCGGTTTACTCACGTGAATATACTGAGAAAAGCTCTACTAGTTTCGAACCACAGAGGGGTTCTTCCTCATGAGCAGCGGGCGCGGTCGCGGCGATGTCGCGCATCACACTCACAGTATATTCACCCGTGATTTTAGTTAAAACATAATAATATTTTGCACTATTATATGATTCGGAAATTTTGCTAAAGATTCCCTCAACCATCAAGGTAGTATACAAAGTACACTTCATTATAGTTGAAAACTGTTCCCGTGTTTCTATTTAGGTCACAACGAATTTTTAATGCCAAAACTGTAAGATACTCTTGAATTCTCACTCGAATCTGGCAGATGTTCAAAATTCCATACAATACGTATATTCCGTCATACAAAGTGCTTTCGATTATATTTCACAAGTTTAAAGTAAAAACTATTTTTTTTATAGTATAAGCCGGTAAATGTGCTGACAGATCAGCTGATGGTTGGAGTCGCCCATGGACACCTGAAACACTAGAGTTGTTACTAGTGCATTACCGGCCTTTTGGGGATTAGGAATTTGAGGATTTTTTATTAACCTTACGCACACGACGAAACTCCACGCAAGTATTGTTTCACGTCGGTTTTCTGCCAGGCCGTGGTATCACTCCGGTCGAGCCGGCCCATTCGTGCCAAAGCATGGCTCTCCCACACTTAAACTATACGTACGTTTTATAATGATGATTATTAAATGATTTATAGAAGAAAAGTTGCCAAACGCCGCGAGGACACCGGTAACCGCAACCTATTGTTCTTTGTATCTATAATGATGGTACTCAAAGGGTTAAATAAATTAATAAAAGATCATGAGGGCTATACTTCGTTGGGACACCAGATTTTACAACAAGTCGCACAAACATGCCTGTGTACCAGATGATAAACATGATGTCTACCTCCGTAGACACTGACTCTCTAGTCACTATGACAAAAAGCAGTATTGATTTGGTCGCTGACAACCAGTTAGTTGCCTACGGAAGTGTGCAATTAGAATCAAGTTAAAACCAGATTAAATTATATGATTATTCTTCTGTTTAGAGACAGTTGTCAGCTGTAATATGAGCTATCTTTATTTATCTAATCACGCATTAAAGGCTATGAGTAAAAAAGGTTTTATTTAACTTATTTTTTAATGTAAGGTTAACAATGAAAGGTTAATTTTAAATGAAACAAAAATAAACGTACCGCGTCCCCATTTGACTCATTAAAACTACATTATAACTTAAATATAGTTACTTTATTTCCCTTCTATCTTGAAATACTAATATCTATATAATTACAGTCTAATTTTAGTAGTATTAGAACCTGAAAAAACAAAATGAACTAACATAGTAGCTTTTACAAATTGTACTATAATAGTAATTAATTAAATTACGATGAAGGCTGTTTAATAAAAGTCTAGACTATGATAAAATAGAATTAAAAAAAAATGTTTGCTTCGTTATTTAAATATTATGTATTGTTTATAACAGTAGCTTCTCATAGTTTGTGGCTTGTTCGATTTCTGAATCCAGCAACCGATTGTTAAGCGTTCGTTTTTTAAAATCTCAATAATAGGCACTATACGACTAGAATCAAAGTCAAAGTCAAAGCATTTATTTAAATTAAACCATAGTTTAGTACTTTTGAAACGTCAACAATACAAAATAAATAATAGTCTGTCAGTCAGTCCGTCAGTGAAACTAGGTGAAGCTAGGTGCTCATTCCAAAATGTAGATTCGAATGAAGAAGAACGAGCAAGAAACTCCATTTGTATGAAGGCTTAGTAACAGACTAGTCTTCCTGTACAAATAACCAACAACTCAACTATTAAAGACAACGTCCCATTACAACACTGTACACCCCATTTTAGTAGAAAACAACTTTAGCACAAACAACTTACTTTCACAAACAAAACTCTACCCTTCATATTGACACAGACCAGGTGTTCTATGCTCACACAAACACACAAACACGAGTGACGTCATAGCCATCCAGAAGTCTATTTTCCAATAGATTTGCGATGTAAACCCAATTGCTAACAGTTACAGAGACAGACCGACAGATGGCCCATCGCAAATATCGATTGACTGTGACATTGTTCAAGATGATAACTATAGGGCTGTGCTGTCAATATTATCCTAACTAATATTATAAATCTGAAAGTGAGTTTGTTTGCTTGTTTGTTTGTTTGTTCCACCTTCACGCCGTAACTACTCAACCGATTGCATTGAATTTTTGCAGACGTAATGTTAGTAGTCTGGATTAAATAATAGGGTACTTTTTATCCCGAAAAAAATTGATATTCTCGAGGGAAAACAAAAGTATTGGTATAGATGGCGCTGTATGTATTGGTATATGTCACATCATAGGCTACTTTTTATCCTTTTGTTATGCGAGCAAAGCCGTGGGTAAAAGCTAGTTTATATTATAAAGAAATAATTGTATTTTTATTTGACTGCCTCGTTGGCGGAGTGGTCGCAATTGCGACTGCCGGGCAAGGGGTCTCGGGTTCGATTCCCGGGTCGGGCAAAGTATTACTGGGCTTTTTCAAAAAATCTCAGTAGTAGCACGGAGTCTGGAATTGTGCCCGGTATATGGCAATAGGCTCACCCCCTGTTACATGGGGCTCATAACATAAATAGTGAAAAGTGGGTGTTACATTGTACAATGGCCGGGAATCGAACCTGAGACTAGTCCCAGCCCGGCAGTCGCTCTTGCGAACACTCGGCCATTACATGGGACTCATATCATAAATAGGCAAAAGTGGGTGTTACATTGTACAGTGGCATTAAGTTCAGTAATGTGCACCTCTGCCTACCATACCATTCTACCATAAGTAGGAAACATGGATAACCTACCAGGAAACTCAGTACTATAAGATAAAACCTAAATCAATATCATTAATCTTCTCCTAATCTAGTAATCCTAGAATATACGTATACGTTCATCGCAATATCGTTCCAAGGTCTTTTCGATATTGCGCAGTGCAAAGAACTCATAAAAATCCCGGGTCCAAATATTGTCAGCTGTGTTCAGATGAAACTAGTTTGATTGGAACAATGATAACACGGATATTAGATGATTGGGACTACCGCACTCCTTCCGTTAAAACTGGTTGACAATGATTTTTTTGTCAACAGATTTATAGTTTGTAATTAGTGATGTGGTCTTTATAATGTTGTGTGGGATGGAATTGTAAGAAAGAGGTTTTAAGTCATAGGATGTATTAACTGATTAATATTTTAATGTTAATGGCATTTAAATTTTTTCTTGGTTATCTTTTAATTAATTACCTAAATAGTAGTACTTTTAATTAATGTAGTACTTTTAATTAAACATCGCGGGTTACTCACGTGAATATACTGTGTAAAGCTCTACTAGTTTCGAAACACAGAGGGGTTCTTCAAGCAGCGTGCGCGGTCTGTGGTGACTGTCGAAACTAGTAGAGCTTTTCTAAGTACATTTACGTGAGTACCTAAATCTAACCATGTTATTTAATCTAGTATGTCTCACAATAGTTATTATAAAAACGGTAGTACTTTTGTTCATTTCTCTTATTGAGTACCTTAGGCTTAATAGTATTTGGTAGATAACAATTTTTTTTTCAATTTCTGAATAGTCTCGTCCCCTTTTAAATCCGAACTTAACAAAGATACCTAACCTAGCCAAATCGTACGTATTATAATTCCACTTATCTATTCACAAGTTAACAAGCATGTTTCTATACGATGTTTTGTACGAATAGTTTCAAACTACGGGCGGAGCTCTCAATCGTTCAGATTGCTGCAGTTCGAAATGCTATGAATAGATTTAAGTAAAGTTGTATTGAATTCAAGGTATTTATTTATTTTTCTTTTGTTTTAGATACAAACCACATACACGCTCCGTCTACCAGGGTGAATTATAATTAGGTAAGTGTTCTATATTAATTTTTATTTAAAAAAATATGAATTTTGTTATATTAATACATTTAGAAGTTAATACAACATAATGAACGTTCAAATTAATATTTATTTCAAAGAAGTAATCTTGCTGTTCATAAATTTTAATTTACTACATATTTAAAATTGTAGTCGTAAATAAACATTGTCAATGTTTGCTTTTTTCTATTCATGAAATTATATTCATCAAAAACAATTTAAATAATTATTCCGTTATTTTTTTAATCTAGGTCAAACTCTAGCATTGTTCTTTGATGTCTTCAAAATAATAATATTCATAACTTAAACCGAAGTTCATGATAAACTTTGGAAAGTCATAGTAGGTCAATATGTTATGAATAAAATATGACTATGATGTTATTGTAATCTATTTAAACAAAAATTAATCTTCGAATTGTATTTATAGTCAAAACCAGAACGACTGTACCAAATTCGATAAATCCTTTTTTGTTTTATTAAGTACAGTTGCAGTAAAGTTTGTGTTAAATGAAAATTAACAAACACTGGAGTAAATCAGAGTATAGTACGCGAGTAAAACCAGGACAGACAACTAGTACATGAAAATTATATTACATCTCTCATGACAGCAGAATATTTAAGTAAATCAAATTGTCTAAGTATTTTAAATATTCATATTATGTACGTCCATCGCTTTATATCTAAACATTGATAAATTAGTTTGAAATCTTAATGCACTTAGGCGCCAAATAAGGCTTTGAATTCTAATAGAGTCTGCTTAGAATGAGCAAAATTATCTTCATGTTATTATTTCTATATTACTTGCAGACATGAAAGATATATCAATTTCAAATAGGTACATTATAATAATCATCTGTTCAATAAACATAATATTATTATGATCGACAAATCAAAGAAATCTAAAAGTATTTTTTTTAATCATCGTGTTCACGTCTAATTGCTAACAAACTGTGACGTATTTTGTTTTAAATTAAAATCAAGACTCAAATCATCTACCATTTAAAGCGCAATTCTATAAAAAAACATCAGAAGATGCTAGAAAATGTCACGCTAAATTATCAAACGCCATTTTTTGCGATATACCAAAGATTCGGCCATGATTACTTGTCTTGAGCAGTGAATGGCCAGTTTTTCTTAACAGCGTACCTTGGCTTTCCGGTGAACTAAACTTAGTCTATGATCGCACGTGAAAAAAAAGAAATAAAAAAAATAAAACTGTACCACGCACCGTTGACGATGAGTGCGTCCCAAGTACATAACAGGGTTGCCCATAAACATAATTACATTCTACATTCAAATTGTTGGACATATTTTTGCATTGTGCTCCATTTATTATGTTAGGATTTTTTATACAAATGTGTTCTAAGATTTTATTTCAAATTGTGTTGTTATTTATGATTTCAATGTAATAGTGCAACGATGTTGTTGATGGTTTCAAAATGACAGAGAGATTTTCTTTCATGAAAGAATGATGACGATGTATCTCTATAAATTCTTATCTTAACACATTTATCAAAACTTTGCCACTTAAGCATCAGATAAACAAGAACGTCTTGTATTTTAAAATGTACCAAAGATTTATTTTATGCTTATTAAACAGTTTTAACTAGAGCGTCGAATAGCACTATCGTATTGCTGACAATGTCATTCAAACTGCTAGTTGGCAGCCCTATCATGTCAATGAATGGATACTGTGACATTGTGCAGCTCACGTGCGTGTGACGTCATCAATGATTTTCTTTAACAGTTTGTATTGAACAAAAAAAAATCGAAAAAAGAATGCAATCGTGCGTTCATTTATAAGCAAAAAAGTACTTTACTATAATCATTTTTCAATTCAATATCGCTTGAATCAAATGTCATTTACTTTATGATACGGAATTTTTTAACTAAACTTATACGAAACATTATGTATAAAGCCGTAATTTAGCTAGCACAATGCGGGATTTGCCTCTATAAATAAACAAGAGACCTCAGAGCTATCGGAAACAATTCCCAGCCAAGTAGTTAAATAGTTGCAAGGCTGAGAGGGCCACCCGACTCCCCTCTGAACTAGCTTCTACTCCTCTTACCTCATCTCAAAACAAGAAATATACAAAAACGTATATAAACGCTTTATATTAAGGCGTATTATGTAGGCTAGACAATAGACATACATACCATAACTAGTAAAACAGTAAAACATATGAGTGGTAGGTAAAAATGTGTGCCTCTACACTTAGGTTTCAAAGCGATATATTCCTAAAAAAAAATATTGAGCACATAACTGTGCCATCGAACAATTTTTACATTACGTATTGAAGGAATTTCAAAGGTACACAATGAAGCACTGATATTACTGGATATATTTTCTTTATTAACTTACAATTACAATAATGTGTGCGTAATCTTGCGATGGGAACAGAAGAAGGGAATAAAAAAATGGCTGTCACCCGGTAGTACAAACAGTAGCGACATGCGGCACAAAATGGAACTAATTTTTGCGTACCAATTCCTACACGTATTACTAACCCTATATTTAAAGTTGTTTATCTCTGAAAATTATCTGCATAAGTAGAAAATATTCGACGCAAATTTTCCGTAGCCTGCTTGCCATTGTACAATGCTTTTTCCTAGCCCAGAAATCTAATCGAATCACGCAACCAACAAAACACTAAATCATTTCTTCACAACGCACTTTGCATTTAAAACCACGCTACTAATCAGACGACCTTACTTCGACCTTTGCAACGAAGGTCCTATATGCATTATACATTTTATTGTGATCACATACAGTCCATAATTAATTACCACTGTTGTATAATTTCCATGACCTTGTGACGTAACGTGTCGTTGGCGTTTGAATTTTTATAGTACGCTTGAATTGTCTTCTTCAGTATACAATGCTGGTTTAGCCTTGTCAATGTCACGGCCGCTTCCCATTGTGTGGTCAAGCGAAGTGGAGCTTGTCGTTATTGAAGTTTCGTCATTCATACTTTTGTTTGTAAAACGCTCATCTGTTGTTATGGATACTTTGTGTTATGTGTGTAATTTTGTAGTGTATTCGTTGTAATTGGTTGTAAAGTGTAATGAATTTTAATGAAGATGTAGGTAGTAGTGTCCATTTTTATTAATTTTTATATTATTTGTTTCTTTCTATTTCAATTTTTTTTTTCAATCTTAGTGAAAAATAATCAAACAGTCCACTAAAATAAGGAATAAGTGAATGTAAAAGTGTTCATTTAAAATAAATAATTCACTTCATTTCAAATGAAAATTGAATAAATGCAAATAATATTCATGATTAAAATGAACATTAATTTTCGTTGCAACATTAGCAAACACATTCAAAGCATTTCAATAGGGTTGCCTACCAAGTGAATACTCTATTCATCTAAGTGTGTAATCTCACTAATCTAGTTAATCACAGCCCTATTTTCGCCGACTCATTAGTACGGATAAAACCGTTGTGAGGTTTCTAAACAGTTTTAGTAAGTAAGAAGGATATTATTAGATGCTTTTAGTTAATTGCTTTTAGGTTAGGTTAGGAACATTTTTTTTTTGGATGTTTGACGTCACTTCTTTGGAGATTATTCTCGAAGTAATAAATGAAAGGGACGTACGTAGTTGACTTACACTTTTCAGTCATCTATTAAGATACTTATCTTTCTCTACTATCAAATAAATTATGAATTGCAGTATAATTGTAAAATTAAATGCTATCTACTGTTAAGAATTACGAAATAGAAAGAAGCAATGTGTATAATTATTTAAACAAAAACTAATTAAGACATTGAAACATATCGGTCTAATATAAAAACATAGTTCTCGATCATTTCATCTCAATACTGTTCTCCACAGCCCTATCTATATATGTACCAGATGTCACCAAAATCAGTTGAGCAGTTTAGGCATAAAAGCAAAACAAACACATTCACATTTTAAACTTTAATCAAAATGTTTGTTCTATTTCCGTAGTAACCTTGGGTTTTAATGTGTTTATCTAGATTTGAACGTTTGTAATTAAAATGCAAATCCGGAAAACGTTTTCGAGAAAATAATTATGTGTGTAATTAGACGGCTGTGTTTAATTATGTAACATTTTGAAACATCATGGCAGTTCTTCTTCGAAATAGTAAACAAAGTTTTGTTTACAATGTAATTTTCTATTCGCTATTATCTACCTCATTGGTAAGGTAAGCACGACTGTCTAGCGAAGGTTCGACTGTCTAGAGAAGCAATTATCGATTTGGACTCAGTGATATCAGACTTTTTAGATTTTCGAAAAGCATCGTATAGTGTAGTGGGGAAAGTACCCAGAAGGCTGGCAGCATTGCCATGTTGTATGGCAATGCTTAACATCTCACCGATAAAAAGACCAGCCCTCTGATCACGAGATGCGATGATGATGAAATGATATTTAAACTATAGAATGGAATAGCATAATTCTATTTTCATTTGTGATTTTTATTTAATATATTATGGTAATAATATAGTAATGTAACCATAGTATAGTATATTTACAATGGTTACACATTACTATTACTACGCATCTACCGTAAAAGTCAAAGTAATGTTTACTACGTAAAAGATAAAGCATTTACGCAAATAATGTCTGAGGTATCCAAAAGTTATTTTCATTTTCTCATCGAAAGAAAAGTATTTACTTTATTGCGAAATAACTAGAATTACAATGATATCAAGAACATTACAAATAGAGCAAATACATTTCTAAAATGTATTTTTTCTAATCTTATCTTATCCCTGAAGGGCTAAGCAGAGGTGCACATTACGGCGCTTAATGCCACTGAACAACGTAACACCAACTTTACACTATTTATGTTATGAGTTCCATGTACTAGGGGGTGAGCCTATTGCCATATTCCAGGCACAATTTCAGTCTCCGTACTACTACTGAATTTTTTTTAAACCCAGTAATTCCTTGATCTAATCATTACTTCTTTTATTATAAAGTATAGATAAAAGAGAAGAACTGATTTTTCTGAAGTAAAAAAAATGTTTTTAGTGCGACACACACACATAGGTCAGATTTTAAATTCAAAAAGTTAATTTCTATGCATTTGACACAAGCTACATAGCGTTGATATGAAGATTATTAGAACAGATAGTATATATAACACACCCCACCATACAATATCTGCGGTTAAACTGTCACCTAATCCGGCCATGAGTTGGATGGGTGGTCGATGCTTAATCCCCTTCATGCTTCAGGAAACACTGAAGCCGTCATTTCCGGGTAGTATAGATTGAACCATGTTCCTCTTCTACCCTTTGGGGATCAGCAGGGGTTCAGGTCGTATCTATTTTAATTAATCAGTTCCCTAAGGTTGAGTTTAATCTGATTTAATTATCATTAATCCTTTGTTAGGTACCTTGTTTCTAGGTAATGGATACTGTTACCGCAAATGTTTATATTCGTCCTTAAGTATATTATAACTTGATTTATAACAAGTATAACAGATCAAGATCTGGATCGTTAGTTAAAAACTACAAGATATTTTATATACGATCTTTGGTTAAACCAAAATGAACCTTGAAGTTTATAATATAGATCATTGATTTCATAAACACTGGTAACAATTACGTCTGCAGTTCTTTTAACCCTGTATATCTATAATTAGACTATAAGCAAAAATAATACTTATTCTAAGTACTCACCAACACCTCTATCGTTTAGAGGGGGGAAAATCATCCCATGACTTCTTCCTCCCGGATAATACGAGAGGGAGTATCAGATTCTTATTGACTAAAAACCACCCCGTTCCTACTCCTGCACTTCGAATCGGAGCCCCGATAATCCTTTAATTCCTACGCGGCTCCGGATATCGGCATCAGTGGTA
Source organism: Spodoptera littoralis (assembly GCA_902850265.1). Taxonomy (NCBI): domain Eukaryota; kingdom Metazoa; phylum Arthropoda; class Insecta; order Lepidoptera; family Noctuidae; genus Spodoptera; species Spodoptera littoralis. Next base: position 10,892,502 of record LR824538.2, on the reverse strand, counting down.
TTGGACCCGATCTATGGTGGTCGGATGACTCTTTAAAGCGTGCGTGGAACGCGACGCGCTTGACGTTCGATTCTGGTTCTGATCGAGTGGCGAACTACCCATGCTCACTTTCTGTAGGTCCGTGCTTACGGAGGCCGGAGATCATCTCGCGGTCCCCGACACCCGGAGTGTCTCCGCTCTGTAAAATACTAAAGTCGTAATAGTACACTATAGTATAATAATAAATTTCAAAGCTCATACTTACAATATAATATACGAACATATTAATGTTTTATACAAGATAAAAGTTGTATTAAGCATTATCATGTCTGCAATTACATGACTATACACTTCATAGAAATCGTTCTGATTAGCTCTTTGTATTAATTGATCGTCCAATAATATATAATGAGTAGGCTTTATATTATAGATATACCTTCATTGTTGTTTTTTCCTGAAATAAACCTTGAAGGAAGTACCTAGAGCTGTTTTTCCTATATCTGGGTAATCCACATAAAGTTTATCCGATTGCCTTATCTTTGCAGTAGGTAGGTACTCTTAAAATAATACCTCTTCAGGTGCCGTGAAAACTTAATTCTAAAATAGTATACAGACGAGCTAATTTTCAAAATTCGTGTACTTTTTGAGGCTATATTATTACTGGGAAACTGATTTATACTCATTCTGAGCTCATTAGTCGCACTTAAGGTCATTTCAAACAATACTTTCCTAGAGATTCACCCTCATAGTGATGACTAGCTTATAAATATTGATCACCGAGGCAGTCAAATCAACAAACAAATATAATTATTTTATAGACTACGTTTAAAAAAACAGACTTCAAATCCCCCTTTTGAAGTCGATTAATTAATATACTAAAACCGAATCATAATCGGTTCAGCCAATCGCAAGATAATTGTGCACAATCATACAAAGTCAAAGTCAACGTCAAAGTCAAAGTTAAAGCCAATATCAAAGTCAAAGTCAAAACAAAGTCAAAGACATAGTCAAAGTCAAGGTTAAAATCATTTATTTCAATTAGACCAGAAAGACACTTTTGAACGTCAACAAAACAGGACTAACAAAGAACCCTTTGTTTTGAAATCGGTTAAAAAACTTAAAACTCCTTGATGAATGGATACTGGATGGCATTTATTATACCAATACCAAAAAAGAAAAAGAATATGAAACTATTATACTTAATTATTTTGTTCTTAAGTCTCACTGGCTGGTACTAAAAAAAACTTCAAAATTCTTGTTTAAAAATAAAAACTTCAAATTGGAAGTAATGTTTAAACTAAAGGATGTTGCATTACACAGATGTTTTCGTGTCAACACAGAAGACTGTAATGAACAACACTATTGTTAAGATTTAGACCTTATTGTGTTTTGCATACATCTCAGATTGTTACGTTATTTAGATAAACGTTTTTGCATTTCGAAATTCTTAAATTGTAACATGGATTGTGGTGTTGTGGTTGCTAAGCTGAATTGTGACATTAGTCGAGTAATTAGAAGTAGCAGTCGGGACAATTTTTTATTGAATTTTTCATAAATATAACATAACATTACGCCTTTTGTCCACGAACAGGTAGGCAGATTGAGTGCACATTTCGCCAGTTAATTCCACTGTACAACATAACACCCACTTTTCACTATTTATGTTATGAGTCCCATGTAATAGGGGGTGAGCCTATATATCGGGCTCAATTCCAAACTTCGGGCTATTACTGAGATTTTTTTAAAAACCAGTAATGCTTTGTCCGACCTAGGAATCGAACTCGAGATCCCTTGCCTAGCAGTCGTACTTGCGACCATTCGACCAACGAGGCAGTCAGTAGGCAGCATTGAGTTTTTCGTTTCGTTTTAGAAATAGAGCATACATATGTAGGTACTATGAAAGTACTTTATATGCTCGAGTGAATAGGTTGCTTATGGAACGACGTGCTTCATCGTAGACCGCATCATCGCTTACGACCAGGCGAGATAGTGGTCAAACGTCGGCCTATCAAATTAAAAAAAGCAACCATACAATGTAACTCCCATTTAAAAGAAATTCTCACAGAAACATAGGCACGTTATTCCATATAAATAATGCGTTCCTGCGTCGCGTTCATAATTTAAATTTCTCTGGCGTTTCAAGGCCTTTCGGCTCCTGCGGTCACGGAAGGGTTAACTTGCAAGTATGTGAGCTTAAACCGAAAAGGTCCCAGTATTAGGTGATTTTAAATAATACAAAACTTTTGGGGTTAAATACTAGGGTGGCCTGTTTATCTTGCTCGCCGGTTTTCTAAGGTGCACAGTTTTGATATGGTATGTGTATCATTGTATTCGTCAGCATCAAGATACTCCGATATTTCTTTCATAAATGTTGAACCTTATTAGCTTGCAATAAGCTACTAGTTGTAGCAAGTCAATCCAGTTAGAAGGGCAGGTACAAGTGATAATTATATTAGACTTTTGATTGCTTAATTCAATAAATAGTGGAATTAAATGCTACACGTATGAGATAGGAGATAAACCTCAACAGTCTATAAGTGCCCACTGCTGAGCAAAGCCTCTTCTCACACGGCGAAGGTTTGAGCATTAATGACCACGCTCGCTCATTGCGGGTTGACGATTTCAAACTTATAATTTGAAATTATATGTTAAGGTTTCCTCACGGTGTTTTCCTTCACCGTTTGTCAGTGGTGTCTAAATTATCTCAGAAAGTACATGTGACTCGGAAAAAGTCACATTGGTACTTGCCGTTGGTAGGTTTGGAACCCGTAGGTACTCTCACGCATGAGAAGCGGGCGTCTTAATCTAGGAGACATAATAACCTATTGACTACTCATGATACCATTGATAGAAGCTGTATTACTATATTCTATAGATCTATTTCCAGAACCTTCGACTACACTTTATCTCCCCTATCAGCCATTATTACACCATCTTATTGAACGAACAAATCTCGCCCTTCAACAAATAAACCAAGCCCAATAACCCAAAAACCGACATACCCACATTTGGTGTACGAGGAAATAGTGGAAAATATTACCCCAGTAACCCTCAGCTGTTCATCAATCAAGTTTTTCTTTTCATTCTGGGGGTCTATATGGGATGGATGGCCTCATTAATCATTATAGATGGACGGTGGATGCTTTTATCCCGAATATATCTTGCGTCGAAATGTTTTCATGTTTTACGACAATATGTCAAAACTGGAATATATTCTATTTTGGGTCTGGACCGTTCCGTTCGGAATGGGTTGTACTAATGAATTTTACATTAGATGTGTGGCTTAGGGACGCAATTTAGTGAAGATATTTTTTCTCTACCCTTCAGAGGTTTCCTTGGATTACATATTTAGATTATTTCGTAAAGCTACTGTGTTTTGTTTGTTAGAACAGCTCTACTTTGTATATCTTTGTATGTGATGCTTTTGTTTTCATTTTGAGTAGAAGAATATGTAATAAGAAATTCGAGGTAATTTTCTTCTTTTTCGGTCTTTACTCTTGTTATTGTGGATTAAAAAACAAACATCTCGATAATACTTGCTTGGGCTATAAAAAAGAGATTATTACTGTGCTTTACCTTGGAAAACAGTAATTGAATGACTTTACCTTGTTTTCAGTAAAAAGATAAATAATGTAATGTAGCAAAAACATTTTTATAACATTAATTAGAATTATTAATTCCTTGGCATATTTACTTCTGTTCATTGTCCTTAGGAAGTGGGATAAAATAAATATTTAATCGAATTTTGTTGACCACTTTTAAGTAGAACAAAATTTCTATGTACAGCATGATTTTAATAAACCAGAGCTAAGTGTTACAAACAAACATAAATCGTAACTCAAAGTAATAACTCTTAATCCTTCCCAACTTGCCCAAGTAGTTAATTAAACTGTACAAAATTAATGTCTAAGTCAATAAACGTAGAAATGTCATCGATGACTTAATTTATTTCAGGCGAGCCTAAATTGACAACGATATTATTAACAGTCAGACCAGATACTTAATTAAACAAAGTTATATTTCAGTCTGTGGCTGTTTCTAGACATTTCTAACTGAATACACAATTTAATCTAGTTATAATATTTAAAACTATGACTTTGATATCGGTTTGCGTCAAAATCAGAAACAATTGAAGGTTATTTATTAAGGGCGTAATTTGATATTCATAAGCTACAATTTAAGTCAAAAAGCAAAGATGGTTTAAAAAAAGAAAACAAATAAAAATGGCGTGTAGTTAATGATAGGTTATGACCTCTTTACTGTGGGTTAACACGTTCATCGCGGAAGCCCATTTATGCATCTAGTTAATATGACGCAACGAGATCTAAAAGTTCTCGTTGTGGTCCATCAGGAATAACGCAACGAGATCCAGCAGATCTCGTACGACTTAGTCACTTCAAACCCCAATAGTTTTATGAAATTTGAAAATTTTTATATTTTTTTCGTATGTGTAGGTAGGAGATGATCAGACCTTTCAGCAGGCTTTCACCGCCTCAAGTTATGTCGAAAAAAATAATGGAAAATTTACAAAATAGAAAAACGAGAACTTTTGGATCTCGTTCTGCACTAGATAGCAAGAAAATGCGAGTACTTTTAGATCTCGTTTTGCAGATATTGCATAGTATCGATAAAAAAAATAGTGATGAGAAACAATAAGACCAACAACATTATCGATATTAATCATTTATTATAATACTATAGTGTAAGGCATTAGAAACTTATAAACTATTCAGTGCAAAAAATGTCAATGTTTTTCATTAAAACATGGAAGACACATAGTTTTTTCACACTTCACACAGAAACCTTTTACCTGTTTTGTCTTTTTATCCGCTTCCTTGCTAGTCATTGTTTTTCGTGCCTTTTCGTAGCAACTCACACAACGTCTCTTTTTGGTATTCACTATATATTTGTGTTCAGTGGTCACTTCCGGATTATCTTTTTCCAGGAAAAAATGAACCCCTGTGAATTTCGTTATGATGCTTTCTATTAAATTCTTAATTCTATTTTATAAAGCTCTTGATAAGAATGTCCAGTACTTGGGCTAACACAAATATTTTCACTGCGCACTCCAGGAACACGTTTGAACACTTTCCGAAACAGAGTTGAAGATTTTGGAGATTGATTATTTTCATTTCTTACGTTAGGTTCTTCGGAAGAACTAAAAGAAAGTTCTAAAATTTTTCGACAGCGTTTGCGATTCGTCATCTTGATTACCTATAGCGTAATTGATATGCACACATCGAAAGTTGACACGGCACTAATTATTTTCTTGTGAGGATTCGCACGAAATCGCTACGAGATCCTTTAGTTCTCGTTCCGCGCTAGATGCAAAATTTTACTATTTGGTCGCAACGAGACCTATCAGATCTCGTTCGTTTTCATTCATAAAAATACTACATCCAATGTACCTAATATGAACAAAAATATTTGTCTCACTCTATCAGTAAAAAATCATACAGAAATATCATTTGCCGAAACGAGATGGACATAGGATTTCACTTGCGCGATACTAAAACGTCACAAACGAGAACTAAAAGGTCTCGTTCCGCGTTGAACGTGTTAAATACGTAATTAGACAAATAAAATTATGGTTATATTGATCCAAGATTATTACAGAACGATGACGTGAAACCAGTTAATCAATAAAGTAAAACCATTAAGCCTAATCACCATAATCCAGCCTTCCCCCTCGAAACTGGGTGGCTGAGAATCTCCCTCAAACTTCTGGAGTTTCCAAATAAATTATCCGACGTAACTCGGCGAATATTACACAGGAATTTGTTCATTTTAAAACGTCCTGTACATCGCTCGCAGCGCTTCCAAGTTGTGCCATATATCAGCGGTGACATGGTTTTAGTGACGTTCTTATTTCTTGAGCTGTAGGAGTGATTGTTGGGGTGTATTTAAATCAGGTTGCTTGTTATACGATTTCAGGCCTTACGTAAAAGAGAATACATATCATAACTGAGCGAATAATAAAGGTGTTTTGTTTTTCGAAGTATGTAAAGAAATTCATTATGCCTTAAACGCGAATGTTTATCGAACAATTTGCGTCACATCTGATACAATGCATGCGGTGCAGGGTTAATTTCACAGTACTTCTTACGTCACTACTGCAACGTCCTCATGGGAAATTGATCCTTTTGCTTGTAAACACAAGTTTCATTTCCGCATAAACACAAACGTCGAGACCGAGACCTACTAAAGTTCTTAATGCGAAAACTTTGACGTCAGTGCCCCATATTACTGCTTTGACTCTACCATGGATCGGTTTACCATATCAATGTAGTAATGTAGTTTGTTTTTATTAGTTTTTATTCGAAAATGAGGTTGGAGCTTGTTCTACGATTTGAACTTGAAAAAACACAGCTGATGCAATTAGGTACGTTCGGAAATGTTTATTCTTTATTGCGCATTATTATATTTTATCTTAAATTGTGAATCATGAGTACACGCTGTATCAGTTAAGATAAAGGTTCTCCTTTAAATCTCGAGACTTGGTCACGAAACGACGATGTCGTGTGTAAGTTACAAAATAATATTTCACGATGAGCAAACATTGGGTTACAGCCACTTAGATAGTTACGCAAAAAACATACACGTACTGATACTCTTAATACTGGTGATTGTAATAATACTGGTTCTTACTATTCGCTTTCATGATACAATGGAATGATAACTCAATACGAAAGGAATGAAATCAGATACAGGATCAACAACTATTCGGGCCTAACCAATGCCACTTTTAATGGCATACATTTGTCGACTACCTCGTTGGCCGAGTGGTCGCAAGTGCGACTGCCGGACAAGGGGCTCGAGTTCGATTCCGGGTCGGGCAAAAGTATTACTGGGTTTTAAAAAAATCTCAGCTGTAGCACGGAATCTGGAAATTTGCCCGGTATATGGCAATAGGCTCACCCAAAAGTGGGTGTTACTTCTGTGTGCACCTCTGCCGACCCCTTAGGAGATAAAAGGCGTAATGTTAATGTTATGTTACATTTATCTAGTTACTTGTACAATCAATAAGTATACCTTTGTCTAGTGGTGACTTACAGACGACCCGTAGGTACCTAAAACTACAAGAGGAATGAGAACCAAACCACAATAATGTCAGCCACATTACTAACTAATAAACAATAAGATTAATTCAGTATAAATACAGTTACCATATATTAATTACCTACTGATTTGACCAAAGATTCCAAAAGATATGGCTTCGTTAAAAATCATACATAACATCACGCCTTTTATTCCCGAAGAGGTAGTCAAATATGCATATTTTACGACACTTAATGCCACTGTACAATGTAACACTCACATTTCACTATTTATGTTATGAGTCCCATGTAAGAGGGTGAGCCTATTGCCATAAGCGAGGCACAATTCCAGACTCTGTGCTACTACTGAGATTTTTTTAAATCATACAATTTAATATAGTAATAGTAACAGTCTCAATTCATCTTAATTTCCTTACCTGCGACCTAAATAACTTGGTTGTAGGTTTATAAACCAATAAACAAACAAACTCAATCGAAATCTAAGTACATAGACAACTTGTTATAGTCTTACAACACGATTGTGTATAGAACAGTTTACTAGTCCACAACTACACATCAAATTATACAGAACCAGTATAAACTGACTGTAGAATATCCGGAAAGATCATACGGAGTGAGATCATGATAAGCTGGTTACTTGTAGCTTGATGCGTAGCTATGTTAACTTGTGAATTGTCATAATTCGACTGTCATGAAATACGTAATTATTTATGGATGACACGTGAGGTGTTACAGATGGTGTTTTGCAACTGAAATATCTGAATCTTTTGTAGTGTTGCTAAGTTTATGACAATGTAATCTAATACTGAAGAGTTTGCTTGTTTGTTTGTTTGTTTGTTTGAACGCGCTAATCAACGGAACTACCAGTCCAATTTCAATAATTCTTTTTGTGTTAGATAGTTCATTTATCGAGGAAGGTCATAGGCTACAAAACATCACGCTACGATGAATAGGAGCCGAGTAGAGCGGGTGCAACAGCGTGTATGTAGCTAATGGCTAATTATAGGTGGATTTTTTTTAACTACCTTCTGCCCGCGGCTTTTGTTTAAGTGCCCGTGGGGTAAAAAGTAGCCTATGTGTTATTCCAGACCGTTATCTATCCCTGTTGCAAATTTCACCACGATCCTTTCAGCCGTTTTGACGTGATCGAGTAACAAACATACAAACACATTTTCGCACTTATAGTAATGTCTTCATGTTTGCTTTTTACCTGTCAAGCAAAAAATCTTGAGTTTGATCAATGTCTCCAGATCCACAGGAAGAAATTCCAATAGGAATAGGTGGTACCTTTGTACTTTAATTTTATGTATGTGTTGTCATTTATGTTGTATGTGTGCACATAAATAAATAAATAAATAAATAAGGTCAATTTCAATTTAGAACTTGTCCATAAGACCATAGAGTCTGAATTCTTTTTTCGAAATCTGAATTATTTTTTTTTAACAACACAAAACTCAGTGAACCTGCTACCTAAGTACATACCTAGGTGTCGCGGAGAACCTAACGGGTAACCGGGGCTCCGGCTCGACGTGCAGGAGAAGGAACGGGGTGGTTTTTAGTCAGTAAGAGTCTGACACTCCCTCCCTCCTCACCCAGGCGGGAGCAGTCATTCGATAATTTTCCCCACATAAAAAAAAAGTACATACCTAGGTAGGTAGGTATATCTAACGTAATTTTTTATCTGTTATTTTGTCATCTTATCTGACGCCGTCCGACATCAATGATCTGGTTTTTACAGAGCACAAAATCTGATTCAATGAATCATTGATAAATTGATAAGTTGACAGGATTATCTTATATATAGGTATACCTACTTAAATATATAAATAAATATGGATATTCCCGTTTTTGTTACATCAAAGAAGATCATCGACATATGAGGCTTACATAGGTACATATTTGTTCTATAACTAATAGATACGTAGAACAATACAATTAGCAGAGTAACAAAATATCGTTATATATAGGTTTTTGTGATTTCAAAATTATTATTTTTAGTAGGTGCTAAGTAAATACCAGAAAGACAGCATGCTGCTTTTTGCATGGACACCCGCAATACCAGAGGTGTCACAATTGCGTTGCAGGCCTTACTTAATATAATCTTGTATTTTGTATTATATATACATGTATATATATAATGTGCTATTTCAATCAATCTTATAATAAACAACGATATAAAAAAAAAATTCTTATAACCCATTTCAATATGACATCCAGTTTTATTCAGGTCAATTTATCGGCCATTCATGTCTAGTCCGTGTCAAAACTTTAATAGGGAAATGCCTTGACATGGTTGCTTCGGTTTGTAGTTTCTGATTCCATTGTCATTTTGAACCGGCAATATATTGTGTTCGTATAATTTACATCGCCGTGTCCGCTGTCACCGAGAGAATGAATTAACGTGTGCATATTATCATATATTTGCGACAGGATTCTGATATTCAGCACTTCGTTGGAATTTGTATGGCTAACAGATTCTATTTTAAATTATTATGTTTTCGGCTTACTCACGTAGTAATTTGACGAGGAACTCGACTAGTTTCAAGCCATGCTAGAGGCTCATATTCATGAGCAGCATACCGCGACCCGCGACGCGGCGACTGTCACGTTGCTACTGGTCAGTTCTGGACAGACAGATTTAGTATGTCTACAATACAGACTCTATTTTATATGGAACTACTCATCGTATTCTATCGTCCTTGTAGACAGCCACATCATAATACATGCTATAGATAAAACAGATTTTAACAGATATGATGAAACGTACCAAAAAGTTAAAATTAATAGACTTTTTGTTTTGCCAAAATCATTGGTACTGTCTGCTATTAAAATATGCACCCTCATTCGTTCTACATTTTCTGTCAGCTTCGTGTATTAACGAACAAACAAACGAAGACTCTTAATTAAACATTTACATTGAATTGAATAAATAAATATTTTATAAACGACACCGTATTTTGTTAACCACAGAAAAATCATACGATTTCGGTACCACACATCATTTCTTTTTAATGTGTTGATACTAAAACAAAAAACAACCAATTCATTTTTAAAGCAGTGTAAATAATAAAACGTTCTATATACGAACCTTATTATAATCAAAAACATCGAAATAAAACACCATTTAGAGTTAATATAAAACTTTCTTTACTATATATATGTATATATATATAGGTTTTAAACACTATTTTTAGTATCACTGAAGCTCATTTTGATAAGAAGAATGATTAATTAACAGCTAGTGACGAGAATAAACCTTATCTGTATACATTACTAAACTAATTAATTTAAAAACAAAATCCTAATTTAAGTCCTATTAAGCATTTTCATATAAAAATGCACTAAAAAACACGATTAGATCATCATCATCATCAACAGCCTATAAATGCCCACTGCTGAGCAAAGCCTCTTCTCACGGAGAAGGTTAGAGCATTAATCACCACGCTTGCTCAATGCGGGTTGGCGATTTCAAACTTATAATTAGAAATTATAAGTCCAGGTTTCCTCACGATGTTTTTCCTTCACCGTTTGTCAGTGGTGTCTAAATAATCTTAGAAAGTACATATAACTCGGAAAAAGTCACATTTGTACTTGCCGTTGGTAGGTTTCGAACCCGCACCCTCATGCATGAGAAGTGGGCGTCTTAAACCTCCGGGCCACCACGACACGACAAAAATATTTACCCGTGTGTACGAGAGGCGCGCGAGAGGATGATACAATATCTATTTCAATTCGATATTCTAATATAAATCAACAAATGACCAGAAAATAGGTGACACCTCGCCCTAGATTCTATCATTGATTTTACATCAATCCATCAACGTCATAAGTTATAAATATTATAAGTCAGTGCCTTTCATTCGAACCTATCTGTAAACAGGTAAGCACTTAATCTTAGTCTAAAACTTTTAGATAACCCTAATCAATCATTCATAAAATGAACGTATATGGAATAATATTCCTAATATATTTCAACGCGTGTTTGATAAAATTAGGTACGTCACGTATCGCAAAGTTACGTCGTCGTATAAATATATATTATGTAAATAGTCGATATACATTTTAATATTATTAATGTAGACATAGTAACCTACTTTCTTTAGACTTTACGTTTTTATTTAAAGTCTAAAGGCTAAAAACCTGTATTACGTTTTGTTAAACTACATTTTTTAAGATAAAACACATAAAGCATGCTATATCATCTAGACACAACTGTTACCACCGTTCATAAAAATAAAAAGTGCTCACAAATTAAACTAAAGAGCTCTTAACCATCAGCCCCTACAATAACTTATCAGCTCTTATTTAACAGCGCCAAACCAACACCAAAGTCACAACATAATCAACCAATAAACAACAACAAATATATTCCAGTAACCATCATACATGGCCATGACATTGAACCAAGATCAGAATATTCCAGAAGTAGGAAGCATATACTGCACTCATCATATAAATATGACATATGACTGCACTCTACCTGCATATGCTGTGAAACAATGCGTAGGTACAGTCGCGTGACCTTGTATGGAATCATTTCTGTTAGTGTTGATAGTACTACAGCAAAACATCAAACTATACAAGACCAGTATAAACTGAGCTTTAAATGTAGGGAAAGACAATTCAAAGCGAGGTTATAATAAAGTAGATTTATATAGCTTGATGTGTAGTGGTATCTACTACGGTTACGGTTCTCACGTGAGCGCTAACAGTCTGTTTCCGTTAATAGACGAGAAACATAGTTTGTTTATGTGTACATAGTACGTTTGTGAAGTACTTTTGGAAGTAAAATTGGAGATATGGGATAATATATAAAGTGACATATTTTCTCAGGGGGATTTTAAACGAATTGGCAAAATTTTACTTAATATTTGGTTAAAAATCGGTTGTCGAACACGATGCATTAATATGTACTAGAATCCATGTCTTAAATACTTATATTAGAACTATAAAAACATTAAGTTCAAAGGTTTGGTAACAGCTTCACAAAGGAGATTGCCCATTCTTCTATGGACCGCCGTTGCGCATAAAAATAAGTTGTATGATAGCATAAATTGGACATAAAAGAGGGGAGATGTCGTATTTTCCAAGGAAATAAAAGTTATCTATTTATTTTGTGGGGTTTTAATGTTCTTTGATTTTCAGTTTAAGTTTTGAAGTTAGTTATGTAACTAGCGAAAAAAGCAGTCCTTACAACAATAGGTATGGTTTGAATTTTCATAAGACAACTCAAAATAGTTCCATCAAACCAGTGAATAATCCTCAGTAACATAACATAACATCACACCTTTTTATCCCCGAAGAGGTAGGCAAAGTTACATGTTAGTATGATTATGAATACTGTAGCAAAATATGGAGAAACTATAAACTTTGTTAACACCTATATATTATGTACCCATGTTTGCAAATGATTAAATATGAATATGAATTTAGGTACCTACATTACGTCATTTAATGCCACTCTACAATGTAACACCCACTTTTCACTATTTATGTTATGAGTCCCATGTAATAGGGGGCGAGCCTATTGCCATACACCGGACACAATTCCAGACTCCGTGCTACTACTGAGATTAAAAAAAAACCAGTAATATTTTGCCCGACCCGGCAAAGATTCCATCTATAAAATAACTGAACATCTTATACCTAACCGTACCAAGGTCACCCAGGCACATCGTTTATCTACGTATTATAATTAACTGATAAATATTTAACAGAATGACTAACTTTATTATCTTAGAAGGCAAAGCACTAAAATTGCAAATGAAGCCATCTTCACGACAGCATTATTAATTAAGGATTGAATTAAAAGTCATTGGTGTTTATATTATTTAAATGCTTTTGGTTTCGTTTGGGAGAAATTGACAAGTAACTAAACTTTCAGTAATTCGTAATTTCATCCCACGCTGTTTGATCGAAAACTGCATAGTTTTATTTTAAGGGGTGAAAATCATCGAATGACTGCTCCTGCCTGGGTGAGGCGGGAGGGAGTGTCAGACTTTACTGACTAAAAACCACCCCGTTCCTTCTTCTGCACGTCGAACCGGTAACCCGTTAGGTTCTCCGCGACTCCGAATCGGCATCAGCCCTGTTGGGCCCCATCCGTGGTGGTCTGATGGCTCTTTGAGGCGTACGCTCGGGTCTGTTTCTGGTCGGACGGGGAGCCACCCATGCTCGCCATCCGCAGGCCCGCGCTTACGGTGGCCGGAGACCGTCCAGTGATCCCCGACGCTGTTAAATTTAAAGGAACCCTTAAGCTAATAATAAGTGACAGTTAACAAAATTTTATCCTGTAAGCGACATCACCGTTCGCCTAACGTTAGTTTAGGTGCTGCCACACGCTAAGTAACTCTTAGTTAAGAGGTGGTTTGGGGGTGGCTGGTGAAAATCAACGTTAGTCTAGTTATCTAATATCTAGCTATTATATTTTCTTTTTAGACGCAGTTTTTTATAATCTTAGTTAAATGTCAGTCAAGTTCAAAGTAGGTTGTTCCCTCTTAGGAATTGTAAAATATTCCTAGTCAAACAAGTCTTTATGATATTCAACATAATTTAAAAAGTTAATCAAAACAAACACGCCTACGTCAGAAAAACCAGCTCAAACATATTGAGACAGGTCTCACGCGATCTATTTGCCGTAACGACTCACGCTATTATCATACCTACGTGTACATAATAACGTATATAATGGCATACGTGATTTTGATAAATTATGCCCTATTACTTATTAGGTAGTCATGGCTTCACATCAAGTTATGCATAACCAATATAAACTGACCTTCGTTTGTTAGGAACGATTTTACGAAGCGAGGTCATGATAAAGTGGTTATGTATAGCTATATACAAAATATTAATGATAGGTAAAAAGAATACGAAATAACTTAATAATCTTCCAAGAACCGATCCTGAGAGTCTCTCAGAAATGTATTGCGGGAATTAAAGTAGGATTATATTGAAGTCAATACAACATTTAATGGTTCAATAACCCATAAAGGTAATTTGAATTCGTCGAGAGCCCTTGGAAATATATTTTGAAATTCCTTTTCAGCAATAAGGATTTATTAGTATTTTAGGTGCTTCCAAATACAGAGCACTTCAATTCACGTGTTTTTTTTTTATTTGTGCTGTTTATAAAGGCAAGAAAGTAAATGAATTCATCAATTCTCTCTACTCATCAGTAGATGCCCTTCACAATTCATTACGAAAGGTACAATATTTTGTTGAACGAAACACGATGAGAGAAATTCGCCAATGATGATAGAAAGCAACTTAAGCGATCTGCATCTATTTCTTTTTTTTTTTTTGAGGGCGGAAAATGATCCAATGACTTCTCCCGCCTTGGGTAAGGCGAGACGGAGTGTCAGACTTACTTACTAAAAACCATCCCATTCCTACTTCTGCACTTAGAGCCGGAGCCCCGGCAAACCGTTAAGTCTTCCGCGGCTCCATATCGGCATCAGCCCTACTGGGTCCTATCTGTGGTGGTCTGATGGCTCTTTAAGACGCGCGCGGTCCGCAACATCCATTCCTTGTGACCTTTATCAGGTCGTCTGTGTACCTTTTGCACGTCCTGCACTGCTTTTGCCGCTAGGTGACCTCGATTTGAGAACCTTAACGATGTTATAGTAATTCTAAATCTTAATATATTTTAGTTTGACATTAAAAATCCATTTTAATTAAGTACAGTTAATGAATATTAATATTATAAATCGGAAAGTGAGTTTGTTTGTTTGTTCAGCTTTAACGCCGTAACTATTGAACCGATTGCTTTGAATTTTTGCAGACGTAAAGTTAGAAGTCTGGATTAAATAATAGGGTACTTTTTATCCCGGAAAAATTTGGTATTCTCGAGGGAAAACGAAATTATTGGTATAGATGGCGCTGTGTGTATTAGCATATGTCACATAGGCTTTTTATCTTTTTGTGATGCGTGCGAAGCCGCGGGTAAAAGCTAGTGACCAATAAATAGCTCTCTTCTTACTTTCAATTATATATAACCAAAATTACATAACTTATTCAAACAAAAGGAATTTACACTTCAACATGAAAATTCCCTCATGACGTTTTCTTCACGTCACAATGTTTAAACAACTACATACGTTTTCCTATATATAACATCTATAATCTATATACAGTTTGTATATAGGTACTGTTGACGTCATTCTCTGCTTACTTAGTTCAGAATCTAACAGTCATTAAACCGTGAATTACGTCGTATATGATAACACTTACGTGTGTTACATTATACGTATATTATATAAGTTACCTATGTAGGTATATATATAATTAAATTAGGAACTAACTAATTAGGAGTTCAGGATGATATAACATACAGTGTATTGAGCATCTATATAACCAGTTTTCCTTAAAAGGAATTGAAATGAGAGAAAATTAAATCTCAGGACGTTTTATACGATATGTATGTAGGTGATTGGATATTAGATAAGAGACTGCCTCGTTGGCCGAGTAGTCGTAAGTGCGACTGCCGGGCAAGGGGTCTCGGGTTCGATACCTAGCTCGGGCAAAGTATTACTGGGCTTTTAAAAATCTCAGTAGTAGCACGGAGTTTGGCATTGTGTTCGGTATATGGCAATAGGCTCACCCCCTATTACATGAGAGTCATAACATAAATAGTGAAAAGTGGGTGTTACATTGTACAGTGGCATAATGTGCACCTCTGCCAACACCTTCGGGGATAAAGGCGTGATGTTATGTTATGTAATTTTTATACGATACTAGCCTCTGCCAGAAGCCTCGCCCGCGTTCACGTGGGTTAAAAAGTGGCCTATGTTTGTGTGTATGTGTGTGTGTGTGGTAGACCATAATCTTTTTCTGTTCCAAATTTCATCTCGATCTCGTGAAAGAGTAATAAACACACACACACACACATACACATACACACTCATATATATATCCTTACAATATTTCGTAGTTATAATATTAGTAGGATATGGTGTACGTAGGCGATCTACAAAGTTTCATTAATGTCATGACTGTAGAAAAGTATTTAATAATAACACAATCTTATAAACCAAACAAAATATAGGTTTCTAGAAAAACAATCTAATCCTTGTATTTGCTGAAACAGATTTGTTGAAACTTGTATAAGGTCAAATATTAGGTCTGGTTACCCCTTTGGGAAGGGCCTACGTCTAACAAAAATAGTGATGTAGACCAAACCCTGGAGTCCCGGGATTTCAAGACTTTTTATTTGTGTATCAAACATAAATTGTGTTGAACATTTACGTTCAAAATAGAGACTACATTTAAATATTCATTTAAATATAAAATACGACTTAAATGTTTATTTAGATTCACCGTCTTAACACTAGAATTTTACTTAAACCAATGAGAACAAACCACAATACGGTTCAATTATTATTATTTTTGACAGATTGCGTCGTTGGCGACTCGGCAAGGCGTCTCGGGTTCGAATCCCGGGTCGGGCAAAGTACCTATTACTGGGTTTATAAAAAGATTCTCAGTAGTAGCACGGAGTCTGGAATTGTCCCGGTATATGGCAATAGGCATATTACAGGGGACTCATAAGTTAAATAGTGAAAAGTGGATATTTCATTGTACAGTGGCATTAAGGGGATAAAAAGCGTGATGTTATGTTATGTTATTTTCGACAGATACCTTTGAACATATCATAGCATTATGTTTTGCTTTCTGACACCTCAATGTTTTTACTTGATAAAACCTCTTGACGTGTTAGACTTTCCCCTCATAATGAAAACATAGTACCAACCAAAACAGTAATTACATAGTCAGCCATACGTACATAATTAATTATATTTTACATACACGTGTACGAAACACCAATGAGAAAATACAAATGGCTAAACATAAACTTTCAAGGCCTCCACGTGGTAATTTATTGATTAAATTGCTTAAGTAATTACTTTTGAGAACAGCCTTCATTTTCTTAGTTGAAAGCCTAAATATAATCTAGTGAAAGTACTGTACTAGGTGTATTAATTACTCTTTGTAAAACTTACAGAGCTTGTTAATCATTCAGGCTACTCATACCACATACATTTTCCAAGATAAATATACATATATGTTACTATGTCACGCACTTGCGATAGAACTTTATATTATGGTAATCTGTTCCGAAGCTAAGTCTCTTCTAACCACGTTCGAACAGCAGATAGATTGAAAAACGAAAAAATAAAATTCAAAATTTAATTCAAAGAAAAATCTCATTAAGAAATTCCCGGGAAACACGTCCCTATTCGATACTTGTAACCGGGATTTCACTGTCTATGGAACATGCAAATTAAATCCCAGATCCCGGGATTAAAAGTCCGTGATTAGGTAAACCCTCGAGCACACAGAACAGTAATTTTCATCGTGAATTAATTTTCATTATGAACGTTATTTCTTTGTTATAATAAGGTTTGTTTTTATAGACAAGTTTTTATTAATACACTTACATTGTAACGAAGCTTGAAGTATCTATTTTAATTTAAATACACTATTCATTATAATGACTATGAACTAGTATTTTTTTAAATTCAATTAGAGTTTGTTTAACATCATTTATGTCTGTAGAAAACAGCAGTTAATTTCGAAAAAACCGAAACAAAAAACCGTAAAGTGTTGACGTACAAACCGTATTTAATTAGCAAAATACGTCGCAAGTCTCGGATACCGGTGATACGGGCTCTGTATCAGTAAAAACATGTTGTAAACTTGATAACCCACTTGAACAACACCGTTTATCCCGAAACGCGTAAAAATTTGAAACCAATTTGCATAAAACCGCCTCGTTTGTTGATTAAACACAAACGCGACTGTCGAGCAAGAGGGCAAAGTACAGTTGTGTTTTTAGGAATTGTTTATATTAACTTTGAGCCAGTCAGGGATTCAAGAATGTCCCTAGTATATGCTTTAGTGACTCTAGTCCAGTTGCATGGGACTTATAACATAACTGATATGACTGATATGAAAACCGAGTCGTCGTTATCATCACAGCCCTTGACACTGACAGACTTTTTTTACGAAAGTTTTCCATAATCTACATGCTTAAATGAGTATTACCTACGTTTAATATAAACTTCTGTTCACCTAATCGTATTAGTACGTTTTACTATAGGTGCATTAAACCTACTCATCAACCTAAACAAACCATTATAAACAGACCTTTGAGGGTTCAAAAAGATCATACGAAGCAAGACTATAATGAACTGGTTATGTATATGTCAAAAAGTGTGCATAGAATTTGCATAGTGACTAGCGTAGCAACTGATAGAGTATCGTCATGTTAACGATAACATTCCGTTTCCTCTACCCACGCCACTAATTGTGACGACATTTGGTAATTGCACGGTTTACATTGCAATACTGATAATGTAATGGAATATAACGATAACGGGATGAAATTGAGTTATTTCTCATTACTATATGACGTTAAGGGCTGTGATGTCATTGTATTGAGCTAATAGGAAGTTGGTGTTTGATTTGTTTTTCTATGGAAAATATTAGGTAATAATTCAACCGTTTTATAGCAATGCAGTCGCTTCTTTCTACTTATAACCTTTCGAAGAGAACTGCGATGTGAGGTGAAAATTTTATTACTATGTTAATATTGAGACTGCCTCGTTGGCCGAGTGGTCGCAAGTGCTACGGCCGGCTAAAGGGTCTCGGGTTCGATGCCCGGTTCGGGCAAAGTACTACTGGGTTTTTTAAGAATTCTCAGTAGTAGCACCGATTCCGGAATTGTGCCCGGTATATGACAATGGGCTCACTCCTTATTACATGGGACTCATAATGTAAATAGTGAAATGTAGGTGTTACATTGTACAGTGGCATTAAGTGCCGTAATGTGCACCTGTGCATACCCCTTTTTTTCAAGGCATAAGCGAAGAAAACGAGCAGACGGATCACCTGATGGTAAACAATCGTCGCCCATGGACACCTGGAACATCAGAGGCGTTACATGTGCGTTACCCGCCTAGTACTTTGAGGATCGTTAGGGATTCAGGAATTGGGGAGATTGGGAAAGGGGAGGGTAATTGGGCCTCCAGGATAAAAGGCGTGATGTTATGTTAATATTATTTTTAATTTGTATTATTCATGCTAACAATAGGTATTGTTATCTAAATGTTGTGGTAGGTACGTTGTGGTTATAGTGGTATAGTAAGTACATGTACCTATTTATAAATAGCTACTGTCAATAGAAGCCTCTATGCATATAGACTAGAAACAAAATCATCAAAGGTTTTTGACCTACAATTTTATTCATATTAGTAGTGCATTGTATTTTAAACTCTATTTAAAGTATATTAGCATTAGTAATGCATTAGTCGCAACTAGTGTTGCATTAATAAATGTTAATTATTATTAACTAATACATATAATAAATACTGCACAGTGAACGAACTTAAATAAATACACATTTATTAATAACTGGCTGTTGTCCGTGACTTCGTACGCGTAGAATATTAATTTTAGAAAATACCTTATCTTTTGTTTCAATTTTCCAAAATAAAAGTAGCCTATGTTAGTCCTTAGTACATCAGCTATCTGCCAATAAAAGTCTTGCAAAATCGGTCCAGCCATTTCAGAGAATGGTCAGTACAAACAGACAGACGGACAAACAAAAATTGTAAGAAATGTACTGTATATATATTCATATACATGTAGATAGTAAAAAGCGGTTATTTTAATATTAAATTTTATTTATCTTTATAGATAGCGAAGCTAAAATAAACCATTCTACGATATTCCTACTACAGATAGAACAAACTAAAAATATCTAGGTTTACTATATTGGTCTAGCCAAATATCACTGTGGTTAGTATTCTGCTGAATTTGATTAAGACCTCAAGCTAAAACCAACTCTGTTGGGATAGGGCTTAGCGAATGAAAAAAGTTATAAATAGACAAGTGTTGGTAGAAATAAAGATAGGAATATCGTAATATGGACTAGATTACAATATTTTGGTTCCAAGACTTTCATAACCTAACGGGTAACCGGGGCTCCGGCTCGACGTGCAGGGGAAGGAACGGGGTGGTTTTTAGTCAGTAAGAGTCTGACACTCCCTTCCGCCTCACCCAGGCGGGAGCAGTCATTCGATGATTTTCCCCCTTAAAAAAAAAACAAAAAAAAGACTTTCATATGGGGTTTTTTTTTACTTTTTCCTAAGCACACTAGGAATCTCTCTTAAGTCGTAGGTGCATTTACAAACATATAATAGGGTAGTTCCCTAGGTTTAAAATAAATTGTTTCAACTTTTGAATGCAATAAATAATTAAAAAATAATCATACTCTCATCCATTGATTTGACAATTAACCTACTTTTGAATTTTTCTCGTTAATTTTAAGGAAATAAGTATAGTATTTGACGCAGAAATATGATGACCTCATAAGTTGAAAAATATGACGATCTAATTCAAAATTCATAGAAAAGTATCGTTTTTGACATATCAATAAAAGTATTGAATTTGACTACCTGTCAACTACCGTATTTCATATACATATGCGTACCATACACAGTACGTATACCTAAATATTTAAATTGTCTAATTTAGCAATTTGGAAACGTTTTTTTCCTTCTCAAAAATATTTAATTTGTTATACAATTATTTTAAAATAAAAGTTAGATTTAATCCACCTTTACACGTATCCCGTTCCTCATCTAACTACAGGCAGAACAGTTACATTGTGCGTGCAAGCAGACACTTTAACAATGTTTGTAAGGAATATGACTTCGATCCGTTTACAACTAGTGTGAACTCGGCAAAGAGGTGCTTAAGCCTCAAATTTTTTAAGCAGCACTAGATATTTAGTTTTTTTTTATCGTTTCTCTTGATCTATTTATTATATTGTTATTTATATTGTCTGTACGGTCTGTTTCAGTATTATTATTTTTTTTTTTCATTTATGCAGAATGTATGTATTTTTTAATATTGTATAGTACTCACACCATATTAATTAATTTATTCCAAATCATAAACGTGAGGACTTGTTATTGGCTCATTGTTACCTACGCCTATTGTTATTTTTATCCATTTTTATAAGCTGTAAGTCTTCCATGAATTATAAATAAATAAATAAATAAAAGTAAATAATATTTTTTGCCTAAACGCAATCATGTTTTCACTAAACACTAGTAAAAACAAAAATAAAATAAAATTCATTTAACGAACAATTTAAGGATTAAATTCATTAATCACAGAGCTCTAATGAATTGTTGTGTCAACCTCAATGAATTAAAAGCTAGACATTTATTCAACTGCAGACTAAAAAGTAAAAACCTATGTCAGTCAAATAAGAGAAGTTTTAGAAGTAAATAAACCTAGAAATCTAGATCTTTAGGGTTTTATGAATCACTATCAGAACCTTTTTGGTGATAAAATCAAAAGTAGGTCTGACAGTCCTACAGAAGGAAATATGGGTCGTACTTAACCATTTTTTTTGTTCGAAAAACTCCGTAGGAACCAATATGAAGATAGCTTACGATGACTTGGCAAAAATATCGTTAAGTGTCTTTTAGAAAGGTCAATAAGATATTGAAGTTTTTAGGCTTGATGGGACTGGAAATTGGTGCTTTATGTTATTTTTAAGGGTAGTATAAAAGCTCCGACAAGAAAAGAAGAATTGTCCTTATTGAAAATATTAAATCTACTGCCTAAAATACTAACTTTCCGATTACTTTACATGACTGTTTATTGCTACAATACTAACCTAACCTAACCTAAAACGTCTGTTATCGGTAACTTAGTAATTTTGTCGGAGGTTCAATATTCTATTCAGAAGTTTAGTTTTGTTATTCGAAGATCCATTTTTATAGTCGGCCACAGATCGCTGGAGATTAATTTGTTTTTCGGAACCATTATTATTTTCCTTTTTTAAAACAGTGTTTGCCCTTGATTTTGTACGCAGTTAAGAGATTCGGATATAAGAGATGAAAGTCGTTAAAGTTTAAGACGCTTGCTTCTCATGCATGAGGGTGCGGGCTCGAAACCTACCAACGACAAGTAAATATGTGTCTTTATCCGAGTTATGTGTACTTTCTAAGATTATTCAGACACCACTGACAGATGAAGGAAAGCGTTGTGAGGAAACCTGGGCATATAATTTTTAATTTCAAGTTTGAAATCACCAATCCGCATTGAGCAAGCGTGGTCATTAATGCTCCAACCTTCTCCGTGTGAGAAGAGGATTTAGTCAGCAGTGGGGATTTCTAGGCTGTTGATGTGTTTAGTCTTTTTCTTTAAAAACTATAACAGTGCCCGTAAACTAATAAATAAAAGTAAAACTAGAAGGTAAATTATAAACCAAAAACTTTACAAATCAATCAATTGAAAATTAAGCCTTAAGTTAGTAACTAACAAAGCATTTTTTTCAATATTTCCAAAATCGAGTGTCCCCATATAATCCGAATCAATGCCGAACTTTACCGAATTGGAAACGAACTCATAAATAATACATAAGTGGACACAATCAGCTGTGGCCACAGATAAACATCGGCCATGACTGATTGCGACAAACCATTAGTGACCTTGATTCAATTGTTGTAGAGTCCATTATTATAATTCAGGATGCGTTTGAGATAATATCTTTCGTAATTGAGTTACTGTCTTACGTGACGTGACTTTTTTAAGTTTAGTTTTTTTTTGGATAGAACTTTTGATTGTGTATCATGTAATACTGCGAATCATTAGTACACATATAACATAACATCACGCCATTTATCCCCGAAGGGGTAGGCAGAGGTGCACATTATACCACTGTACAATGTAACACCCACTTTTCACTATTTAGGTTATGAGCCCCATGTAATAGGGGATGAGCCTATTGCCATATACCGGGCACATTTCCAGACTCCGTGCTACTACTAAGATTTTTTTTTAAAACCTAGTAATACTTTGCCCGACCCGGGAATAGAACCCGAGACCCCTTGCCCGGCAGTCGCACTGACTACCACTCAGCCAACGAGGCAACTAAATCATACTTATTAATAATATTTAAAGTTCATTTTGCAATAACCAACAATTTAGTCTAAAACCATAAGTTACATTAACCTATAAAACCTATTCATTTTGTAACAAAACGTGATTAAAACATGGCACAAGAGATCACAAATCGAAGGACAGATCCTTTCGGAATGTTTATCAGCGAAAACTCATGTCAACCTCGTTTTCAACCAGAATTGTAATCAATGCTTTGAATATTCATGAAGTAGGCATTGGGGATTTATTCAGCACTTAGATATAACATGCAGATTTATGTAGGTACTACCTACAATAGGTTACTTTTGTGTGTGTGCTGAATAGGGTAAAAGTACCTATTTGGCTTCGGCGGGCTTTAAAATCAAATATGTTTTTATTTACCCGCGACTTCGTTAACGCAAAATCTCACGGTGATTCCCCGATACGCTTTTCAGTTTTGTACGGAACCTAGTTTCAACTATGACTGATTTATTTTATGTTTTTTACTTACGCAATGGTCACGTTAATTTCTCATAAACTGATTGACATATTGACATGGCTTTCTGACTCACTACTCAAACTTGATATTATTAAATGAATTACGTATGCTATGACTTTATTTTGACATTACCTTCAATGGAAGCCATTTGAAGTGAATATTAATAGCCTTCTGTAGGTCACGATATAACATAAGAAACTAATCCTATAATCCAATACAAAATTGCTTTATCGGGTGTCAGTATGAAGTGGTCTGTATAAATAGGCAAGCTGGGATTATAACATAACTTGCGACATTTTTATAACAGATATATACTGAAACGTTACTCAATTTTAAGTCGTGCTCAAATATCATGCCATCTCTGTCATTTTACAAAGAATTTGTAGAGATAGAACTATACTTAAGCACGACTTAAAATTGAGTAGCGTTTCAGTATTCCGACAATACAGTAATAAATTATTGTAGTTGCTTAAATTCGAGTATTGTCTACGACGCGATGATAATTGAAGAAGGTGAAAGATTAATTTATTTTTTAAAAATAAATGTCACGTAACTTGTAATGGCGTACTGACTACGAATTTCATTGTCATTAGGATTTGAATTCTAAAATGGGGATGATGACAGGGTATGAAAATTAAAAATATAATTAGTCCGTAAGTTAGGTAATGAAAAAATATTAGACACGTATTTTTTTATTTTGTCGTATAAAAAAACAATACTTAGATAAAACGAATCAAAGTTTAGGAGTGGGGGCTAAAACGTCATTTCTTAGTATAAAATGTACTGAGAAGTGACGTCACGCGACATTTCAAATCAATATATCTTCGAAACTATTCGTTTCTGTGAGAAAATAAAAAATACGTGTCTAATGTTTTTAAATAATCTATCAGACGGACATTAAAATAAAAATTAGTCGTCTACCCTATTGGAGATTCGTGAGTCATACCATACACATATGGTTGTAATAAAGGTTAATCGATTTGAAGTATATCTACTCCAATTGATTTCTCGATTTGAGTAGATTATTGCTGAATTTACCAGATTATAGCTGATCTGCTTACTTTCTATAACAATAATTCAAAACACAACCACTCAATCATACACAAACACTTTATTCCACTAATCCTACAACACATAACAAAGATCATTTATCCCAGTGTCCTACTTACAGCTTCAAACACTACCAGCAAAACTTAAATCAATTAACTGGCGTCCGGCCAATAAAAGGGGAGTTTACCCTACTTGCGTAACACTCGACACTAACTCTCTTTGTATATACGACACTTGTAGACAATACATATGTAAATAACGGAGAGTACGGGTCTAAGTATACGTAGTATATAGAAAGACATGACTTAGGAGCCTTTTATATGTCGATGTGGCATGAAATGTGTGGTTTATTTTGTCTATTATAGTGATCGTAGAATGGATTGCGATAATCACTACCTTCTCTTTCCACGGGGTATTGAAAGTCCAAAATAAGGAACTACACTTATTCATTATGAACATCAACAGCATATAAGTGACCACTGCTCACCAAAGCCCTTTTCTCGCACGAAAAAGGTTGGAGCAATGATCACTTGATCGTCGTGTGTATATTCATATGCATGTAGTTATTTTTAAAACGGTTATTTTAATATTACAAGTGAACATTCCAATTTTATTTATCTATATAGAAGAAAAACGTAACAAAAGCTGCTTCCTTCTACGCAACTCGTTTTTTATTACAAGTACCTATAGAAGAATAAAATAGGTTTTCCATATACATTTATTAGCTATAAAACTATTTATTTAGGCCATATAAACATCTAAATGTCTCTCTTTTTCCTTACTTTTCGCCATTAATTTTTATACAAAGAGAATAATCGAAGGATAATGTCGACGTGGCTTGAAATAAATTCCGTAGACGTAGGAACAATTCCACGGCGTATAAAGAGTTATTTTATTCAGCAAAAGATAGATATTGATGATAGTAGCAACTTTTATATGGAGCGTATATCTTTTGAAACAAAAAGAATTGTGGAAGTTCAATAACCTCGTGTGTAGTTAAGTCAAAACATTGATAAACTGAATTTCGGTCAAACGTCTCTTTTCGGTTAATGGTGTGCCGAAATGCGTCAGGTTTGAGGTCAGATAAATAGGACTGTAATATAGGTATTAATGCCTAAAATCCTTTATCAGTTTGTTCTACATAATATGACATTAGGAATTGGCCGGGAACGCTTGATAATATTCAACTTTATGATACTCGAAAATTGTTACTAAAAATCGAACTTAACATCATATCCTTGGTGATTTTCTCCTAACTTTTATTCCATAGCATTAAGGTTTATTTTCACTTTCCCCATCGTCACTTGGTTGACCATTTACTAATATCAACCCTTAGACTTTTTCACAGTTCAACGGACAGGTCATAACTCGACATCACAATAAGAGCCAACATTTTTCCATTCAATTTCCTACAGGTTTAAAAGCTTTTCTTAGAAAAATCACCGATTGGTGAACCATTAAACTTACTTTGTCTTCTGTAAAGACTGAGATATCTTTATATATCTTATATATCCTTGAAGCAAGGTGTTGAGATATTACTAAGTTCTTACAATACATCAGACGATTACTTGTGAGAGCTACGGAACGTAGACGAATGCAAGCCATTTGTTTTACCACGGTACAAGTAAGAAGAAGTAGCGGGATGGCCACAAATAATGTACGCCATTTTGTTTCTTTAAATTCAAGGTCATCTTTATATCCCTAAAATGTTTCTCTTGTCGTATAAAGCCGAAATGTTTTTTGGTTTTCTGGGTCATGTGTGTAATGAGAGTCATTTATTTCGATTTATTCGCACTCTGTAGTGATATTAGTCGTGTTTATGTGTCTTTTTTTTAGGGGGGAAAATCATCGAATGACAGTGTCAATGGCAGTTTCAGACTCTTACTGATTAAAAACCAACCCGTTCCTTCTCCTGCACGTCGAGCCGGAGCCCCGGTTACCCGTTAGGTTCTCCGCGACAATGTTTATGTGTCTAGGACATAGATTATGTAAAAGTATCATAATAAAGGAAAAATATAATACAGACTTTGAGACGCTGGTGATATGCACAGACAAACAAACTTGCCCCTTTAAAAAGAATTCCTTTACTATGATCTCTATTTCTTTAACTTTCTTCATATCCTGGTCATACAAATGCATCGCATATCAGCTCTTCATCCCTCCCCTCTTTTTTCACTCTTTTACTTACAAAATCGCTCCCGCTACCGCCTCTATTTACTCCAAGGTATAATTCAGCACGTTCTGTAAATGATCGCAACACTTTCTGCAGATAACAATAATAGGTGCTCCGGCGCAGCGTCTCGTCTAAATAGTGTATTTCGTTGCTAAGGGTAACTGAATTTTATGGCCTGACTGTCAGTAACTGGTCTTTTATTTAATACTAACAAACAACCAACTATTCTTGGCTTTGTTTATTAGAATATATTTGAGTTTCACAAGTTTTGTAAATAAGGCCGTAGGTATATCGAAACTGCTCAGAACTTCTTTGCTTGTTTTATCTATGAAGACACAAATTCGTTTAATCGTCGAATTATCATCGACAAACCTTTGAGCCTGCTTCAGGACATTTTAATACTAATACTATCTTGTGCTTGATTAACTCACATTATTTTGAAAACGCGTTTAAAACAATTTTCGCCCAGCCAAATATAGCACGCCTCATTTAACTTAACTATAATGGGATATTTATGACAAGCCTATAACCGAAGCCTTTGTAACATCTAATAAGATGCATCAGACCGTAAGAAATTACAGATAAACCAAAACTATAAGTAACTAGGTACCGTCTAAGCTCATTGTAACATCTTTTGTCCCAAGTTTAATGACCCGGATAGCTGAACATCGTCTAATAAACCAGAAAATAATATCTTTAAGTGCGAATTGTGGAGGGTCACATCCATAGTTAGTCTAACCTAAATCTTTTTCCGATAAAGAGAAGGGACGCTCGGATGAATCGGAGAATTCGCCAAGAATAAGGCCAGGTTTTTCGGTACATTTTTTCTTGAAGATAATTCCTCAATTTTCAATAGAATGGAAATTATTAAGCACCCACGTAATGGCTTCCAGTTCGATGGGCTTCGGTTTAATATTATTCAAATTGAGCTTAAATTATAAAATGAAGGAGTTTTGTGTGTTTATAACATTAAAGTTCCAAAGTGAAAAAGTTTTAGAATTTAATTTTGCATTAGGAGATATAAATGAAAAGCGGTGGTTATGATACAGCTAATCGATTCAAATGTTTTATTATTATCCTCATTATAACCTAGGTGTATACAACAACGCCTTTCAGTCATTACTTTCCACTTAGATATAAATCGATTTTTTAACATGCCCACATAACTTTCACTAAACTGTACCCCATAGAAACTAATTTACCTATAACAAAACTTAACGATCGCGTGCACTATACGGCTACAATAAATCCGTATTACCACGGTGACGTATTCCATTTACGTCACCGCATAATTCTCTCGTCCACAATTTCCCGACCGAAAACAAGAAAAACATAACCAAACCACACCAAGAATAATACTCGAATCAACAGAAGTTGGCTCGGCTATTTAAATCCATGTAAGTTAGTTTTCATAGTGAATTGGACTTTGTGTCCTGGGTGGTAAGTGATAAAATCGCGCGAGTAGGAATAGAGGGTTGTCGGCTAGTGGGGCGACAGATCGATACCGGGTTACCGATATAAATAGGACGGGTGAACTTAAGGCCGTATGTCCTCAAACGCTCGGTTTCGTTCATAGGGATCGATTGTAGTGCTTTAATACTCGTAGTATCGAGCCGAGTCAGCTGGCCTAGTTATACATATTGTAAAGGGAGATGTGAAGTGGAAATTTTGATTCCATTATCACGGGGATTATGCAAAACTGTTAAGTTCAGCAGTGTGGAGGGATGGGACCGCTGGGAAGTTTCAGGGCGATAATGTTATAATCTTATTGTGGTATTACTTCCTTTATGTGTTGATAGGGTGTGATTTACAAGTTGATGAGCGTTCTGATGGCTTTGATATAAGTGCTCCTTTACTAAGTAATGGCGTTATTTCGGATGTTATAAAATCCTTTAATTTTAGCATGTCTAAAATGTATGCTCCAACATTTTATTGTAGCAAAACAACATAGTCTTAAGGTCCACAGATAATAGTAATTATTATAACTTTAGCAATTCATACTCTGTCAGTGGACCATCGACAAGACTTCATTTGATTTGAGCCTTAGTATTTAAAGTTTTTATTTTTTTTCTGTTTAGGTACCTCCGGTTTGCATAATAATGTATTACTATTTTTTGTAGTTGTTAAGTTTATGTGTGTTCTGCTAATAAATTGTATTTCTTTCTTCTTTCTTTCTTAACATTTTAATAGTCATACTAGGTATACCTCTACAAAAGTCGACTCAATTGCTTAGTCCTTTGTGATTAAAGTAGACTAAAATATTATACAGTTTATCTCAACACAGGCATTGTACGCGTCTTCTCCCAATTTTGACCATAGGATATTCCTGAAATAGACCAGGGGGGCTAAAAAGGTAACATTGTATGTTTCATATCTGAATCATAATATGTGACATATGTCATGTCATAAAAAGACAACATTTTGATGATTCATGTTATGAATTGAAAGTGTTTCATATTTGCAGTTCATGTAATATGACACTTTTCAAAGGAAATTCGTAAAATGGTTTGCAAAGAGTGAATTCCTATACGTCAAATAAGCAGATTTGTCAGATGTTACTCAAAGGCAACATTTCACAGTTCATCTAGTTTATATATTAATAAAATATTAGGGTCAGGAAATAATACTCGTAACGACTTTCAATTACTTATTTAATATAATTTTACAATTTAAGCCGAAACCATCGACCGAACTTTCTCAATTCCCGCCAAAGTGTGTAATCTCTAACATTGCCATATTCTACACAAACATTCATCAAAAATGACCTTCACTCAAATAATTTACTAATTAACTAAAAATTTCATATTTTTGTAATAATAGTAAAAGTATTTAAATAAAATAAAAAAAATAACTAACTTATTAAAACATCGACCAAATAATATTTTAATAATCTAGCAAGCATTTTAATTACGAACATCATTTAGCAAGTGTTGCCATTATATAAAAATATACTCTGCATAACAAAACCTAAAGGAACTGAAGTATTTAAATAAGAACATCATTTACCAAGCGTTGCTATTGTATAAAAATATTATACTCTGCATCTATAACCTAACATAAATTAATGAAAAATGGGAGATTTAGGCCTTTCTGAAAACTTTTTGGAGCATGCACGTGTTTTAGAAAGGTTTTCATATCGTCGGCGAAGTGAGACTCTCCAGGAAATGCAAGTTTTTTTTGAAATACCGGAGCCTGAATATGTTGAATTGTTTCGCGTAAATAATAGTGTGTGTCGCAAAATAATCCCAAGAGTTGGAAGTGTATTTAGCCTCTCGACGTGGTGGAATAAGTACTGTGTGCAAGATAAGTAGCCACCAAACTATTCATTACTTAAAGTAGTTATACAACCAAGGTGCAATTATCCCTTAAGATTTTTTCAAGAAAATAATAGAGATGTATATCATTTATTTCTGTTTAAGGTATTAAGTGCACTAATACTTAACGCTTCTGGATCGTATATTACTAATAGGCATGATTGAAGTTGTATCTTCATATACCTTGGATTATTTCATTGTCAGTACGTCTTTTCAACAAGTTTTACACTGAAGTTATAAAATAAAACTATAAATTGTGATCCTGTACATATAGTAAATATTAATAATTAAAATTGTGTTTCAGGATACGCCTATACAGAGTGCAAGAATTAATATACTAATTCTCTAGTACGAAACGGACTTATAAATAAATAGATTTTGGTCAGGACGTATCTGACGATTTGAAAATTTTGTTGTTTTTATTTGCCTTAGTTTTTTAGGTCTATAGCCATAGTACAGCCTTTTGGAACATGAAGAGAGAGAGAGAGAGGAGAGATATTTCAACTGATAGAGATATCATTCACAGCAATAAAATAAAATCACTAATTTTAAAACATTTATTTCATAATCACTAACTAAAAGTAACCGAGGGAAGTGCAAACTTTTGTTTTTTTCTTCTCCTCTTATAATATCTTCTGATAAATCAGAATCTGATTTCGTGGCGGCATCCAAGACAGTTAATTATGTCCCTGGGACGCGCAGGACTTCAGTGTTCTGGTGTCATCTACTGTAGATCCTGGCTTACAGGAGTCGCAGCGGTTTGGGAAGGTTGTGGCAGGCTTGTCCAAAAAATATCGAACATCTGAAATTGAAACATGATAAATGAAATAAAATTTTTCTAAGTTGCAAATTTTACCTTACTTATCATATTAACTCGTCGAGTATCGGTTTTATAGACACAATTAAAGAACAATAGGTCGCGGTCACCGGTGACCGCTTGGTGTTTGACAGTTTAAAGCTACTGTCATTGCCTGGTTTCTGATAAGCTACAATAAAACAACATGTCATTGTTTCAGTTAACACAAATACATGCGAATGCACATGTCCTGCTGTACATAATGTATCTTGCGATGAACCAATACTTAAACATCGCCAGCGAGATTTGAGTACTTCGATACACCTTTCCGTATTCCGAGGCCGACAATGTTTTTGGGCGTAGTGCCGTGGTTGAGTGTCTAGCTCGGTATTAATGATTAGTATTAGTACACAAATAAGCTAGTAATAAATAATTATATTTACCTTTTAACGTGTATTATTTCTTAATAGATAAAATCCATAGCGTTCAATCTTCGCTTTGGTAAGGGAGGAGCCCTTTTCTGTATCAATTTACTTCTCGATTCCATTCACATCTCGAACTCTATTTACTGTTACTTACTTCCCAATAAAATAATGTCTAAGTTAAAGAGTTTAATATTTTTTACAAATTTGATCGTTTTTAAATGAAGTTTAAATTTACTGTTATTCTGACAGTGACTGACTGTCGTGACGTATGAGCACGAATCATTGCCAGCAAAAAGGAAATAAGAAAAACGAAATCAAATACTGTATGTAGTTTTTACACTGTATTTTAATGGATTTTCTAGTTTCTTGATAGATATGAGAAAATCTTATAATTAAAAAACATTCAGGATCGAAATTTTTAATTCAAGTTATAATAAAACACAAGATAAACAAAACCGGTAAAGTTACGGTTCGGTTTCTCTCTATATATTTCTTATGTAGCAACATCGGCATCTAATATGATTCAGTTATGAAATGAATTGAAGATGGTTCATATTTTTGTTACCATTTATGGTGATTTAGGTGATTCTCTAACAATTCATCAAAACTGTCATATTAGAAATGATTCACCCAATGTTACCTTTTTAGGCCCCCTGTAGATAAAACAAAATCTTAAATAACCACACTCACACCTCATAAATTAACTAAAATAACGGCAACAGCGTGTCATTATGTTCAAAATGATCTAATAACTGATAGCGTGACTATTCACTATCACGCCAAACATTACCTTTTAATAGTTATATGTGAAACGGTTTCGTACGTAGATTTTAACCATTTTAACAAATACGGCTTTATTTAACAGCTACATTTATTCGTGGTTAAATTTATTTCAGTTTAGAATTTAGACGTCAACCGTCAACTATTTCTGAGAGTAGTCGGTCGGAATTACAAATTTTAAACTAAGTATTTATGAAGTCAGTGTGTGTGTGTGTGTGTGTTTGTTTGTCCTGGATAATTTGTTTATATTGTGTTGTTATATAACATTTTATTTGTTTTGTCTTGAAAACACAAAGGTTAAGTTTATTACCAAGTATTTATTGGTCTTGAATTCAAATTTCGCAATTGTAACACGTAATTTGGATTATTGAATTGTTGTTTGTCAACAAGATTACTTACTTCTTATTACAATTGCGTTACTAATACAAGCATTTGTAAGTATTCCGCTTTCGTTTCGGATGTTATTAATATTTCAACTGCAAATTGACTACTTATTTACTTACCTATTGATTTGATGCTGAAATAACATGAAACCTAAAATTTTTCGGCAATAACTAGTCCCACCTCAATATTTGAACTTAATGACATACAATTTGAAGTGTTGCCAACCTTTTAAGGTCATTCCATATACAAAATTAGTTCGAGTAAGATTCTTGCAACACTGTAATCGGCTTCCGTATCTTGACCTAGTTATAGCATGATTTTAAGCGTTCCATCTTGAAGTGACAGGTTTATTATAGTGGTTGTTTGAAGCATGGAAAGTTTTGGAACTAGTTTTCTAATTACACATAACATCACGCCTTTTATTCCCGAAGGGGTAGGCAGAATTTCACATTACCTACTGTACCGTTGAAATCCATCCCCTAAATTTGGTCATACAAAAGTAGTCTCTAAACATTGGAAATAAGGTCTATAATGTAATGTAATATTAGGGGAGAGCGGTCACCGGTGACCGCTTGGGGATCTATGGGTTAATGGCACTATACAATGTTACACCCATTTTGCACTGCTTGTGTTATGAGTCCCATGTAATAAGGGTGAGTCTATAGCCACGGAGTCTATAGACTATATCATATTTCTTTCAAATCTCTATAAAAATCCATATGCCGTACCTACGCAGTTATAACGAGCTGAAACTGATATCGCGAAAATATGGGACATTAATGGGGTTTAGCAATTAACAAAGAGTAAAAACTAACCTTGTGCCGATAGGTTTAAGAGTTTTGTTTAACCGGCGAATGTAGGTAAGTGGGTGAAGTATGATAACCGTGCTGCGGATGTGGGTTAACATATTATTTGCCTGAGATTTTGTGGAAGCAGATTTTCTTTGGGTGATTCGAGGATTACATCTTTAAAACTTTGACTGCCAATAAAAAACTGTTGAAGGTAAATCCTCCGCTAACGCCGGTCACCGGTGACCCCCATGGCGTTCAACGTGTTAAGGAATGTTTTTTTAAAGACTAAGTGTTTTTATAATACGTAAGACATACTAAATTAACTAAAAATCGCGGGTTACTCACGTGAAAATACAGAGATACCTAAGCTGCATCAGTAGGCTGCGCGACATCGCCGCGACCGCACACGCTGCTCAAGAGGAAGAACCCCTCTGTGGTTCGAAACTAGTAGAGCTTCTCCCAGAGTAACCCGTGATTTTTAGTTCATTTATGACTATGTTAGTACTAAAAAGAGGGAATATGTCAATAAAAAAGAGGGAAAGAGTATAATGTCACAATTATTTAGAAGACCGTCAAAACGTCAAAATATATAAATCTTAAACATTTCGTTTGATCCCTACGTGAGGGTAATTTTCGTAATGGTCACTTATTGTTAAGGGTTTGTAACCTGTATTTATGCCTACATTATACAATAACACCTATTACAATGCGATTAGAATATAAGTATACATTTGTGTGCAAAGTTCATGGTGTACTCATAAAACGTAAAAAACCTCTAGTCTAGCGAAAAGTAAATACCAATACTGCATACACATTTATACACTTCTAGTCCTCTACACATACTGTCAGACAGTACCAGTAATAATTACATAATCACCCGTGTAACCTCAATAATTTTAATGCCATATCGCAACTCCAAAGGTTGATCATGACCCCATCAATATGAACCCTTTGATCCCAACCACTGACGCTTCCAAAAGCCTTTATGGAGGCTTTAATCGCAAATCAGCAGCACCTATGTGATTAATCTTAGGTAAATTAATTACCCCTAACCTTCATACTTCACGGTTCACATGTTTAGGCAAACTGCCGTAGCTTGGGAACCCGCTGGGAGGTCTGATTGAGAAGCGGTAGCGAGTGTAGGTTTTATTTGATGAGGTGAGGTGATTTCTAATTATAAGTATGAAAATTAGGCAAGCGTGGTGATCAATGCTCAAACCTTCTCCATGCGAGTAAAGGCCTTCGGTCAGCAGTGGCCACTTATAGGCTGATGATGATGATGTGTTTTTGATTACGATAGGTGTTTTAATGCGAATTATTTGTGTTAAACAAAATCAGGACTAAATAAAATGTAAACATTCATTGTAGTAAGAATTTGGTTAACTTAACAATGTGACAAGAAAATAAGTTACATTTCGAGATATAAAAGTTTTAGTTTTATCAGAGACCGATTGCTGCCCAGTCTTTATCAAATACCTATGTTGTCTCTTACAACAATTGAGGAAATAGTAAAAGTGAATGACAAGTGTATTCTATTCCACAATCACAAACAATAGTATTACGATGAAACTACAATTTTCACCCACACATATCAACTATATAAAAAAAATTATACCCGCTACTCGCTCCAAACTTGCACCACAGACATAGGCCGCCATTTCTCATCATGACCTTCCTAGCGACAAGGGTGGCTTTGTTTGAGATATAATGGTGGGAACCATTTAGCTGGAAAATGTGCCCAGAAGCCATCATTCCTCTGTATTATGTTCGCAAGTACGTAACCTAGATATTTGTACTGAATTATTGTCTCTACATCCGTGATATTGTTAGATTTATGAATGTAGGTAGCATTTTGACGTTTATGTGTTAGGTTAGGTTTTTTTGAGGTTATGTCACGTGGTCTTTTTCTAAGTTTCGTTTTGATACTTTAATAAAGAATGAAGTTTTTTGTTTGAATAACTTATGTATCATAGAAGTGTAGGTTTTAATCATTCACTATTGAATTGAAATACAATAAGGTTATTAACGAGATAGGATTTCCTTGTCTATTAGGTAACAGGGTAACCAAAAAGCCGTAGTGCTTTCTATTGTAAAAGATTAAGACTGACTGCTAATAAAAAACTGTTGAAGATAAATCCTCCGCTAACGCCGGTCACCGGTGACCCCATTGCGTTTAACGTGTTAATAGTTTATAGTCCTATAAACTGTAATATTTTTCATATTATTGTAAAATACAGCTATTAAAAGATTCCGCAGCCTTCGACTGTTAATTACTTTTACTATATATTTTCTTTATTTTCTATTAATAAGTAGGTACAAGTGATTTATAGAAATAATTATTTAATGAGTAATTATCAAGGAATTCTTTTTATAACAGCCATCTCAAATGGATGGCCTTTCAAGCTTCATAGGACAATGTAGGTCACAGGAATTCCATACAACCTATTTTATTTGTATTACTTTCTTAGCACATTCCATAGAGTTAGGTACAAACACGCAATGGTGATATAAAAAGTATACTTCAAATGCAAATATGGAACCCACAGGGAAAAAGTATCACAGATTTCAACGATAATTTTGATCGACATTCAAAACAGAAATTGGTCCACGAGTTTATGTGCTATAGATATTTTACGATCATTTTATACCTTCACAAAAGTCGCTTGGAGGCATTACTTGTGTATATAGAATAGATCTAAGCCTAAGCAAATATAGAATGTCTAAACTTCTTTCTTGCAACCATTTCTTTCCTTAAAAAGTTTACTCGACAAATGTAATTCGATTCAAGGGGACTTATCTCGGTACTTGGAATTTTTTGAGAACCCTTCAAAGGGTTCTGGGTCCATTTCGCTTATTCCGCAGAGACCATCTGTTTGCGCCTTATCTAAAGTTCCTTCGTCCTGATTAGGTCACGGGGACACTTCTATGTTACTGCCAAGAGTAAGACGGGAGAGTTGAGGAAAATCAGGCTATCAATGCTGTTGTTTTAGGAAAACTCAAACATAAACAAGTTGTATTAAGGCTTAAAGTCGTTACAGGTCACGACAATCGAGTTCAGCTAATAATAACTCGACATCGCAAAAGA
This sequence comes from Spodoptera littoralis, assembly GCA_902850265.1. Lineage (NCBI taxonomy): Eukaryota > Metazoa > Arthropoda > Insecta > Lepidoptera > Noctuidae > Spodoptera > Spodoptera littoralis. The sequence continues at coordinate 10,856,226 of LR824538.2, read as the reverse complement.
GTATTGATTTTTAGTGTATACCTAGTTAAGTTTGCGTGATAAGAAAATAGTAAAACCTAGATAGAGTTAACCTTTATTAAACTTTGAAATAACTTAGCGACGAAATATTCCATCGCCAATAGGAAACTTCGTTTAGTAGATAAATATTTGTGTTTTCTTACGAAGCGTATCGCCGATTGATCTGGAGAGGGAAAATATTTTTTGAACGAACTCAGCGGCCATGTTTGTTTCACGATCTATCTCTGCGATGTTTTTATTATGTCCTCCGGTTATATATCTTGATCGAGCGAAACGTAAGGCTGTAAATATGTGTGTGTGTGCTTAGAAAAGAGGTCATATAATCCTAGATTGATATTGATAGATATGTGGATAAGTACCTATGTTGTCCGTTTACTGAGGAGCTAGTAGCTATCACATAAGACATAAAGAGTAACGAATGGAGTTTCTTGCTCGTTTTTCTCCATTTGAATCTACATTTTAGAACGAGCACCTAGCTTTACTGATGGACAGACTGACAGACTATTATTTTGTATTTTGGTTGCAATTTCAAAAGTACCAAATTATGATTAAATAAATGCGTTGACTTTGATTTTGACAAACACAGATCGTTACGATTATATATAACAAATACTTACTTACGAATTTAAAAACTACACCACTTTGCATCAATAAGCCATACCCCACAGTTCACTATTCTTCTAACTTCACTGCAATAAAATTCAAAACAAAACAATAAATATAGGAGCTGCATCGCTGAATGATCATTCACACCATCCCGCACCACAATCACGTACGAATGAAATATCTAGCGACATTTCTAGACTGAAATATATTCTAGAACCGTCTAGAACTATCATCTGTCGGCTAAACTACGAAATAGTACGTATCCAGTAGATAAACGTAAGATGTAATAAACATTGTGCAAAGCATTGTAGAGAAATACTGAAGAATACATTATATTCAGTGGAGAAGTTAGTGGACTGTTGCAGAGAATTTTATTTGTGGAAAATTTTCCATTTTGTTCTTCTTCTTTTGAATTGGGGAAGGTTAGATAGGCTTCAGTTTATGTTTCAAAGCTCATATAACAAGAAGTCTTAAATTAAATGCCTATTTCCACACACACCGGACATTTTTCAGAGTATCGAGCATTATTTCGTGCTTCTGTGGCGAATTTTGACAATCAATAATCCCAATGACTCGATATAGGCACCCAAAACGTCTAATAAGGCAGTCTAAGTAAAATCTATAATGGAATAATGTCAAACTAACTATTAACTCGTCGAGTACCGGTTTTATAGACACAATTAAAGAACAATGGGTCGCGGTCACCGGTGACCGCTTGGTGCTTGACAGTTTAATAAGTGGTGGTTCAAGATGGCATCACACCCTGCCTTGTGCCATAAAATTGTAACGAGTAAAGATAGCACATAGTACAAGCTTGTCAAATCTATCTATCAATCTAAAATTGAAGTCTCAAGGTTAACAGTCGGTTCGCCGCTAGATTCAATACCCATTTAGCTTGTCAGTTTGAAAATACGTAGTCTATTATGATGGATCTATTGATGTGACGATAGATCGGTTTCGGTTTTTTCGTTTCCAACTTTGTTTGTAAGGCTTTTGAGTGCAATTTTGTCTTTTCTAGGTTGCAGTTTCTAAGCTATGTTATCACTTTGTCAGTTTAGAAACACCTCACTATGATACTTGAAACAATTAATCTCTTTGCTCGTGGACTTGTTATTTAAAATTCATGAACACAACCGAAGACCCCATTTCACCTTTAGTAGGTACGTCGCCAAAAATAAATACAAGAAAAAGCATAAGCGACTAAAATATAAAGATATATTTTGGGTGATAGATGTTAGAAATACAGTCGTTAAAAAACTCCCAAGGTAACTGTCATGGCCGTTCTTGCGCGTGACCTGACACGCACTAATGAGAATAGGATGTCCCATACTATGGTAACCTCCCACTCAAACCAGTTTTAATTTATCTACCCTCTTTTATAAAGTCAAATAACACATTATAGTTATTCGCAAACATTGAATTACATTATAGTTATTTCGAAATGTGAAAATATGTCAACGAAATATTTGCTTTCAATTTTCAGAACTTACAATAATATGTTACCAATTGTTGACATTTACGTGTTGAAGGCAGACGTGATTTATGATAAATATTTTACAGATCATCAAAGGTCGAAAACCTACAATTTTATTCATATTAGTAGTGCATTGTATTTTAAACTCTATTTAAAGTATATTAGCATTAGTAATGCATTAATCGCAACTAGTGTTGCATTAATAAATGTTAATTATTATTCACTAATACATATAATAGATACTGCACAGTGAACGAACTTAAATAAATACACATTTATTAATAACTGGCTGTTGTCCGTGACTTCGTACGCGTAGAATATTAATTTTAGAAAATACCTTATCTTTTGTTTCAATTTTCCAAAATAAAAGTAGCCTATGTTAGTCCTTAGTACATCAGCTATCTGCCAATAAAAGTCTTGCAAAATCGGTCCAGCCATTTCAGAGAATGGTCAGTACAAACAGACAGACGGACAAACAAAAATTGTAAGAAATGTACTGTATATATATTCATATACATGTAGATAGTAAAAAGCGGTTATTTTAATATTAAATTTTATTTATCTTTATAGATAGCGAAGCTAAAATAAACCATTCTACGATATTCCTACTACAGATAGAACAAACTAAAAATATCTAGGTTTACTATATTGGTCTAGCCAAATATCACTGTGGTTAGTATTCTGCTGAATTTGATTAAGACCTCAAGCTAAAACCAACTCTGTTGGGATAGGGCTTAGCGAATGAAAAAAGTTATAAATAGACAAGTGTTGGTAGAAATAAAGATAGGAATATCGTAATATGGACTAGATTACAATATTTTGGTTCCAAGACTTTCATAACCTAACGGGTAACCGGGGCTCCGGCTCGACGTGCAGGGGAAGGAACGGGGTGGTTTTTAGTCAGTAAGAGTCTGACACTCCCTTCCGCCTCACCCAGGCGGGAGCAGTCATTCGATGATTTTCCCCCTTAAAAAAAAAACAAAAAAAAGACTTTCATATGGGGTTTTTTTTTACTTTTTCCTAAGCACACTAGGAATCTCTCTTAAGTCGTAGGTGCATTTACAAACATATAATAGGGTAGTTCCCTAGGTTTAAAATAAATTGTTTCAACTTTTGAATGCAATAAATAATTAAAAAATAATCATACTCTCATCCATTGATTTGACAATTAACCTACTTTTGAATTTTTCTCGTTAATTTTAAGGAAATAAGTATAGTATTTGACGCAGAAATATGATGACCTCATAAGTTGAAAAATATGACGATCTAATTCAAAATTCATAGAAAAGTATCGTTTTTGACATATCAATAAAAGTATTGAATTTGACTACCTGTCAACTACCGTATTTCATATACATATGCGTACCATACACAGTACGTATACCTAAATATTTAAATTGTCTAATTTAGCAATTTGGAAACGTTTTTTTCCTTCTCAAAAATATTTAATTTGTTATACAATTATTTTAAAATAAAAGTTAGATTTAATCCACCTTTACACGTATCCCGTTCCTCATCTAACTACAGGCAGAACAGTTACATTGTGCGTGCAAGCAGACACTTTAACAATGTTTGTAAGGAATATGACTTCGATCCGTTTACAACTAGTGTGAACTCGGCAAAGAGGTGCTTAAGCCTCAAATTTTTTAAGCAGCACTAGATATTTAGTTTTTTTTTATCGTTTCTCTTGATCTATTTATTATATTGTTATTTATATTGTCTGTACGGTCTGTTTCAGTATTATTATTTTTTTTTTTCATTTATGCAGAATGTATGTATTTTTTAATATTGTATAGTACTCACACCATATTAATTAATTTATTCCAAATCATAAACGTGAGGACTTGTTATTGGCTCATTGTTACCTACGCCTATTGTTATTTTTATCCATTTTTATAAGCTGTAAGTCTTCCATGAATTATAAATAAATAAATAAATAAAAGTAAATAATATTTTTTGCCTAAACGCAATCATGTTTTCACTAAACACTAGTAAAAACAAAAAAAAAAAAATTCATTTAACGAACAATTTAAGGATTAAATTCATTAATCACAGAGCTCTAATGAATTGTTGTGTCAACCTCAATGAATTAAAAGCTAGACATTTATTCAACTGCAGACTAAAAAGTAAAAACCTATGTCAGTCAAATAAGAGAAGTTTTAGAAGTAAATAAACCTAGAAATCTAGATCTTTAGGGTTTTATGAATCACTATCAGAACCTTTTTGGTGATAAAATCAAAAGTAGGTCTGACAGTCCTACAGAAGGAAATATGGGTCGTACTTAACCATTTTTTTTGTTCGAAAAACTCCGTAGGAACCAATATGAAGATAGCTTACGATGACTTGGCAAAAATATCGTTAAGTGTCTTTTAGAAAGGTCAATAAGATATTGAAGTTTTTAGGCTTGATGGGACTGGAAATTGGTGCTTTATGTTATTTTTAAGGGTAGTATAAAAGCTCCGACAAGAAAAGAAGAATTGTCCTTATTGAAAATATTAAATCTACTGCCTAAAATACTAACTTTCCGATTACTTTACATGACTGTTTATTGCTACAATACTAACCTAACCTAACCTAAAACGTCTGTTATCGGTAACTTAGTAATTTTGTCGGAGGTTCAATATTCTATTCAGAAGTTTAGTTTTGTTATTCGAAGATCCATTTTTATAGTCGGCCACAGATCGCTGGAGATTAATTTGTTTTTCGGAACCATTATTATTTTCCTTTTTTAAAACAGTGTTTGCCCTTGATTTTGTACGCAGTTAAGAGATTCGGATATAAGAGATGAAAGTCGTTAAAGTTTAAGACGCTTGCTTCTCATGCATGAGGGTGCGGGCTCGAAACCTACCAACGACAAGTAAATATGTGTCTTTATCCGAGTTATGTGTACTTTCTAAGATTATTCAGACACCACTGACAGATGAAGGAAAGCGTTGTGAGGAAACCTGGGCATATAATTTTTAATTTCAAGTTTGAAATCACCAATCCGCATTGAGCAAGCGTGGTCATTAATGCTCCAACCTTCTCCGTGTGAGAAGAGGATTTAGTCAGCAGTGGGGATTTCTAGGCTGTTGATGTGTTTAGTCTTTTTCTTTAAAAACTATAACAGTGCCCGTAAACTAATAAATAAAAGTAAAACTAGAAGGTAAATTATAAACCAAAAACTTTACAAATCAATCAATTGAAAATTAAGCCTTAAGTTAGTAACTAACAAAGCATTTTTTTCAATATTTCCAAAATCGAGTGTCCCCATATAATCCGAATCAATGCCGAACTTTACCGAATTGGAAACGAACTCATAAATAATACATAAGTGGACACAATCAGCTGTGGCCACAGATAAACATCGGCCATGACTGATTGCGACAAACCATTAGTGACCTTGATTCAATTGTTGTAGAGTCCATTATTATAATTCAGGATGCGTTTGAGATAATATCTTTCGTAATTGAGTTACTGTCTTACGTGACGTGACTTTTTTAAGTTTAGTTTTTTTTTGGATAGAACTTTTGATTGTGTATCATGTAATACTGCGAATCATTAGTACACATATAACATAACATCACGCCATTTATCCCCGAAGGGGTAGGCAGAGGTGCACATTATACCACTGTACAATGTAACACCCACTTTTCACTATTTAGGTTATGAGCCCCATGTAATAGGGGATGAGCCTATTGCCATATACCGGGCACATTTCCAGACTCCGTGCTACTACTAAGATTTTTTTTTAAAACCTAGTAATACTTTGCCCGACCCGGGAATAGAACCCGAGACCCCTTGCCCGGCAGTCGCACTGACTACCACTCAGCCAACGAGGCAACTAAATCATACTTATTAATAATATTTAAAGTTCATTTTGCAATAACCAACAATTTAGTCTAAAACCATAAGTTACATTAACCTATAAAACCTATTCATTTTGTAACAAAACGTGATTAAAACATGGCACAAGAGATCACAAATCGAAGGACAGATCCTTTCGGAATGTTTATCAGCGAAAACTCATGTCAACCTCGTTTTCAACCAGAATTGTAATCAATGCTTTGAATATTCATGAAGTAGGCATTGGGGATTTATTCAGCACTTAGATATAACATGCAGATTTATGTAGGTACTACCTACAATAGGTTACTTTTGTGTGTGTGCTGAATAGGGTAAAAGTACCTATTTGGCTTCGGCGGGCTTTAAAATCAAATATGTTTTTATTTACCCGCGACTTCGTTAACGCAAAATCTCACGGTGATTCCCGATACGCTTTTCAGTTTTGTACGGAACCTAGTTTCAACTATGACTGATTTTATTTTATGTTTTTTACTTACGCAATGGTCACGTTAATTTCTCATAAACTGATTGACATATTGACATGGCTTTCTGACTCACTACTCAAACTTGATATTATTAAATGAATTACGTATGCTATGACTTTATTTTGACATTACCTTCAATGGAAGCCATTTGAAGTGAATATTAATAGCCTTCTGTAGGTCACGATATAACATAAGAAACTAATCCTATAATCCAATACAAAATTGCTTTATCGGGTGTCAGTATGAAGTGGTCTGTATAAATAGGCAAGCTGGGATTATAACATAACTTGCGACATTTTTATAACAGATATATACTGAAACGTTACTCAATTTTAAGTCGTGCTCAAATATCATGCCATCTCTGTCATTTTACAAAGAATTTGTAGAGATAGAACTATACTTAAGCACGACTTAAAATTGAGTAGCGTTTCAGTATTCCGACAATACAGTAATAAATTATTGTAGTTGCTTAAATTCGAGTATTGTCTACGACGCGATGATAATTGAAGAAGGTGAAAGATTAATTTATTTTTTAAAAATAAATGTCACGTAACTTGTAATGGCGTACTGACTACGAATTTCATTGTCATTAGGATTTGAATTCTAAAATGGGGATGATGACAGGGTATGAAAATTAAAAATATAATTAGTCCGTAAGTTAGGTAATGAAAAATATTAGACACGTATTTTTTTATTTTGTCGTATAAAAAAACAATACTTAGATAAAACGAATCAAAGTTTAGGAGTGGGGGCTAAAACGTCATTTCTTAGTATAAAATGTACTGAGAAGTGACGTCACGCGACATTTCAAATCAATATATCTTCGAAACTATTCGTTTCTGTGAGAAAATAAAAAATACGTGTCTAATGTTTTTAAATAATCTATCAGACGGACATTAAAATAAAAATTAGTCGTCTACCCTATTGGAGATTCGTGAGTCATACCATACACATATGGTTGTAATAAAGGTTAATCGATTTGAAGTATATCTACTCCAATTGATTTCTCGATTTGAGTAGATTATTGCTGAATTTACCAGATTATAGCTGATCTGCTTACTTTCTATAACAATAATTCAAAACACAACCACTCAATCATACACAAACACTTTATTCCACTAATCCTACAACACATAACAAAGATCATTTATCCCAGTGTCCTACTTACAGCTTCAAACACTACCAGCAAAACTTAAATCAATTAACTGGCGTCCGGCCAATAAAAGGGGAGTTTACCCTACTTGCGTAACACTCGACACTAACTCTCTTTGTATATACGACACTTGTAGACAATACATATGTAAATAACGGAGAGTACGGGTCTAAGTATACGTAGTATATAGAAAGACATGACTTAGGAGCCTTTTATATGTCGATGTGGCATGAAATGTGTGGTTTATTTATGTCTATTATAGTGATCGTAGAATGGATTGCGATAATCACTACCTTCTCTTTCCACGGGTATTGAAAGTCCAAAATAAGGAACTACACTTATTCATTATGAACATCAACAGCATATAAGTGACCACTGCTCACCAAAGCCCTTTTCTCGCACGAAAAAGGTTGGAGCAATGATCACTTGATCGTCGTGTGTATATTCATATGCATGTAGTTATTTTTAAAACGGTTATTTTAATATTACAAGTGAACATTCCAATTTTATTTATCTATATAGAAGAAAAACGTAACAAAAGCTGCTTCCTTCTACGCAACTCGTTTTTTATTACAAGTACCTATAGAAGAATAAAATAGGTTTTCCATATACATTTATTAGCTATAAAACTATTTATTTAGGCCATATAAACATCTAAATGTCTCTCTTTTTCCTTACTTTTCGCCATTAATTTTTATACAAGAGAATAATCGAAGGATAATGTCGACGTGGCTTGAAATAAATTCCGTAGACGTAGGAACAATTCCACGGCGTATAAAGAGTTATTTTATTCAGCAAAAGATAGATATTGATGATAGTAGCAACTTTTATATGGAGCGTATATCTTTTGAAACAAAAAGAATTGTGGAAGTTCAATAACCTCGTGTGTAGTTAAGTCAAAACATTGATAAACTGAATTTCGGTCAAACGTCTCTTTTCGGTTAATGGTGTGCCGAAATGCGTCAGGTTTGAGGTCAGATAAATAGGACTGTAATATAGGTATTAATGCCTAAAATCCTTTATCAGTTTGTTCTACATAATATGACATTAGGAATTGGCCGGGGAACGCTTGATAATATTCAACTTTATGATACTCGAAAATTGTTACTAAAAATCGAACTTAACATCATATCCTTGGTGATTTTCTCCTAACTTTTATTCCATAGCATTAAGGTTTATTTTCACTTTCCCCATCGTCACTTGGTTGACCATTTACTAATATCAACCCTTAGACTTTTTCACAGTTCAACGGACAGGTCATAACTCGACATCACAATAAGAGCCAACATTTTTCCATTCAATTTCCTACAGGTTTAAAAGCTTTTCTTAGAAAAATCACCGATTGGTGAACCATTAAACTTACTTTGTCTTCTGTAAAGACTGAGATATCTTTATATATATCTTATATATCCTTGAAGCAAGGTGTTGAGATATTACTAAGTTCTTACAATACATCAGACGATTACTTGTGAGAGCTACGGAACGTAGACGAATGCAAGCCATTTGTTTTACCACGGTACAAGTAAGAAGAAGTAGCGGGATGGCCACAAATAATGTACGCCATTTTGTTTCTTTAAATTCAAGGTCATCTTTATATCCCTAAAATGTTTCTCTTGTCGTATAAAGCCGAAATGTTTTTTGGTTTTCTGGGTCATGTGTGTAATGAGAGTCATTTATTTCGATTTATTCGCACTCTGTAGTGATATTAGTCGTGTTTATGTGTCTTTTTTTTAGGGGGGAAAATCATCGAATGACAGTGTCAATGGCAGTTTCAGACTCTTACTGATTAAAAACCAACCCGTTCCTTCTCCTGCACGTCGAGCCGGAGCCCCGGTTACCCGTTAGGTTCTCCGCGACAATGTTTATGTGTCTAGGACATAGATTATGTAAAAGTATCATAATAAAGGAAAAATATAATACAGACTTTGAGACGCTGGTGATATGCACAGACAAACAAACTTGCCCCTTTAAAAAGAATTCCTTTACTATGATCTCTATTTCTTTAACTTTCTTCATATCCTGGTCATACAAATGCATCGCATATCAGCTCTTCATCCCTCCCCTCTTTTTTCACTCTTTTACTTACAAAATCGCTCCCGCTACCGCCTCTATTTACTCCAAGGTATAATTCAGCACGTTCTGTAAATGATCGCAACACTTTCTGCAGATAACAATAATAGGTGCTCCGGCGCAGCGTCTCGTCTAAATAGTGTATTTCGTTGCTAAGGGTAACTGAATTTTATGGCCTGACTGTCAGTAACTGGTCTTTTATTTAATACTAACAAACAACCAACTATTCTTGGCTTTGTTTATTAGAATATATTTGAGTTTCACAAGTTTTGTAAATAAGGCCGTAGGTATATCGAAACTGCTCAGAACTTCTTTGCTTGTTTTATCTATGAAGACACAAATTCGTTTAATCGTCGAATTATCATCGACAAACCTTTGAGCCTGCTTCAGGACATTTTAATACTAATACTATCTTGTGCTTGATTAACTCACATTATTTTGAAAACGCGTTTAAAACAATTTTCGCCCAGCCAAAATAGCACGCCTCATTTAACTTAACTATAATGGGATATTTATGACAAGCCTATAACCGAAGCCTTTGTAACATCTAATAAGATGCATCAGACCGTAAGAAATTACAGATAAACCAAAACTATAAGTAACTAGGTACCGTCTAAGCTCATTGTAACATCTTTTTGTCCCAAGTTTAATGACCCGGATAGCTGAACATCGTCTAATAAACCAGAAAATAATATCTTTAAGTGCGAATTGTGGAGGGTCACATCCATAGTTAGTCTAACCTAAATCTTTTTCCGATAAAGAGAAGGGACGCTCGGATGAATCGGAGAATTCGCCAAGAATAAGGCCAGGTTTTTCGGTACATTTTTTCTTGAAGATAATTCCTCAATTTTCAATAGAATGGAAATTATTAAGCACCCACGTAATGGCTTCCAGTTCGATGGGCTTCGGTTTAATATTATTCAAATTGAGCTTAAATTATAAAATGAAGGAGTTTTGTGTGTTTATAACATTAAAGTTCCAAAGTGAAAAAGTTTTAGAATTTAATTTTGCATTAGGAGATATAAATGAAAAGCGGTGGTTATGATACAGCTAATCGATTCAAATGTTTTATTATTATCCTCATTATAACCTAGGTGTATACAACAACGCCTTTCAGTCATTACTTTCCACTTAGATATAAATCGATTTTTTAACATGCCCACATAACTTTCACTAAACTGTACCCCATAGAAACTAATTTACCTATAACAAAACTTAACGATCGCGTGCACTATACGGCTACAATAAATCCGTATTACCACGGTGACGTATTCCATTTACGTCACCGCATAATTCTCTCGTCCACAATTTCCCGACCGAAAACAAGAAAAACATAACCAAACCACACCAAGAATAATACTCGAATCAACAGAAGTTGGCTCGGCTATTTAAATCCATGTAAGTTAGTTTTCATAGTGAATTGGACTTTGTGTCCTGGGTGGTAAGTGATAAAATCGCGCGAGTAGGAATAGAGGGTTGTCGGCTAGTGGGGCGACAGATCGATACCGGGTTACCGATATAAATAGGACGGGTGAACTTAAGGCCGTATGTCCTCAAACGCTCGGTTTCGTTCATAGGGATCGATTGTAGTGCTTTAATACTCGTAGTATCGAGCCGAGTCAGCTGGCCTAGTTATACATATTGTAAAGGGAGATGTGAAGTGGAAATTTTGATTCCATTATCACGGGGATTATGCAAAACTGTTAAGTTCAGCAGTGTGGAGGGATGGGACCGCTGGGAAGTTTCAGGGCGATAATGTTATAATCTTATTGTGGTATTACTTCCTTTATGTGTTGATAGGGTGTGATTTACAAGTTGATGAGCGTTCTGATGGCTTTGATATAAGTGCTCCTTTACTAAGTAATGGCGTTATTTCGGATGTTATAAAATCCTTTAATTTTAGCATGTCTAAAATGTATGCTCCAACATTTTATTGTAGCAAAACAACATAGTCTTAAGGTCCACAGATAATAGTAATTATTATAACTTTAGCAATTCATACTCTGTCAGTGGACCATCGACAAGACTTCATTTGATTTGAGCCTTAGTATTTAAAGTTTTTATTTTTTTTCTGTTTAGGTACCTCCGGTTTGCATAATAATGTATTACTATTTTTTGTAGTTGTTAAGTTTATGTGTGTTCTGCTAATAAATTGTATTTCTTTCTTCTTTCTTTCTTAACATTTTAATAGTCATACTAGGTATACCTCTACAAAAGTCGACTCAATTGCTTAGTCCTTTGTGATTAAAGTAGACTAAAATATTATACAGTTTATCTCAACACAGGCATTGTACGCGTCTTCTCCCAATTTTGACCATAGGATATTCCTGAAATAGACCAGGGGGGCTAAAAAGGTAACATTGTATGTTTCATATCTGAATCATAATATGTGACATATGTCATGTCATAAAAAGACAACATTTTGATGATTCATGTTATGAATTGAAAGTGTTTCATATTTGCAGTTCATGTAATATGACACTTTTCAAAGGAAATTCGTAAAATGGTTTGCAAAGAGTGAATTCCTATACGTCAAATAAGCAGATTTGTCAGATGTTACTCAAAGGCAACATTTCACAGTTCATCTAGTTTATATTATTAATAAATATTAGGGTCAGGAAATAATACTCGTAACGACTTTCAATTACTTATTTAATATAATTTTACAATTTAAGCCGAAACCATCGACCGAACTTTCTCAATTCCCGCCAAAGTGTGTAATCTCTAACATTGCCATATTCTACACAAACATTCATCAAAAATGACCTTCACTCAAATAATTTACTAATTAACTAAAAATTTCATATTTTTGTAATAATAGTAAAAGTATTTAAATAAAATAAAAAAAATAACTAACTTATTAAAACATCGACCAAATAATATTTTAATAATATCTAGCAAGCATTTTAATTACGAACATCATTTAGCAAGTGTTGCCATTATATAAAAATATACTCTGCATAACAAAACCTAAAGGAACTGAAGTATTTAAATAAGAACATCATTTACCAAGCGTTGCTATTGTATAAAAATATTATACTCTGCATCTATAACCTAACATAAATTAATGAAAAATGGGAGATTTAGGCCTTTCTGAAAACTTTTTGGAGCATGCACGTGTTTTAGAAAGGTTTTCATATCGTCGGCGAAGTGAGACTCTCCAGGAAATGCAAGTTTTTTTTGAAATACCGGAGCCTGAATATGTTGAATTGTTTCGCGTAAATAATAGTGTGTGTCGCAAAATAATCCCAAGAGTTGGAAGTGTATTTAGCCTCTCGACGTGGTGGAATAAGTACTGTGTGCAAGATAAGTAGCCACCAAACTATTCATTACTTAAAGTAGTTATACAACCAAGGTGCAATTATCCCTTAAGATTTTTTCAAGAAAATAATAGAGATGTATATCATTTATTTCTGTTTAAGGTATTAAGTGCACTAATACTTAACGCTTCTGGATCGTATATTACTAATAGGCATGATTGAAGTTGTATCTTCATATACCTTGGATTATTTCATTGTCAGTACGTCTTTTCAACAAGTTTTACACTGAAGTTATAAAATAAAACTATAAATTGTGATCCTGTACATATAGTAAATATTAATAATTAAAATTGTGTTTCAGGATACGCCTATACAGAGTGCAAGAATTAATATACTAATTCTCTAGTACGAAACGGACTTATAAATAAATAGATTTTGGTCAGGACGTATCTGACGATTTGAAAATTTTGTTGTTTTTATTTGCCTTAGTTTTTTAGGTCTATAGCCATAGTACATCCTTTTGGAACATGAAGAGAGAGAGAGAGAGAGATATTTCAACTGATAGAGATATCATTCACAGCAATAAAATAAAATCACTAATTTTAAAACATTTATTTCATAATCACTAACTAAAAGTAACCGAGGGAAGTGCAAACTTTTGTTTTTTTCTTCTCCTCTTATAATATCTTCTGATAAATCAGAATCTGATTTCGTGGCGGCATCCAAGACAGTTAATTATGTCCCTGGGACGCGCAGGACTTCAGTGTTCTGGTGTCATCTACTGTAGATCCTGGCTTACAGGAGTCGCAGCGGTTTGGGAAGGTTGTGGCAGGCTTGTCCAAAAAATATCGAACATCTGAAATTGAAACATGATAAATGAAATAAAATTTTTCTAAGTTGCAAATTTTACCTTACTTATCATATTAACTCGTCGAGTATCGGTTTTATAGACACAATTAAAGAACAATAGGTCGCGGTCACCGGTGACCGCTTGGTGTTTGACAGTTTAAAGCTACTGTCATTGCCTGGTTTCTGATAAGCTACAATAAAACAACATGTCATTGTTTCAGTTAACACAAATACATGCGAATGCACATGTCCTGCTGTACATAATGTATCTTGCGATGAACCAATACTTAAACATCGCCAGCGAGATTTGAGTACTTCGATACACCTTTCCGTATTCCGAGGCCGACAATGTTTTTGGGCGTAGTGCCGTGGTTGAGTGTCTAGCTCGGTATTAATGATTAGTATTAGTACACAAATAAGCTAGTAATAAATAATTATATTTACCTTTTAACGTGTATTATTTCTTAATAGATAAAATCCATAGCGTTCAATCTTCGCTTTGGTAAGGGAGGAGCCCTTTTCTGTATCAATTTACTTCTCGATTCCATTCACATCTCGAACTCTATTTACTGTTACTTACTTCCCAATAAAATAATGTCTAAGTTAAAGAGTTTAATATTTTTTACAAATTTGATCGTTTTTAAATGAAGTTTAAATTTACTGTTATTCTGACAGTGACTGTCGTGACGTATGAGCACGAATCATTGCCAGCAAAAAAAATAAGAAAAACGAAATCAAATACTGTATGTAGTTTTTACACTGTATTTTAATGGATTTTCTAGTTTCTTGATAGATATGAGAAAATCTTATAATTAAAAAACATTCAGGATCGAAATTTTTAATTCAAGTTATAATAAAACACAAGATAAACAAAACCGGTAAAGTTACGGTTCGGTTTCTCTCTATATATTTCTTATGTAGCAACATCGGCATCTAATATGATTCAGTTATGAAATGAATTGAAGATGGTTCATATTTTATTGTTACCATTTTATGGTGATTTAGGTGATTCTCTAACAATTCATCAAAACTGTCATATTAGAAATGATTCACCCAATGTTACCTTTTTAGGCCCCCTGTAGATAAAACAAAATCTTAAATAACCACACTCACACACCTCATAAATTAACTAATAACGGCAACAGCGTGTCATTATGTTCAAAATGATCTAATAACTGATAGCGTGACTATTCACTATCACGCCAAACATTACCTTTTAATAGTTATATGTGAAACGGTTTCGTACGTAGATTTTAACCATTTTAACAAATACGGCTTTATTTAACAGCTACATTTATTCGTGGTTAAATTTATTTCAGTTTAGAATTTAGACGTCAACCGTCAACTATTTCTGAGAGTAGTCGGTCGGAATTACAAATTTTAAACTAAGTATTTATGAAGTCAGTGTGTGTGTGTGTGTGTTTTTTGTGTCCTGGATAATTTGTTTATATTGTGTTGTTATATAACATTTTATTTGTTTTGTCTTGAAAACACAAAGGTTAAGTTTATTACCAAGTATTTATTGGTCTTGAATTCAAATTTCGCAATTGTAACACGTAATTTGGATTATTGAATTGTTGTTTGTCAACAAGATTACTTACTTCTTATTACAATTGCGTTACTAATACAAGCATTTGTAAGTATTCCGCTTTCGTTTCGGATGTTATTAATATTTCAACTGCAAATTGACTACTTATTTACTTACCTATTGATTTGATGCTGAAATAACATGAAACCTAAAATTTTTCGGCAATAACTAGTCCCACCTCAATATTTGAACTTAATGACATACAATTTGAAGTGTTGCCAACCTTTTAAGGTCATTCCATATACAAAATTAGTTCGAGTAAGATTCTTGCAACACTGTAATCGGCTTCCGTATCTTGACCTAGTTATAGCATGATTTTAAGCGTTCCATCTTGAAGTGACAGGTTTATTATAGTGGTTGTTTGAAGCATGGAAAGTTTTGGAACTAGTTTTCTAATTACACATAACATCACGCCTTTTATTCCCGAAGGGGTAGGCAGAATTTCACATTACCTACTGTACCGTTGAAATCCATCCCCTAAATTTGGTCATACAAAAGTAGTCTCTAAACATTGGAAATAAGGTCTATAATGTAATGTAATATTAGGGGAGAGCGGTCACCGGTGACCGCTTGGGGATCTATGGGTTAATGGCACTATACAATGTTACACCCATTTTGCACTGCTTGTGTTATGAGTCCCATGTAATAAGGGTGAGTCTATAGCCACGGAGTCTATAGACTATATCATATTTCTTTCAAATCTCTATAAAAATCCATATGCCGTACCTACGCAGTTATAACGAGCTGAAACTGATATCGCGAAAATATGGGACATTAATGGGGTTTAGCAATTAACAAAGAGTAAAAACTAACCTTGTGCCGATAGGTTTAAGAGTTTTGTTTAACCGGCGAATGTAGGTAAGTGGGTGAAGTATGATAACCGTGCTGCGGATGTGGGTTAACATATTATTTGCCTGAGATTTTGTGGAAGCAGATTTTCTTTGGGTGATTCGAGGATTACATCTTTAAAACTTTGACTGCCAATAAAAAACTGTTGAAGGTAAATCCTCCGCTAACGCCGGTCACCGGTGACCCCCATGGCGTTCAACGTGTTAAGGAATGTTTTTTTAAAGACTAAGTGTTTTTATAATACGTAAGACATACTAAATTAACTAAAAATCGCGGGTTACTCACGTGAAAATACAGAGATACCTAAGCTGCATCAGTAGGCTGCGCGACATCGCCGCGACCGCACACGCTGCTCAAGAGGAAGAACCCCTCTGTGGTTCGAAACTAGTAGAGCTTCTCCCAGAGTAACCCGTGATTTTTAGTTCATTTATGACTATGTTAGTACTAAAAAGAGGGAATATGTCAATAAAAAAGAGGGAAAGAGTATAATGTCACAATTATTTAGAAGACCGTCAAAACGTCAAAATATATAATAATAATCTTAAACATTTCGTTTGATCCCTACGTGAGGGTAATTTTCGTAATGGTCACTTATTGTTAAGGGTTTGTAACCTGTATTTATGCCTACATTATACAATAACACCTATTACAATGCGATTAGAATATAAGTATACATTTGTGTGCAAAGTTCATGGGTACTCATAAAACGTAAAAAACCTCTAGTCTAGCGAAAAGTAAATACCAATACTGCATACACATTTATACACTTCTAGTCCTCTACACATACTGTCAGACAGTACCAGTAATAATTACATAATCACCCGTGTAACCTCAATAATTTTAATGCCATATCGCAACTCCAAAGGTTGATCATGACCCCATCAATATGAACCCTTTGATCCCAACCACTGACGCTTCCAAAAGCCTTTATGGAGGCTTTAATCGCAAATCAGCAGCACCTATGTGATTAATCTTAGGTAAATTAATTACCCCTAACCTTCATACTTCACGGTTCACATGTTTAGGCAAACTGCCGTAGCTTGGGAACCCGCTGGGAGGTCTGATTGAGAAGCGGTAGCGAGTGTAGGTTTTATTTGATGAGGTGAGGTGATTTCTAATTATAAGTATGAAAATTAGGCAAGCGTGGTGATCAATGCTCAAACCTTCTCCATGCGAGTAAAGGCCTTCGGTCAGCAGTGGCCACTTATAGGCTGATGATGATGATGTGTTTTTGATTACGATAGGTGTTTTAATGCGAATTATTTGTGTTAAACAAAATCAGGACTAAATAAAATGTAAACATTCATTGTAGTAAGAATTTGGTTAACTTAACAATGTGACAAGAAAATAAGTTACATTTCGAGATATAAAAGTTTTAGTTTTATCAGAGACCGATTGCTGCCCAGTCTTTATCAAATACCTATGTTGTCTCTTACAACAATTGAGGAAATAGTAAAAGTGAATGACAAGTGTATTCTATTCCACAATCACAAACAATAGTATTACGATGAAACTACAATTTTCACCCACACATATCAACTATATAAAAAAAAATTATACCCGCTACTCGCTCCAAACTTGCACCACAGACATAGGCCGCCATTTCTCATCATGACCTTCCTAGCGACAAGGGTGGCTTTGTTTGAGATATAATGGTGGGAACCATTTAGCTGGAAAATGTGCCCAGAAGCCATCATTCCTCTGTATTATGTTCGCAAGTACGTAACCTAGATATTTGTACTGAATTATTGTCTCTACATCCGTGATATTGTTAGATTTATGAATGTAGGTAGCATTTTGACGTTTATGTGTTAGGTTAGGTTTTTTTGAGGTTATGTCACGTGGTCTTTTTCTAAGTTTCGTTTTGATACTTTAATAAAGAATGAAGTTTTTTGTTTGAATAACTTATGTATCATAGAAGTGTAGGTTTTAATCATTCACTATTGAATTGAAATACAATAAGGTTATTAACGAGATAGGATTTCCTTGTCTATTAGGTAACAGGGTAACCAAAAAGCCGTAGTGCTTTCTATTGTAAAAGATTAAGACTGACTGCTAATAAAAAACTGTTGAAGATAAATCCTCCGCTAACGCCGGTCACCGGTGACCCCATTGCGTTTAACGTGTTAATAGTTTATAGTCCTATAAACTGTAATATTTTTCATATTATTGTAAAATACAGCTATTATAAAGATTCCGCAGCCTTCGACTGTTAATTACTTTTACTATAGTATATTTTCTTTATTTTCTATTAATAAGTAGGTACAAGTGATTTATAGAAATAATTATTTAATGAGTAATTATCAAGGAATTCTTTTTATAACAGCCATCTCAAATGGATGGCCTTTCAAGCTTCATAGGACAATGTAGGTCACAGGAATTCCATACAACCTATTTTATTTGTATTACTTTCTTAGCACATTCCATAGAGTTAGGTACAAACACGCAATGGTGATATAAAAAGTATACTTCAAATGCAAATATGGAACCCACAGGGGAAAAAGTATCACAGATTTCAACGATAATTTTGATCGACATTCAAAACAGAAATTGGTCCACGAGTTTATGTGCTATAGATATTTTACGATCATTTTATACCTTCACAAAAGTCGCTTGGAGGCATTACTTGTGTATATAGAATAGATCTAAGCCTAAGCAAATATAGAATGTCTAAACTTCTTTCTTGCAACCATTTCTTTCCTTAAAAAGTTTACTCGACAAATGTAATTCGATTCAAGGGGACTTATCTCGGTACTTGGAATTTTTTGAGAACCCTTCAAAGGGTTCTGGGTCCATTTCGCTTATTCCGCAGAGACCATCTGTTTGCGCCTTATCTAAAGTTCCTTCGTCCTGATTAGGTCACGGGGACACTTCTATGTTACTGCCAAGAGTAAGACGGGAGAGTTGAGGAAAATCAGGCTATCAATGCTGTTGTTTTAGGAAAACTCAAACATAAACAAGTTGTATTAAGGCTTAAAGTCGTTACAGGTCACGACAATCGAGTTCAGCTAATAATAACTCGACATCGCAAAAGAGTATTGATTTTTAGTGTATACCTAGTTAAGTTTGCGTGATAAGAAAATAGTAAAACCTAGATAGAGTTAACCTTTATTAAACTTTGAAATAACTTAGCGATGAAATATTCCATCGCCAATAGGAAACTTCGTTTAGTTGATAAATATTTGTGTTTTCTTACGAAGCGTATCGCCGATTGATCTGGAGAGGGAAAATATTTTTTGAACGAACTCAGCGGCCATGTTTGTTCCACGATCTATCTCTGCTATGTTTTTATTATGTCCTCCGGTTATATATCTTGATCGAGCGAAACGTAAGGCTGTAAATATGTGTGTGTGCTTAGAAAAGGTCATATAATCCTAGATTGATATTGATAGATATGTGGATAAGTACCTATGTTGTCCGTTTACTGAGCTAGTAGCTATCACATAAGACATAAAGAGTAACGAATGGAGTTTCTTGCTCGTTTTTCTCCATTTGAATCTACATTTTAGAACGAGCACCTAGCTTTACTGATGGACAGACTGACAGACTATTATTTTGTATTTTGGTTGCAATTTCAAAAGTACCAAATTATGATTAAATAAATGCGTTGACTTTGATTTTGACAAACACAGATCGTTACGATTATATAAACAAATACTTACTTACGAATTTAAAAACTACACCACTTTGCATCAATAAGCCATACCCCACAGTTCACTATTCTTCTAACTTCACTGCAATAAAATTCAAAACAAAACAATAAATATAGGAGCTGCATCGCTGAATGATCATTCACACCATCCCGCACCACAATCACGTACGAATGAAATATCTAGCGACATTTCTAGACTGAAATATATTCTAGAACCGTCTAGAACTATCATCTGTCGGCTAAACTACGAAATAGTACGTATCCAGTAGATAAACGTAAGATGTAATAAACATTGTGCAAAGCATTGTAGAGAAATACTGAAGAATACATTATATTCAGTGGAGAAGTTAGTGGACTGTTGCAGAGAATTTTATTTGTGGAAAATTTTCCATTTTGTTCTTCTTCTTTTGAATTGGGGAAGGTTAGATAGGCTTCAGTTTATGTTTCAAAGCTCATATAACAAGAAGTCTTAAATTAAATGCCTATTTCCACACACACCGGACATTTTTCAGAGTATCGAGCATTATTTCGTGCTTCTGTGGCGAATTTTGACAATCAATAATCCCAATGACTCGATATAGGCACCCAAAACGTCTAATAAGGCAGTCTAAGTAAAATCTATAATGGAATAATGTCAAACTAACTATTAACTCGTCGAGTACCGGTTTTATAGACACAATTAAAGAACAATGGGTCGCGGTCACCGGTGACCGCTTGGTGCTTGACAGTTTAATAAGTGGTGGTTCAAGATGGCATCACACCCTGCCTTGTGCCATAAAATTGTAACGAGTAAAGATAGCACATAGTACAAGCTTGTCAAATCTATCTATCAATCTAAAATTGAAGTCTCAAGGTTAACAGTCGGTTCGCCGCTAGATTCAATACCCATTTAGCTTGTCAGTTTGAAAATACGTAGTCTATTATGATGGATCTATTGATGTGACGATAGATCGGTTTCGGTTTTTTCGTTTCCAACTTTGTTTGTAAGGCTTTTGAGTGCAATTTTGTCTTTTCTAGGTTGCAGTTTCTAAGCTATGTTATCACTTTGTCAGTTTAGAAACACCTCACTATGATACTT
This sequence comes from Spodoptera littoralis, assembly GCA_902850265.1. Taxonomy (NCBI): domain Eukaryota; kingdom Metazoa; phylum Arthropoda; class Insecta; order Lepidoptera; family Noctuidae; genus Spodoptera; species Spodoptera littoralis. The sequence goes on along the minus strand of LR824538.2, from coordinate 10,835,319 downwards.
GAAACAATTAATCTCTTTGCTCGTGGACTTGTTATTTAAAATTCATGAACACAACCGAAGACCCCATTTCACCTTTAGTAGGTACGTCGCCAAAAATAAATACAAGAAAAAGCATAAGCGACTAAAATATAAAGATATATTTTGGGTGATAGATGTTAGAAATACAGTCGTTAAAAAACTCCCAAGGTAACTGTCATGGCCGTTCTTGCGCGTGACCTGACACGCACTAATGAGAATAGGATGTCCCATACTATGGTAACCTCCCACTCAAACCAGTTTTAATTTATCTACCCTCTTTTATAAAGTCAAATAACACATTATAGTTATTCGCAAACATTGAATTACATTATAGTTATTTCGAAATGTGAAAATATGTCAACGAAATATTTGCTTTCAATTTTCAGAACTTACAATAATATGTTACCAATTGTTGACATTTACGTGTTGAAGGCAGACGTGATTTATGATAAATATTTTACAGATCATCAAAGGTCGAAAACCTACAATTTTATTCATATTAGTAGTGCATTGTATTTTAAACTCTATTTAAAGTATATTAGCATTAGTAATGCATTAATCGCAACTAGTGTTGCATTAATAAATGTTAATTATTATTCACTAATACATATAATAGATACTGCACAGTGAACGAACTTAAATAAATACACATTTATTAATAACTGGCTGTTGTCCGTGACTTCGTACGCGTAGAATATTAATTTTAGAAAATACCTTATCTTTTGTTTCAATTTTCCAAAATAAAAGTAGCCTATGTTAGTCCTTAGTACATCAGCTATCTGCCAATAAAAGTCTTGCAAAATCGGTCCAGCCATTTCAGAGAATGGTCAGTACAAACAGACAGACGGACAAACAAAAATTGTAAGAAATGTACTGTATATATATTCATATACATGTAGATAGTAAAAAGCGGTTATTTTAATATTAAATTTTATTTATCTTTATAGATAGCGAAGCTAAAATAAACCATTCTACGATATTCCTACTACAGATAGAACAAACTAAAAATATCTAGGTTTACTATATTGGTCTAGCCAAATATCACTGTGGTTAGTATTCTGCTGAATTTGATTAAGACCTCAAGCTAAAACCAACTCTGTTGGGATAGGGCTTAGCGAATGAAAAAAGTTATAAATAGACAAGTGTTGGTAGAAATAAAGATAGGAATATCGTAATATGGACTAGATTACAATATTTTGGTTCCAAGACTTTCATAACCTAACGGGTAACCGGGGCTCCGGCTCGACGTGCAGGGGAAGGAACGGGGTGGTTTTTAGTCAGTAAGAGTCTGACACTCCCTTCCGCCTCACCCAGGCGGGAGCAGTCATTCGATGATTTTCCCCCTTAAAAAAAAAACAAAAAAAAGACTTTCATATGGGGTTTTTTTTTACTTTTTCCTAAGCACACTAGGAATCTCTCTTAAGTCGTAGGTGCATTTACAAACATATAATAGGGTAGTTCCCTAGGTTTAAAATAAATTGTTTCAACTTTTGAATGCAATAAATAATTAAAAAATAATCATACTCTCATCCATTGATTTGACAATTAACCTACTTTTGAATTTTTCTCGTTAATTTTAAGGAAATAAGTATAGTATTTGACGCAGAAATATGATGACCTCATAAGTTGAAAAATATGACGATCTAATTCAAAATTCATAGAAAAGTATCGTTTTTGACATATCAATAAAAGTATTGAATTTGACTACCTGTCAACTACCGTATTTCATATACATATGCGTACCATACACAGTACGTATACCTAAATATTTAAATTGTCTAATTTAGCAATTTGGAAACGTTTTTTTCCTTCTCAAAAATATTTAATTTGTTATACAATTATTTTAAAATAAAAGTTAGATTTAATCCACCTTTACACGTATCCCGTTCCTCATCTAACTACAGGCAGAACAGTTACATTGTGCGTGCAAGCAGACACTTTAACAATGTTTGTAAGGAATATGACTTCGATCCGTTTACAACTAGTGTGAACTCGGCAAAGAGGTGCTTAAGCCTCAAATTTTTTAAGCAGCACTAGATATTTAGTTTTTTTTTATCGTTTCTCTTGATCTATTTATTATATTGTTATTTATATTGTCTGTACGGTCTGTTTCAGTATTATTATTTTTTTTTTTCATTTATGCAGAATGTATGTATTTTTTAATATTGTATAGTACTCACACCATATTAATTAATTTATTCCAAATCATAAACGTGAGGACTTGTTATTGGCTCATTGTTACCTACGCCTATTGTTATTTTTATCCATTTTTATAAGCTGTAAGTCTTCCATGAATTATAAATAAATAAATAAATAAAAGTAAATAATATTTTTTGCCTAAACGCAATCATGTTTTCACTAAACACTAGTAAAAACAAAAATAAAATAAAATTCATTTAACGAACAATTTAAGGATTAAATTCATTAATCACAGAGCTCTAATGAATTGTTGTGTCAACCTCAATGAATTAAAAGCTAGACATTTATTCAACTGCAGACTAAAAAGTAAAAACCTATGTCAGTCAAATAAGAGAAGTTTTAGAAGTAAATAAACCTAGAAATCTAGATCTTTAGGGTTTTATGAATCACTATCAGAACCTTTTTGGTGATAAAATCAAAAGTAGGTCTGACAGTCCTACAGAAGGAAATATGGGTCGTACTTAACCATTTTTTTTGTTCGAAAAACTCCGTAGGAACCAATATGAAGATAGCTTACGATGACTTGGCAAAAATATCGTTAAGTGTCTTTTAGAAAGGTCAATAAGATATTGAAGTTTTTAGGCTTGATGGGACTGGAAATTGGTGCTTTATGTTATTTTTAAGGGTAGTATAAAAGCTCCGACAAGAAAAGAAGAATTGTCCTTATTGAAAATATTAAATCTACTGCCTAAAATACTAACTTTCCGATTACTTTACATGACTGTTTATTGCTACAATACTAACCTAACCTAACCTAAAACGTCTGTTATCGGTAACTTAGTAATTTTGTCGGAGGTTCAATATTCTATTCAGAAGTTTAGTTTTGTTATTCGAAGATCCATTTTTATAGTCGGCCACAGATCGCTGGAGATTAATTTGTTTTTCGGAACCATTATTATTTTCCTTTTTTAAAACAGTGTTTGCCCTTGATTTTGTACGCAGTTAAGAGATTCGGATATAAGAGATGAAAGTCGTTAAAGTTTAAGACGCTTGCTTCTCATGCATGAGGGTGCGGGCTCGAAACCTACCAACGACAAGTAAATATGTGTCTTTATCCGAGTTATGTGTACTTTCTAAGATTATTCAGACACCACTGACAGATGAAGGAAAGCGTTGTGAGGAAACCTGGGCATATAATTTTTAATTTCAAGTTTGAAATCACCAATCCGCATTGAGCAAGCGTGGTCATTAATGCTCCAACCTTCTCCGTGTGAGAAGAGGATTTAGTCAGCAGTGGGGATTTCTAGGCTGTTGATGTGTTTAGTCTTTTTCTTTAAAAACTATAACAGTGCCCGTAAACTAATAAATAAAAGTAAAACTAGAAGGTAAATTATAAACCAAAAACTTTACAAATCAATCAATTGAAAATTAAGCCTTAAGTTAGTAACTAACAAAGCATTTTTTTCAATATTTCCAAAATCGAGTGTCCCCATATAATCCGAATCAATGCCGAACTTTACCGAATTGGAAACGAACTCATAAATAATACATAAGTGGACACAATCAGCTGTGGCCACAGATAAACATCGGCCATGACTGATTGCGACAAACCATTAGTGACCTTGATTCAATTGTTGTAGAGTCCATTATTATAATTCAGGATGCGTTTGAGATAATATCTTTCGTAATTGAGTTACTGTCTTACGTGACGTGACTTTTTTAAGTTTAGTTTTTTTTTGGATAGAACTTTTGATTGTGTATCATGTAATACTGCGAATCATTAGTACACATATAACATAACATCACGCCATTTATCCCCGAAGGGGTAGGCAGAGGTGCACATTATACCACTGTACAATGTAACACCCACTTTTCACTATTTAGGTTATGAGCCCCATGTAATAGGGGATGAGCCTATTGCCATATACCGGGCACATTTCCAGACTCCGTGCTACTACTAAGATTTTTTTTTAAAACCTAGTAATACTTTGCCCGACCCGGGAATAGAACCCGAGACCCCTTGCCCGGCAGTCGCACTGACTACCACTCAGCCAACGAGGCAACTAAATCATACTTATTAATAATATTTAAAGTTCATTTTGCAATAACCAACAATTTAGTCTAAAACCATAAGTTACATTAACCTATAAAACCTATTCATTTTGTAACAAAACGTGATTAAAACATGGCACAAGAGATCACAAATCGAAGGACAGATCCTTTCGGAATGTTTATCAGCGAAAACTCATGTCAACCTCGTTTTCAACCAGAATTGTAATCAATGCTTTGAATATTCATGAAGTAGGCATTGGGGATTTATTCAGCACTTAGATATAACATGCAGATTTATGTAGGTACTACCTACAATAGGTTACTTTTGTGTGTGTGCTGAATAGGGTAAAAGTACCTATTTGGCTTCGGCGGGCTTTAAAATCAAATATGTTTTTATTTACCCGCGACTTCGTTAACGCAAAATCTCACGGTGATTCCCCGATACGCTTTTCAGTTTTGTACGGAACCTAGTTTCAACTATGACTGATTTTATTTTATGTTTTTTACTTACGCAATGGTCACGTTAATTTCTCATAAACTGATTGACATATTGACATGGCTTTCTGACTCACTACTCAAACTTGATATTATTAAATGAATTACGTATGCTATGACTTTATTTTGACATTACCTTCAATGGAAGCCATTTGAAGTGAATATTAATAGCCTTCTGTAGGTCACGATATAACATAAGAAACTAATCCTATAATCCAATACAAAATTGCTTTATCGGGTGTCAGTATGAAGTGGTCTGTATAAATAGGCAAGCTGGGATTATAACATAACTTGCGACATTTTTATAACAGATATATACTGAAACGTTACTCAATTTTAAGTCGTGCTCAAATATCATGCCATCTCTGTCATTTTACAAAGAATTTGTAGAGATAGAACTATACTTAAGCACGACTTAAAATTGAGTAGCGTTTCAGTATTCCGACAATACAGTAATAAATTATTGTAGTTGCTTAAATTCGAGTATTGTCTACGACGCGATGATAATTGAAGAAGGTGAAAGATTAATTTATTTTTTAAAAATAAATGTCACGTAACTTGTAATGGCGTACTGACTACGAATTTCATTGTCATTAGGATTTGAATTCTAAAATGGGGATGATGACAGGGTATGAAAATTAAAAATATAATTAGTCCGTAAGTTAGGTAATGAAAAAATATTAGACACGTATTTTTTTATTTTGTCGTATAAAAAAACAATACTTAGATAAAACGAATCAAAGTTTAGGAGTGGGGGCTAAAACGTCATTTCTTAGTATAAAATGTACTGAGAAGTGACGTCACGCGACATTTCAAATCAATATATCTTCGAAACTATTCGTTTCTGTGAGAAAATAAAAAATACGTGTCTAATGTTTTTAAATAATCTATCAGACGGACATTAAAATAAAAATTAGTCGTCTACCCTATTGGAGATTCGTGAGTCATACCATACACATATGGTTGTAATAAAGGTTAATCGATTTGAAGTATATCTACTCCAATTGATTTCTCGATTTGAGTAGATTATTGCTGAATTTACCAGATTATAGCTGATCTGCTTACTTTCTATAACAATAATTCAAAACACAACCACTCAATCATACACAAACACTTTATTCCACTAATCCTACAACACATAACAAAGATCATTTATCCCAGTGTCCTACTTACAGCTTCAAACACTACCAGCAAAACTTAAATCAATTAACTGGCGTCCGGCCAATAAAAGGGGAGTTTACCCTACTTGCGTAACACTCGACACTAACTCTCTTTGTATATACGACACTTGTAGACAATACATATGTAAATAACGGAGAGTACGGGTCTAAGTATACGTAGTATATAGAAAGACATGACTTAGGAGCCTTTTATATGTCGATGTGGCATGAAATGTGTGGTTTATTTATGTCTATTATAGTGATCGTAGAATGGATTGCGATAATCACTACCTTCTCTTTCCACGGGGTATTGAAAGTCCAAAATAAGGAACTACACTTATTCATTATGAACATCAACAGCATATAAGTGACCACTGCTCACCAAAGCCCTTTTCTCGCACGAAAAAGGTTGGAGCAATGATCACTTGATCGTCGTGTGTATATTCATATGCATGTAGTTATTTTTAAAACGGTTATTTTAATATTACAAGTGAACATTCCAATTTTATTTATCTATATAGAAGAAAAACGTAACAAAAGCTGCTTCCTTCTACGCAACTCGTTTTTTATTACAAGTACCTATAGAAGAATAAAATAGGTTTTCCATATACATTTATTAGCTATAAAACTATTTATTTAGGCCATATAAACATCTAAATGTCTCTCTTTTTCCTTACTTTTCGCCATTAATTTTTATACAAGAGAATAATCGAAGGATAATGTCGACGTGGCTTGAAATAAATTCCGTAGACGTAGGAACAATTCCACGGCGTATAAAGAGTTATTTTATTCAGCAAAAGATAGATATTGATGATAGTAGCAACTTTTATATGGAGCGTATATCTTTTGAAACAAAAAGAATTGTGGAAGTTCAATAACCTCGTGTGTAGTTAAGTCAAAACATTGATAAACTGAATTTCGGTCAAACGTCTCTTTTCGGTTAATGGTGTGCCGAAATGCGTCAGGTTTGAGGTCAGATAAATAGGACTGTAATATAGGTATTAATGCCTAAAATCCTTTATCAGTTTGTTCTACATAATATGACATTAGGAATTGGCCGGGGAACGCTTGATAATATTCAACTTTATGATACTCGAAAATTGTTACTAAAAATCGAACTTAACATCATATCCTTGGTGATTTTCTCCTAACTTTTATTCCATAGCATTAAGGTTTATTTTCACTTTCCCCATCGTCACTTGGTTGACCATTTACTAATATCAACCCTTAGACTTTTTCACAGTTCAACGGACAGGTCATAACTCGACATCACAATAAGAGCCAACATTTTTCCATTCAATTTCCTACAGGTTTAAAAGCTTTTCTTAGAAAAATCACCGATTGGTGAACCATTAAACTTACTTTGTCTTCTGTAAAGACTGAGATATCTTTATATATATCTTATATATCCTTGAAGCAAGGTGTTGAGATATTACTAAGTTCTTACAATACATCAGACGATTACTTGTGAGAGCTACGGAACGTAGACGAATGCAAGCCATTTGTTTTACCACGGTACAAGTAAGAAGAAGTAGCGGGATGGCCACAAATAATGTACGCCATTTTGTTTCTTTAAATTCAAGGTCATCTTTATATCCCTAAAATGTTTCTCTTGTCGTATAAAGCCGAAATGTTTTTTGGTTTTCTGGGTCATGTGTGTAATGAGAGTCATTTATTTCGATTTATTCGCACTCTGTAGTGATATTAGTCGTGTTTATGTGTCTTTTTTTTAGGGGGGAAAATCATCGAATGACAGTGTCAATGGCAGTTTCAGACTCTTACTGATTAAAAACCAACCCGTTCCTTCTCCTGCACGTCGAGCCGGAGCCCCGGTTACCCGTTAGGTTCTCCGCGACAATGTTTATGTGTCTAGGACATAGATTATGTAAAAGTATCATAATAAAGGAAAAATATAATACAGACTTTGAGACGCTGGTGATATGCACAGACAAACAAACTTGCCCCTTTAAAAAGAATTCCTTTACTATGATCTCTATTTCTTTAACTTTCTTCATATCCTGGTCATACAAATGCATCGCATATCAGCTCTTCATCCCTCCCCTCTTTTTTCACTCTTTTACTTACAAAATCGCTCCCGCTACCGCCTCTATTTACTCCAAGGTATAATTCAGCACGTTCTGTAAATGATCGCAACACTTTCTGCAGATAACAATAATAGGTGCTCCGGCGCAGCGTCTCGTCTAAATAGTGTATTTCGTTGCTAAGGGTAACTGAATTTTATGGCCTGACTGTCAGTAACTGGTCTTTTATTTAATACTAACAAACAACCAACTATTCTTGGCTTTGTTTATTAGAATATATTTGAGTTTCACAAGTTTTGTAAATAAGGCCGTAGGTATATCGAAACTGCTCAGAACTTCTTTGCTTGTTTTATCTATGAAGACACAAATTCGTTTAATCGTCGAATTATCATCGACAAACCTTTGAGCCTGCTTCAGGACATTTTAATACTAATACTATCTTGTGCTTGATTAACTCACATTATTTTGAAAACGCGTTTAAAACAATTTTCGCCCAGCCAAATATAGCACGCCTCATTTAACTTAACTATAATGGGATATTTATGACAAGCCTATAACCGAAGCCTTTGTAACATCTAATAAGATGCATCAGACCGTAAGAAATTACAGATAAACCAAAACTATAAGTAACTAGGTACCGTCTAAGCTCATTGTAACATCTTTTTGTCCCAAGTTTAATGACCCGGATAGCTGAACATCGTCTAATAAACCAGAAAATAATATCTTTAAGTGCGAATTGTGGAGGGTCACATCCATAGTTAGTCTAACCTAAATCTTTTTCCGATAAAGAGAAGGGACGCTCGGATGAATCGGAGAATTCGCCAAGAATAAGGCCAGGTTTTTCGGTACATTTTTTCTTGAAGATAATTCCTCAATTTTCAATAGAATGGAAATTATTAAGCACCCACGTAATGGCTTCCAGTTCGATGGGCTTCGGTTTAATATTATTCAAATTGAGCTTAAATTATAAAATGAAGGAGTTTTGTGTGTTTATAACATTAAAGTTCCAAAGTGAAAAAGTTTTAGAATTTAATTTTGCATTAGGAGATATAAATGAAAAGCGGTGGTTATGATACAGCTAATCGATTCAAATGTTTTATTATTATCCTCATTATAACCTAGGTGTATACAACAACGCCTTTCAGTCATTACTTTCCACTTAGATATAAATCGATTTTTTAACATGCCCACATAACTTTCACTAAACTGTACCCCATAGAAACTAATTTACCTATAACAAAACTTAACGATCGCGTGCACTATACGGCTACAATAAATCCGTATTACCACGGTGACGTATTCCATTTACGTCACCGCATAATTCTCTCGTCCACAATTTCCCGACCGAAAACAAGAAAAACATAACCAAACCACACCAAGAATAATACTCGAATCAACAGAAGTTGGCTCGGCTATTTAAATCCATGTAAGTTAGTTTTCATAGTGAATTGGACTTTGTGTCCTGGGTGGTAAGTGATAAAATCGCGCGAGTAGGAATAGAGGGTTGTCGGCTAGTGGGGCGACAGATCGATACCGGGTTACCGATATAAATAGGACGGGTGAACTTAAGGCCGTATGTCCTCAAACGCTCGGTTTCGTTCATAGGGATCGATTGTAGTGCTTTAATACTCGTAGTATCGAGCCGAGTCAGCTGGCCTAGTTATACATATTGTAAAGGGAGATGTGAAGTGGAAATTTTGATTCCATTATCACGGGGATTATGCAAAACTGTTAAGTTCAGCAGTGTGGAGGGATGGGACCGCTGGGAAGTTTCAGGGCGATAATGTTATAATCTTATTGTGGTATTACTTCCTTTATGTGTTGATAGGGTGTGATTTACAAGTTGATGAGCGTTCTGATGGCTTTGATATAAGTGCTCCTTTACTAAGTAATGGCGTTATTTCGGATGTTATAAAAATCCTTTAATTTTAGCATGTCTAAAATGTATGCTCCAACATTTTATTGTAGCAAAACAACATAGTCTTAAGGTCCACAGATAATAGTAATTATTATAACTTTAGCAATTCATACTCTGTCAGTGGACCATCGACAAGACTTCATTTGATTTGAGCCTTAGTATTTAAAGTTTTTATTTTTTTTCTGTTTAGGTACCTCCGGTTTGCATAATAATGTATTACTATTTTTTGTAGTTGTTAAGTTTATGTGTGTTCTGCTAATAAATTGTATTTCTTTCTTCTTTCTTTCTTAACATTTTAATAGTCATACTAGGTATACCTCTACAAAAGTCGACTCAATTGCTTAGTCCTTTGTGATTAAAGTAGACTAAAATATTATACAGTTTATCTCAACACAGGCATTGTACGCGTCTTCTCCCAATTTTGACCATAGGATATTCCTGAAATAGACCAGGGGGGCTAAAAAGGTAACATTGTATGTTTCATATCTGAATCATAATATGTGACATATGTCATGTCATAAAAAGACAACATTTTGATGATTCATGTTATGAATTGAAAGTGTTTCATATTTGCAGTTCATGTAATATGACACTTTTCAAAGGAAATTCGTAAAATGGTTTGCAAAGAGTGAATTCCTATACGTCAAATAAGCAGATTTGTCAGATGTTACTCAAAGGCAACATTTCACAGTTCATCTAGTTTATATTATTAATAAATATTAGGGTCAGGAAATAATACTCGTAACGACTTTCAATTACTTATTTAATATAATTTTACAATTTAAGCCGAAACCATCGACCGAACTTTCTCAATTCCCGCCAAAGTGTGTAATCTCTAACATTGCCATATTCTACACAAACATTCATCAAAAATGACCTTCACTCAAATAATTTACTAATTAACTAAAAATTTCATATTTTTGTAATAATAGTAAAAGTATTTAAATAAAATAAAAAAAATAACTAACTTATTAAAACATCGACCAAATAATATTTTAATAATATCTAGCAAGCATTTTAATTACGAACATCATTTAGCAAGTGTTGCCATTATATAAAAATATACTCTGCATAACAAAACCTAAAGGAACTGAAGTATTTAAATAAGAACATCATTTACCAAGCGTTGCTATTGTATAAAAATATTATACTCTGCATCTATAACCTAACATAAATTAATGAAAAATGGGAGATTTAGGCCTTTCTGAAAACTTTTTGGAGCATGCACGTGTTTTAGAAAGGTTTTCATATCGTCGGCGAAGTGAGACTCTCCAGGAAATGCAAGTTTTTTTTGAAATACCGGAGCCTGAATATGTTGAATTGTTTCGCGTAAATAATAGTGTGTGTCGCAAAATAATCCCAAGAGTTGGAAGTGTATTTAGCCTCTCGACGTGGTGGAATAAGTACTGTGTGCAAGATAAGTAGCCACCAAACTATTCATTACTTAAAGTAGTTATACAACCAAGGTGCAATTATCCCTTAAGATTTTTTCAAGAAAATAATAGAGATGTATATCATTTATTTCTGTTTAAGGTATTAAGTGCACTAATACTTAACGCTTCTGGATCGTATATTACTAATAGGCATGATTGAAGTTGTATCTTCATATACCTTGGATTATTTCATTGTCAGTACGTCTTTTCAACAAGTTTTACACTGAAGTTATAAAATAAAACTATAAATTGTGATCCTGTACATATAGTAAATATTAATAATTAAAATTGTGTTTCAGGATACGCCTATACAGAGTGCAAGAATTAATATACTAATTCTCTAGTACGAAACGGACTTATAAATAAATAGATTTTGGTCAGGACGTATCTGACGATTTGAAAATTTTGTTGTTTTTATTTGCCTTAGTTTTTTAGGTCTATAGCCATAGTACAGCCTTTTGGAACATGAAGAGAGAGAGAGAGAGGAGAGATATTTCAACTGATAGAGATATCATTCACAGCAATAAAATAAAATCACTAATTTTAAAACATTTATTTCATAATCACTAACTAAAAGTAACCGAGGGAAGTGCAAACTTTTGTTTTTTTCTTCTCCTCTTATAATATCTTCTGATAAATCAGAATCTGATTTCGTGGCGGCATCCAAGACAGTTAATTATGTCCCTGGGACGCGCAGGACTTCAGTGTTCTGGTGTCATCTACTGTAGATCCTGGCTTACAGGAGTCGCAGCGGTTTGGGAAGGTTGTGGCAGGCTTGTCCAAAAAATATCGAACATCTGAAATTGAAACATGATAAATGAAATAAAATTTTTCTAAGTTGCAAATTTTACCTTACTTATCATATTAACTCGTCGAGTATCGGTTTTATAGACACAATTAAAGAACAATAGGTCGCGGTCACCGGTGACCGCTTGGTGTTTGACAGTTTAAAGCTACTGTCATTGCCTGGTTTCTGATAAGCTACAATAAAACAACATGTCATTGTTTCAGTTAACACAAATACATGCGAATGCACATGTCCTGCTGTACATAATGTATCTTGCGATGAACCAATACTTAAACATCGCCAGCGAGATTTGAGTACTTCGATACACCTTTCCGTATTCCGAGGCCGACAATGTTTTTGGGCGTAGTGCCGTGGTTGAGTGTCTAGCTCGGTATTAATGATTAGTATTAGTACACAAATAAGCTAGTAATAAATAATTATATTTACCTTTTAACGTGTATTATTTCTTAATAGATAAAATCCATAGCGTTCAATCTTCGCTTTGGTAAGGGAGGAGCCCTTTTCTGTATCAATTTACTTCTCGATTCCATTCACATCTCGAACTCTATTTACTGTTACTTACTTCCCAATAAAATAATGTCTAAGTTAAAGAGTTTAATATTTTTTACAAATTTGATCGTTTTTAAATGAAGTTTAAATTTACTGTTATTCTGACAGTGACTGACTGTCGTGACGTATGAGCACGAATCATTGCCAGCAAAAAGGAAATAAGAAAAACGAAATCAAATACTGTATGTAGTTTTTACACTGTATTTTAATGGATTTTCTAGTTTCTTGATAGATATGAGAAAATCTTATAATTAAAAAACATTCAGGATCGAAATTTTTAATTCAAGTTATAATAAAACACAAGATAAACAAAACCGGTAAAGTTACGGTTCGGTTTCTCTCTATATATTTCTTATGTAGCAACATCGGCATCTAATATGATTCAGTTATGAAATGAATTGAAGATGGTTCATATTTTATTGTTACCATTTTATGGTGATTTAGGTGATTCTCTAACAATTCATCAAAACTGTCATATTAGAAATGATTCACCCAATGTTACCTTTTTAGGCCCCCTGTAGATAAAACAAAATCTTAAATAACCACACTCACACCTCATAAATTAACTAAAATAACGGCAACAGCGTGTCATTATGTTCAAAATGATCTAATAACTGATAGCGTGACTATTCACTATCACGCCAAACATTACCTTTTAATAGTTATATGTGAAACGGTTTCGTACGTAGATTTTAACCATTTTAACAAATACGGCTTTATTTAACAGCTACATTTATTCGTGGTTAAATTTATTTCAGTTTAGAATTTAGACGTCAACCGTCAACTATTTCTGAGAGTAGTCGGTCGGAATTACAAATTTTAAACTAAGTATTTATGAAGTCAGTGTGTGTGTGTGTGTGTTTGTTTGTCCTGGATAATTTGTTTATATTGTGTTGTTATATAACATTTTATTTGTTTTGTCTTGAAAACACAAAGGTTAAGTTTATTACCAAGTATTTATTGGTCTTGAATTCAAATTTCGCAATTGTAACACGTAATTTGGATTATTGAATTGTTGTTTGTCAACAAGATTACTTACTTCTTATTACAATTGCGTTACTAATACAAGCATTTGTAAGTATTCCGCTTTCGTTTCGGATGTTATTAATATTTCAACTGCAAATTGACTACTTATTTACTTACCTATTGATTTGATGCTGAAATAACATGAAACCTAAAATTTTTCGGCAATAACTAGTCCCACCTCAATATTTGAACTTAATGACATACAATTTGAAGTGTTGCCAACCTTTTAAGGTCATTCCATATACAAAATTAGTTCGAGTAAGATTCTTGCAACACTGTAATCGGCTTCCGTATCTTGACCTAGTTATAGCATGATTTTAAGCGTTCCATCTTGAAGTGACAGGTTTATTATAGTGGTTGTTTGAAGCATGGAAAGTTTTGGAACTAGTTTTCTAATTACACATAACATCACGCCTTTTATTCCCGAAGGGGTAGGCAGAATTTCACATTACCTACTGTACCGTTGAAATCCATCCCCTAAATTTGGTCATACAAAAGTAGTCTCTAAACATTGGAAATAAGGTCTATAATGTAATGTAATATTAGGGGAGAGCGGTCACCGGTGACCGCTTGGGGATCTATGGGTTAATGGCACTATACAATGTTACACCCATTTTGCACTGCTTGTGTTATGAGTCCCATGTAATAAGGGTGAGTCTATAGCCACGGAGTCTATAGACTATATCATATTTCTTTCAAATCTCTATAAAAATCCATATGCCGTACCTACGCAGTTATAACGAGCTGAAACTGATATCGCGAAAATATGGGACATTAATGGGGTTTAGCAATTAACAAAGAGTAAAAACTAACCTTGTGCCGATAGGTTTAAGAGTTTTGTTTAACCGGCGAATGTAGGTAAGTGGGTGAAGTATGATAACCGTGCTGCGGATGTGGGTTAACATATTATTTGCCTGAGATTTTGTGGAAGCAGATTTTCTTTGGGTGATTCGAGGATTACATCTTTAAAACTTTGACTGCCAATAAAAAAACTGTTGAAGGTAAATCCTCCGCTAACGCCGGTCACCGGTGACCCCCATGGCGTTCAACGTGTTAAGGAATGTTTTTTTAAAGACTAAGTGTTTTTATAATACGTAAGACATACTAAATTAACTAAAAATCGCGGGTTACTCACGTGAAAATACAGAGATACCTAAGCTGCATCAGTAGGCTGCGCGACATCGCCGCGACCGCACACGCTGCTCAAGAGGAAGAACCCCTCTGTGGTTCGAAACTAGTAGAGCTTCTCCCAGAGTAACCCGTGATTTTTAGTTCATTTATGACTATGTTAGTACTAAAAAGAGGGAATATGTCAATAAAAAAGAGGGAAAGAGTATAATGTCACAATTATTTAGAAGACCGTCAAAACGTCAAAATATATAATAATAATCTTAAACATTTCGTTTGATCCCTACGTGAGGGTAATTTTCGTAATGGTCACTTATTGTTAAGGGTTTGTAACCTGTATTTATGCCTACATTATACAATAACACCTATTACAATGCGATTAGAATATAAGTGTACATGTGTGTGCAAAGGGCATGGTGTACTCATAAAACGTAAAAAACCTCTAGTCTAGCGAAAAGTAAATACCAATACTGCATACACATTCATACAATTCTAGTCCTCTACACATGCTGTCAGACAGTACCAGCAATAATTACATAATAACCCGTGTAACCTCAATAATTTTAATGCCATATCGCAACTCCAAAGGTTGATCATGACCCCATCAATATGAACCCTTTGATCCCAACCACTGACGCTTCCAAAAGCCTTTATGGAGGCTTTAATCGCAAATCAGCAGCACCTATGTGATTAATCTTAGGTAAATTAATTACCCCTAACCTTCATACTTCACGGTTCACATGTTTAGGCAAACTGCCGTAGCTTGGGAACCCGCTGGGAAGTCTGATTGATAAGCGGTAGCGAGTGTAGGTTTTATTTTTGCGCGTATTTCTTATTTATGAGGATAAGGTGAGATGATTTCTTATTATAAGTTTGAAAAATAAGCGTGGTGATTAATGCTCAAAACTTCTCCGAGCCAGAAAAGGCCTTTGGTCAGCAGTGGCCACTTATAGGCTGATTTGATTACGATGGGTGTTTTATTGCGAATTATTTGTGTTAAACAAAATCAGAACTAAATAAAGTGTAAATATTTATTGTAGTAAGAATTTAGTTAACTTAAGAATGTGACAAAAAGCTAAGTTACATTTCGAGATATAAAAGTTTTAGGTTTATCAGAGAGCGATTGCTGCGAGGTCTTTGTCAAATACCTATGTTGTCTCTCAAAACACTTGAGGAAATAGTAAAAGTGAACGACAAGTGTATTCTATTCCACAATCACAAACAATATAGTATGACGATGAAACTACAATTTTCACCCACACATACAAAAAATATATATCCTCTGCTCGCTCCAAACTTGCACCACAGACATAGGCCGCCATTTCTCATCATGACCTTCCTAGCGACAAGGGTGGCTTTGTTTGAGATATAATGGTGGGAACCATTTAGCTGGAAAATGTGCCCAGAAGCCATCATTCCTCTGTATTATGTTCGCAAGTACGTAACCTAGATATTTGTACTGAATTATTGTCTCTACATCCGTGATATTGTTAGATTTATGAATGTTGGTAGCGTTTTGACGTTTATGTGTTAGGTTAGGTTTTTTGAGGTTATGTCACGTGGTCTTTTTTTTAGGTACCTATCGTTTTGATACTTTAATGAAGTAATTTGTTGGATAATAACTTGTGTATTTTAGAAGTGTAGGTTTTAATCATTCACTTTGAATTGAAATACTTTTATTGATAGTATTTAACGAGATAGGATTTCCTTGTCTATTAGGTAACAGGGTAACCAAAAAGCCGTAGTGTTTTCTATTGCAAAAGATTAATAGTTTATCGTATAAACTGTAATATTATTCATATTATTGTAAAATACAGCTATTATAAGGATTTCTCCGCAGCCTTCGACTGTTAATTACTTTTACTATAGTAGAGGTATATTTTCTCTATTTTCTATTAATAAGTAGGTACAAGTGATTTATAGAAATAATTATTTAATGAGTAATTATCAAGGAATTCTTTTTATAACAGCCATCTCAAATGGATGGCCTTTCAAGCTTCATAGGACAATGTAGGTCACAGGAATTCCATACAACCTATTTTATTTGTATTACTTTCTTAGCACATTCCATAGAGGTACAAACACACAATGTAGGTATAAAAAGTATACTTCAAATGCAAATATGGAAGCCACTTCAGGGGAAAAAGTATCACAGATTTCAACGATAATTTTGATCGACATTCAAAACAGAAATTGGTTCACGAGTTTATGTGCTATAGATATTTTACGATCATTTTATACCTTCACAAAAGTAGCTTGAAGGCATTACTTGTGTATATAGAATAGATCTAAGCCTAAGCAAATATAGAATGTCTAAACTTCTTTCTTGCAACCGTTTCTTTCCTTAAAAAGTTTACTCGACAAATGTAATTCGTTTCTAGGGGACTTATCTCGGTACTTGGAATTTTTTGAGAACCCTTCAAAGGGTTTTTGGGTCCATTTCGCTTATTCCGCAGAGAGCATCTGTTTGCGCCTTATCTAAAGTTCCTTCGTCCTGATTAGGTCACGGGAACACTTCTATGTTACTGCCAAGCGGAAGACGGGAGAGTTGAGGAAAAGAGGAAAATGAGGCTATCAATGCCGTTGTTTTAGGAAAACTCAAACATAAACAAGTTGTATTAAGGCTTAAAGTCGTTACAGGTCACGACAATCGAGTTCAGCTAATAATAACCCGACATCGCAAAAGAGTATTGATTTTTAGTCTATACCTAGTTTGGGCTCGCTGCCATTGCAGCGGTAAGTCCCCTCTTTGAGGAGTGGCTTGAGAGACGCTACGGCGTCCTCACCTACCGCCTGACGCAGGTCCTCACCGGACATGGAAGTTTCGGGAGGTACCTGTGTCTGATGGGGCGGGAGGAAACGCCCGGGTGTCATCACTGCGAGGACCGCCCTGAGGACACGGTGGAACACACTGTTGCGGAATGCCCTGCGTGGGCTGAGCACCGCCGTGCCCTCAGGGAAGTGATCGGCGATGGAGACCTCTCGCGTCCGGGCCTAGTTCAGGCCATGATGCGGAGCGAGGGGGATTGGGATGCCGTCTCCTCCTTTTGCGAAGCAGTCATGCTGGCTAAGGAGGAGGCGGGACGCGCGAGGCAGCGAAGCGCTGCCTCCTCGCAACCCAGCCATCGCGAAGGACACACCGGGCGTCGGGGATCGCGGGACGATCTCCGGCCACCGTAAGCGCGGGCCTGCGGACGGCGAGCATGGGTGGCTCCCCGTCCGACCAGAAACAGACCCGAGCGTACGGCGCGTCGCGTTCCGCGCGCGCCTCAAAGAGCCATCAGACCACCACAGATGGGGCCCAATAGGGCCGATGCCGATTCGGAGTCGCGGAGAACCTAACGGGTAACCGGGGCTCCGGCTCGACGTGCAGGAGAAGGAACGGGGTGGTTTTTAGTCAGTAAGAGTCTGACACTCCCTTCCGCCTCACCCAGGCGGGAGCAGTCATTCGATGATTTTCCCCCCTTAAAAAAAAAAAAAAAAAAAAAAAGTCTATACCTAGTTAAGTTTGCGTGATAAGAAAATAGTAAAACCTAGATAGAGTTAACCTTTATTAAACTTTGAAATAACTTAGCGATGAAATATTCCATCGCCAATAGGAAACTTCGTTTAGTTGATAAATATTTGTGTTTTCTTACGAAGCGTATCGCCGATTGATCTGGAGAGGGAAAATATTTTTTGAACGAACTCAGCGGCCATGTTTGTTCCACGATCTATCTCTGCTATGTTTTTATTATGTCCTCCGGTTATATATCTTGATCGAGCGAAACGTAAGGCTGTAAATATGTGTGTGTGCTTACAAAAAAGGTCATATAATCCTAGATTGATATTGATAGATATGTTGATAAGTACCTATGTTGTAGATTTATTGAGGAGCTAGTAGCTATCACATAAGACATAAAGAGTAACGAATGGAGTTCTTCTCCATTCGAATCTACATTTTGCAACGAACATCAAGCTTCACTGACGGATAGACTGACAGGCTACTATTTATTTTCTATGTATTTGTTGACATTTCAATAGTACCAAATTATGATTTAATTGGAATAAATGCGTTGACTATGGCTTTGACAAACACAGATCGTTACGATTATATATAACAAATACTTACGAATTTAAAAACTACACTACTTTGCATCAAAATGCCATACCCCACAGTTCACTGTTCTTCTAACTTTACTGCAATAAAATTCAAAACAAAACAATAAATATAGGAGCTGCATCGCTGAATGATCATTCACACCATCCCGCACCACAATCACGTACGAATGAAATATCTAGCGACATTTCTAGACTGAAATATATTCTAGAACCGTCTAGAACTATCATCTGTCGGCTAAACTACGAAATAGTACGTATCCAGTAGATAAACGTAAGATGTAATAAACATTGTGCAAAGCATTGTAGAAAATACTGAAGAATACATTATATTCAGTGGAGAAGTTAGTGGACTGTTGCAGAGAATTTTATTTGTGGGAAATTTTCCATTTTGTTCTTCTTCTTTTGAATTCTTAGATAGGCTTCAGTTTATATTTTAAAGCTCATATAACAAGAAGTCTTAATTTAAGTGCCTATTTCCACGCACACCGGACATTTTTCAGAGTATCAAGCATTATTTCGTGGTTCTGTGGCGAATTTTGGCAATCAATAACAGTTTTCTCAACTTGATATAGGCACCCAAAACGTCTCATAAGGCAGTGTAAGTAAAATCTATAATGGAATAATGTCAATCTAACTATTAATAAGTGGTGGTTCAAGATGGCATCACACCCTGCCTTGTGCCATAAAATTGTAACGAGTAAAGATAGCACGTAGTACAAGCTTGTCAAATCTATCTATCAATCTAAAATTGAAGTCTCAAGGTTAACAGTCGGTTCGCCGCTAGATTCAATACCCATTTAGCTTGTCAGTTTGAAAATACGTAGTCTATTATGATGGATCTATTGATGGGACGATAGATCGGTTTCAGTTTTTTCGTTTTCAACTTTGTTTGTAAGGCTTTTGAGTGCAATTTTGTATTTTCTAAGTTGCAGTTTCTAAGCTGTTATCACTTTGTCAGTTTAGAAACACCTCACTATGATACTTGAAACAATTCATCTCTTTGCTCGTGGACTTGTTATTTAAAATTCATGAACACAACCCAAGACCCCATTTCACCTTTAGTAGGTACGTCGCTAAAAATAAATCACAAGAAAAAAGCATAAGCGACTAAAATATAGAGATATATTTTGGGTGATAGATGTTAGAAATACAGTCGTTAAAAAAACTCCCAAGGCAACTGTCATGGCCGTTCTTGCGCGTGACCTGACACGCACTAATGAGAATAGGATGTCCCTTACTATTGTAACCTCCCACTCAAACCAGTTTTAATTTACCCTCTTTTATAAAGTCAAATAACATTATAGTTATTCGCAAACATTGAATTACATTATAGTTATTTCGAAATGTGAAAATATGTCAACGAAATATTTGCTTTCAATTTTCAGAACTTACAATAATATGTTACCAATTGTTGACATTTACGTGTTGAAGGCAGACGTGATTTATGATAAATATTTTACAGATCTATCTTGGGTAGAATGACAAAATGTCTATCTACATATTTACTCGTGCGATAGAACCGTCAAACAAGATGGCACCGAAATATGTTTATATTTTGTTAAATATAAACATATTTCGGTGCCATCTTGTTTGCCATGGAAGGGAAAATTACACACTTATCTTTGTTATTAAGCCTTATCTTATATTCGTTCCGATCTTTCTTCCTTTCAATGTAATCGATTCTGAGATCTTAAACGCTTCATATCTTGTGCGGAACCATTGTAACGATAGATATTGTAGGTATAGATACAACGTGGTTACAACACTATTCGTTCGGAGTCGCGACACGTCGGAAGGCCAAAGTTAATTCAGTGCGGAAACCTTAGCCAACAGCTAGACCTGGGATCGACGACCGGATACCATAATAAACCACTGTAAATATTCTCATTTCGCGACGACTATTAACTAAATCATCACACAAAATATAGGCCACGCTGACATTATTTTTATCAACTCGCACTCAATCGAATAAAAATCGATTTGTACGCGGAATCGTCTTCAAAGTAATCGCCATTTAAATATTAGATCTGTAAATCACCGAGCAGCTACTATTCTGAGTAGCGAATCGATTCAATTTCATTGATTTGTTTCGATTACATTGCATAACAAAATCGATTTGTGAATTTACTTGCAATAAACGCTGTTGACTGCGGAAAAATATATTTACGTACTTATTATTTCTGTTGCTCCGGCCAGTTTACTCTCATTGTCACGGCCGTTATCAGAGGTCGTCTTGAACGTCCGAAGACTACAATGTTAGCTCTATTTAACCTCTAGCGGCTCTAGCCAATGAAACCGAAAAACTGCTGTTCTAATTGATTTAACAAACGGTTATTTGTGTCGCTAATTATAACTTTAAAACGAAGTTATTTCAAGTATGTTTTTAAAATAAATTCTAATATTATTTTTCTCTTGTTCACAGTGATAACAAACATGCATATTGAAGTGCAAGTCGCCCTAAATTTCGTCATATCGTACCTGTACAACAAGTTACCAAGACGACGCGTCAACATCTTCGGTGAGGAGTTGGAGAAGGCGTTGAAGGACAAGTTCAGGGGGCACTGGTACCCCGATAGGCCGTGCAGAGGCTCGGCGTTCCGGTGCCTGAAAACGGGAGGCCCACTAGACCCCGTGCTGGAGAGAGCAGCGCGAGAATCAGGAGTCCCAGTACGAGATGTCCTTGAACACCTACCGCGGGATCTCGCCGTCTGGGTCGATCCAGGTGAGAATTATTCGTGCATAATCAGAACACTATAGCATGTAAATGCAGTTGAACAAACAAATTGCAACTTTAACGCTAAAACTTTGCTCCCATTGCAATACAAATCAAAAACATACACCGACCCAAATAAAGTTGTGCATTGAAAAGTTGAAAATGTTACCTACACAGGAAATTGTCCCTAGTTTTGCTGTGGGAAAATTTTGATAAACGTCACCAGCAATGAAGTTCTGACGTTATCCCAGCGTCGGTTCACTTGGCTCCATCGTTTGCCAAATGTGTGACGTCATACATTATCTATATAGACCAAGTTTTATCATCACTACTATGTCTGTTGTCAAGATAAGTACATAGTGCGCATATAATTACAATTCCTATTAGAGTAGTTTCAATTATGTCGCCATGGCAATATCCTGATGTTAATCTTGCCGCTGTATTTTTGGCCAAACATATTTCAAAGGCCAGACGAAAAGTAAATGAGAAATCACAATAGGATCTGTTTCCGAATGTAGCACAACAATAACATTACAAGCCGATGTCGGTATCTAAGTATAGGAAGGTATCTAATTGCAGTACCTAATAGCTGATAATTGTCATTAATTGGCTTTCATGCGTTTAGCGATAATGTGAAAGCATTCAGTGCAAACAACTCAATTATGTAGTGGTACCTAGTCGTTAAACTAAATAACAATGCAATTGTCGCAGTAGGCAGGGCCTTAGTGCCTAGTGCGCATAACTGATGGTGTATTGCATAACACGCAAAAAAAACGAGGTCGACAAACAGACAATTTATGCTCCGAGAGCGATAATAAAGATTGTTGTTAGATATGTCACTTGAATACAACAGGAACGTAGTATTCACAGTGAACTAGAAACAAGCCGTCAAAACTTACAAAAGTTAGACTGTTCTAGAAACAAATCAAAAAGTTAAGAACAAACCGAGTGAAACTGAATAACTTGTACAATCGAGACACTTTGGTAAAGCTTTATAAAAACATGGGAGCTCATGTGTGCTCAATGCGAAACCGATATCTCGAAATGAATCTTGAAAAAAGATCGAGACCAAAAGTAATGTAATTCCTGACACAATTTCACGAAGTAGAGTGCAGAGATTGGATAGCGAAAGAAATAAAGACGAGACTTGTCTTATGTTTCAGGCGAAGTATCATACCGCATTGGGGAAAAGGGCGCGGTGAAGGTGCTCTTCAGTAGCGACGAGCGAGCAGCCGACGAGAGGACTGATCGAGAGGTAAGAACAACATTCTAACTGACTAGACACATAAATTACTAGTACACGAACATTCATAAACAGTTCGTACCGAATGGAAACAACAATTTATAACATTTATTACTTCTGAAGACAATAGAATAAATTAGTACAGACTGTCTGGCTATGTTTTGGCAATAAAATACGTCAGGTGGCGCAACCCAGTTATCAATGATAAATCGTTCATGATGGTTCGTCTAAAGAGATTTCAAGACGTCAGTTTTTTTGGCTTTGTTCTAAAGATTCGTATCAAAGCCAAACCTTCGTTTACCTTTGTATACAATGGCCCAGTGGCCTACTCTTTCAAGATTAACAGCACTATCCAAAGGGCAACATCTATGTACTTATTTTAATATGGTTCTTTATATCAACTTGATAACAATCAGTATATCATTTAGATTGACTGCCGACCTATACTAATGAGTAATTTTCTATTTCAGGTTACTCGTGCGTTCAACCCTGAGGCGCAGTGCTTCCGGCCCGTTGAGCCAGCGGCGGCGCCATCACCCCCCGCGCCAGCTGCCTTCTCTCCAGCGCCACCCTTCCGGGCGCAACCTCTCACATTCACGACAGCGACTTTTGCGCAGACCAAGTTCGGAAGCACGAAGTTGAAGACGAGCAGCAAACGCGCGAACCGCATGTCTCCCACCGAGTTCAGCAACTACATCAAGCAGCGCGCGATGCAGCAGCAGCTGGCGGCGCGCGCGCTGTCGCCCGCCTCGGACCCCGCGGCGTACTTCGTCGCGCGGCGCGAGCCCGCCCCGTCCTCTGCGCCCCCGTACCCGCCAGCGCCGGCGCACCTGCTGCTCGCCAACTGAGCCGCGCATGCGCGCTAGCCGCACCGCGCGACCCGCTCATAGAGTCTTTACTTTTTTACGAGAGAGACGCGCGCCGCGATTTATTTTTTTATTTTCCGCGGGGGCGTCCCGCGCCGCCCGCCGCTTGTGATATCCGTACGATTTTCCATAACTTTTTGTATTCTCGTTCGTTACGTCGATGTGTAAATTTATCGATAGGAGCAATAATCTGCCGCGCGACTCGCCGGCGATTTATTTTCGTAATATTTAATGCTGAGTCAAGTTTTTGATGTCTTCGTTCGATATCGATATATTCGTAGGGTGTAAGGGAGCGAGAGGCCGACTGGCCGCGTGCGCTTACGACGACGTACCTTCTAGAGCGAGCCTGTATACATACGTCCTCCGACTAAGAAAAATACTGATATTTAAATATGTATACATAATATATATTCGTACGCGATAATCGTCTAATTTTTCACGTGGAAACGAGGCCAATAGAGAAATTACGTATTTTTAATATTGAAATTGATAAATAATTCATACTTACTATTATAGTGTACTAGTACCTACGTATTGTACTCGTACGTCGTAACTCGTAATAAATAATTGCATATCCGGTGGGACGTGGTCGGACGGCGGCGGGCCGCCCGAAGGCGTCGGAGATCTCACAAATAGTGATAATGAGCATCACTCGTACGATTGTGTACCCTTGTAATAATAATTATTATAATACTATACATAATATATAATAGGTTTAGCTACGTTTCAATCTAACAGTATTTTTTTAAGAAGATATTAGTCCTTGTGTACATTTGCCGGTCGACCGCGTCGCGGCGCCCGGCCTTAGCGTGTATGGTATACTTATATTGTTATAAAAGACATGAATATGGATAAATGATAGAAAAAATATTTCTCAATTCAAATTAAGAATAACGGGTGCATGCAAATTCATAAATAAATACTATGTGTTATTTATCTTTTTTATATTTCACTTGGCGGTCGGTGCAGTTTTTCAATGGTCAGTAGAGTATGTGCAGTGGTAGGCATGCTAGTGGTGTATCAGTGCGCACTGCACGCCCGCGTTCCATGCACAACACTCACATTTTGTACCTAAACTGATATGTACAACTATTTTTTACTATTTTTATATTTTGATTTAGAATTAAGCCTAGTTGTATGGTTTCAACCTTAACGTGTACTTTATTAACGCCCTATTATTAAATTATTACGTAATAATATGTAATAATATCGGTGATTACGATTGTCGATTGAGAAACTGACCGAAATGCTACAGTATTTTGTAGATAAAATCTATAATGTAAGTTTAATAATAATACAACATAGCGTAAAGAGATTTTTTATTATAAAGATACTTTTTATTTTTCTTTCTTTTGTAAGATATATTCGATGGAAGTGTTAAAGATAATATAATATTTGCATAATATAGTAAATGCGGCTCTCCATGTCCGCTAATATAATTAGTCAATAATAATTTTTCATATTGTTGTACGACTTTTTAAGTTTATATTAAAATGTTTTGTGCAATCTATTCTGAGTCTTATTACAACCCATTACAGTACCCACAATCGAATAATGGAATTATTCTGAAGTTCTAAAAGCTCTACATGAGACGAAAGAAGAAAACAGGCGAGAAGATATATTGCTTATATCCAAACAGTTACCCAGCATCACTACAAAACGCCTCATCCAAACAAAAAAGTATAAAATGAAAAATTCTGTGAACGTAACTTTTGCACCTGTCTGTGCAAATGTCCATAACCATTGACAGGTGCAATATTTGCTCTGTGTGCACAGGTGCATTGCTCATAATTATGTCGGTATTAAAATAAAATAAGGTATCAGAATATAAAAATTAAAGACATAAATAATAATCATTAAGTCACTTTATTATCAAACCACAAAGATGACAAAAGTGTACCTCATCTATGGACAATATTCACATTCATTACAGACGCCGTCAAGTACAAAAATATTTATGCAATAATGAACCTTATGGCTTTAATACTCTTACAATAAAACACAAAATATCCTAAAACGATAATACGAATAGAGGAATAAAAATCCAGATGACCATTTCATATTAATTGATTTGAATACAATGTCTGTGCTTTGGTCTAAGACAAAAGATTTAAAATTGGTCAATTAGATTAACCAACCGTCTTACTACTAGTTAACAAATTAATGTAAAAGTTTATTTAAAGAATAGAGGAGACACAATGCAGTAAAAAATAAACCTATTCGCTCGGCAGTTTGCAGTAAATCCATCTTTATATTTCACGGCGTCCCAACCAATGATCAGCAATTGACTATTTTCATTAACAAATTTTAACTTTTTCATATAAAATCGTACTCAATCCAGGAAGGAAACCTTACTTCATATCACTTAATTTGTACATCACTCGAGAAATGCGAAGTTATCAAAAACACCGAAGGAACACAGCTTGATTGCTTCAACATACAAGTCATTCAATTATTTCTGCTCAAATTGATTATTTACTTATTTACACTGCAAAGTAATATGGTAGAGGACTGATAAACTAAATATTTTGAATAATATAATCATGATTCAGATCGTGATTAAAAAATTTAATACCGTATTTTATCGTCGACGCTAATATCACTACTACAAACTAAATATGAAATATATAAATTCCATCATTATTTTGAAGTATATATTTACAGTGTACAATTTAAAGATACACTTTAATTTACAGGAACATTTTAATATCTATTAAGAATTTATGATATAATTATATCCAGTTATCATTAAGAAAACGGAAGATATATATATTTTGGCACTGGTCGACAGTGGGAACAGAACTCTATGTGTAAAAGTATAAAGACGTTATTAACAATATCCAAAGTCTTAGATGAATCCTTAAGTCTTACTTTACAAATATTTCCAGATTTTAGGCCTTTATCACCTACCTACCTACTGTTACAAAATTATATTTGTCACCATAGATGAGGCGATATGCCCTTAGTGGTTCACATAGAATATATATTAAAATTACTAAAAATAATCAGTACATTTTAGTGAAACAGAAATGACCTTACCATATTATACCAAATCAATAACTCATTAAATCCCAAATTACAATTAAAATAACTATTTAATATTTACAAAATAAGCAACTAACGTAATTTAAAGAAAAACGCCTATGACCATAATATTTGTCGATTTTAAAAATAATCATACATAATAAGAAACAAATTCCTACACACATAAACACTGTTTGACTGATTTTGACTATGTTCCACAATTTTGGCCCGTTATTCCAATATTCAAAAATAGAATAGTTTACTATCATTATTTACTTAATTATCATAATTTATTTAGTAAATCATGATAAGTACTTACGCTACTACAGACATTAGTGTCCAAGTGAGTCCACATAACTATTACATCAAGTCGAATCTGTAACAGTCTTCATATCACTATGGACAGAATAGTAATAATAAATAACACAATTCGTGAGCAAAGGCTTTACGAGAACAAACAAAGACGAAAATAAATCTTGGTTCTCATTCCAAATCAATAGGAGAAATTACATCGTCCAAGGGCGACAGAACAATATCAGATCGTTCCTATACAGCCGAGCTGTGACAATATTGTGCCTGTATAGAACAAATGTATGTACAATGTAAAGCCGTTGGTATCAAACATACTGACACCACAAAAGAAAAAAGAAATTAAAATTACGAGTAGTAGAAACGCGTTACGGTTTCATTTAACTTTAATAATTATTTTATCCTATTCACGAGACATCGCTCGTCTCAGCCGAAGATCAGTGAGCCATTTCGATGTGCCGCTGTAAGCTCTTTTTGTTCATATAAAACCTATCGCACATGGCACACGGGAAAAAAACTTTTTCGTTGTCGGCGTGTCGCGCACGTGTGTGCGACGACAAGTCCAGCGCTCGAGCGAAATACACTTTACAAATATTACAGAAGAATTTGGTGGGTGTGGCATGCATAGTGCGGTGGGCGATGAGGTCTCGGGGAGTGGCCACGCCATCACCACATTGTGCACAAGTGAATTCTCCTGGTGGAGGCACAGGAACATTTCCGTCGTCACTCTCTTCCGCAGATTCTTCTTCTTCACCATGATGCCTCGCTCGATGCGCTCTCAACGCTTCATCACTATCATACTGGGCGCCACACAAATCACAAGAGAACATATCATCGTCCCCTTGGCCCGTGGCCGAAGAACTACCTTCACCACTCTCATAATGCTTCTTCATATGAATAAGCAACGTCGACTTTCTTGTAAAGCTCTTATCACAGACCGGACAAAATACAGAATTAGGTTGATGCACCTCATCCATGTGACGTTGGTATGCCGCCCGTTTCGTAAACTCTTTGTCACAAATCGTACAGTACCTATCCTCAATGGAACCAGAGTTTTGCGTATCCATGTCCACTGAGTCATCTGATCGTAATTTCTTATTCGGGTTCACAACTGTTACTTCCACTTCTGGCGGTAGCCTTCTTTTAGCAACACTTGCACTCACAGGTGTTGAGGTATGTGTGACCTTAGCAAGTTGTGAAGGATCAATAACTTCATGTTTGCTTATTTTACTAGTTACTTTGTGCTGAGGCATCCAAAGTCCAGAATTGTTGGCAGCTGCTTTACCATCAGGCGAACGTAAATGCCAACCACGATGACTTTTTAGTGCAGAAATTGATGTATAACTCTTATGACAAATCTCACAGTCAAATGTCTGCGGCTGAGCAGGAAGTTGGTTGATACATTGGTGGTTTTGTAATGCTAACAAACCAACAAATTGTTTGCCGCACGTGTCACACGGGTATCGCGCCTGATAATCAACACTAGGATCTGCAGATTCCTGATCATTTTCATAATCAGGTTCTACTTCTTGAGGTATATCTTGAGATTTACTGGAACCTTGATTAGCGTTGTAACCCAACAGTTCTCTGGCGTGCGCAGCTTTCAAATGTTCATATAATTCTAAGGTTGAAGTTAGAGGTTTACCACATATTTTGCACATTTGAACTGTAGATTTGTGAACATTTTTTCGGTGGCGATAATAAGATTTCTTATCGGAAAATGTGATTCTACATATAGTGCAGCTAGACCTACTACTGCCTTCTCCGCCGCTAGCCGATGGAGTCGTAGTGTCATTGCTACCACTAGTACCAGGATTTACGATTCCGTGTTTAGCACGCTTGTGTTTCCACAAACTGGTCTTAAGTGGGAAACGTTTGAAGCACAGTTCACACGAGTATGGCATTGTTTCTGTATTTGATTGTTGTACATTGTTCGGGAAATTTGTGAAATTAAAACTATTAAATTGAGGCGTAGATAGAATGGCACCGTTCTCGTCTGGGTTGAATTCCTCCTCTTCCGTGGAAGCTTGCATGGTATTCTCTTCACTATCATGTCTATCAGCCAAAATATCAGCATGCAAAACTTTCTTATGTTTCCAAATATTCTTCTTGTGCATGAATCCTTTCCCACAAATGTCACAAGAGTATGGAGCGTTAGGAATATTGTAATTAGGTTTAAACCATGAAAATCCAGGTTGAGCCACCGGATATTGCTTGATGGGCTTAACAACAATTTGAGGTGCCGAGCCCTTAACTATACCTGGCTTTCTGTTAGTAGTAGGTACTTTAGCGTGAATGCGCATATGATTTGAATAAGCCTGTCGGCTTTTGAACGATCTTATGCAGATATCGCAGAAGAATTCGGCCTCTGTGGGTACAACCGGACCGAGACCTGCATGTGCTTCTTGCACGTGTTCAGAGAGTTTCTGCGGAGTGCCGTAAGAGTTCGGACACACACTGCAGGGGTAGAATTTAACCCGCAAGTGAGTGTTCTTATGCTCTGCCAGCTCTGAGGGACGTAGGAACTTCTTCTCACATTGGTCGCAATGGTGGGCAATTTGATTATGTTCTGCCACTTGATGGTCTGTCCATGCATCGACAGTTTCGAAAATAGCGTTACATTCTGTGCACGAGTAGTGATACTCTTCTGCTTCTTCCTTCACAATAGACATGTCTGGTTCAGCAACCATGCCTAAAGTTCTATCAGAATGCTCCATGTAAATGTGTTTATTCAGATCTGTAGCTTGTTCAAATTTAGCATCACAATGCTGACAATAATGAGGCTTCTCTTCACTGTGTATTATCTTCAAATGTTTCACTAAATTAGGATAGCTACTGTTTTTCTTTCCACATAGTGGACAGTCAGTTGGTCGGCCATCCACACATTTGCTCTGGTTATCAGATTGATCGAAACTGCCAGCATGAACGGCTAAAGCGTGATCGTTAAAGTCCTGCATGTTCACGAACTTTTCCGAACACAAGTCGCACGCTACATAAACTGTGCAATCGCCTTTACGGATGTGTTTTTTAAGTAAACTTTTATCTTTGAATCTAGCACGGCAGTGGACACAGGTAAGCGGCACCCGGGATTGTCCATCTTCATGAGTATCTAAGACATGCTTCATAATAAACTGTTTAAGCTGGAATTTGGCTGGGCAAAGCTTGCAGGCGTAAGATCTGGCGTTAAAGATATCTTTGTATTGGACCTTGACTTCTTTAGGTTCGTCTTCCAGTACTTGATCGTCTGTGATACCATTTTCATCGTAAATAATCTTCCACAAGTTAGTGCACGTATTCGACCTCATATGGCTTAGCAAGGCACCGATATGTCCGAACGTGATGACACAATTGTAACAAGTATGTTTGGGCACTTTGTGTCCGTTCTTTTGTAAATGTTGTATAACGGCTTTCCTACGTGGATGTTCACGGTCGCAACATAAACAACGTTTCGTGTTAATTTGTTGAATGATGTCACGATATTTCTGGATGAAATCTCTTTGAGTTTTTGTAACATAGGTCTTGTCAGGATCAAGTACTTTGGGCTCGGGCTCTTCATCGTCAAGGGTCTCATTGGGGTCGGCTGTCTCATCAAGTTCTTCGTCATCTTCGTTGACTTCACTATTAAACGAATTACCTTGAATTCCTTCATTAATTTCAACGACGGGTGCCAATGACATTGGAAGGTCATCATCATCTTCCTCTTCGTTCTCATTATGATTCATTTCAGATTCCTCGTGTTCTCCATCTTCTTGACCCTCATCATCCTTCATATCACCTTCAGTTTCAGGTTTAACATCCATACTGTCCTCCTCTTCCATGTTCTCTTGACTTTCTACTGTGTCGTCATTGCCATCTTTTTCGTTGTCGCTTTGACCTCCTTCCATATTGTTGTCATCGTCACCTTGCTCGATATTATCTTCTCCGTCAACATTGTCTTCACCATCTTGCTCCATTCCTTGTTGACGAGCAATTTCTATTTCGTTTTCAGAATCCATATCAACAGTATCATAATTTTGACTTTGATTGTTCATATCTTCATCGCCTTCTTCGTCGCCCTGCTGTACATCTTGTGGGTCGTATGCATCAGCGTCCGGCTCAGTCAGAATAGCTTCGACTTGGAAA
This sequence comes from Spodoptera littoralis, assembly GCA_902850265.1. Taxonomy (NCBI): domain Eukaryota; kingdom Metazoa; phylum Arthropoda; class Insecta; order Lepidoptera; family Noctuidae; genus Spodoptera; species Spodoptera littoralis. The sequence goes on along the minus strand of LR824538.2, from coordinate 10,804,173 downwards.
GATGCTATTTCTGGCTCAGAAATCAGTGTCTCCGGACTTTCAGGACCAGAATTAAGAATTTCTGGTTCGGAAACCAAAACTTCAGGTTTCGAGGTTAACAAGGTCTTTAGAATTTGTGGTTCCTTTTTCTTAGTTTGTAAATCTTTGAGCGCTTTAATACGTAATGGATAAGGCAAATTATTTGGCGTCGTTTTTAACGTCTTTATTGGAATGGGTTTCTGAGGCTTTATAACTTTGTTTGCCGGCACAATTTTGGCCGGGATGTTTTTGTTTAAAAATTGCATCTTATGACTAATAGGATTCGGCATCATCCGTGCTTTGGGATTGAATGGGTTTGGTCTGAGTTTGGGTTGTAGATGAGTGAGTGTTTTCTTGGGCGTAATTTTGTTTGTATATCTGTCGAAGCTATGAGCGGTAAGTTCATGTCGACGAGCATTATGAGAGTATCTATATGAGCGACCACAGACTAGACAGTCTTTTGAGGCTAACTGGTGAATACCTTGACGGGCATGCAGGGTTTCGCCGGTAGGCCTCATGACTGTGATAGACACCTCCGGCATATGCGGCACTTTCGGGTATGTCTGTGCAGGTTCAGGTTCATTAGTTTCTTCCTCGTCTTCGTCATTATTCTCACTCTCCGCACCCTGGAATTGATGGTAAAATGGAAAATAATTAACAAAAATATTAACTATAAAGAAATTTTATTGCACTCCAATACAAGATATCATCAAGTAATCATTTACATGAAAAATACTATGAATAACACAGGTTATTTTCAACTTTTAATGTGACACTTCAAACTAAAATAATAAAAATATTAAACTTAGATAACTATAAGTAATTTTTAATCCAACCATAAAATAAAAGAAACACGCCATATTACCCTCAACGTCATTTTAGAACAAAGTTTTATTACAAAATAGTTCTAAATTATACAATTTTGAAAACATAGAATTAAATAAGCAAAACATATTCCATAACTTTCATAATTCAAGTAACATTTTAAAATGTATTTTAACTTCCACACATAGTGCATATACTAACGGAATGCTCTTTACAAATAAATTGACCGCATTTGACACAGAACTGTCTGGTTCTCCTATCTTTCTTAGTTGTTCTCACACATATTTTACACCTTCTCCTGTTCTTATAATAAGGCTGAATAGTATTTGACACAAGAGAAAATGTATTTCTATTCTCCTCTACATTCACAATTGGTGAAATGAAAATTCTATCATCCTCCGAGTCAAATAGACTTAGAGCCAAATCTTTGATGAACAGGCGGCGCTGGGTAATATGGTTGTTTTGGGAGCACCACAGGACCTGAGCATTAACAGTGGCAATATTTAGCAACGTAAAGAATATGGACAATGTCCAGTCATTAGTGTGTTGCATGGTTGTATAGTAATGCATGAGAACATCAACTACTTCTACCGCAGACTGATTCTTCTTGTATACTGACACCACTGTAGTATGATTAATATGACCTTTCTTGTAATACTTGGGCACATTAGTCAACACATTAATGGATTTCCCTTCAGTGTTCACATAGGATGTAAGTGACACTTCATCATCAACAAAGCCAGACATAAATGTTCTACATTTCCTGTACCGAGAGAGAAATAGAGGTGGTATCATATCACTGTTTGGGTTCAAGGCCGCGATAGAATATAACTGATACTCATTTCTAAGGTTATCAATTAAAGAGGGTGACGTAAACCAACTGTCCATCACAATAGATCTTCCAGTTCCGGCTAAATGCTGAACCAACTTTTTCGTCATTTCTTCGGGTCCAAAATAAGAATCCGTTATGACATCCAAATTGCTCACGTAGAATGATGATGAGTCAACTAGCAAGACCATTTTTATACCCCGCTTCAGTGGTTTCTTATCAATATCATATCGAAATGGGCAAGGTCCATAAACTGGCACGATGATCTCATCAATAACCGCAATATTCTCGATCTCATAAGATGTTCTGCAATTCATGGCGAAGATCTCGAACACTTTACGCATACGCTTCATTATATCGTACTGTGTAATCGAGTCACCGTCCTTCTTATCGAAGCTGATGTTTTGTAGCAGAAATTTAAACCTTTCATATTTCATGACATTTCTGATGCAAGGGACACCACAATCACTATTCCAAAGGTCACTGCATTTCGGATGTGTTGGTCGCAATATGCCGTGCAAGTACAGTATACCAATAAGCGTCTTAATTTCGCTGGCAGTAGTCGACTCTGAGAAACCCCTACCATTTGCAACAATATTTTCATTAGTAGAAGCGACAATCAATTCTAGTAGGTCATCGGTGAATAACAATTGCCACGCATTTTTAGGTCGTGAACAATGTTTACTGGCCGTTGGTTTACGTTTCCCGAGTTTAAAAGCTTCTTTGATTCTGGCATTATTTACAGCAGTTGATAGTTTTGGTGCTTTAGCAATAACTTGTTTATTCTTGCAAATGTAACCAGTTTTGCAATCAACATAATCATCATCAATTTCTTGTTGAAGTTCAGTTTCCGTGTCAGAATCATGGTCAGAATGTTGCAAAACATCACATTCCTCTTTTTTCTGTAGGGAATCTATCACCTCATTGTCTTGAACCATGTCCAAAATTGCATGAACCCGATGCCAATCCATTCGGGGATCCACACAGGTCTGCGGATGAAATTAACTCAATTGAACTATTCTCCTACTGGTACTCGTTACAATTTAAATACTACAACATTGTATTACAAACTCACTATTAATGAAAATAAAGTACAATATTGTATAAATAAAATACAATAAAAGAATATTGAAGTGTCATATTAAAATGGAAGTTGTGATATAAACAAGCGTGTGTTACTTATTCAGTGATAAACTATATTGGGCATGTAATCTGTACCTTATCACTTCTTGGTGTGAGCCCCAACGAAGCCAAGATTGGGGGACCTTCAGGTTGCACTTTGTTTGACAGGCCAGCATTCTGAAATTTAAATGTTTTTATTAAAAATTTTATGTTTATAAATGTTTTTTTTATTCTTCCGTGGCACAACATGACAAAGATCCATGACAAGTTTATAAGTTGTTACATTAAGAAATTTGTATGAAGAATAGAGAATAATTTAAAAAAAAACCAATAAGATTTCATCACTAATGTTTATGAGTAAACATTACAAAGTAAGATACAGACTGCATTATAGTAACACTGAAAGAGTGTTAAAGTTACATAAAAACCAGTATGTTTTATGTTATGTAATTAATGGGAATATGGATTAAGTGAACAATTCAATAAAAACATTATGAAGCTACAACATAACCAGTTCCCTTGGCTGGGTCAAACAAGGAAAACTGAGCAACAACAAAAATTTATTTAAGACCTATGACCACTGCATTCATAGCCAACTCATTATCACTAACACAAGTTCCCTGTCTATAATTTACTTGACAACTGTTCAAATGTCCTTGACACCAATGTGTAGCCAAGTCTTAGTACAAGTATGTAGACCAGAGCAGAAGTACTCGCAAACAACAGCCCTGGTAGATAACAGCATTTATCATGCCAACAACTATGCTGACTCATACATACCTCAATGACAGGATATGAGCCATCAATGACCACTCCATCATCATAAGCCTCATCAGATAATGGTTCACTCTTTATTTTCACCTGAAAATACATAATTCCACCATAAAACAACAGAATCTCAAAATGCTAACTGACAGTTCCAAGCTCAAATATCCAGAAAGATAAACCCACCTCTTCTAGTTGGCTGCCATCTTTTAGAGACTGTAGTTTGTTTTGTGTCCTTTCACAAACAGTTTTAAATACATGCCAGTTATTGACATTGTCCATACACTTCCTGCAGACATTAGTGGGCAGATCGTCATTTTCGTTTATCTGAAAAAACAATCATACGTAATCATCGCACGATGGGCAAATAGGCGCTCTCCACGACGCGCTCGTTTCATCAGAACGAACGAGGCGAAACCGCGCCTCGTGTATAGATAGCTACGCGAGGAGAAACTAAGTAGGTAGGCGTAGGTATAACCGAGCGCCGGCGAGCGGCTACTCCTCGACCGAATAAGTAGAAGCGAGTCGAGTGGCAGCCAGCGAGCCCCTCGAGGGTTAGCGCTCGATATACGCACACAAGTATAGCGCACTCACGCCAACACCGACGCTCGACCCGTCCGAGGACGAGCTGCAGGCTGGTCTCGTCCGATAAATCAATACACCCGACGGCCAAGCCAACGCAAGCCATGCCTAGCGATACGCAGCCCCCTCCCGATATGACCCCCGGGAATAATGCCAACCCGACCCTCATGATACGCGCCATTCCTCGCCGGCTGCACGGAATGCGACGCGCCGCGGCCACGAGCCGAGCGATAGCCGTGGAACATTACAAAATGGTGGACGATCTTACGACATCTCCACCTAAACGCGCTGCCTGTCATTGCTCGTATCGAGGCGGATGACGAGTTCTCACGTATACCGAGGGTCTACTTTCACTCAAAACTGCACTGTATCACTTATTTTACACAATACATACCTGAATGGACACACAATCCTTGATTTTCAAAGCGAGGACGGGAGGTTCCGAGTCATCGGAACTGGTGGTAGGAAAAATCGGCAGTAATTCGCCTCTAGATGACAAGCACAGTCTACAAACACGATCATAGTTCACATTCATTGTAAATAAACGATATTTTGCACGTATTAACACCTTCCACAATCTTTAAAAAAAGGACGCCATGTCACCACGAGCACTTGAACACAAAGCACTGCACATCGTTCTTGCTAGAGCACGAAAGCGGCTGATGATGAGGATGAGAAGTCGATAGGTTCGGTCGGGACGGCTGGTTCGAGTCGGCGACCACCTGTCGTTCTGCGCATGTGCGCGTAAAATTGCCTCAGGGTGGCCAACATCAGAAACACAAAATGTTGATAATTTCAGAGATTATAAACATTCACACTGATGTTCTTGTATCTAATAAAAACATTAATTGTACACAGTCACTGTTCGTGTTTACTTTAAAATGGAATGGGATTTCAATTTAAATTAAATGACATTTTCTTCCTATTTAGTAATTTAAACGATTTTGATACACATTTTTTTAATAGCATGGTTATATGTTTGGGAGCTGAGTCGAGATGCACAAATATTTCAGTAAAAAGTTTACTTTACACTTTATTAAGTTATACAGGTTAGCCGAAGGCCGAGCGCAACGGCATAGAGACGCGCGCGCACCCGTTACTGGTCTTCGAATACCACCGGCCGGCTGCCATAGGCACTTGCTGGCGCCCCCCGCGCTGCTTATTCTCCACTCCTCTCGTTCCCCGCGGCTCTCCGTTGGCGACGCCTATCAGTCCGTGTTGCGCGTGTACCCTTATAATGTGTTAGTTTTAGTGTTTTTTATAAATTTCACAATATTTTTAAATTAATTAATACGACTTTTTAAACAATTCTAATTAAACTAATTACTATGACAATATTTTTTGTATGTTGATAAAACTGACTCTTTACTTAATATTGAATGTTTTTCTAACAATAAATCTTTGTTTCTCTTTGTTTCTAAATTAAATCTGCCAATTACATATATTAATATAACCTAATTTATCACAGACTGAAATACGTGGTAATTTTTATTAACCTTCAAAATGTTTAAAGTCCCTGCCATATGAAACAAAAGTATCCCTTTCTCTTTCTAAACCAGTACAGCCAAAGCGGCAAATTTAAACTTCGGAGAACTTCGTTCATTGTTCGTAATGGCGCGAGACTACAAAACTCAGACCGTTGTTTATTATTGTTTTAATTTCTTTGTTTCTGGAAGATAACGATAGTTAAATGACATTATTAATAATATCTACGATTATATTTCTATAAAATAATAAGATTTGACAGGGTTTATTCCATTTAAGTCATTCAAAAACATAAAACAACGTTGTAAGTTATCGGGTCGAGGTAGCTCACACGTAGTGCCAACTTTATGGGTATCTAATAAACAAACAAAATAGAAAGAAATTAGTTTAGTCCATTCATAAATGGTGGGGAGAGTTGGGGGAGAGCAAAATAATGAATGAAAACGTAAAATGTGATTTTACTACACGTCACGTATTAAACGAAAATAACATGAAATTGAGTCATTGACCTACGGAAATACCTATTCTAGATTATGATGTCATACTACTAATAGTTAAGAGAATACAGTAAAAGATGAAATGGTTTTCAGTCGGGTTACATTTTACGGTTATTTTTTTTAAATATAGGAGTATAGGACTACTTAAGTAGGTAATAAAAATATGCTTTTAATATCTACCTAGGTGGTAAACTTAATACGTACCAAATAAAATAAATACCACGCTCTCTAAGTTGCTTTTCTAACAAACAGAATTGAACTAATGTTGAATCCACAATTCATCAGTAAATTACCACCGAATGGGATACAAGGTGTTTGTTTAGACTTTAGAGAGTGTACGGATTTGACCTATTGTTTAGCGGTGGTCGTTTCTTACAACAATGGGTTTGGGCTTGAACTGATAGCATAGCAAAATTGACCAGAGACTTTAGACTTTACTTACCAAAATAACATTCTTTGTATTAGGTGGTACCTGGTATTTTACGTGGTAGTTTCTGGAGCTGAGAGTTCCTCTCTCTCTCATCGTGTTGATTTAGGTATTTCTGTCTTGTTGGTCGAGGTCGGCTCGTACATTACATAGTACCTACCTGATCGGCTGTGGTCGAGGTGTGTCAAGCAAAAGATGTCGTTCAGGTAGGGCAAACAATGATGTTTTAAGTAAGGAGGTGTAGATAGGTTATAAGCGCCCAGAAACTTGCACAAGTTGTGGATAATCAGAGTTGCGTTGCGCTGTCAACGTCAACGCTATCGCTTTGTATCGAATGTTTTTTGGGTAACCTATTTACACCTACCTTTTATAACATCATTGGGGGCAAAGTTTATTGGGATTTCCTGTTTTCAAAGATTCTTAGGTTGGTACTCACTCAGTACTCGGCACACTTACTCCCTTATAGCCTAGAGGTATTGCTATGGCTATGCGCCATTGTTCGATCCCTATTATCATGGACAGGTAGACGTACCATGGAATTTTATGGCGTAGGTAGTAGGCGACTGGTAGAAAGGAAGTGTTTCACTGGATCTCCATTGTTTCATGCAGGTTTTTGTTCTGTTGATCCTCGAACTGAAGCTTTTCAATACTCGATTAGACAGAAAGACTGATACGATGGTCAATGTTCTCAGTAGGTACAGGTACGTACCTAGGTAGGTTTATATTGATCATAACTGACACAGAATCAGGATGCAGCTACTAAGTAGGTACCGATCGAATATCTACATTACTTACTGAGAGGTAAAGTAGGTACCTCTCAGTAGATCATCTTATGCTTATGCTTATATATGAATGAATATGAATAGTAATTTTATTTCCTTCTTATCTTATAACTGGAACCCAGGTAGCTTGCACACTATCGATTCAGTACCTAAATAAGTAAGTAGGTATAACCATAACCTGAGAGGTAAAGTAGGTACTTTACCTCTTAGTAGATCATCTTATGCTTATGCTTATATATAAATATGAATTTTATTTCCTTCTTATAACTGTGACCCAGGTAGCTTGCACATCATCGATTCAGTCCCTAAATAAGTAAGTAGATATAACCATACCTAGCTTAAAAAATTGTGCAACAAAATTAGTTTAGTTGGTACAATTTTTGAGTCCATCGAGTCGTCATGTTCCCTCAACCTCGAGACACACGCCGTTGCGTCCCTATTCAAAGGGACCGTTAATGTGGTAGTCGGTCCCCCTTCAACCGGATCTCGTTGAAACGTGTCTTAAGGGCGCATTGTTCCCTGTCCTAACGTTCTATAAAGACGAATTTAATGACAGAGCATGTATTGTAAATCTATTACACATAAATACCTCCTCATTTCGGTAAATGGCACGAGAATCCTAATCTGTTTCCGTAGTCAATACTGGCTGATAATAAGTCGTTTGCCCTAATTAAAATTATAAACCAGTGCTTTGTTAGTCTTGTTCAGGTTTTATTGAGATTTTTGGTCGTGGAATTCTGAGTAAGTGGCATAGAATTGGGTACCTGGATTAGGTAGTGTATGGGATTGTCGTTGACTAAATGAAAGGCGCCCGACTGAAGTTCAAAATCGATCAGAGGGCTTACTCTTGAATTCAATTATTCCGATCAGTCGACTTTGGTAGGTATTGTAAAATTTCGTACTCTTGAGTTGCATTGCACATATTATGTAATCGGTATTGCCTGGATATTTAATTAACTTAATGGTATAACTCAATGCATCTACGAAAGGGGTTGTATAGTTTGACATTGAATAATTATTGAGATTTTATTGGATTGAAATTGCATTGACATTGAGATTGGTTTCAAGAGAAAGCACCCAGGTTACAATGTAATTAGGAAGTAGTGTACGCTGCTCGCACATTGTATTTTCTGATTATATTTATTCACCACACCATTAATTAGTTGATTTACCACCTTCATGCACAGTAAAACTAAAAATATATCTAGGTGCTTGAGTTTCTAAGGTCGTCGACCAGTAGTGGGCCAGTATCAAATCTCGATCTTCCGCCCTGAGAAAGCTCCTGATAGCTGAGTACTTATAACATAACATCACGCCTTTTATCCCCGAAGGGGTAGGCAGAGGTGTACATTATGCCACTGTACGATGTGACACCCACTTGTCACTATTTATTTGTTATGCGCCCCATGTAATAGAGGGTGAGCCTATTGCCATATACCGGGCACAATTGCAGTCTACGTGCAACTACCTACTGAGAATGTTTTAAAAACCCAGTAATACGTTGCCCGACTCGGGAATCGAACCCGAAACCCTTTGCCCGGCAGTCGCACTTGCGACCACTCGGCCAATAAGGCAGCCAACTTATATTAAGGTGCAAATGAAACAAAGAAATGAATTCAATTTTGAGGCAGCCTGAGTACTTATATTAAAGGTGCAAATGAAACAAACAAATTAATTCAATTGCATTTATTTATTATTTTCTGCACAAGCAACATCCAATGTCACACAACATTTAAACAAAATTTGCAACGACAATATAATTTTACAATACTTTACAAGTAGGTAAGGTTTTTGTTTGATAGAATTTTTATCATACATTTTTAACACACAGTGAAATTACAGTTGGAGTTTGGAGTAAACAACAAGTGGAGTTTGAAAGTATTTTGAAGTAATTTTTACACACAAGGTACTACAAGATTTTCAATAGTTGGCAACATGAGTATGTGAAAGATATTGTCTAGTTTGTAACCAATAACCATACAAGTACTTAAATCAAGGAGAATACAGGCTAGACCACAGGTTTGTTTTTTAAGGGGGAAAATCATCGAATTACTTCTCCCGCCTGAGTGAGGCGGGAGGAAGAGTCAGAGTCTTACTGACTAAAAACCACCCCGTTCCTACTCCTGCACTTCGAGCCGGAGCCCCGGTTACCCGTTAGATTCTCCGCGACACCTATAACTATGATACGTAGCAGACGTGCAGGAGAAGGGACGGGGTGGTTTTTAGTCAGTAAGAGTCTGACACCCCCTCCCGTCTCACCCAGGCGGGAGCAGTCATTCGATGATTTTCCCCCCTTAAAAAAATCATAGTTATAGGTATTTTTTTTTTTAAGGGGGAAAATCATCGAATGACTGCCCCCGCCTGGGTGAGGCGGGAGGGAGTGTCAGACTCTTACTGACTAAAAACCACCCCGTTCCTTCTCCTGCACGTCGAGCCGGAGCCCCGGTTACCCGTTAGGTTCTCCGCGACTCCGAATCGGCATCGGCCCTATTGGACCCCATCTGTGGTGGTCTGATGGCTCTTTGAGGCGCGCGCGGAACGCGACGCGCCGTACGCTCGGGTCTGTTTCTGGTCGGACGGGGAGCCACCCATGCTCGCCGTCCGCAGGCCCGCGCTTACGGTGGCCGGAGATCGTCCCGCGATCCCCGACGCCCGGTGTGTCCTTCGCGATGGCTGGGTTGCGAGGAGGCAGCGCTTCGCTGCCTCACGCGTCCCGCCTCCTCCTTAGCTAGCATGACTGCTTCGCAAAAGGAGGAGACGGCATCCCAATCCCCCTCGCTCCGCATCATGGCCTGCACTAGGCCCGGACGCGAGAGGTCGCCATCGCCGATCACTTCCCTGAGGACACGGCGGTGCTCAGCCCACGAAGGGCATTCTCCCACCGTGTGTTCCACCGTGTCCTCAGGGCGGTCCTCGCAGTGATGACACCCGGGCGTTTCCTCCCGCCCCATCAGACACAGGTACCTCCCGAAACTGCCATGTCCGGTGAGGACCTGCGTCAGGCGGTAGGTGAGGACGCCGTAGCGTCTCTCAAGCCACTCCTCAAAGAGGGGACTTACCGCTGCAATGGCAGCGAGCCCAGCCCTCGGTTGCGACAGTCGTTGCTGCCATTCCGCCATGAGATCGCGCCGGAGCTCATCCCGCCACGCGCGCTGGCGCGGCAGCGGAGTTTCGCCCCGGCGACGTGCCTCCGCGCGCATGCTGTGCACGCGCGCGAGCACCTTCGCCTCCAGATCCCACGGCGGTAATCCGGCAAGGAGGTTCGCCGACTCCCCAGAGATCGTGCGGTATCCGCGGATCATTCGGATCGCCATGACCCTCTGTGCCATGAGCAGCGTCCGAGCGGGACGCCGCAACAGGTTAGGCGCCCAAACAGGGGCGCCGTAGAGGGCCATGGACCGCACGACCCCGGCGTATAACCTCCGGCAGGAGGCGTTTGGCCCCCCGAGGTTGGGGAGGATGATAGTTATAGGTATAGCTTGTCATTGAATGAAGTAAAATCAATATCTGTCGGATTATAGTTCACCGCGGCTCCGTATCGGCATCAGCCCTATTGGGCCCCATCCGTGGTGATCTGATGGCTCTTTGAGGCGCAGGCTAGGCTGTAAATATCAATTCAAATTTTCGAAGCTAGCTCATTGCTCATTGGTCGAGATTATTCTATCAACCAATGAAATGGCGGACTGCAATTAAGTTCACTTCTATCTAGAATTGGAAGTTAAAGAATAACCTAGATGAATTGTCAAGCTGAAGTATTTATTTTTAGGTACGTATTAAACTAAATTCAGAAAGAAGAACAGGAGATATTTTCATTAACTATTATACTGCTGGCACATGAAGGGCTTGCTAGCTCGTAAGGTATCGTTATCCACAATATGGTAGTTTTATTATTCTCCTTGACAAGATTATCCCTTCAATGACAATGTAGGTATAATACAAATATTACTTTTATGTTCTCATAATCTCATATCTAATTTTCTTTAGCATGTAGGTATAGAACAAAAAGCTCTCCAGTAAATACAAGATTAATTATTTTTGAGTAATATATTCTTTGATAATATATCTCGTCGTGGTGGCCCGGAAGTTGAGGCTTCTCATGCATGAGGGTGCGGGTTCGAAGCCTACAAACGGCAAGTACCAATGTGACTTTTTCCGAGTTAAGTATATGTACTTTCTAAGATTATTTAGACACCACTGACAAACGGTGAAGGAAAACATCGTGAGGAAACCTGGACTTATAATTTCTAATTATTAGTTTGAAATCGCCAACCCGCAATGAGCAAGCGTGGTGATTAATGCTCAAACCATCTCCGTGTGTGAAGAGACTTTGCTCAGCGGTGGGCATTTATAGGTTGTTGATGATGATGATGATTCTTCGATATGTTGACTTAGGTTAAACACATATAAATATACATAAAGGTACAAATTTAATAGATATCACAGGGATAAAGGTTTCTTACTTAGTTTTTCTACTCTAGTTTTAGTACACAGCACGTCAAGCTACTACTTACTGCCACTACATTTTCAACAATATATCCTTTGAGACAAAGTCGAAAATTTAATGAATAATATTGATAGATTGGAGAAGCTTGACACGCTGTTGTCTGTATTTGTAAGACGTGAATTTTTAATGCTATAGATAATACAAGATTATAATTAATACCGTAAAGTGATTGAGTGAATTCAAACTATGGGTACAGTAAGGACATCTATCTACTATTGTCTTAAGTTTTCTAACATATATTATGATTACAAAAAGTCACTTTCGTATCCGAAGAATAAGGTCGAAATTGGTTTGTGCGTTAGAGGTGTAATTTCTTGCCTGAACTTTGGACCGTATTTATAGGATCTAATTTGTGAATATTAGTTGGCATTTACAAACAGTGAAAGTAGTATGAAGCTTATATTAAAGACATTAGTCACTGGTGTGATTATTCTTGGATATTTCTTGGAAAAAACACGATTTTATTATGAAGTCATTAAGCAAAAATTCACACTATGTAGATACAACTTATTGGGTCATCTCTTTAGACATACAATATATAACATCACGCCTTTTATCCCCGAAGTGGTAGGCAGAGGTACACATTACGGCACTGTACAATGTACATTTTACTTTTTATGTTATGCGTCCCATGAAATAGGTGGTGAGCCTATTGCCATATACCGGGTACAATTCCAAACTCCGTGGTTTTTTTTAAACACAATAATACTTTATCCAACCCTGGAATCGAATCCGAGACCACTTACCGGGCAGTCACACTTGCAACCACTCGGCCAACGAGGTAGTCTTCAGACAACTTAGATATTATGAATGCAGGATAGTTGCCGCCGTACTCAGAGTCATTGGTTGTGATCCAGTCCATAGCAATTGGGTATTTGCCATCTAGTCAAATTCAATACTTCTTTCGAACTGTCAAAAACTACAGTTTTCTATGAATTTTGTACGAGATTGTGTATTATGACGTCACGTTCTTTAGCATCAAAAAGCGGTAAAATGGAGTCAATAGGGATCGAGAGGTAAATAGGGATAGAAGAGGGGTGAATCGATACTATGAAAAATTGCTCTATATCTATTCACCCGTCTTCTGTCTCTATTCACCACTTGAACCTTATCCACACCATTTTACGGTACTTATTACTTAAAAATTTGCTGAAAGAATACTAAAGTTATATATTTATTTATCATTTCATGTACACCATATAGCAGACAATATTACAGAGGACAACACATTACAAACACATGAGGTTCATAAGTAAGTTGGTCATAAAATCAATTAATGAAAGTGTGATTATTTTTTTATATTTTATTGTAAGTACCTACTGAACAGTAGAAATAATTTAATTTTGATTAAGTAAAGTAAGTACCCAATTGTTTCCGAAACAAAATCGTTAGGAAGGAATAGTTTAAATAACAATTAAATGTTTTCCAGTAGGTATTCCATAATCCAGGCACTAACTATAATAGGTAGTGAAAAACTTGACATATTGTAATAAGTAGTTACTTATACACACATGAAGGAGAATCCGTGAGAAAATATGCAGTTACCACGTTTGCATGGGTGTATGAGTGTATCTACATCATTTTCTGACAAACAATAGGTTTTCCAAATCCTTACAATACTATATCTTAAATGTCCATTAAGTATGCAAATAATTTTCCAATAAATACATTTTATCAAAGTACCTTATACAAGCCCTTTTCAAATTTTTCCGTCACTCGAACGAGCATGTTTAAAGCACACATGTTATCATCAAAGGTTGGTATCTTCCTCGGGCTAACAGGAAAATTAGTAAGGAAATAAGTAAGTAGGTACATTAATTATATATGTTCTCATAATACATTTAGCTATAAACAATATACGAAGTACCTTATCAAAAATTACAATAGAAGTCGGTACTGTATTATACTATACATTTGATAAATTTATATAACATCTCACATTCATAGACCTTGTCCAACGCATAGCAATACTTTAGCCATTTAATAACCATTTCCATATTTCATACACACACGATACGTCTTTTCAACACAGCATCAAGTAATCAACTGATGAAACCATTCACCAACTTTGGTCCACATCGTTCAACATTCTAAATTTGAATTTGCCGCGAAATTACGAACATGGCGGGCACGAAGACCGTTGTTCCTGTGTCGGCTGCGCGCGCACCGCCAGCCTCGAAGGGTCGACGGGGTTCGCTTTCGCTACTAGAGAGCGTGCCACATGGGCGAAGGCAGCTTCGACATTCAGTCCGGTTTTGGCTGATGTCTCCATAAACGACACTTGGTATTCTCTCGCTAAGCGCTGCCCCTCCTCCCGCCTCACCGCCCTCTCTAGGCCGCTGTCGGATTTGTTACCTGCAAGCATAATGTAACACGACCTCTTTTCATGTGGCTTTGTTGAGCATTGGGAACCCCTCAACTGTGTATTTGTTTGTGACGGTTACGGCAGTTCATTTACATTGGTAAAGAGCTGAGAAGCAAGGTCGATACATATTATTTGTAAACTACAAAATGACTTAGAGATGAAGTCTGCTAATGGCTACCATCTATATCCGCAGATCTTAGTCATGACAGTGTCTCATAAAACTAAATGCTTACCTTTAGTGGCTCTACCCCGATACCTCGAGTACTTATTCGATGAAATTTTTAGAAAGGTTCACTTTTATTGTTAGGTATAGATATATCTAAAAACTTGAAGAGGTTAAGATTAACGGAAATAAAACTTATTTTATTGAATGCACCAAGACCTACAGGGTGACAATTTAACATACTTATCCATCGTATTATCTACTTCCAAGTTCTCATTTAATCCATTATGTGCACTATGTAATTTCATGTGTAGAATGCCTAGCTAACTAACCCTATTTAGTTTTGTAAACCAGGAATCCTTAAAAAAAAACTTAGATATACTAGATGTTTTAAAGAAACCAATTCTCTCATACAAAGAGTTCTGGAGCTTTTATATCCCGTACTCACCTAACAACATGATGACGACATCATCTTGCGCATACTCCCGGATCTCCCCCAGCCACGCTCGGATGTTGTCGAAACTAATCTTGTTTGTCACATCATACAGGAGCAGCAACGCTGGCAGAGAAAATTAGAGCATTAGATAAGGGATACTTTGTTTATTTTAAAGGCAATGTATGGTTTGAAGGTCTAAAACGGGATGCACCTTCATCGTTATTTATGTTTAGGGTCTAAATTATTAAATTTAAACCGATGGAAAGTAGGTGAACAGTTAACCTTTCCTCAATGTGTGTTTTAAGTACTCAGGTACCCATCTTCGCATGGAAATTTATCAGAATCAGCTCTGTGGTTTGTGGTTATGAAGATGTGAAAGTGTCACATACAGATCTACAGACAATTTATAAGAGAATACATTTAATGGAGCATATAGTCATTGTGAATCAACGTTTTACATTCACAGATAGGGTGCCCAGTTAAAAAAAGGTTCCGTAAAAATTGATATGAAAAAAATCCATATTACCAAGCCTTGTGCGCCAATAAACAGCATGGCCATAGCTCACAATATTTCTAGAACATTCGATCCAAGTCGAGACAAAATAGAGGCCTACCATGAATCAATTAAGAACGGCCCCGATAAGGATACTGGACTAAGTTAATGACATGATGTGGCTATGACTAGTTGAATGTGACCCAATCTAGTTCCACTCGTGTGAATACGTGAGCCGGTTTGCTAACAGAAACAGGTCGAGGCCAGACCTTGGCGGCTTGGTGGCATTTCTATATTCCCGACGCACCTATTATGATGACTCAATAAGAGCCGAACTGCCGAATAGTGTTCCAAAAGCTTGCTAAAGCAGAAACTGTCATAAGTTGATTATAATACGACATATTATTATTATTATCAACGATAGTTGGGTTCGACGCTCAATGTAGACTTCTCAGAAACAGACGCGCCATGCCATGTGGTAGACATCATGGGCATTCAAAGTTGAATAGGGTTCTGTTGACCATGTCTCACCGATAGATGGCGTTAAGGTATACAGATTACTCTTAAGCTGGCACGAAATATAATTTTATCAAATACAATAATTTAATTTATACGTTACTTATAAAAATAAAAATGTATATGCAGTTTATTAATTACCATGGGCATCTCTGTAGTATGCATGTGTTACGCTACGGAAGCGCTCTTGGCCGGCGGTGTCCCAAATCTGAAGCTTCACTTTGACACCGTCTACAGTCACTACCTTGTTCTGTGAACAGATGGCGCTAGTTGTACTAAATTGCAAATGAATGGTTGTTTGAGAAAGTTTGTGGAGCCTGAAAATGATAATTTGAAATATTACAACACATGGTGGTAATGATTAAGGAATCGAAGAAAATATGCCACAGATTTAATTTTGTCATGTACCTACTGTGTGTATAGGTTATAGCTACTCTGTAGAAAATATTGCATCACGTTAAACATTTACATACATAGGCACTCGTTAAAGTAAAGATACCTAACAAAAAAAAACATGTGTTTTACTATCAGATCATTTATAAATCGTTGAGCAATTAAACAAAACTATTATGACTAGTTTTTTCTCTTATCATAAAAAGTTGACTGTAAACTTGTTATTGGCTACCCAGATAATTTTTCTAGCCCATAAAGACAGCTATAATAAATCAAACTGCAAAAACTGTACAGGCAAGAAAAAAAACCTTTGCAACAATAAATCACTCAGGCGAGCAGTCGATTCAATCACAGCTGTCATGGGCAAGGGGCGGGAACGGAAAAAGCGCGCCAAACTTCGAACACCAATAGCGTTGCGGCGAACCGGTCGCGTGCAGCCATTCACTGGCCCATTTGAACTTGGAACCCTTGACGGTCATTAATTACTTTTTTTTTGCACGAATTAAAAATTACAATAACATTATTCACTGATATCGGAACTTTTTGCTCTTCTTTTCGACGAATAAAAATCAATGAAAGCTTTTTGCTGGACGTTGAACTGACTTTTTCTACGTAAGTTGTCACGGGTTTAGAAACCGAGGCGGTGGTTAATTTGATTCTGATTATGAAACAGTAGGTAAAGTTAAAATATTTTGTGGATTCTGTAAATATATACTAAGATAGATAGATAGATAGAGAGTTTGAATCAAAATAAAAAAATAACCCGAATTTATTTGCGATTTTTTTGAGTAAGTATTGTTATTTAATTTTTCATTTTTGTATATTAAAAGTAAGAGGTTATACACAGGTTGCCTAAACAATAATCAATCTTCAAAAGTGGCCTAAGCCACTTTTGAAGATTGATTGAGGAAAAACAAAAGTATTGGTATAGATGGCGCTGTGTGTATTGGTAAATGTCACATAGGCTACTTTTTATTCTTTTGTGACGCGAGCGAAGCCGCGGGTAAAAGCTAGTAAGTTTATAAGTAGATAGGTAATATCATTGGCTACGTATGTAAAAGACATAGAGATTAGAGTCGGCACGTGCAACGTGAGTCATTGTACCCGGAAGTCGATGCCAACGGTGGATATGTAGTTTCCTGCGAGGAAGGTTCCGTCCCGGAAGCGAACTAGCATGCAAGTCTTGCCGACACCGCTGTCACCGAGCAGCATTACCTGCAAAATGATACAAAATTATTAGATATAAATAGGACCAAGATATTGATAAGTTCAACTAGAAATGGTATTTAACATTAAAAAAAAGACTGCCTCGTTGGCCGAGTGGTCGCAATTGCGACTGCCGGGTAAGGGGTCTCGGGTTCGATTCCCGGGTCGGGCAAAGTATTACTGGGTTTTAAAAAAATTCTTAGTAGTAGCACGGAGTCTGGAACTGTGACCGGTATATGGCACGCAATAGGCTCACCCCCTATTACATGGGACTCATAACATAAATAGTGAAAAGTAGGTGTTACATAGTACAGTGGTATAATGTGCACCTCTGCCTACCACTTCGAGGATAAAAGGCGTGATGTTATGTAAAAAAAAACGTTGCCCCACACTAGGACTTTCTCCTGTGTCGTGGGTGCGTTTACAAACATACAATTTCACATACACATGACACCCAGACCCGAAACAACAATTTGTGGATCATACAAAGTGTTGTTCTGTGCGGGAATCGAACCCGCGACACGTTGCACGGTAGCCGGTTGCTCAGCCACCGCACCAACCATGCAGTCGCATACCACAGCTTTGGCAAAAATGCAAGAAAATTTAATGTGAAAGCCTAAAAGGTTGGCAATGCACTCCTCTGGTGCTGCGGGTGTCTATGAGCGGAACCGATGGCTTTCCATCAAGTCCTTCAGGTCAGTTCATCCATTGATCATTTATATAATTTACTGAATTTATTATATAATTTACTTTATTGACATTGTAATTCATTCATTGACACCTAAATTTTACATTTTTAATTTAATAACTTTGGATTTCAATTTGAGAATTTAACATAACATAACATCAAGCCTTTAATCTCCGAAGGGGTAGGCAGAGGGGCACATTATGCCACATTACAATGTTACACCCACTTTTCACTATTAATGTTATGAGTCCCATGTAATAGAGGGTAAGCCTATTGCCATATACCGGGCACAATTCCAGACTCCGTGCTACTGAGAATTTTTTAAAACCCAGTAATACTTTGCTCGACCCGGGAATCGAACCCGAGACCCCTTGCCCGGCAGTCACACTTGCGACCACTCGGCCAAGGAGGCAACTAAATGAATCTGTCTATCTAAATATATTCCGTAAAAAGTACCTAACTTAAATATTGACTCTAATCCAAGTAATGATTTGTCAGCAAGTCATAAGCAGTAACTCTCTAGTTAGATACACACAGACTAACATAGTGATTGAAATGTCAAAAGCAAAGTTAGGAACGACCTTAATTAGTACCTACCTACGGCCAATTTCGAAACTTCTAAAGCTCTCATTCGGATATAGGTAGACTTACGTTTAATTAGCGAAACGAAGCTAGATGTAGCGTATAATATTACATTGGATTTTGGTTAATCGGAATAGCTATAGATAAGTTTGTTAGTGAAAGATGGTAAGTACCTACTTAAAATCTGAGCTAACTTTCATGGCATCTACGAAACGTATCAAATACATATATAACATACATAATGTCACGCCTTTTTATCCCCGAAAGGGTAGGCAGAGGTGCACATTATGTCACTGTACAATGTAACACCCACTTTTCACTATTTATCTTATGAGCCCCATGTAATAGGGGGTGAGCCTATTTCCATATACCGGGCACAATTCCAGACTCCGTGCTACTACTCATCTCATACATACTCATCTATAATGATAACTCTTTTATGGGTGTTCTCAAGGTGGATATTATATTTGGTTTAAAGTTCTGTTGTCACCTAAAGAAACCTCTTCTTGGTGAGCATTTGTAGCTCCTTAACAAGTTTTCTTTGGCTACTAAATATTGGTATATGATGTGAACATAAATAATCGATTAGCTAAACTTCCTAATGTATTCCCATTATTATAGGTACAGAGAAACCTTTTATCTTTACGGAATTAGAAAAAAATATATGTTTTGGCCTATTCCACTTAAACCCTTTTAAAGGCGACCTGTCCTGAACCCTTCTTAATGTTATCTAATATTATCTTCTATTTGTAATTATGTATATAATTCTTACTTACTTTGCCAAATACATCGTATTTATCTTCATGTTTTGAATGCTGTTCCCAGGTTTCTGTAGGAGAAGGCGGTTCACTATGAGGCATAACTCCAGCTTCTGCTTCGCTCTTCTCATCATCTTCTCTTGCTTCGGGAAGATTTCTGGCCCAAGTTGGTCGTACTCTTCCTACTACAACTCTTTTCTCCATTTGTCGGTTGTCCATGTTTGGATTCCACATTTTTGGGCTTGTTTTTTTAGAACATTACACAATAAAACCTTTATAATCCAATTAGTGTTGTATTTATCTTATATTTGGTTCATTTTTGTTGTGCCCTTCTTACTAAACACACGGTTATCATAAAACACAGAACACTGACTTTTCAGACCAATAGTTTTATTTACGATTTTCACTTTATTTTAGTGTTCCAGAACTTTCTACAGATATAACAATCAATAAGTACCTACTCAAAGAACAAAAGATTCAATTCAATTCAATTTTATTGTTTTATTAAAAGCTGGATGTTTGCAAAGAAATCTGAAATTTATCTTTTTGTTAACGTAATTGACGGCTTATTGTTAAGGCACATCAAAGTTAATGAGTATCGAAAACTAAGAAAAGAAAGACAAATGAATTAAGTAACAATATCTCCTTTAGTGAACAATGTTGATAACAATCAGAGTTTTCAAAGTGTAGTTTTAATTATATTAGTAAAGCTAGATATTATTCTGGACTATCTAGACAATTCGAAAGGCAGTCTTGTTCTAAAACTCGTAGCAGAAAATAAACTAACTAGCTTTGAAAGTTCTTTACAGTTGGCAACTCAAAATAAATTAAAAAAAGTTTTGTTCTTCATTTTGTTTTAAGTACAAAACTTATTAACTTTGTTCGCCATCTGAGCAACCACGGTCACTGTCAATACGTGCAAGAAAGCAGAATGTCTTATTCTTTTGTAGTTGGTAGATTTGATATTAGTTGTCTTATATCTTTTAAGACTTTAAGTACTTACCTACCTATGTTAAACATCGTACTTACATGTACATTGTTGTACATAATTTATACTAGCGACCCGCTCCGGCTTCGCACGGGTGCAATATGTATGTATTATACATATAAACTTTACTTAAAAATCACTTTATCTATAAAAAAAACCGCATCAAAATCCGTTGCGTAATTTTAAAGATCTAAGCATACATAGGGACAGACAGACGGCGGAAATCGACTTTGTTTTAGTTTATACTACCTATGCAGTAATTCTGGAGAATTTCGAGTATTTAGACATTATTCATTTTCTAATTTAAAGCACAAAGTCTTTTTATTTACATCATATAGCCATCATCATCATCCGTTGATACTTGACTTTTGAGGCATTGACGTTAATGCGTAACTAATTAATCTGAGTAATTCTATAATCCGACAGATATTGATACCTATAACCATAATACGGAGCCACGGACTTAATGGGTTGCCGGGGCTCCGGCTCGAAGTGCAGGAGTAGGAACGGGGTGGTTTTTAGTCAGTAAGAGTCTATTGATTTATTTCGATGATTATGCCGCCTTAAAAAATACGTATATCAATCATACATAAACGTATTACCTACACCGCCAAATCTTTCACCATTAGTATCACGCCATCCCATTAAAGCCTCAATTTTCGTCATTATGTCTCATTTATTTTCCATCAATGAATATTTCATGCTTATTGGACATGCCATACAAATTGGAGTAATACAATTTATTAAATCTATTTGTTTTTCATTTATCATTGTGGGAAATAGGAAAACATCACGCATGTTGTTTCTCAAATAAGTAAGCAAGCAGATGTCTCTTTTCCCATTAGTTATATAACCTAGGCATTTGTTCTTATCGCCAAACAGCGAATATCTACCGGGCATTAAAATACAGGACTTGGACAACTAAGTTTGGCTAGGTGTTTTTTTTTTCTGAAAATAAATTCTAGGTAGATCGATTCATCACGCCTGAAACCCCTTAAATAAATACAAAATGTCAAGAAAATCGTTGGAGTCATTTCTCAGATCGTCGATATATTATACAAAAATGGCTCGCTTGAATGAATTCGATATGAATTCATATAACAGTGAGTTTCTTATCTATTGCTTTGTCTAAACCAATGAACGGCTCTATTGAAAAACGATTAGGAACTGAGGTTTATAAAACATAACTGACGAAAAGTTAGTTATCTGTAGTTTAACCTCTGCCAATCCCTTTAAGTAATAACAAATCTAACTTAACGTATCCCTCACAAATGTACCCAAGTCATTTGTTTACACAACTTGAGTTTGTATTAGCGAACTTCAAACGGGTTGAGCCTAATATCTGTATCTCGTATTTATGTTTCGAGCTTAAGAAGATTTGTGATATTAATCTCCTATGTTTAATGTTTGTTGCAATGTTATTTGTGTACAATTTATAAAGATAAATGAATAAATATAAGGTTAATTGGTTGTTTGTGTAATAAAGGATTATAAATTGATCTAAGTGTGGGAGAGCCATGCTTCGGGACGAATAGACCGGATCGACCGATATCGAGTGATACCACGGCCTCACAGATAACCAACGTGGACGTGACGTGCACGACGAAACACAACGCAAGCGTTGCGCTTGCGTTGTGTTTCGTCGTGTGAGTGAGGTTACCAGAGGCCCCCTAACGCCTCTGGTGTTCCAGCTGTCCATGGGCGACGCTGATTGCTCACCATCAGGGGATCCGTCTGCTCGTTTACAAGCTTATCCCATAAAAATGGTTTACTGGCAAACTACCAGTGGATAATAATTAGTAAGCTAAGAAGTACTTAGCCACGTATATAACATATTACATAGGGGTTTGTCATAATCTTCGCGCTTAGCAGGCGGGCTGAAGATCGCAGTTTTACATTTTTATCAGAGTACAGTCAAGTCATTTGACAGAGACTGTACAGAGTAGGTACTAAACATTTGTGTAGCTAAAAGTACTATTACATTCTAAGGCTAAAACAGGTACGGTGCTGTATTTCACCTGCTCTGTATTCTAAAAGGGTAAATTAAACAGTATACCTATAACCACACATACCTACTAGAATGATTTTCCATACACCCCTAAGCACTATCCTAAGCTGTACGGATTCATGAAAAGCCTTTTACCTGACGTCTTAATGCAAAACCCGGTCCCCGTAGCGCATTAAAATCTCGATTTATAGGGAAACCAGCTTCTATACGGCGAAATAATATTCTATCTATTTTGAAATGTTTGGTCTCATAATATTTATATTTGATATGTCAGAAATGAGTTCAGTACTCGTGTTTGAATTATGAATTTCTTATGTTTGTGGAATGCCGCAAGGAAGTGATTTTGGTCCTTCGTATTTCTTTCGTAATCTCATGTAGAAAATGTTTTTTTATTACTTTGTTTGAGACCAATATAATCCTTGGCAAATACAATTTTGGTATTTGACTACTAAATATTGTTGAACAATAAAAAATAATTTTCCATTTTTGCCAGACATTCACGACATATGAAAGTAAAAGCTAAAACTATTTGTAATACCTTACTATATAAAATTCGGTTCCTATCCCGATTTTCATCAGTCTAACTAATCTAATACGCGATCTAACCGCAGGCATTTGCCTAGCTTGTCACTTCATAATTAGGTCTATATTACACCTAAATTATCATGAAGCAGACTATCAAACAGACCACAGACTGTCTGACAGATGAATCAATATCAGCTATGTTTATTAGGCCTAGCTATTAATTAGTAATTATGGCTTTATCGATCGAATGGGTAGAAAAAGCCACAGTTGTCGAATGAATTATATGGGATAAGACGTAAGCACGAGCAGAGCTTCAGGCCTGATGATAAGTGAACATCCACAACACCAGGGGAACCACAATTGTGTTGCTGGTTTTATGTTGTTAAGACTTTAAAAGGATGATGTACGGTCCAAGAACTTACAGGGCTATTATCATTTCATCAATAACCATTAAAATGTTGCTGTTCATACCATCTCTAGGTACCCATGAAATGAACAGCGTGATGTTCTGTAATACCATTATGTTGATAGGCATATAAAACCACTTACAACGAAATAAATTGACAAGATACGTCTCTGGTCGCATATTCATTACAAGGTAATCGAATCAGAGCCGGCAAATCGATTAATTACATTTAGGAACGATTTCACTTTGTACCGAGAATTTCGTGGTACAACGTGCTATAATGTAATTAAATACCTATCTACTGTTGGATGTAAAACGATATTCTGAAAGGGGTAGGCAGAGTTGTGCTTGCCTATAAAAACACAGGACACAATTGGAAAGCCCAGGCTAATAGTGAACACTAGTTTTTTTCCTCGTTGCAAACTTTTAGAGCCTGAAGTCCCTGTTTATACTGGCTTCAAAATAAGGAGGAGGTACTATGTTCGGCTGATTGTTTTTTTGCCGTATTGAAGTCGGAGCCATAAGTTCTTATCAAAATGATATATACAATACCTCAGTGGTCACGAAGTTGTAAGCAGCTGAATATTAGATATCTCTTAAAGGTTTTAATGAATAATGTTATTTAGAACTTATGGCGCCGATTTGTAACTTATCTGTGGTTGGGTAACCTATCAATATTAATAATAGTAATTTTTTACTTTGTGTTTGTATTAGTTTTTTGGAGTCGAGTTTTTTAAATGCAGTTTTTTTTTGTTTCTCTAGGTATACAACCTATATAGGTGCAAGGATTAACTATTCTAGACTACAATTATAGAGCAATTTCAATGCCGCATCACATATTGTTGCTTCACTAATCTTTGTCACCTAATGCACAGTCTACTAATCGGCTTACGAGATCTTAGTTAGGCGTAACAGCTGCTTAATATTCAGACATCACTTACTTACATAGGTAATAGAAACAATAACGATTTTAACTAATTAATTAACGCTTATACCTAAGTTAGGTTTGTGTTCGGTGATTGGTGAATGCAAAATCGTCTAGAGATCATGCGATGCGGGTTCATTCCATTTAAGACCTTCATGATCTAAATCCAAAATCTATGACAAATCTTTCGCTAACGCCGGTCACCTGTGAGTGTTTAGCCAAACGCCACTTTAGCGCTTGTCTACAGATAGAGTAGAAAACTAAATGTATTGGAATGACACTGACAAGTGTCAAAATTTACGTCAATCCCATATAATTTAGTTTTCTACTCTACAAGTAGACAAGAGCTAAATGGCATTTGGCTACAGCTGCAGGGTAACAGCTCGTGTTAAATAAAAAAAAAACAATTATGACAGCTGATATTTCAATAGGAAAGTTAGTGAGTAACGTATCTTACTGACGACTAGCTATCGCCTACGACTTCGTCCGCGTAGAATATGAATTGTAGAACATAACTTTTTTCGTTTCAATTATTCAAAATAAATGTAGCCAAATAAACGTAGCAAAAACAAAATAAATATATAATATCAGCAGGAGTTGGAAAAAATATATTGTATGTAGAACTTAACATATCAAAAGAGATATTAATGTGTTGTTTCTTGCAGTACCTAGTAAGCGTAGTACATATTTAATTAATTTTACCATCATTAATAGTCTGGCTGTCCAGTCAATAGGCTAACCCCGTATTACATGGGGACTCATAACAAATATAGTGAAAAGTGGGTGTTACATTGTACAGTGGAATTAAGTGCCGTTACGTGCACCTTTGCCTACCCCTTCGGGGATAAAAGACGTGATTATGTTATGTGTTAATCTAATGGTAGATAGGAGACCATTCATTTAGTATCGAAAAGTGGGCAAAATTCCAGAGTATAAGTACATAACTGTACCTGGTATATGGCAATAGGCTCACCCCCTACTACATGGGACTCATAATATAAATAGTGAAAAGTGGGTGTTACATTGTACAGTGGCATAATGTACACCTCTGCCTACACCTTCGAGGATAAAAGGCGTGATGATATGTTATGTTATGTTAGAAGTAAGTATTGCTCAAAAAATTTAAATAATAGTAAATAGCTCCGACCAGGGATACGAATACAAGGTACCACTACTCTCCAGTCGACAATCAACAACTTGATAAGCGAAGTAGCAATTATTAGCTTCGAAAAATATATCTGAGGCGTAATATTGTAATATAATTCCAATTTACTCGATTTATTTCCAAATTGGCATGGAGCCAGAGTGGAATAATATGATTTAGGCGTATGTATGTGATACATAATATATACGTACGACCATAGAATTGCATTAATCTCTACACAGACAAGTTGTTCGATATAAAATACTGTAATTAGGACGCTACTTAGGAAACCCTAATTAGGAAAAGGGCAGGAGAAATAATATATGTAATAATAATATTGTATTCATTATAATATATAGAAAAAGTACTTACATTACTTAAGTAGTATATTTCATTTAATCTCATACTTTCCTGCCTTGTTGGCAGAGTGGTCGCAAGTGCGACTGCCGGGCAAAGTATTACTGGGTTTTAAAAAAAAATCGCAGTAGTAGCACGGAGTCTGGAATTGCGCCCGGTGTATGGCAATAGGCTCACCCTCTATTGCATGGGACTCATGACATAAATAATGAAAAGTGGGTGTTACATTGTACACTGGCATTAAGTGCCGTAATGTGCACCTCTGTCTAACCCTTCGGCGATAAAAGGAGTGATGTTATAAACGAAATGAAAACATTCCTTTAACAAAGTAATTAGATACAACATAATAAAATCCAAAAGTAGAATTAAATGCGTAATCAAATGGACAAGAATTGAAACGCCCAGTATCTATAGCTACTGTAATTGAGAATTTCCAAATTGAAAAAAAAACTCAATGTCGCCTTGATTTACTGAAATCAATACGAAGGTCCTTCAGCGGAGGTAAGGCTTCTATCTCTATTGGTCTCTCAGAATAAAAGCTTCGAACATTGAACCTTAATATAAACCCTCTTTTTGTACGTTTTATGTCAGTACCTACCTAGGTTTTTAAGTAGGTCTGAATAAAAAGCTGTTATTGTTATTTTTTACTCGAAATGCAACCTTAGTTCTTTAGTTATAGAACTTAAATTAAGTAAATGACTGACAAATGACTTTCACTTAATCGTTGATAGTTGGTCACTCACAAGTGCGACTAAAATAATATCTACAAGAATACAATTAAACTAAGTTACCACCAACCAATTACCATGTCTAATGTTATGAGATAGGTATACATAGATACTTACATTTAAGTATCTACCTATCCATTTAGGTAGGTACCACGTTATCTCAACTGAAAGCTACTGAGAATAGTAATCCTAATATGTAGATATGTCTTAGGTTATGTAAATATACGGACGACACTGAGCATGAAATATGTATTAAAGCAGAGTGCCAAGCACGAATAACTATCGCATTCGTAACGTAATAGTATCGAGCGCGTTCGGCGCTCTGATTGGCCGGCTCAAGTGAACCAACCAATCAGAACGCTTAACTCACTCGATACTGTTACGATACGAATGCGATAGTTATTCGTGCTTGGCTCTCTGATGATGGTAAGACAATTCCAACTAGAAAAATAGATAGGTTCAACCTATCTATTTTTATAAAGATGCGAAACGAACCTATTAGGTTCCTTTGGCATCTTTAGAAAAATCGGCAGTTGTAGTAATGACACTTTTACCACTTTTTACCTATTTTAGTTCTTGGAGTTTATTCCAAAGTTAGGGTACCTACTAAACAAAATTTTTAATTAATATTGCAATATCTTAACCGACTTAGGATTTGAATCTAAAAACTCACTTTACCAACGTATACTTACTAAGAATGTCAATTTAACTAAAATATAGCATGGTTCGTTATGAAATTTTCGCATAGACAAGTACTTACAAATAAAATAAATATGGACGTAGATATCATGCTCCAAAACGTCACGTGCAAAAACGAGACATCAAGGAAAATTGCAAATTTAATAATAACAGGGAAGATTGTTTTAAAGATTACATTTTGATATAGGAAACATACATTGTTTGTTTGTTTCCGTGCATACCTCCAAAATCCTGAACGGAGTAGTCACTAAATCTCACAATGGGGATGATGACAGGGTATGAAAATTAAAAATCTAATTAGTCCGTAAGTTAGGTAACGAAAAACTATTAGACACGTATTTTTTATTTTGTCGTATAATAAAACAATACTAAGACAAAACGAATCAAAGTTTAGGAGTGGGGGCTAAAACGTCATTTCTACGTATAAAGTGTACATAGAAGTGACGTCACGTGACATTTCAAATCAAAAAATCGTCGAAAGTTTTCGTTTCTGTAAGAAAATAAAAAATACGTATGTAATTATTTAAAATAATCTACCAGACGGATATTAAAATAAAAATTAGGCATTTACCCTATGGCATCACATAAATCGTTAATCTTTTACAAGAAAATCCGTATTAAACAGCTGAATAACTTTATCCACCTTCATCTTCATTATAATACCTTAGCATCAGTGACGATAAAGACGGCCATAACATAATACGCGTTCAACAAGCAGTTTGCAATATCTTTACACATCGATAAATCCCGGGACAGCTTTGCTACATCCCTATTGATTGCAGCCAATTATACTCGATGCGATGAATCTGTGATACAGGCACGGAGACGGACTAGTGTAGACGATATAGGTACATAGTTTCATAATCCATAGATATTGGTAACTTGCTTTGTATATTAATCTATTATTGTTGTTGTAGAGTGAACTGTTAACACGTGTCAAGGCAAACTAAAGGCTCGTACACAAAACTGGGATGCGATGCGAATTCGGAACGCAATAAAAAACTGTGTTTAAAAAACCAACTTCAAAAACCAATGGACATAGAAATAGTAAAAACTAAAAAGGAAAAAAAATAACTATTAGTGGTCATACGTACTTATAGCTTACACACCCACTGATAGGTATTTAAAAAATGATGCGAATTGCTGCGATGCAATTTCGTGCGACAAGGCGTCTCCCAGGGTGAGTCCTTCAACGACCGTCAACCGTACTAAACGTATTTTAAATTGAAAACTAGGTCGTGACAAGGATCGTAAAAAGAAGTGTGCACTTTTCTTATTGCTTAGGAGATACAGAAAAGAGAAACAACGAAGATTTTGGGAAGATAAGATTTTGATAAATCTTTAAGTTGCGTTCTCCAAAATGCCTGGCAAGCGTTGAGATAATGAAAAACCTTTTCATGCAGAGAAGGCGTTATTCGTTTCGTGATTAAAGATTTCTCCAGATACCCTTAACATCATAAGCAAAATCTCGCACAAAGTAAACATAGACTGTAAACGTAGCTGTTTCTAATATCTAAAGATAACAGAATAAACTTATATTTCAACAAAATGTACGAATATTTAGTAGATCTTGTCTGTCAGACGAAAAACGCCTCGGGGTAGAAATATTACTGAGATGATAGAATTTAAATCCCTGTCTGACTTGGAACATTATGTTGAAACAAAAATTATTTCATTTGAGAATTTGTATAATAAGTAATACGTATACGTAGAAACATGAATACGTTGCTTATTTTTGTTGAGTTTCGTATCTTTGTTTTAGACAAGGTTCTAACCTGTTGAAATATCATACCCTAAAAAGTAAAGTATACTACCTCTATATAAAATATACTTCATACAAAAGTAGTCTCTAAACATGGGAAATAAGGTCTATAATCTATAACCTGGATCTTTAGCCAAACGCCACTTTAGCGCTTGTTTACAGGGAGAGCAGAAATCAAAATGTATAGGGATGACACTGACAAGTGTTAAAATTTACGCCAATTCCATATAATTTAGTTTTCTATTCTACATGTAGACAAGTGCTAAATGGCATTTGGCTACAGAAGCTACTCTGAGGTTAGAGGTATCCAATATAGTCATAGGATAAACAATTCCGAACTCAAACGCATAAATTGCATTCAACATCGGCAAGCATAACTTCAAAGCAATCAATCTTCAAAACTTAACAATCTCGTCTATTTCCAGATAGCTAACAAAACTTTCATTGTTTCAGCAAACTAAAAGCCTTGCAAATACTGTACAATATCGTAGAAAAAGGCTATAGTGAGCCTTTAGCCAATTTGCTACGATATTGAAAGGGCTCAAAGTACGTCGGTACACTGCCCGTCGATACATATTGCACATCGGCCGTTATATATTTGCGTCTTTCACAGATGTATTTCTTACAAGGTTCTTTCATACGAAGTTTACAATTATCTTCCATTTTAGTGAACCGAAATCCCACCTAAATTAACTAAATATCACGGGTTACTCACGTGAATAGACTGAGAAAAGCTCAACTAGTGTTTAACCACAGAGGGAACGGGTGCGCCTACAGCCTATTGAGTAGAAGTAGGTATAGTGGAGGTTCGAAACACTACTAGGTTACTCACGTAACCCGCGATTTTTGTTAATTTAGATAGGATTTCGCTTCACTAAAATGAAAGATAATTGTAGATATCCTTACTAATATTATAAATCGGAAAGTGAGTTTGTTTTTTTGTTCCACTTTCACGCCGTAAGTACTAAACCGATTGCTTTGAATTTTTGCAGACGTAAAGTTAAAAGACCGGATTAAATAATAGGGTACTTTTTATCTCGGAAAAAATTTGATATTCCCGAGGGAAAACAAAAGTATTGGTATATGTCACTGGCTACTTTTTATCCTATTGTGACGCGAGCGAAGCCGTGGGTAAAAGCTAGTATAAGATAATTGTAATTTAGAACGTATCACGACAGTTATTACGAAATCCCATCTCATAAAATATTTATCTCAATGGCCTTTTAGAACTATTGTAATTAAATATGTGCTACATTTATCGCCGGTTACTGTACACTACTTTTGCATAGCTAGACTAGCTAGCAAGATTGTGGACCTCGCTTCTCTCTATATTCCCTCGGATTTGATTCAAAAAGGACCTTGTGTACAAGTATATTAAAGTTATATTGGAACTCCGTATTACTTATAAGCTGGGATAGTTGTCTTTTATCCATATCTATGTTATAGAAAGGAAAGATTTGATTGTTTGTTTTGCTGCATCGTCTCCGAAACTACTGGGCTGATTTTGAAAAATCCTTTACCAATGTAAAGTTCACTGCCTCGTTGGCCGAGTGGTCGCAAGGGCGACTGCCGGGCAAACGGTCTCGGGTTCGATTCCCGGGCCGGGCTAAGTATTATTGGGTTTTTTAAAAATTCTCAGTAACAGCCCGGAGTCTGGAATTGTGCCCGGTATATGGCAATAGGCTCACCCCCTATTACATGGGACTCATAACATAAATAGTGAAAATGTGCACCTTTGCCTACCCCTTCGAGGATAAAAGGCGTGATGTTATGTTATGTTGTGTAAAGTTCACTGTTTAGGAAGTAACATATTCTACTTTTAACTCCGTTAAATTCCACGCGGGTAAATTCGCCGACAAAAGTTGTATGGTAGATATATGTATGTATATACGTATCTACATTGTGTTCCCAAGGTACTGAATACTTAATGGACATTTTATCTATTAGTAATGGAGTTTGAAAGAGAATTCATTTGGGCAAGTCTTTTGATGGTATATTGGTATAGTTTGGACGAAAATATATACATTTGTTTAGTACTGTATGGACTTACATAGTTAGTTTAAATGAAACTCGTTACGAATTGGTTATAGTTAGTCATAATGTTGTTTAAATTTTTACCGACTTCAAAAAGGAGAAAGTACGTGGTATATTATTGTAGTATGTATAGTATGTTATACAGTTAAGAAATATTGTACACTTGACGACCATATTAAACTCTTATTACTGCTCCATCCAAAGGTTGTCTGTAAAAAATCGCCCTGCAAAAGTATAAATAGTACGAGTTAAAAATATGTAGGTATAATTTCAATGTTTTCAATCTGCACTAAAACTCTAGCCTAACACAAATACTGCAGAGGACTTAACGGGTTGTCGGAGCTCCGGCTCGAAGAGCAGGAGTAGGAATGGGGCGGTTTTTAAGTCAGTAAGAGTCTGGCACTCCCTCTCGCCTCAACTAAAGCGAGAGAAGTCACTGGATAATTTTCCTCCCTAATAAAAAAAATACTAACAGTAATCACCCGTAGAATACTTAAAGGGTTGCCAGAGCTCCGGCTCGAAGAGTAGAAGTAGGAACGTGGTGGTTTTTAGTCAGTAGTAGTCTAACACTAACTCTCGCTTTACCCAAAGCGGTAGAAGTCACTGGATGATTTTCTCCTCTTAAAATCACTAAAAGAAATGTCACTATCACACGTATAAAAGAAGATTTTAGATTAGATACCGACACAGACCTAAACGAAAAACAAAACTGCCTATTTTTACTCAACAAAATGATAAGGGCATCCCTCACACAATCTATTTTCGAAGAGCCCTTATTGTTTACTAAAATGTGCGTGTCACTTGTCAAAAGAGGACTTTATCGCCCTCCCTGTGAACCTCCGATAACAAACAAAGTCCGAACTTTGGACTTTGCTCGTCAAGGTGCTGAATAATAATTAATTTAACTTTAAAATCAAGATATTTATTACTTGAAAGACTAGATAGAGATGTTGACAGGTGATTGAGTTTTAAAATTAAATTTATGACTGTATAATGAAACTGTATAATTTTTAACCGGTTTTAAAAAAAAGGAGGTTCTCTATTTGACCTGTACCTACGAATGTGTGTTTGTTTGTTTGTTTGTTCACGATTGTCTCGCGATTGGTTGAACTGATTTTGATGCGGTATTCAGAAACGTGTTTGTTACACTTTAGGAGCAGGTTTCAGTATATTTATTAACCGTATTTTTAAAACCACTGCAGCTCCTGTGTACCAGGATCTACAGTAGATACAACCATGAAAACACAGGAACACTGAAGTGCGGCGCGTCATAGGGACATGAATAACTGTCTTGGTTCCCGCAAAGAATTGAATCAGAAGATATTATAAGAGAAGAAAAAAAATTATAGTTTCCACTTCCCTTGGTGAATTACTGCAGGAGACAGAATAAATTAAGCCTGAAGGCACAAAAAAAGAGACTGTACATTAATGTGTGTACATTAATGACATACTATATCCGTAACGTGTGATTAAATGTTGATGACATAGGTACTAAATCCTATATCCTTAACCAGTTATATATTGAAATCAATTACGAATTACCTCTACGCTTTATTCGTCGACTGACGACACGAAGTACATAATCTGTCAAATTACAGACAGACGTTATTGAATTTACTGTAAATCTGCATATTAAATTTTACGCTTGTTATTCCAATTTCTGGATCAGCTGATTACAGCGTCGATTATATTATTCATGTTATCTTATCTTATACTATTATACAAAGCGGAAGAGTTTGTTTTTTTGCACGCGCTAATCTCCGTAACTACAAGTCTGATTTGAATAATTCTTTTTGTGTTGGATAGCGCATTTATTGAGGATGACTATAGGCTATAAAACATCACGCAACGATCAATAGGAGCTAAGCAGAGCGTGTGAAACCGCGCGAAAGTAGCTAGTATTTAATATGAAACGGAGAGATGCCTACATACCTACATAAGTCCCTTAAATAAGTATTCTCTTTAATATTGCAACCCTGAAAGAATATATTTTATGACAAAGTAATAAGGTTCATTATCCTCATTCCCCAGTTTGCTATCAGCCGAAATCCAAGTGTAGGTACATTTTTTCACACATTTTCAGCAACGTAAAAGCCTTTCAGAGTAAATTGCGACTGAATGCATGAAGTAATTTAATGAGTCTGAGTTTATTCAATATTATGGGAAATATCGCATGTATCGTCCTTTTTATAATTGCGTTATTATCATTATATGTATGTAGTGGTGGACCCCGGTTTAAGACGCCCGCTTCTTATGCATAAGAGTGTGAGTTTGAAACCTACCAAGAGCAATGTGACTTTTTTGAATGTACTTTCTAAGGTTATTTAGACACCACTGACAAACAATGAACGAAAACATCGTGAACGAACCTAGACTTATAATTTCTAATTATAAGTTTGAAATTGCCAATCCGCATTGAGTACCTAATGCTCAGGCTTTCTTTTGCCTTGCCTTTAGTCAGTAGTGGCCAGTGGCCGCTTATATAAAGATGTTGATGTTGATGATGATGTGTTATATATATCGGTTACGCTTCGTATCAAAAATAACATAACATCACGCCTTTTATCCCGAGTAGGCAAAGGTGCACATTACGGCACATAATGCCACTGTACAATGTAACACCCACTTTTCACTATTTATGTTATGAGTCCCATGTAATAGAAGGTGAGCCCATTGCCATATACCGGGCACAATTCCAAACCCCGTGCTACAACTGAGATTTAAAAAAAACCCAGTAATACTTTGCCCGACCTGGGAATTGAACCCGAGACCCCTTGCTCGGCCGTCGCACTTGCGACTACACGGCCTACGAGACGATCAAAAATAACTTTAATATAATTTTATATGTTCGCAGAAATTTAAAATGAAATAAGTTAATTAGTTAACTATGTTTGGGCTGTTTTCCTTAGTGTTTGATCCATTGAAATTGGGTCTTATTAACGTTGATAATAGGTACACTTTCAGTTGTAAGCTTTCCATTAATTAAGTGGTTTAATGTACCAGTGGTATTACGATGTAATTAACGATATATCGGTACTGAAATGGTTGTCTAACAATGGACGCCTTATAGTAAGGTGTTCATGTGAATATAATCGATTAGGTAATTGTAATTCTAGTTAATTCATTAGAGAATTATCAAAGAAGGAAATTAATGACTAGATATTATTACTATATTGGAATAATTAGGTATTTTCCTTAATCAAAAATAAATTATTTCGACAATAGAATATTTAAAAATAATCACATTTTCATTCATTGATTTGATGACCAAATTAATTTTAGTATTTTTCCAGCAAACATTTAAGAAATAAGTATGTTGTTTGACGCTAAAAAAATGTGACGCACTGCTGAGCAAAGCCTCTTCTCACACGGAGAAGGTTTGATTTGAACATTAATCACCACGCTTGCTCAATGCGGGTTGGCTATTACAAACTTATAATTAGAAATTATAAGCCCAGGTTTCCTCACGATGTTTTCCTTCACCGTTTGTTAGTGGTGTCTAAATTTTTTCATTTTTTTTTTCATTTAGGTATAAAACGTTGCCCCACACTAGGATTTTCTCCTGTGTCGTGGGTGCGTTTACAAACATACAAGTTCACATACACAATGACACCCAGACCCGAAACAACAATTTGTGGATCACACAAAGTGTTGTCCCGTGCGGGAATCGAACCCGCGACACGTTGCACGGCAGCCGGTTGCCCAGCCACCGCACCAACCGTGCAGTCAAATAATAATAATCTTATTAATCTTAGAAGGTTTAGTTTTTTTATAATCAAATATTTAATTAAACATGTAGGTAATTCAAGTAGGTATGTAAAAACTATAACAAAAATACGAAAGTAGATAATTAATACAATATTCCCAAACTTTCTATAACACCAAAACACATTTAAAAAACCTTTTAAAACATATATGGAAAGCCTAAAATAGATTCACGTTTTAATTAAACCTTTACGGACAGGAGTATCAATGCCAGAGGCAGAATGAAGCGTTGTCTGTGTCACAACTCCGGGCCTCGTTACAAAAATTGCAAAATTACATTCTCGTACAGATTTTAATTGTTTTAATTTGAATATTTATTAATTGCGAAAAGTTTGTTGAATATGTTACAGAATTTTTGAAATATTTTCGTAATTATTTATGTTAAGGCAATAGGCTCACCCCATATTACATGGGACTCATAACATAAATAGTGAATAGTGGGTGTTACATTGTACAATGGCATAATGTGCACCTCTGCCTACCCCTTCGGAGATAAAAGGCGTGATGTTATGTTATGTTATAATCTAAAGAAATTTAAGAAAAGTGATTAAGACTCTCTTTATTCGAAAAACTCAAATAGTACACATAGTAGAGGTATAGTACACGTATAGTACACGTATAGTACACGTAGGTACACATTTTGTTTATCAATCGATTTTCTTTCAAACTCGAAACTCATTATACCTCACAAACAACTTCTGTACCGTGACTTTCACTGCGAAAAAAGTCACATCGCATCTGATTGAAGCAACTTTCAGAGGCGAATTGTAACTTTTCAGTATCAAGTCGCATGCCGAAGTTATGTTGCTGTAACGAGGATTCAGAATGTATAAAGTTTTCGGAACACATATCATCACGCCTTTTATCCCCGATAAAGGCAGAGGTGCACATTATGCCACTGTACAATGTAACACTCACTTTTCACTATTTATGTTATGAGTCCCATGTAATAGGGGGTGAGCCTATTGCATGCCATATACCGGGCACAGTTCCAGACTCCGTGCTACTACTGAGATTTTTTTTATTGAGGACTTGAAGGCATCAATATATACAGGGCACAATTCCAGACTCTGTGCTGTTACTGAGATTTTTTTTTAAAACCTAGTAATTCTTTACCCGACCCGGGAATCAAAGCCGAGACCCATTTTCCGGTAGTCGCACTTGCGACCATTCAGCCAACGAGGCCGTCATTTATATACAAAATTTACAGACTAAATGTAACATATACTAAAATTATTATTTCGATTTATTTTAATTTAAATTTAAACTTGATTCCTGAACAAACGTATTCACAGTCAATAAATAAAGGTGAGTGACGTAGGATATGAAACTATATTCGTCATTCACATGAAACAAAAAATATGTCAGTAAATCTGTCTTTCCAAGTCACGCAGACGGGTCGATAACGTATTTTGTCCACGAGACTGCACAGAGGGTCACTAGTCAAGTATAAAATCAATTTCCACGCGGGTGAAGTCGCGGGGAACAAGTATGTACATGTATAAATAGGTTGTAAGCTTTGTTTACAGTCACTTGTTTGGTTGAGTGGTTCAGTTGTGAACTAATGAATCAATGGACTGATGGTGCAGATTTGTGTTAGTGCGTTTAAGTTGAGTACGGGTACTTTCTGATATTATTTAGACACCACTGACAAACTGTGGAGGAAAATATCGCGAGAAAACCTGGGCTTATAATTTGTAATTATAAGTTTGAAATCACCAATCCGCATTAAGCAATTGTGGTGGCTCAAACCTTCAGCAGTGGCCATTGCGTTGATGTGATGATGTGTTAAGGTTGAGAAGTTATGAGTATTGTCTAATTTTAATAACGTATCCTATCGCCTTTTAGTTCAAGAAGAGGTAGGCAGAGGTTCACATTTACAAATGTAACACCCACTATTCAGTAAATATAGAGGATGCTCGATAATTTTCGAGGACGCTCGAAAGTGATCGAGGACGCTCGATAGTTTTCGAGGACGCTCGAAAGTGATCGAGGTCGCTCGATAGTTTTCGAGGACGCTCGATTGATTTCGAGGACGCTCGATTGATTTCGAGGACGCTCGAAAGTGATCGAGGACGCTCGATAGTTTTCGAGGACGCTCGATAGTTTTCGAGGACGCTCGAAAGTGATCGAGGACGCTCGATAGTTTTCGAGGACGCTCGATAGTTTTCGAGGACGCTCGAAAGTGATCGAGGACTCTCGTTAGTTTTCGAGGACGCTCGAAAGTGATCGAGGACGCTCGATTGATTTCGAGGACGCTCGAAAGTGATCGAGGACGCTCGATAGTTTTCGAGGACGCTCGATAGTTTTCGAGGACGCTCGAAAGTGATCGAGGACGCTCGATAGTTTTCGAAGACGCTCGAAAGTGATCGAGGTCGCTCGATAGTTTTCGAGGACGCTTGATAGTTTTCGAGGACGCTCGAAAGTGATCGAGGACTCTCGATAGTTTTCGAGGACGCTCGAAAGTGATCGAGGACGCTCGATTGATTTCGAGGACGCTCGAAAGTGATCGAGGACGCTCGATAGTTTTCGAGGACGCTCGATAGTTTTCGAGGACGCTCGAAAGTGATCGAGGACGCTCGATAGTTTTCGAGGACGCTCGAAAGTGATCGAGGTCGCTCGATAGTTTTCGAGGACGCTCGATAGTTTTCGAGGACGCTCGAAAGTGATCGAGGACGCTCGATAGTTTTCGAGGACGCTCGATAGATTTCGAGGACGCTCGAAAGTGATCGAGGACGCTCGATAGTTTTCGAGGACGCTCGATAGATTTCGAGGACGCTCGAAAGTGATCGAGGACGCTCGATAGTTTTCGAGGACGCTCGATTGATTTCGAGGACGCTCGAAAGTGATCGAGGTCGCTCGATAGTTTTCGAGGACGCTCGATAGATTTCGAGGACGCTCGAAAGTGATCGAGGTCGCTCGATAGTTTTCGAGGACGCTCGATAGATTTCGAGGACGCTCGAAAGTGATCGAGGACGCTCGATAGTTTTCGAGGACGCTCGATAGTTTTCGAGGACGCTCGAAAGTGATCGAGGTCGCTCGATAGTTTTCGAGGACGCTCGATAGATTTCGAGGACGCTCGAAAGTGATCGAGGACGCTCGATAGTTTTCGAGGACGCTCGAAAGTGATCGAGGACTCTCGATAGTTTTCGAGGACGCTCGAAAGTGATCGAGGACTCCCGATAGTTTTCGAGGACGCTCTAAAGTGATCGAGGACGCTCGATTGATTTCGAGGACGCTCGAAAGTGATCGAGCGCTCGATAGTTTTCGAGGACGCTCGATAGTTTTCGAGGACGCTCGAAAGTGATCGAGGAGGCTCGATAGTTTTCGAGGACGCTCGAAAGTGATCGAGGACGCTCGATAGTTTTCGAGGTCGCTCGAAAGTGATCGAGGACTCTCGTTAGTTTTCGAGGACGCTCGAAAGTGATCGAGGACGCTCAATTGATTTCGAGGACGCTCGAAAGTGATCGAGGACGCTCGATTGATTTCGTGGACGCTCGATTGATTTCGAGGACGCTCGATTGATTTCGAGGACGCTCGATTGATTTCGAGGACGCTCGAAAGTGATCGAGGTCGCTCGATAGTTTTCGAGGACGCTCGATAGATTTCGAGGACGCTCGAAAGTGATCGAGGTCGCTCGATAGTTTTCGAGGACGCTCGATAGATTTCGAGGACGCTCGAAAGTGATCGAGGACGCTCGATAGTTTTCGAGGACGCTCGATAGTTTTCGAGGACGCTCGAAAGTGATCGAGGTCGCTCGATAGTTTTCGAGGACGCTCGATAGATTTCGAGGACGCTCGAAAGTGATCGAGGACGCTCGATAGTTTTCGAGGACGCTCGATAGTTTTCGAGGACGCTCGAAAGTGATCGAGGTCGCTCGATAGTTTTCGAGGACGCTCGATAGATTTCGAGGACGCTCGAAAGTGATCGAGGACGCTCGATAGTTTTCGAGGACGCTCGATTGATTTCGAGGACGCTCGAAAGTGATCGAGGACGCTCGATAGTTTTCGAGGACGCTCGAAAGTGATCGAGGTCGCTCGATAGTTTTCGAGGACGCTCGATTGATTTCGAGGACGCTCGAAAGTGATTGAGGACGCTCGATAGTTTTCGAGGACGCTCGAAAGTGATCGAGGACTCTCGATAGTTTTCGAGGACGCTCGAAAGTGATCGAGGACTCCCGATAGTTTTCGAGGACGCTCTAAAGTGATCGAGGACGCTCGATTGATTTCGAGGACGCTCGAAAGTGATCGAGGACGCTCGATAGTTTTCGAGGACGCTCGATAGTTTTCGAGGACGCTCGAAAGTGATCGAGGAGGCTCGATAGTTTTCGAGGACGCTCGAAAGTGATCGAGGACGCTCGATAGTTTTCGAGGTCGCTCGATTGATTTCGAGGACGCTCGATTGATTTCGAGGACGCTCGAAAGTGATCGAGGTCGCTCGATAGTTTCGAGGACGCTCGATAGATTTTCGAGGACGCTCGAAAGTGATCGAGGTCGCTCGATAGTTTTCGAGGACGCTCGATAGATTTCGAGGACGCTCGAAAGTGATCGAGGACGCTCGATAGTTTTCGAGGACGCTCGATAGTTTTCGAGGACGCTCGAAAGTGATCGAGGTCGCTCGATAGTTTTCGAGGACGCTCGATAGATTTCGAGGACGCTCGAAAGTGATCGAGGACGCTCGATAGTTTTCGAGGACGCTCGATAGTTTTCGAGGACGCTCGAAAGTGATCGAGGTCGCTCGATAGTTTTCGAGGACGCTCGATAGATTTCGAGGACGCTCGAAAGTGATCGAGGACGCTCGATAGTTTTCGAGGACGCTCGATTGATTTCGAGGACGCTCGAAAGTGATCGAGGACGCTCGATAGTTTTCGAGGACGCTCGAAAGTGATCGAGGACTCCCGATAGTTTTCGAGGACGCTCTAAAGTGATCGAGGACGCTCGATTGATTTCGAGGACGCTCGAAAGTGATCGAGGACGCTCGATTTTACATTACTTGAGGGTGAAGTAAATTCTGCACTAAATTCTATTGTCAATTGGCTTACATCTAATAATCTTTTAATAAATTTGGAAAAAACTAACCTAATGATATTCAGAAATACAGCTGTACCAGCTTCAGATTTACATATCAAATACTTAACAAAGACAATTAGTGAAGTTAAAGTAGCAAAGTTTTTGGGATTAATGGTCGATCACAATTTAAATTGGAAAGCACATGTAGAAAATGTGTGCCAGGTTGAATACGTTCTCATACATGCTATACATGCTCGTAAAACTGTGGCTGTGCCAACCGCTGTGACTGCCTATCATGCTTACGTATCATCTACGTTAAGATATGGCATAATTTTTTGGGGCAACTCAACCGAATGTGAGGCCGCATTTAAGTGTCAAAAAAAGTGTATACGAGCAATATGCAAACTAAAGGTAACGGATAGTTGTCAGCCATACTTCCGGAAGCTGAAAATTTTAACTCTGCCATGTCTATATATTTTTGAAATTGCTGTTTTTGTTAAAAGTAATATGCAGATGTTTGATAAGCTTACTAGTACCAGATATAGAGGCAAAATTAGAAGTATTCCTAGTAAGTCTGCCTTAATGAGTAAGAGTGTTTTTTGCATGTTATCCAAGATATACAACAAACTGCCATGTTGTATTTCAGAAATTGGGAACCTCAACTTGTTTAAACTGAAATTAAAAGAATTTCTAATAACAAAGTGTACTATACTGTAAAAGATTATCTTGAGGGAATCCTTATGGTCAATAATTAATTTAATTTATTTGACATTGCTTGTGTGACATTCTATAATATAATTGGCAATTATTTTTTTTACATTATATATTTAATCTGACATTAATTTTTTGACTTCAGTGGTATGAATAATTATAATCTCTGTGACATTACTGTATTCTAAATAATTCAATTCAATGGACCTAATTTTATTATGTAATTATTTTTAAAACATATCTTTGCATGCCAAGTTAAGGCAAAATATGGAGAAACTATAAACTTTGTTAACACCTATATTATGTACCCATGTTTGCAAATGATTAAATGAATATGAATATGAATATGAATATGAATATGATAGTTTTCGAGGACGCTCGATAGTTTTCGAGGACGCTCGAAAGTGATCGAGGACGCTCGATAGTTTTCGAGGTCGCTCGAAAGTGATCGAGGACGCTCGATAGTTTTCGAGGACGCTCGATAGTTTTCGAGGACGCTCGAAAGTGATCGAGGAGTCTCGATAGTTTTCGAGGACGCTCGAAAGTGATCGAGGACGCTCGATTGATTTCGTGGACGCTCGATTGATTTCGAGGACGCTCGATTGATTTCGAGGACGCTCGATTGATTTCGAGGACGCTCGAAAGTGATCGAGGTCGCTCGATAGTTTTCGAGGACGCTCGATAGATTTCGAGGACGCTCGAAAGTGATCGAGGTCGCTCGATAGTTTTCGAGGACGCTCGATAGATTTCGAGGACGCTCGAAAGTGATCGAGGACGCTCGATAGTTTTCGAGGACGCTCGATAGTTTTCGAGGACGCTCGAAAGTGATCGAGGTCGCTCGATAGTTTTCGAGGACGCTCGATAGATTTCGAGGACGCTCGAAAGTGATCGAGGACGCTCGATAGTTTTCGAGGACGCTCGATAGTTTTCGAGGACGCTCGAAAGTGATCGAGGTCGCTCGATAGTTTTCGAGGACGCTCGATAGATTTCGAGGACGCTCGAAAGTGATCGAGGACGCTCGATAGTTTTCGAGGACGCTCGATTGATTTCGAGGACGCTCGAAAGTGATCGAGGACGCTCGATAGTTTTCGAGGACGCTCGAAAGTGATCGAGGTCGCTCGATAGTTTTCGAGGACGCTCGATTGATTTCGAGGACGCTCGAAAGTGATTGAGGACGCTCGATAGTTTTCGAGGACGCTCGAAAGTGATCGAGGACTCTCGATAGTTTTCGAGGACGCTCGAAAGTGATCGAGGACTCCCGATAGTTTTCGAGGACGCTCTAAAGTGATCGAGGACGCTCGATTGATTTCGAGGACGCTCGAAAGTGATCGAGGACGCTCGATAGTTTTCGAGGACGCTCGATAGTTTTCGAGGACGCTCGAAAGTGATCGAGGAGGCTCGATAGTTTTCGAGGACGCTCGAAAGTGATCGAGGACGCTCGATAGTTTTCGAGGTCGCTCGAAAGTGATCGAGGACGCTCGATAGTTTTCGAGGACGCTCGATAGTTTTCGAGGACGCTCGAAAGTGATCGAGGAGTCTCGATAGTTTTCGAGGACGCTCGAAAGTGATCGAGGACGCTCGATTGATTTCGTGGACGCTCGATTGATTTCGAGGACGCTCGATTGATTTCGAGGACGCTCGAAAGTGATCGAGGACTCTCGATAGTTTTCGAGGACGCTCGAAAGTGATCGAGGACGCTCGAAAGTGATCGAGGACGCTCGAAAGTGATCGAGGACGCTCGATAGTTTTCGAGGACGCTCGATAGTTTTCGAGGACGCTCGAAAGTGATCGAGGACGCTCGAAAGTGATCGAGGACACTTGAAAGTGATCGAGGACGCTCGATAGATTTCAAGGACGCTCGATAGATTTCGAGTACCTTTCGAATGTGTTCGCGGACCCTCGATAGTTTTCGAGTTACTTTCGAGTATAATCGAGTATGATATGGTCGGTATCGACTTGTATAGAATTTGGGCCGCCACTGAAGGGAGCAAGTGGTGAACAATTTTCGAGTGATTCCAAGTTTTTTTTTTAGGAATAGGAGGCAAACGAGCAAACGTATCACCTGATGGTAAGCGATCAGCATCGCTCATGGACCCCATGAACCCCAGAAGAGTCACAGGTGCGTTGCTGGCCTTTTAAAAAGGAATACGCTCATTTCTTGAAGG
Organism: Spodoptera littoralis; assembly: GCA_902850265.1. Taxonomy (NCBI): domain Eukaryota; kingdom Metazoa; phylum Arthropoda; class Insecta; order Lepidoptera; family Noctuidae; genus Spodoptera; species Spodoptera littoralis. Next base: position 10,761,511 of record LR824538.2, on the reverse strand, counting down.
TTTAAAGTTCGTATCGGTTCGGAAATACCGCCGTCGACAGGTCATTCCACAGTTTCGCTGTGCGAGGCAGAAAGCATCGTGAGAAGCGCACAGTTGTGGCCTCCCAACCATCTATATGGTGGAGATGCATATACTGTTGTGAGGGTCGATGGCGAAAAGATGCGGCAGGTATCAGGTGAAACAACTCCTTAGAGAACCCCCCGTGGTATAAGCGATAGAAAATGCACAACGAAGCTACATCTCTTTTCGAACAACTCTTACTCGAAGCCGGTTTGAAACATCCCGACATCCAACAATCCGAACGGCACACCGCTGAACGCGGTCCAGAGGAACGGAGAGAAGCTGGTACATAGTGCGCCTTACCCTTAGGGACGCTCGATAGTTTTCGAGGACGCTCGATAGCCGCATCGTAGTGCGCATAGAAATGAATATTTCGTACATAATTGTGCTTGCGGTCAGCCGGACCAATTATCTCATCTCATTTAGCGTCCGTTCTTTAGCCTTAATTGAAATTTCAAAGAGGATAGCTCAAGGTCGTTATGAAGATGCTATATTTGTCACTTACATACATAATCCCTTTTATAATGTTGCACTCGCAACGCCTCCAGTGTTCCAGATGTCCATGGGCGATGCTGATTGCTTACCATCAGGTGATTCGAATGATAGTTTACCGTCTTATAACATTAAAAAAATAATGACTTACTCGTAAAACTAATGAACTGTAAAATGAACCAGTATCACACAAGTTTTTACTACTAGCAGAACGAGCTTCAGTTCCTTTGACGGGAAATGTAATTCGAATATAATATCCCTTGCAATGTCAGGTGCATTCGTGTTGTGACATCATTATACATTATATAATATATGTTGACATCATAATATAGGTAGGAGGTACTGTGTTAGTGTATTCAGTTCGTTAGTGCTTGTTATATAACTTTTGAACTGATGGAAAATATTGCGTTTCATAAACAGATACGTAAATGTTTTTGTATTTCTTTGTTGAATTTGTTTAGAGATTTTATTTGCGTTATTTATAATTATTGTAGTAGGTATTTTAGTAGATAAGTATATCTGAAAGTATAGGACTTAGTGGTTACCGGAGGCTCAATTACTCCCCTTCCCTTCACCAATCTCTCCAATCTATGATGAATATCCCCAACAATTCTCAAACTCCTAATCTCCAAAAGGCCGGTAACTCACCTGTAACGCATCCGTCTGCTCGTTTACCGGCTTATAAAAAAATAAAAAAATAGTATGTAGGTATATATGAAAGTAGAATTGTTATGAATACCCATGGTATTGTTAATTAAACAATCATGTAGTTGCGGTGTGTCACAAACATGATGCGAAAACTACCTAGCTTAAACCTTATACTTTGGGGCACCAAGATACAGGCTGTGCCTAGTTCGGGGCCCGCGGTTACCTCTGTCGCGTTTGCTGCTGCTTGCTTCCATGTCTGCATGTAATGTACTTAACTTGTGTATCCAAACTGTGCCTAGCTTACACTGAGTTGGCGAGCCCTTTCGTCGTAGACATGCTGCCACCCTGTTTCTTTTATTTTGTTTTTTTTTAAATGTTTTTCTTTTGCATTCATTGTTTTTTTACTGCTGTTTTTTTTGTTACTTTATGTTCTTATATTGTTCTCTTTTTATTTTTGTTTTTCAATGTTTATTTAATGTGTTAATATTCAGTGGTCCATGTCTGGTGGCGAAGAAATTATTTTTCTTTCTTTCTTTCAAATAAATAGTGAAACAAGTGAAACAAGTGAAGTGAAGTGAATTAATTTTATGCAAGGGCGTGAACAGTTAAGGCGTTGAACTTTTTCATTACGGATTGTGGGTATGATCTAATAGCTACAGGTATCACGAAGATACCTTGCAGCAGAGTAACCGAAGGTTTTAACCACTTACTATAATTCAGTAGCAATCTGTGAGGCTCTGCATACAATGAAACGTAAGGGAGGGCTCAGATAGGCAGCCTACCTACCGATATCTGGAGATAGCATAGACACATTTTAGTTATTGAGACGGCATTGAAAGGTAGGGAGCTTTTTACTGACTATCGAGAGTAGGTCTTATCTATGATGACTATGACTATCTTTACCCATTGTTTAAATATTGGGAAAGGCCGTAACGCCGTAAAGTCAACTACGCAAGCATCGGTCTTGTGCCCAAAAAAATCCTTAAGACATTGAATATCTACCTAATAAAATTTTTGAACGGCCTGTATATCGAACTTCAGACTTAATTCTACATCACTACATAGTATAAAACAAGGTCGCTATCCGCCCGTTGTCTATACCTATGTATGCTTAGATCTTCGTAACGGATTTTGATGCGTTTTTTTATTACATAGAGTGATTCTTAAGGAAAGTTTATATGTATAATACATGCATATTGCATCCATTCGAAGCCGTAGCCGGTCGCTAGTCCTTACTAATATTATAAATCTGAAAGTGAGTTTGTTTGTTTGTTTGTTCCACCTTCACGCCGTAACTACTCAACCGATTGCTTTGAATTTTTGCAGACGTTGACTTTTTAACCCGGAAAAAACTGTTATTCCCGAGGAAAAACAAAAATATTGGTATAGATGGCGCTGTGTGTATTGGTATATGTCACATAGGCTACTTTTATTCTTATGTAGCGAAGCCGCGGGTAAAAGCTAGTTTAAAATAAAATAACTATCAAGGCAACAATTTTAGTGATGAGACTAGTCTCATAAAACTTATAAATAGTTTATTTAATATTCTAAGAGTTAATGGAAGAACTTTAGTGATAACTTATCACCTATGTTTCAAACTTATTTAACGACACTTGTTTGAGAATAGCTATATGAAATAGTTGAATTAGTTTACTATTGAATTAAGGGAATATTTTAGAGAACTAAAGCCATTTTGTGTACTTTCTTAGGTCATGTCTTGACCTGTGATTCTTAGGTCATGATTGAAATTGTAACAACACACCTATAACCCCGAAAGGGTAAGCTGAGGTGCACATTACGCCAATGTACAATGTAATAGGTACAAACTTTTTACTTTTTATGTTATGAGTCATGATATATTGATTTGAAATGTCGCGTGACGTCACTTCTATGTACATTTTATACGTAGAAATGACGTTTTAGTCCCCACTCCTAAACTTTGATTCGTTATATCTAAGTATCATTTTATTATACAACAAAATAAAAAAATACGTGTCTAATATTTTTCCATTACCTAACAGACGGACTTGTTACATTTTTAATTTGTAACGTACGATTTCTGTAATTTATTGGAGTAAAGTCAAAGTTCGCACTAAAGGATCCTTCACAAACAAGTACCTAAATAAGTAAAAAAATTATGGAGAAAGAAATAATTGTGAAAAACTTGAATTACGGAAACCGCGAAGGAAGCACTTTCGTCATTTTCGGAGTTTTTAGAATGGAGACTATGAAACCGGAAAATTAAAAATCTTTACACGAAGGACAGTCACCGGATATAATATTTTACTTATGTATTTGTATAGAATAACAAAAGTTATTTATTTTGAACTGGAATTTTATTTCAAGGGTTTTCATTTAGTATACATGTTTACACTTATGGTTAAATATATTATAATAAAAAGTATGTATAAACGAGCAGACGGATTACATGATGGTATGGTAAGCAATCGGCGCCGCCCATGGACACCTGAAACACCAAGGCGTTACAAGTGCGTTACCGGCCTTTTGGGAATTGGGAATTTGAGGATTGTGGAGGATTCGGGTAATGGGGATAGACTGGGGAGAGGGGTAATTGGGCCTCCGGTAACCACTCTTACACGACGAAACACAACGTAAGCGTTGTTTCACGTCGGTTTTCTGTGAGGCCGTGGTATCACTCCGGTCGAGCCGTCCCATTCGTGCCGAAGCATGGCTCTCCCACACTTACTTACCTCTTAATGTATATAAAATGATACAGGAGACGGAACTTTATTTCAATTCCTTTGATCATCAAGGTGGAAGACAATACGGAAGAAAACAAAACGGTTAAAACAAAAGACGTTCCTTGTTGGCTACCACAGATAAATAATACCTACAGATATTAATTACACAGATTTAGTTGTCTTTGACTGTGCTGACTTTTTTATTTGCAAATGGCTAATGACAGAGCCAAAATTTCATACATTAAAATGTTAAAAATGTCGTTCCATTTGCGTCTGTCATCGACGTTCTATTCTCGAACATTTACAAAAAAAATCTTAGTATTTAATGAAAATTATTCAATCGCTACATAGTACCTCTATAAAACAAAGTCGCTGTCGCTGTCGTCGTCGTCTGTCTGTCCTTATGTATGCTTAGATCTTCAAAACTACGCAACGGATCTTGAAGCGTTTTTTTAATAGATAGCGTAATTCTGAAGGAACGTATTTATTTATAATACATGCATATTGCATCCGTACGAAGCCGATGCGGGTCGCTAGTAAATTATTTAATGTAATGCCATGTCATCTTATAACTTTCGTGAGACCTACTAAATCAATTATTATGTTTTTCGGCTTACTCACGCGTTTAAGCTTGCTACGCGAGTAAGCCGAAACACATATTAAATTAATTTAGTTCCGTCATCTATTATAGCTCTTTCTTTCTTTCTTCATATTTAATTACCTAACAAAAGACGTGCCAATAAAACCACATCAACACAATTCAAACGCAGAGATAATAAAACCCGTTGATAAATAGGTCCTACGCTGCTTTCAATCCCTTCCCTTCGGCACTTCCGAACGATATTGCGAAGACAAAGAGGGCAAAAAACGTGCAATAATGGAAGGAATCGAAAGGGAATGAAGCGGGAACGTCAAGGTAATGAAGTCAAATAGACGTCCGCACGGAGAGACGTCAAGATGACAACTAATCTTGTTAACACAATTGTTCGCACTTTGTTCCGTGATTGTGATCTTTATGTTATTGAATTTTGATTGGTTGGGTGATGGATGAGAGCGTATTTTTGAATAGCTTTGAGTGAAGATAATGGACGCTTTGGTAAACGTTCTGTGACTATGAAAGGGTGAAATAAGTGTGTAGAATATATTAAAAGAGATATGGATAAAGGTTAAATAAATAAGTTGCAAAGAAAGTTTCGTTCATTCTACAGCTTATCGCATATTATCTAACGTTATGCTGATTAAAAACATTCATTCAAAACTCATTTCAAAATCAAAAGTAAAGCAAATATGAAAATACGACAAGACATCAAACATACCAATTTAAAACTTTTATTATTCATTTTTGTGTAACATTTTTCTTTCGTTCGAATCTGACATTAAATTCAAAATGGCGGCGTTCAATTGACATTAGAATTTGAAAGTTCTTCAATTTATTTGTTAATTCTCTTTGGTACTTTATATGTTGATCAAGGCTGTATCTATGCTTACCTTCAGTATAATTATTATGCAGATAACACAAGCCCTAGATAATATAATTGGTGGTTAAGCAGCGGTTTATGTTAAGCGGGTTATACTAATGTATTATCTGTACCTACATCAATTTGTAGCTGTAAACGGGTTTAATTGTGACATTCACATTCGTATCATATATCATATCTTGTCTGCAGATTGAGAGGTTGGGAACAGTAACAAAATGTAAGGGTCTTAGATCTATGGAGGAATATATCGTCTAAAGAGGTTGACGGAAATACAGGGCTAGAAGGCTAAGTAGGTAATACCTAGAATTTATTGTTTGAAACTCTTTTTTAATCTACAAAGTTTATCTTTGACTATGAAAAGATGTCAAATCAAATCGCACATAGTTTGGAGTATCTGGACTAAACACACAGCTACACATCGATGACATGGTCTCGTTTTGTATGACCTTTTCGAATATTTTACGGTCAGTTTATACTGGTTTCGTATAACTTAATATGAAGCCGTATGTACATACATAAATAAGATCATGAACACATATGCTTTTTTTTTAAAGGGGAAAATCATCGAATCACTTCTCCCGCTTGGGTGAGGCGGGAGGGAGTGTCAGACTCTTACTGACTAAAAACCACCCCGTTCCTTCTCTTGCACGTCGAGCTGGAGCCCCGGTAACCCGTTAGGTTCTCCGCGACGAACACAACTGCTTGCCTATTCTATAACTGTCAATTTAAAATTTGAACTTTTGAAGTGAGCCCGATCGCAACCAATGACGGACCCGGAACCGCGATCGAGTTTACTTCGATTCTATTGGCTGGCTACCTGCAAAATTATTAGATCCGTACAAGGATTCAATTCAAAACTCGTGACACGACAGGGCCAATTGAACCGAGATATTCTATCGAGAAATATCATATTTTCCTCTATTTTTCTATAGAACGTGAAACCAATCTTCTTCAATCATCTTGAGTTCGTACAATCGCACTTGTAATGTTTTAAAGGGCCAATTATATTATCATTTTAAAGGCATAAGATGAAGGTTCGATATGATCATTTATTTCAAGATCTTTTAAAAATGTAGGTTGATATTTTATGGAAAAGCTATTGAAGTGAAATTATTCTTTAAGTTCATTATGATATAGTAATCGATAAGGCTTTGTTACGGGGAATATATTTTATTGTGAGTGCTTTTTTTTATTGTTCTTGTGAGATTTAGTATGTGGGTTTCTGGGCATTTATGTACAGGATTTTCTACAGGGTGCATATGATTAAATGTTTTTGTTGTCATGTTATGGAAATCCACAGATATAGCTATTAGTGGAGTATAAAGGGTATATTTTTATTAAGGGTCGTCAAGGCGCATGTCATGATGCCCCATGTGTTGCAAGCCTATGAACAGGCCACCACTATCAGGTGGGCCGTAAATTATTTACATTTTACAGCTATGTAATTAATTATGCCTTAATACAATAAACTATTTAACTACACTAAACAATTAAACATATACTTAAACGTTATCGTAAAATTACTCAATTTTGTTTACTTTGGCGTAAACAAACAAAACTAGAGTAATTTAACAAACAGAATGACTAAACAAGATCTCAGCGTCTAAAATTACTTAAGCTCTCCTCTCGTCTCTTTCTCTTATTACAAGTTAAATCGTTATTGCATTTTCCTTAACAACGTTTGTTGGGAATCGTTTATTTATGAAATAGGTACCTACTAGCTTTTGCCTCCAACTTCGCTTGTGTTAAATTCGGGATACCTAACACGGTTGTTTCCTGGCATGGAACATAGGAAAGAACTCTGAACTGCTACTACTATATTTATAAAAAACCCATCTCATCTTTTAAGGGGATGGTGGCAAACCTACAAAAAATATATTACACAATATTTTTGTTAATCATAAATAGTTCGCATATCAATATTTAGTTTTCTAACTTCCACCTCCCATTTTTGAGAAATATAAACATTCGAAAGAGACAAAAAATTGCCTGTATCACTCTTCATCCTTTCAACTATCTCCATTTAAATAATTACGTCTATTCATTACGCCATTTTGCCCTAAAAGACGAAAAAAAAACAAACAAACAGACTCACACGCTTTCTCGATATAGTATTAAGTATGGATTGACGACGACGATTCCCGTTGCAGGGACAAAAGAGAACAATCAACATTCTGCTAATAAAACTCGCAATACGAAACGGAAAATGCTTTGAACAACATCACATTTAATAAAGTTGAAAACATCAGTTGATAAACGTAAGCGTTGCTTTATTAAAATGGCTCCAGGTATAAAGCGTTTCAAAGATGGCCGATGAAGCTCAAAATCTCCATAAGAAAATGGATATTTTCCTGTTCAAATGTTGTCCTGTTGTTTGCTTTTGTGTGGTTTTATGAGAGCTAATTTATTTTTTATTTTTTTAGTATTTGAAGAATGTATGGATGAGAATTTATACAATTTCATGTAAAGATAAACGCAAGGTGATTGCAAATATGAAATCTTGCTTTTAGAATCATCACTGTTCATAAATGTATATCGTACTCATTTGCATGCAAATAACAGATCTGTTAATATGTCGAAAACTAGTTCAATATGTACAAATTTCAAGTACTTATATGGACAATTTTTAATTATATCATATTACTAGCTTCTGCCCGCGACTTCGTACGCGTAATCCCATTTTTTCCCGTCCCCGTTCGTGATTTTCGGTAAAAAGTAAAAAAAAATTTTAGTCAAAAAGTATCCTATGTCGGTCTCCTGGCTCTAAGCTACCTCCCTACCAATTTTCAGCCAAATCTATTCTGCCGTTCTTGAGTTAAAAGTGGTGTAACTAACACGACTTTCTTTTATATGAATAGATATTCCCGTAACGGAAAGTGTGTATAACTTAAGAAAAAACTTAATCAATTGTTGAGCCTGAGGCTTCCTCGTGTCTACGTGGATTTAGTTCGAACATCATCATTACCCCTGAGGAGTCTTGTAGGATTCGGAGTAACAAGGATCTGTATTACCCCTAAGGGATGCTACTTTCAAAATTTTATCGAAGTTTACCTCACTTGTATTTGTTTCACCACTGATTACAGGATTCCCCCTTTAGGGGAGAGCAGGCGTGATGTTGTTTACTAAGTTACTTTATGACGAGTTAATTAATAACTTTAACAAGGGTGTATTTTTAGCTTCTTATTACTTAGGGATGTGGAAAGGTATCTTTAAGCTTTGACTGCGAAAAAAAAACTGTTAAAGGCAAGTCTTTAGCTACAGATGGTCACTGGTGACCCCCATGGCATTTAATGAGTTTAAGAAAACCAACTTTCGGACGGACGTACAGTCGCGTTTAAATATTACAAACAATCAGATGTTTTTATAATAAGTACCTCGAGATTTCTTTTAGAATAAAATTTAAATCATCAACAACACGCGTAAGTCCACTACTAGATAATGAGTCTCCTCTCACTTCTACTTAAGATGGGTTTGTGGTTGTAGAACGCAGTTCAAAAGATTCAGTTTTATCAGGGAGCGCAGTTGTCCAGTCTCTATCAACAACAACAAATGCTGCACTCTGTTATCACCATACGATATATATCTAAACTTATTTACAACCAAACCTTATATCGTATTAATAGCTTATAAGTGGCAACTGCTGACGAAAGGCCTCTTCTGAAGGAAGGTTTGGGCATTACAAATTGCCACGCTTGCTCAATGCGGGTTGGCGATATCAAACTTATAATTAGAAATTACAAGTCCACACGATGGTTTCATTCACCGTATCAGTGATTACTAAATAATTTTAGAAAAGACACTCGAAAAACGTCACATTGGTTCTTGCTGTCGGTAGGTTCCGAACCAGAACCCTCATGCATGAGAAGCGGGCGTCTTAGATCTTCGAGGCACCATGACAACCAAACTTTAACCAGTAGTCAATAGCCAGACGAAAAACATGACCATGCCGAACAAGAGAAATGCCGATTTCACAAAACGTAATAATAAAAAATCCTATAAACAGGAGTAGAATGGCCGATCCCCGCTGTTGTTCGGTCGTAAGCGATAATTAATCCAATTTGGGGATAAAAGCCGTACTCAAGGGACTGGTGTACGCTTCTATACACGGTTGCACATCAAGCTATGCAAATCCAGTATAAACTGACCGTTTAATGTACGGGAAAATGATACATAATAAGACCATGACAAACTGGTTCTGTATCGATGTGTAGTGTGCAAAGTTTTGTATCAAGGGAGGAAATGGTGAAGATTATTACGTGTTGGGGCTTTATCGTTTTTAGGTCAGTTATGTGTCCACCCACATGTATGTACATATACGTATACATACGACCTTAATTTACCAGGTTGCAAACGTGATAATGACAATAAAACCGCTTAGATGTTTTCTGGACTTTTAATATTATAAAATTTAATGCGAATATGTGTTAATTGGTTTGTCTTTCGTTTATATCGCACCGGGGAGCTGGATTTTATTGTGTCTGGAGTACCTTTTTACAATTTTTCTAGAAAAATACCGTTTATTCAATCATGAACCTAATTACAGCCAACTTAAAATTCTTATTCATTTGTTAAGTTCAAGAACGAACTGTGTATGATAGGTATAGTGATAATTTCTCAAAGCAAAGTTGACATAGACCGACTGGCTGACCTTCCGACGACCCTGGGGAAATCAAGATATGCTAGGTTTTTGTATCCGTTTTTAATATTCTTGGTTCATGTACATTTATTGTGTTTTGAACGATCTCATAGTTGATAAGGGATAAAAGTTATGTGACAAATCAAATAGTGAATTTAAAGATGGATGGAGGATAAAATCACGGTTAAAGCAACGATTTTGTGATGATTACAAGAAGACATATAGATGTACGACTAAGGACTACGAGTACGACTACACGTTTAACCGAGACCAGGCACCAGCACACTCTGATACATCAGCATCTTTTAAACTGTGGTTTTAGAAGATCACAGTTCAAAAGATCTGTGGTTTTAGAAGATCACAGTTCGAAAGGTTCTGTGGGATAAGAAACTCACAGTTCAAAAGGTCCTGTGATATCAGAAGATCATAGTTTAAAAGGTTCTGTGGTTTAAGAAGATCATAGTTTAAAAGGTTCTTGTAAGAGAGTAGACCGTGTGGAGATACCCGTGGAAGTTATGGAATTCCTCTCTCATGTTGAAGAAGGCGATACCCCAGCAGTGTACTGTCACAGGCTTCTGATGATGTTGAATTAGAAGCAGAACACTCCTCGTTTCCTGCGAGATTTGGAAATTATATGTAGGCAAAGGATATAGAATATCAAAGGCTTTTCTGTGCTCATAATAACGTTTTAAAATGTTGTTTATTATAAAAATATTTATGTACTTACCTATGGACAATTATTTTTAATGATGTAACATAGTGTAAGTAACTACTTAGTAGTAATAAAAAAAAACTAATATTATTAAAATAAAAATATTAATTAACTTAAAAATAAATTGTAACAATTAAGTGATGCGGACAACCGCATTATTTTATATATATGGAGTAACAGGTTCTTCGCCGCGCCCCGCCACCCGGCCGCGCGACGAGCCGGCGCGAGCGCAAGCGAGACGACATTCCGCTGCCAAACCTCTTGAGGCACGGACGCTGTCGCTTTGATAAATAGCATACTTACCGTCATTGCGAATTATAAAGCCATAAATAATTATAAAATATTTTGAGACTGGATTGCTTATCCATACTACTAAACTAAATTAAGTACCTGTAAGTGATTGTGATTCCCAAACTTGGGTAAGTTGTGCACAATTTTATATAAAGAATTTTAACGGCCATTACCTACCTTTTTTTATATTCGTTGCGTTAATCTTAAGGTACGGGCCTGTCTAACTATCGTAGCTTATTAATTTCTATCCTTGTGTAATGTTTTGCTTTTCCTTCACTATGTTCTTATTATATGCTTGTAACCGCCTCTGCTAGCGACCATTACCTACAGTGTCGATTAAGAATCACGCCTGGAATTCTTCCCGCCTTGTAAGCCCTAATTTTCCAATGTAGTTCTTGCCATGCATACCTAGCGTTTCCCGTGCACCCCTTATACCGGCAGCTTACTGATGTGGCTCTTGTCACCAGGAATTACGTCACGGTTTCAATAACCGAACCGGACAACGAACCTGTCACAGCACCTGAGTGGAGTGGCCGAGCTGACGGAACTACGCCTGGAGGACGGGAGCTCGCCAGGGAAGTGTGGAGAACTAAGCAAGTGCTAAAGACCTAGGCAGACCCTTCAATTTTTTTTTAATATACCCACATACTTTATTAATTCTAAACCTAGTTTTATTTCTCTCTTGTACACGTCTTATAAATGTGACAATGAACGAAGGATTATCTTATCATTTGCGTCAAAAATGTTTGATGTTGTAACAAGAACTTTTTGTTTTTAATGAGGGAAAAGCGTGTGAAAAATGAAAAAATGATTTATATTGAGTTTTATTCCCAAATAATAAGGTCTGTTTTTGTAGGTTTGTAATATTAGGAGGCATGGAGCAAAGAATGGACGAAACATGTAGACGTATATATGTATATGTAATATCAGTCGAGGCTTAATTTACTTTTTTTTGATCTTATGTTAAGTCTTCTGTTGTTTGTACTTCAAAGAGATTAGTAGATATTTTTTGACAATCACTATTTGTAAGCTGTATTAGATGATGTGTCTTCTATACCGTATCATCTCAAGGTAACTATGGTATGAGATTACCACCACCCATGACAATGTACAAGATTGTTGGTTTCTTAAAAAGTATCTGAAATTATGCCCGTAGTCATAATTAGTAATACGGAGCCGCGGAAGACTTAAAGGGTTACCGGAGTTCCGACTCGAAAAGCAGAAGTAGGACCGGGCTGGTTTTAGTCTCGCCTCAACCGGGCGGGATTTTCCCCATCAAAAAAAGTCATAATTAGTAAGAAATGTAACCAGCTACACTCACTTAAATAACCCTAATAAAGCACCTATACTAAGGCTTTATTGAACAATTTATAAACAGCACCCAACAAAATAGATTCCCATTTATAGAACGTGCGTAAGTAGACTGAGAAGCTAAAAATAAGTGCATTTCCATAACACCGAGCCATGATGAAAGCCTATAAGCAAGAAGAATTAAATCCACATGGATTGGCCCAATGAATACATGCCAGTTATATTTAGCTACGAAGGGTTAAGTATGGCGACCATAGTTCCCCACTAAAGTAGGACAATTATTGAATTCGAAATCCAAACTGTTTATTCAGGCGTTCCAGTTTGTTTGCAACTGACAGATTGGGGGAGGCTTTACGTTGTTTGTTTTGGGTTTATATCAAATGTCAATAACTGGTTTGATTTAATATCGCCGCTTGTTGATACTGTCAAGATTTCGGTGGAAAAGGAAATTTGGTTAATAAGAATATTAGAGTGACTGTACACAACACACAACCTCAAGTAGTAATATTTGGTAGCAAGAAGAGTTTTATTCTATGTGGTTATAGTTAGATACCTAACTGAGATGAGATGAGGTTCGTGGACTGAAATGAATTAAAATTTTTGAATTTGCTATGACTGGCTGGACTACCTGATTCTAACAGTGAGCATAAAAGCTTGATAGATAAGCATTTCTCAATTCCAAGTTATAAATAATTTCTATGACGGTAATTACGCTAAATGTAGATCATAGAAAATAAACGAATATCAATACTAAATACCATTAATAAAAATACTTCAAAGTATCCATTTTAAGGCGATATCACAGGATCAATCAGTAAACTTGGCTGCCATCTCCTAGTGTTTCGACGTTGACAGCTAAACAAGTTAATCAGTTTACAACCGTTCGGATGAAATTGTTAAACATTGCGCGTCGATACTCTGATAGTCAAAGTTGTTTTACGATGGGCATCGTAATCGATTTGTTCGCGACCGGTTCGCGCGAGAAATCCCAAGTTAGGAACGACTCTTGTTTTATTTTTGTGTATTTTTTTTGGTTTTATTGCCTGTTTTTTTTTTGTTTTTTAGACTCCGTTGAAAGTTTTCATTTATTGTGCTGATTGTGTAATGGAATAATTTAACCGTAACGCAATAAATGCAAAAGCGATGAAGCATAAATTGTTTGCATATTTTGTGTCTGTATATATGCATGTTAAAGGTCTAAATGAAACATGTGTATAGATACCACGCAGTTTTTATACGCGTTTGCAGTAAATAAAGAAGATCATGCAAATATATGTATTAACATTAACACCTTGAATGCACCGATATGAAACACAATAGAAAATACATTGTGTCTCGAGTGGATCTACGTTTAGACACACGACAGGTTAATAATAGAATTTAGTAAGGAAATAAAATAACTATGCACTTTAAGCGATATTATAACTGAAAGACGATCCCGTTTTCCTATTCCATCATTGTCGTCCTACACAAGGGAATATCGTTTACTGTTTTAGCTCCAGTACTGTCCCCATGTGAACGAGAATGGAATGAACAAACACTAATAGTTTTTGCGCTAGGTATAGTTTACAGATAAATAGGGTTTTTCAGGTCGAAAGATTATTACCACTACACTTAGTTCATTGTTCAAACACTCTTTAATTTTTATACATACTTTACTTTTATCTGTATTAATAAACTAGGGTAACTTTTCAGTTTTCATACTAGCTAGAAGAAGAAGAAGTCTTTCTTTTCTTTCTTCTTCTTCTGTTATTATTATATTAGCTACTCCCGCGCGTCATCCGCTCGGCTGAACCCCATAGAAAGTTGCGTGATGTTTTATAGCCTTTTCAGAAAATGGACTAAAGATATATTAAATTTGAATCTGTAGTTTTGAAGATTAGCACGTACAAATAAAAAAACTCTTCAGCTTTGTATACCTATATTTTATACTATTATATGTATAGAGCGGAAAAGAAGAGAAGAGTTTGTTTGTTTGTTTGAACGCGGTAATCTCAGGAACTACAAGTCTGATTTAAAAAATTCTTTTTGTATTAGATAGCGCATGTATCGAGGATGGCTATAGGCTATAAAAATCACGCTACGACCAATAGGAGCTGAGCAGAGCGTGTGAGACCGCGCGGAAGTAGCTAGTTAAGTATGTATATGTAAGGATGTATGTATTGTATACTTTAAGATATAACGTCACGTTTATTCCTCGCAATACTTAAATAGGTAAAGGTGCATACAGATAGGTACAATGTAACACCCACTTCACAATTTCGCCATCTGTATTATGAATCCTATGTAATAAGGGTTGAGTCTATTTTCATACATATACCTCTAAATCGATACACAATTCCTCCTTTATTCATCTTCAAAGACTTCATGAATCTAGTTACCTATTTATGTCATGTACGAACACTTTCATTGATGTATTTAATTTTATTCGTTCGCATAATTTCATAACATGGGAACGTATGATGTGAAATGCCATGGCTAAATATAGTATATTTCATTATTGAGCGTCGAGAACAAAGGTCAGCCTGCAATATGTAGATTGTAGGCTATAATATTCGAGACAAAAGCGACAATCAGATAAAAATCCTGTCTAGCGGAAAGGTCAAAAGATTTAGAGACTAGAATGTGAAGCTTAGATTTTAATATGCTAATTTTAGTCTTTGTAGGTCCATAAACTTAGTCTTTGAAGTCATTGTCACATGTTACGTTCGTACTTATTAGGGAATATGCCATTTGAGGAATCTGGAATAGATAGTGACATACATGTCTTTGATAAATGTACCTAAAATTAGGTTTATATAACTTTTTTACGATGAGTTAGGTGTTTTTGGGATAGAAAAGTTAGGCATTGTAAAAATCTAATCTCACTAACACCACCCGTGGTTCCGTCAGCATGATAAATTGCGTAGGTTCTCTAAATATAACCTAAGTTATTATTTTTTTAATAAAAGCCTTAATTCAACAATTAAATCAACAATTGCTATGGACAACCAATGACTCTGTATACGGCGGTGACTATCCTGCATTCATAATACTTAAGTTGTCTGAAGACTGCCTCGTTGGCCGAGTGGTCGCAAGTGCAAGTGGTCTCGGGTTCGATTCCCGGGACGGGCAAAGTACTACTGGGTTTTTAAAAAAATCTCAGTGGTAGCACAGAGTCTAGAATTGTGCCCGGTATGGACATAGGCTCACCCCCTATTACATGGGAGTTATAACATAAATAGTGAAAAGTGGGTGTTACATTGTACAGTGACATTAAGTGCCGTAATGTGCACCTCTGCCTACCCTTTCGGGGATAAAAGGCGTGATGTTATGTTATGTAAATCAAGAATACCGTAGAGGTACAAACTCAATCGTAAAATGGAATAAAAACTGTATAATTTATTCAGACCATTTAAAACTTTAATGGATACCTACTTAATCAATTCGTTTCTCAAAAATCTGCTATTTAACCTTCAAAATAAATAGGTTACTTAAAATAGGAGGTAGGCGTCCTCGCTAAGAACCTTTTTGTATTAAATAATATCTAGTTTATACATAACTAATTCAACTTCAAGGTTTTATTGCCAACTAGCTATTTCGGTGCGGTTTGACCCGCTCTGCTTGACTCATTTTGGTCTCGACGTGACGTTTTATACCTTCTATGATGAATAGATTAATTTATCTACCACAAAATTTATATTTTTCTCAATTCGAACCTGCTGCTCCAGAGTTTAATGTTTTCAATTGAACAAACACGTTAGCTTTTTAAACTGTATAATTTGTTCTATAAAACCCTTTTTTTGTGTTTAAGTATATGATGGGACGACGTTTGACCACTATCTCGCCTGGTGGTAAACGATGATGTAGTCTACCATGGAACACGTCAACCCATAAGCAACCTATTCACTGGGGCCTTGAAGACACCCAGGTTATATCCTTCAGGAAATACAGACTCTAAAGAATTCCACTCCTTAGCAGTACGCACAAGGAAGCTTGATGCGAAGCGCTTCGTGTGTGTGGATGGGGACATCTTTCATCTCTCGTACAAATAAACAAACAGATGAACTTTGTAATATTATTTTAATAAAGATATGTATTAGAATAATCAATAGAGTATTTTATTAAAAGATTAATTTAAAAACTGGGCTCCAGATTAACTTATATCTAGAAGTTAATTTATGAATTCAGAATTCTTAGATACGTAATACTTTTAATATATATTCTAAATATCGTCAGTATTAATATTGAAATGTATTGGATTACTTTATTAATTTCTGAGATATCAATATCAATTCAAATTTTGATTGGAGATTGACTTGATAAATAGTTAAATGTTATAAATTAAATTTTAATAATGTATTAAATCAGTGACTGTTTTAGTTTTGATTAATTCGAGAAGTCTTGGATTATTCCATATTTTTGTGTATTTATTTAACCGTTTTACTTATGTGTGGGAGAGCCATGCTTCGGTACGTATGGGCCGGCTAGACCGGAGTGATTCCACGACCTCACAGAAAACCGACGTGAAGCAACGCTTGCTTTGTGTTTCGTCGTGTGAGTGAGATTACTGGAGGCCCAATTACCCCTCCCTTACTTTACCTGTCTTACCTCCCTTACCTTACCCTTACCTCTCTTACCTCGCTTACCCCTCCCCAGTCTCCCCAATCCCGAATCCTCAACAATCCTCAAATTCCCAATTATCAGTATAAAGCCAATAGACTCACCCCCTATTACATGGGACTCGTAACATAATTAGGGACAGTATGTGTTACGTTGTACAGAGGCATTAATTGCTATAACGTGCACCTCTAGTTCTCTACCCCTTCGGGGATAAAAAGGCGTTGTGTTATGACATAACAACATAACACAACATCACGCCTTTTATCCCCGTAGGGGAGGCGGAGGTGCACACAGAAGTAACACCCACTTTTCACTATTTATGTTATGAGTCCCATGTAATAGGGGGTGAGCCTATTGCCATATACCGGGCACATTTTCAGACTCCGTGCTATTACTGAGAATTTTTTTTAAAAACCCTGTAATACATTGTCAGTCCCGGGAAACTCGAGACCCCTTGCCCGGCAGTCACACTTGCGACCACTCGGCCATCGAGGCAGTCGTTATGTTATGTAATAATATATATGTGTATGTACCTAGTACCTAGTCTTCCGAATACGAATATCAAGTCTGTAAATTCAAGGTTTCTTCACCAATTATCAAGAATACCTAAATCGCATCTAGCTTAAGTATTCGTGTAATCGTACGTGTAAGCAAAGTTTCAAGTATATTCACCGAGCAGATTTGAACATGAAAGACTTATAAACTTCCACACAGCTTTTGCGCTTGTAACATTAATAGGTTTGGATTACATTCTCTTTGGAAAAGTATTAACGTATATAACAAGTCTGTAGGTACTTAATTCTAGAGAACAATAACATTTAATTATACATACCGACGGTTGTAAGGCTAATTGATTTGCGACATTTTTTGTGATATTGTTAAATACCTACATCACGGCGAAGGAAAATTCGCTGATTTCGAATATGTATGTATTTAACTAAATTTCGCAAAAAAATGTCGCTTATATCAATTGGCCTTTCAACCGTCGGCGTCGGTACATACATATATGTATACATAACTTTACGCCTGTCTCCCATGGGGGTAGGCAGAGACTATGCTGCAAAATTTTAAATTAAATCCATGCAGCACTTTTTGAGTTTATATATGTATGTACATACACACAAACAGAAAAAAAATCTAAAGACCATAATTTTTTGTTTCAGTATCGACTGTAGATCACGCCCTAAGCATTCTTTTAAAAAGTATTCGATGTACAGTTTTCACTTTCCTATGATTTTATTATATGTATAGATATAAGTATACTAATATCGGATAACATTACGAGCGTGCAGTTTCACTAAAACGATACGATAATTCACTTTGATGTTATCAGACGCCCCACTGCGGCGTGTATGGGAGGCGAGCCAGCCATATTTGTGAATACAATTCTTCATTATACGTACAACTTTATTCAATTAATGGTGTGACGCGGGGTTGATTGCTGTTTGAATTAAATGTGCGTCTTTTTTCTAGATTGTGGTGACAATGACATGGTTTTTTTATGGCATAAGCCGTTAAACGAGTATACGGATCACCATGATGGTAAGCAATCGGCGTCGCCCATGGACACCTGGAAAACCAGAAACATTACAAGTGGCGTGCGTTACCGGCCTTTTGTGGATTAGGAGTTTGAGGATTGTGGGGGATACGGGGATTGGGGAGATTGAGAAAGGGGGGAGGGTAGGGTAGCTGGGCCTGCGGTTACTTTTGAAACGTCCACTAATACAAAATAAATATTAGTCTATCTATCAGTAAAGCTATGTAGGTGCTCATTCCAAAATGAGGATTTGAATGAAGAAGAACGAGAAAGAAACTTAATTCGTTACTCTATTAAAAAATATTTTACAGTCTCACTGATACATTATCCAATAAGTATTGTACGCATATGTGAGAACAATGTAATGACACGCTTGACGCATTATACAAATTACAAAACTTACTAAAATAAAAAACAAAACATAAACTATATAATTATCTTGTAGTCATAGTATACATACTGACAATCCATAAAAATTTAAACCTGAGCCGTATTTACTTATATTATTTAAAAGATACAAATTAAAAATGTCTTGAAGTGTTCTTATAATAACTATCGTGAGACATATTAAAATAACTAAAATCGCGGGTTACTTACGTGAATATACTGAGAAAAGCTCTACTACGAGCTGTGCGACGTCGACGTGACCGCGCACGCTGCTCATGACGAAGAACCCCTTGAAACTAGTGGTTCGAAACTAGTAGAGGCTTTTCTCAGTATATTCACGTGAGTAACCCGCGATTTTAGTTAATCTTCAACTGTATTTAGGTAGGTAAGTAGCAACTTCATTTATTTAGATACTAAAGAAGGCAAGTTATTAAGAAAATAATGAGAAAAAGAACAAGTCCTTTATGTTAAATGGTTTGTGAAATTAAGTCTTTGTATCATTAAGATTTAGAATAAAATCTTGAAGGCAAATAAAGTGGATACTGTTTTAGACTTTTCGTTTAAAGGTACTTAATTGAAATAACTTAAAAGGTATGTACCTGGTAACGTTTTATAACGCACCCAATGTATCCAAGTTGTGATTAACTTTTTGTTTTACTAAGGACCTTATTTGTAACTATTAGTAGTTTTAGTTCTTGATTTAATTTGTTTGGTATTTGTTACAAATTGTAAGTTGGGATGGAACAGGCGTGAACTGCGTTCAAAAGTTCTTAAAAAAAAGGATTAAAAGAAGAACTGGTTCACGCTAAAGCGTTCCAGCTCCGAACGCAGTGTGTTTACGTCGCATTACAATCAAGGGTGACTAGTGGCGCCACCCCAAACGTATTTATAGTGCTGTAACTTGACATTGTAAGTAATAAACAAACACTATGCCGAGGATCCAACGCTCGCCGCCTGCTACTCCTTCTCAAGAAACGGATAATAATCCACCTATTTTCTCAACCCCAGACTTTATCAGCAATCCGAATGAAACGGAAACCACAAATGTTACCTCGCGGTCTAAGCGACAACGACCAGACTTTTCCCCGGAATGTGAAGAAAAGACTTTTGAAGATAAAATAATGAAGTTATTTACAACTTGGAAAACTGACCAAGAGTCCATACTTAAAAAATTAACATCGGAGTTGACAGAAATTAAACTTCAAAATGTTGAGATACAAAAAACAAATGCTGAAACCTTGAAAACTATAGAATTTCTAAGTCAGGACTATGATTGTATTAAAAAATCCCTGCAGAAATTAGAAGTAGAAAAGAATGAACAGCGCAATTATATTTTAAAACTGGAAAATGAAATAGAGGATTTAAGGTCGAGTTCACGATCTTCTTGTATCGAGATAAGAAATGTACCGGTGGCTGAGAGGGAAACAGCTGGTGACCTAACTTCGATTGTACTAAAGACCTTTGAGACCATACAACCCTCGGAAAACCCACCTCAACTACGTGACGTCTACCGTCTGCCAGGAAAAAAAGGCTCGAGCAGACCGATAGTTGCAGAGTTCCTGACTGTCCCCTCGAAGATACAAGTACTGGAAGCCTGTCGTGCGTTCAACAAGGGTCTGCCATTAGCAGAGAAACTAAACACGAGTCACATTGGTGTTCCCGGTCAAGTCAAACCAGTTTATATTGCCGACCATTTGCCTCGCTCCCAGCGGCAACTATTCTTCGAGGCGCGATCTTTTGCAAAAACATACAACTATAAATTTTGTTGGTCCCAGAACGGAAAAATTTTTCTTCGTAAATCTGAAGGACTGGACTCTGTTATTATTAGATCAACTTCTTGCCTTAAGAAATTACTTACCCCTGAATAATTGCAAAACGTCTCATTTTTGTTATTTTAGCATGCCTTTAGATTATTTTGGAATCTTACCTTTCTATTTACATAAAACTCAAGTACTACTACCCTTTCATAATTCATTTGTTTTGTTTGCTTTTGTTACTTTTATGCTTAAATCTAAACTTTGTCAAGTAGCCTCATTTATATGTAAGCCTCTAGATAACACACCTTATCTACGACAAAAACACTATGTGAAAATCTCTTACTGCGTACACCAACACACTAACACCTTTCATAACACGTTTGCTTGTTATGAAAACTCGCACATCCTACACATTCTACATAAAACAAATAATACAATAATGTCGATACATACCAACTTAAAACACCTCCACAATAAATACATAAATATTCTCTATTCCTTTGTCTGTATATGTTCCAACTATGACGCTCCTAAATTCTATAAATGTTGGATATTAATATTCTAAATGATCTTGACTCGTTTGGTGCAAACGAGTCATTTGTTTGCGAACCTGAAGCCTGCAGTAGTTTTATTAATAAAAATATTAGTTCACTAAATATAATGCACCTCAATATACGCAGTGTAAACCGCAACTTCGACAGCTTTCGAATGTTACTTGTTAAAATGAAATGTTCATGTGATGTCTTAATTTTATCAGAGTGCTGGTTAAGCTTATCAGCAGTACCACCCTTGGAGGGATATAATCAATATACTACTAGTAAAATAAAGAACCAAAATGACGGTATTATAATCTATGTTAGATCACAACTACCGCATGTTATTATGGAACCTCATATGACCGATGCAAGCTGTTTAACCTGTTCTATAACCTCCCATGATATCTTTATCATAGCATTCTATCGCTCACCATCAATACGTAATATTGAAAATTTTAATTTACAGTTAGATAAATTTCTTACACAGTCATCAATTCATAAAAACATAGTGGTTATGGGGGATATGAATATCGATATAAGGCCAGATGCTCTTACCACCCAAGCAAATCAGTATCTCGATTTAATTGCCTCACATGGCTTAATGCCCACACACCTGTTTCCTACACGCGCAAATACCTGCATTGACCACATAATGATAAAATCGACCAAAAAAACTACAACTCTGATTATTGACACATACATAACGGATCACAAGCCTACCTTTCTTACTATTCAATATAAAAATTCGATCAACACACCTAAATCTAACCGTATTGTTATTGACTACGCAGCTGTTACAGATGACATATTATCAATGGATTTTACCACAGTTATGAATATACAAGACGCCAATATTGCCGCGGAAACCCTGGTGTCCATGATCAGGTCAGTTATAACTAGGCATTCCAAATTAGTTCACATGTCCTCAAAATGCAGAATTTTAAAACCTTGGATTACAAAGGGGCTACTCCGATGCATTAGAAACAGAGACAATATGGCGCGTAAACTAAACAATGACCCAGATAATTATATTCTTAAAATTACATACAAACGGTATCGTAATTTTTGTAATAAACTTCTTAAGAACCTTAAAATTAACTATGAAAGAGAGGAATTCCAAGAGGCGAAAAGTAATGCTAAAGCTACATGGAAGGTCATCAAGAATGTTACTGGAACTAATCACATGCCTACTGCTAGCAATGACCTATTAAGGATATCTTGTGATGAAAAGTCTTCGGTAAATGTAGTTAACGATTTTTTTGCCAATGTCGGCAAAAATTTGGCTGAAAAAATACCATTCAGCTCTTCCACTCAGGAATTCTCTATGAAATCGGTACCCTCAAATTCACTGGTATTGTTACCTACAGATGTGGAAGAGGTTTCTCAACTTATTATGAGATTAAGAACAGATGCTGCTGCAGGTTGGGACAGCATATCATCAGGACTCTTGAAAGCTTGCCTACCTGTGCTAGTACCAGTTATTACGCATATATGTAATCGCTCTATATCAACGGGGTGCTTTCCTAAGGTTTTCAAAAAAGCTATTGTAATTCCAATATTTAAGGGTGGTAACGGACACAGTGTCAATAACTATAGACCTATTTCAATACTGCCTGCCATTTCTAAGATATTAGAAAAGATCCTAAATACTCGCCTAGTAAGATATCTTGAGCCACACAATATATTAAGTGCCAATCAGTATGGTTTTAGAAGTGGTAGGTCGACAGAAGATGCGGTTGCAGCTCTGGTGGATGGTGTTGTGGACAAATTGGATTCTAAAATGAAATGTGTGGCTATTTTCTTAGATCTTTCAAAAGCATTTGACACTGTGTCCGTTTCTCATCTTTTACTTAAATTGGAAGCCATGGGTATACGTGGGCACACCCTCAAAATTTTCCAGGACTACCTATCTGACAGAACGCAGTGCGTCAAAATAAATGGAATAATGAGTGACGACTCCAAACCACTCTGCTACGGCGTTCCTCAAGGTTCAATTTTGGGTCCAACCTTATTCCTAGCCTATATTAATAACCTCTGCAAAATAACCCTGGAAAATTGTTCTGTTTTTACATACGCAGATGATACGGCATTACTTGTGCATGGCCGTGACTGGCACGAAACAACCAAATATGCGGAACATGCTCTTACTTCGGTGATGAAATGGCTGTCCGAAAATGTCTTAACTCTAAATCTCGACAAAACAGTCTACCTACCTTTCTCGCTGCGATCCACTGACATCCCTCCTACGAACACGATGGTACTTAAAGCTCACAAATGTCCTCTTGGCCGATCCTCGGCTCATTGTGACTGTCCTCAAATATCAAGATCCATGACTGTCAAATATCTCGGAGTCCACATAGATAGTTCTTTAAGCTGGAAGCCTCATATCAGTAATATTATGAATAGAGTTCGAAAGTGTATATTTATTTTCAAAAAGCTGAGGGCTTCTGCTAACCAATGTACCCTCAAAACCGTTTATTACGCCTTGTGCCAGTCTATCCTAGGTTACTGCATTACTGTATGGGGCGGTGCAACTAAAACATCCTTACTGCCTTTAGAGAGAGCACAGAGAGCAGTTCTCAAAGTTATGAATGCCAAACCCTTTAAATATCCCACGACAACACTCTACACTGAATGTGGTGTTCTTACAGTTAGACAGCTCTTTGTTCTATCCACTGTTTTACGCAAACATCCGACGGTAATATTGGAAAAGAATGACACAAGAAAACGCAGACGTAACAAAATATGCCCAACCCACGTATGTCGTACGACCGTTGCCCAGCGACATTATAATGTCCTCTCTAGTCATATTTACAACAAGGTCCATAATGTTTGTGACATTGTTTCATTGTGCCGGAGGGGGTGTAAGGCAAGGGTTCATGAATGGCTTTTAACGTTAAATTACGACCAGACGGAAGAGCTTATTAAGATTTCTACTCTTTGACACACGTTTATACACACACCTAAACACTACACATACATTCACACTACACATACATTCACACTACACCAACATTTTCATACACAAAATAATAATTAAGTATGCACTCGCAAATCAAAAGAGGCTGCATTAGTACCTACTTAGAAAATAATATATAGTACAGTATATTAGAATAATGTTTATTCCAGTCTAAACCTGTTTGAAGTGTTCGTCCAACAACTTAAGTTTGTGCAAATGAAGAAGGACAATGGTGGTACCCATAACACAAGTTTGATCTTACCTTGGGTACCATAGTTTCATCTTAAGTACTCACTTTTTATATGATGTTGTAACGATTAATTTTATATATAAGAGTTACTGTAAAATTATGGTTAATAAACATTATTATTACAATGCCTAACCATTATGAATACTTATACTTATTTACTTACTTTAAATGATATATATATACATAGATTGAATATAGAATGTAATTTGTACGAACTAGATAATAACTACCATCTTCATAAAAGTACCTGATAAAGTGTGGTATCAGGTACTTTTTTCAGGATGGTAAAGCAGGTTCTAACGGTATTTTTTTCCAAAGGGACTGTATCTTAATAATACCTACCTAAGTAAGACCAGTGACACCACATGAGTTTTGAATCAATCTCGAATAATTACTGAAACCAAGATACATGCACTGTCATGAAATCCCTTTGTTATATAAAGCCGTGATACTTTTTTATGGAATAAATCGGTAAACGAGTAGAAGGATCACCTGAAACAAGTGCGTTACCGCCCTTTTGAGGATTGTTAGGTATTCGGGGATAAGAGATATTGGGGAGGGGGATAACTAGACCTCTGATGTAAATGTATATATTATTTCATGGAACATAAAAATGTACTCCTCATAAAATTATGTCCAAATAAACAAGGCAGTAAGGAAACGTGCAAACAGTTATTTTTCGTCATAATAATTTCCGCGAAGCAAACTGTGCGTGGGATAAACCAATTTACTGAAAATTCTACTTATCGGATTTTCATATTTTTTCGTGTATTTGAAGGCTGTATTTTTATAGTAAGCCTTTTGGCGATAATAACAGTAAAATTCAATAGCTTCGCGTTTGCCTTGCGGCTCAAAGTACGAGAATTTTTATATTTTACAAAGATAGGTATAATAATAATTTCATAGTACTAGCTTTTGTAGGTTATAATTAAGTTATTTTATGTCGAATTTATATTTGGTTTTGAACCGGACAGTTATATTTTTAGAATGTGAAATTATTTATTTATTTATTTATTTAATAATTTATGTACACACAGACAGCACAGAGGATAACACATATATAAAATAAGAGTACAAAGGTGCTACTTATTCCTGTTGGAATTTCTTCCAGTAGACCTGAGACAGGAAATCTAATTAAAACAAAAGACACAGTGTGACAAAAGACACAGTGTGACAAAAGAGACAGTGTGATTATATTTTATACAGCTCTCGGAGAGTTCACAATTGGATCCAATAGAGTACAGAAAGAAGCCGAAACGATGATGATGATGATGATGATGTTTGTATACGAAAACTGAAGCACCCTTCCTTTTTCTTAAATTCCTAATCCCCAAAAGGATGGTAACGCACTTGTAACGCCTCTGGCGTTCCAGGTGTCCATGGGCGGTGCCGAGTGCTTGCTATCAGGTAATCCATCTGCTCGTTTACTGGCTTAACCCATAAAATAAGCGTAAAATAAATAGAATAAAACAAGCGAAGCATTTTGTGCTTATTTATTTATTTTATTTTTTTTTTTTATCTTTATATCACAAAGGTAAGTATTTTATAATCTAAACCCCAGAAAACCGTTGCAATGGTTAAACACATACAGAAAAATGTACGTATATTTAAAAACTAGCTATTATCTATAACACAACTACATATAGATCTGTAATTGTAATTACCATCTTAGGTAAATGTCAGAACAAGATAACATTATTACGGCAACAAGAAAGAACCTCATCAGAGCACTATTAATCCTAAAAGAAAAAGTAATTACTCCTTGGAGGTCCTCATTTTACCAGAGGAAAAGTATATATTCTGGTACATATACCAAAATGTTTGAACCACAAAATATGGACAAAGGATGGCCAACTGAATTCAGCTTACCTTTGTGCGATGCATCGTCAGATTTTTTAATCAAATAAAAACGCTGTGCATTCTGCGTATACTGATATATATATCGACCGACTATTGTCTGGTTTTATAGTCGATGTTGCTATATTCGTGAGTAGCTGGCCCGTGGAAACTATAGAAAGAGCCGTAAAATCAATTATTAATGAATAATTAATGTTGTATTAATGATAGGACTGTACAAAATAGTAGTGTATTTACAAATTCATCATTTTTATAGACATCCATGAGGTGGTCCGGAGGTTTATAACGCCAGCTTCTCATGCATGAGAGTGCGGGTACGAAACCTACCAACGACAAGTATCAATGTGACTTTTTCCGAGTTATATGTACTTTCGAAAAATATCCAGACACCACTGGCAAATGGTGAAGGAAAACATCGTGAGGAAACCTGGACTTATATGGCCAACCCGCATTGAGCAAGCGTTGGATTAATGCTCAAATCTTTTCCGTGCAAAAGGGGCATTTGGTCAGCAGTGGCCACTTATAGTCTGTTGATGATGATAGACAATAATAATAAAATAAATCATTGGCTATAATAGTCCTGTCAGTGATGATAGACCGGTCCCAGTACAACGTGATATGGTCATTTTATATGGAAATAAATCATTGTAATGTATTCAATGTCGTCACTTTTATCAACAGCCTGTGATAGAGCTGGCTATAGGCTTCCTCTACATAGAAGCCGTTGCTGTTCGCCACTACTTTTTGACTGCACAACCCGAGAATTTAACACCAGCTATTTTAGTTGGTTGTCGCTCATGACAACTGCCTTCCAATCTTCGACACCGCACAAACACAACCACCATTTACACTAATGTAACACAACCTAATGCTGAACCTTAGGGCTGATGTCGATACGGAACCGCGGAGAACCTAACGGGTTACCGGGGCTCCGTCTCGAAGTCCAGGAGTAGGAACAGGGTGGTTTTCCGTTTTTTTTAATTAAATCTTTGCCCTACATTAGGATTTTCTCCTGTGTCGTGGGTGCGTTTACAAACATACAAGTTCACATATACAATGACACCCAGACCCGAAACAACAATTTGTGGATCACACAAAGTGTTGTTTCGTGCGGGAATCGAACCTGCGCCACGTTGCACGGCAGCCGGTTGCCCAGCCACCGCAACAACCGTGCAGTCAAACTTATTAAGAGTCTGACACTCCCTCCTGTCTCACCCCAGCGGGAGAAGTCATTCGATGATTTTCCCCCCTTAAAAAAAAATGCTGATCCTCAATTGTTCCGAACTTCATGATGACGTAATACTCAAACTACAGGCTTTAGCTTCCATATTGGCGAATGCCTATTTTGTATTGACAGGCCGCGATGCAACATGAAATCGATGGATGAAATCGAAAGGCTTACTTCATCCGTAGTTTGAAATTATAGAGCTAGTGTGATATTGTTTTCAATTTGGCTTATTGCAAAATTCGTGTTGTATTTTGTTCTCCGTTTGTGTTGGATCTTACCTACGTGACTTGAGGGATCTCCTAATAGGGATGTGCCCTTTTGTAGGTAGTTGTGTTGTGTTTGGAGTAAACAATTGTGTTCTATAGATTTGCCTATGAGTCAGATATTTTGTTTCCTTATTTTCATAACGAAATAACAGCTTAATTATCACTATTTTAATTTTATAACATAACATAACATCACACATTTTATCTCCGAAGGGGTAGGCAGAGATTATGTGCCCATTATGGCACTTAATGCCACTGTAAATATAACACCCACTTTTCACTATTTATGTTATGCGTCACATGTAATAGGGGTTGACCCTATTGCCTTATACCGGGCACAATTCCAGACTCAGTGCTACTACTGAGAATTTTTAAAAACCCAATAATACTTTGCCCGTACCGGGAATCAAACCCCTTGCCCGGCAGTCGAACTTGCAACCACTCAGCCAACGAGGCAGTCGATAATTTTATTAAAGGTCTAATTGCCTAAAACGATACTAGCGCCACCAACAGTGCAAAATCAATGTTCAAAACAACCTAATTATTTTTTATAACGTTGAAAGCTTTAACAGTACACACATAATAACACTACATACACAGGTTAATGCATCGAAAACAAACAACGCCAGTACCGTACACAACAAAGGTATTGGAAATCAATGAGTTTCGGTCTGTTTAAATTAATATGAAGAGAATTAAGTTCAGCAGCTAATTGGTTGGGGAACAGATTACAGGAATGTTAACAAAACGTTTCATTTAAATAACATTGTTAAATGTAAACAGCCTGTATCTTTGTGTTCATGTTAATTGAGACAGAGATTTAACTCAGTTCTTGGAATCGTATTGAATAATCGTTAATTGGGAAATTATATAAATGCTATGCTATATAATTACCTCTTGTATGAACGGAGATTGGTTTGTTATTTTGATACCTGTTTTGCTTGTGTTTAAGATTGAGTTACTCGAAGAAATTAGATGAAAGCTGCTTTACATTTCAAGGTCTTTTCATCTTTCAAATGGAAAATGGGTCTGAAATATATTTACGGCTACGCATACTTGTGAAGTTCTATGGTTCTATTCATATTGTAATTATGGTGTATTTATTTTAAGCGGGGAAAAATCATCGATTGACTCCTCCGTCCTCGGTGAGGCGGGATGGAATGTCAGACTCTTACTGACTAAAAACCACCCCGTTCCTTGTCCTGCACGTCCAGCCGGAGTCACGGTAACCCGTTAGGTTCTTCGCGACCGTTATGTTCTCCGTGACATTTGGCCGTCAAATTATCATTCTGATGACATTTTTGAATAGCTTTTAAGACATTCAAGACTTTGTTCAAGCTTTTTTTGATATCAAGTTTAATGAGTAACATTTTGAGGCCGATTTTTCAATCATCAATTAATTCTAAACTGTACCTCTAGAATAAACTTGACAATTACCAGTTCTTAGTATGGAAAAATTGTCAAATATTCAAAGTTATTCCTTAATTTTTAACTGGCGTTAAAAAAATCGATCCTTATACAATTCTATATAATCTAAATGCAATGGGACACAAACTGGTGACTATCTCTATGCACTATGGATATACACCCAAGGACTGGCCTCGGTTAGTGTAAAACTATTGTAGATAATGGAAAAAAAGGTGGGGCTATAGATGAGCTGTTGTTATTAGTATTATTAGGTACTCTTTACTTTGCTCCCATGTATATAAATTGCTTGCGAGAGAGAACGGATGGAAGCTTGATGCATAATATGTATCTAAGTATTAGGTACATAGCAAAGATGATGTAGGTTATTACGCTTCGATAGTGCATGCATCGCTGTTAATTAATTAATGAGTTAGTTGATGAGAATAGGAAAGATTGTGGTTTTGATTGAATGGCTTATGTTAAGGGGAAATAGAATAACCGTCTTTTAAAAAAGCCCCACACCAAAAAAGGACCGTTGTGTAGTATCGTAGGTTCTCAATAGTGATGAAAGACTAATAAGAAATTCTGAAAAACTGCCCAATGCCCGACCAGAAATATGGCACGTGACATCGTTTCCTCATAGGTTTTGAAGGGCAAATGTGAGTTGCTTTGTGCAAAATATCGATGTTTAGCAGAACCTGGCTGAGACTTAGCGCCCACGTCAGTAGAAAAAAGGAAAAGGTTATCAAAAATGTATTTATATATATATATAGATATTTAATTATTTACATATTAAATTTATGTTTCATATTAGTATGTAGTTTATGTACTAGGATACCTTTGTATGTACGTCATTTATCACCCTCGTTTTTTTATTTTTTTCAACAGATGCAAACTTCTTTTAAAGCCTACTGTAACACTTCTCTGCATCAACCTATGGTTGGCTGGTAGAGAATGCCATTCGGCATTAAGTCCGCCATTGTATACAGTAATACATTGTTAAATAAATAAAAGTATATTCTCAATTCCGAAAAAGAAATCAACAGATGAAGACTCATTCTAATAATCTAATCTTATACTATTATTTAAAGCGGAAGAGTTTGTTTTTTTTGGTTTGTTTGTTTGAACGCGCTAATCTCCGTAACTACAAGTCTGATTTAAATAATTCTTTTAGTGTTGGATAGCGCATTTATCGATGATGGCTATAGGCTATAAAACATCACGCTACGACAAATAGGAGCTGAGTAGAGCGTGTGAAACCGCGCGGAAGTAATACTTATAATTAGGATAATGGTAGATAGTTACTTGGTTCAGACGGAGGCTTAACAAAAGACATAAAAAGTTGACCTTTAAGATGTCGGAATTAAAGTTTCTGAACCTTCGAAACTAAAACATCAAGAACATGAAACTTTGCCGTTACATTACAAGTATTTGAATGGACTAGGAACTTAGAACTTGGTGCTATACTTTAGTATTTGATTTTCAGGGCCAATTTTAATTAATTTTATAAATGTGGATTTTCATCATATTATAAAAGAGGTAGATCAACACCAATTCAAATTGCGGCTTCAACATTTTCATGTTCGAAATTTTATTATTTTAATGCCTATAAATTAGTATAAAGTTTTTGTATAGGACGTATGGACTTAGTAAATAGCTTCACTAGAGGACTGACCGATAGACTGATATTTTTAAAAATGTAATTTTTAATTATTATGTTTTTCGGCTTACTTACATAATTATTTAACGAAATAGTCGACTAGTTAGACTCTGGCTTGGCTTGAACTAGTCGAGTTCCTCGTCAAATAATTACGTGCTTACTCACGAAAATCATAATGATTAATTAAGTATGTCTCACGAAAGTTATGATATAAATTTTAATATTTGTTTGACGTTTAAAATTACATTCCTGGTCTAATTGAAATACATGATTTTGACTGGGATAAGACCTCTGGACAGGATTTATGACATCACTGACAGTAACATTATTCTAGAGGATGGTATGATCTTGGACGACTTTGTGAATCGTTATATTAGATCATAGTGATTCACAAAGTTACTATTGTTTCAAAAACGGGTATCTTTTTATATCATTACTACTTACGTCCTTTAAAACCCCCAACCCAACCACTCAATGACTCTATTTTAATCCTAAAATGAGCAGTCAAGAATATTAAATTTCAATCAAAAACTAAAGCCACTACAAATAGATGTGCCTAAAACTCGATTAATTAATCCCAAGTCCCCTAGCTCAGGTGTTTATCCCAATTGGGGTCGTGTGACACCCCTGTGTAGTTGGCAGTTGGGAAATTAGTTGGGCAACAAGGCAACTATATAAGTAACGAATTGTATTGTGACGTAGTTTGGTATACAGATACTCCGTTTGATCAAATAGTTATTTTTCTATGTGTGTATAAAGTGTTGGATTGGATGGTTGATTTTTTTAATATATTTAGTGGACCGACGTTTGACCACTATCTCGTCTGATGGTAAGCGATGATGCGGTCTATAATGGTAAAATATTAAATTAACTAAAATCGCGGGTTACTCTAATATACCGAGAAAAGCTCGAACCACAGAGGGTTTCTTCCTCAAGAGCAGCGTGCGCGGTCGCGGCGACGTCGCGCAGCTCACTATTAATTGTATAGTAAATCCTGTTATACAAAGATGTGTAATATTTATTGTAGTAATTAGCGCACAATCTTATAAAATCATCAACATTGATCTAAAGACAGATCAAATGTAGGTATTATAACTTTTTTTTTTAAAGTGCCAAAAACCAAATATTACATATTGAATTTTGTTCTGTATTCCGAAAAGCGCCAATACCAAAAAGCTTTGACACAGAAATGTAAAAAAAAACCTTTCTCAATTGCGTGAAATTCTTGTTAATTGCGTCACATTCACAGTTTGCAAAATTGAGTCAGGCGCGGCAATGATACCTACAACAAAACGATTACCACTAATAACATTGTAATTTCAATATCAAACAATAATATTGTTTTCGTAAATTATCAACTTCATATTGTTTTCAAGCCTATTGGTGGATTAATTAGTGGGTAGCCATTTCCATGAACGAAATGAAAGCTTTTATGAACTTGTAATATCTGTACGAAGCTAGTGTATTGTGTTACGTAACGTATGTGTTGTATTGTATTTACTAGTTAGCAGAGGGATTAATATTTGTAGAGGCAAATATTGAAATACTATTGTCATTGAAATGGGTGAAGGGTTAGGTAAATGAAAAGTATTATATAAAATTAAACACATAACATCACGCCTTTTATCCCCCAAGGCGTAGGCAGAGGTAGACATTATGCCACTGTACAATGTAACACCCACTTTTCACTATTTATGCTATGAGTCCCATGTAATAGGGGGTGAGCCTATTGCCATATATCGGGCACAATGGGGATGATGACAGGGTATGAAAATTAAAAATATAATTAGTCCGTAAGTTAGGTAATGAAAAAATATTAGACACGTATTTTTTTATTTTGTCGTATAATAAAACAATACTTAGATAAAACGAATCAAAGTTTAGGAGTGGGGGCTAAAACGTCATTTCTTAGTATGAAATGTACTGAGAAGTGACGTCACGCGACATTTCAAATCAATATATCTTCGAAACTATTCGTTTCTGTGAGAAAAGAAAAAATACGTGTCTAATGTTTTTAAATAATCTACCAGACGGATATTAAAATAAAAATTAGTCGTCTACCCTATTCCAGACTTCATGCTACTACTGAGATTTTTTTTAAAACACATTAATACTTTGCTCGACCCGGGAGTCGAACCCGAAACCCCTTGCCCGGCAGACGCAATTACGACCACTCGGCCAACGAGGCAGTCAAAATTATAAAAGTATAGAATTAAAATAGTTTCAAAATAATGTTTTATAACAACTATCGTGAGACGTATAAAAAATAACTAAAAATAATGGTTTACACGTAACTATACTGAGAATAGTTCTATTAGTTTCGAGTCACAGAGGGACCCTCATGAGCAGCGTGCGCGAAGACGGCGACGACGTCGCGCAGCCTACTTTTCTCATTACAGGTATTTTCATGAGTAAACTGTTTATGTAAAGTATTGATGTAGGATAAGCTGGTAAACGAGCAGATAGATCTCTTGATGGTAAGCAATCGGCGCCGCTCATGGACACCTGAATCGCTAGAGGCGTTACAAGTGCGTTATCGGCCTTTTGGGAATTGGGAATTTGATGCTTCTGGGGCATTTGGGGATCGGGGAGACTGTATATAATAGTAGTGTCCTTTTGTGTTTTCATGGTTGTATCTACTGTAGATCCTGGCTTACAGGAGTTGCAGCGGTTTTGGGAGGTTGTGGCGGGCTTGTCCCATAAAAATAAATAAAAAAAAGTAGTGTCATTTTGACAAATAGCGTACTGAATAGAAAAGTTAATGCATGTTAAGTCTGGTCTAATCCAATAAGCAAAAAGCCAACATCCCAATACTCTTTTTTATTATAGTCTTTTAAAACAACAGGTGAACACATGAGAAATTTATTAGATTTTTCATTAATTAAAGCGAGTTGGTGTTGCAAAGTTACCTAGTTCAAAGTTGGATGCAAAACGTCGAACAAGAACAATAGTACTCGTTCCCTAAACTTTAGCCACTTGAACTACTGTTATATACGGGAATATGCATGAGCTAACTGGAAGTGATGTGGTAGATGATAGACTGAAGAGGAAACTTCTGTGGATATTTCATAGTATAAGTGCAAGGATATAGATAGAGCAGTAAATACGAAGTCCAAAATGTGTCTATCACATATGGGATTCCATTTCGAACTAAGAGCATTATAGTTAATTAAATTAACTAAAAATTGCGGGTTACTCACGTAAATATACTGACAAAAGCTCTACTAATTTCTACTAGTTAAACGCATGTTCATAGACGCTTATTTATTTTACAGGATAAATGGCATGTGCTTGTGGTCCTTTACCCCGATGCAGATTCAAATGAGTAAAGAATATTTAGATGATACAAAAAAGTCCATCTACAATGAAAGTGATGCTTCTATTGTTGCTCGGTAATGGAAGGGGGTGTTAAAGATATCTGAGACTACTGTCTAGCTCAATAGTCTCATTGTCTTGGTGTTGCACTTCTGGAAACAAAACCGCGCTCATGTAATTCAAAACTTAAACACAGTTCAATAATAATGTATAAGAAATCGTAATAGAATAGTCTCAATATTTTCTATTGAATTCATTCTGTTTAGATTCAGTCTAGATTTGCCGTGTAGCTAATGTATTATCATACTAGCCGCAATTAAAAACTACGCCTATTTTTGAACGACTTCAAAAAAGGAGGAGGTTCTCAATTCGACCATATATATGCTTTTTAGTTCTTTAAATTAAGTTAATCATAAATTTTACAGCGCAATCCCTAAACCAACAAAGCCAATACCATTGAGAAACAACATAGACAGTACCTATGACTCAGTAATTGAAATCCTGTTTACATTAGGAGGGTTTATCCGATCATCCACTAACTAATATAGTGGGGTAAACAAGACCCAAAGAGGGTTATGTACTCAGACTGATCTTGCACAGTTGAAACAAAGGCATCAAGCTTGTCAAATGTCATTTTAACGTCAACCAGACGGTTTTAACATTATTTTGTTTTTGAGATGAGAGATGAAGTATCTAATTGATAGGATTTTTGTTAGATTGTATCATCTGTCAGGCTGTATACTGTTTTTTTAATTCCTCCAACCATTCATTCTATTAATCTTTATATATACGGAACCAAATCAAATTAAAATTCAAAAAAGCACAACCCTATCAAAAATTTCGTATTGTTTTGGCGGTACCGCAACAGATTAATTAATAGGCGGTTCCAGCACCCAGCGCCACCTGCCGTTTGGTGCCGAAAAGTAATTAATTGGTTTAGCAAAACAAAAGAAAACATTCACTTGTTTGTTCGTTCGCTTGTCCAAACTGACTGCAGCAAAATGTGGACGTCATTTTATGTAAACATGGACGAAAAATAAATTCATCGGAAACTTTTTTGATTTTTATTTTTTCAACACAAATTATTTTAATAAAGTTGGTATCCTGATTCGATGAAAAAGTGTAGTATAGCAGAAATTGAATTAAATGACATTCAGAGAACTCGTTAGGTATTAAAAGTAGGTTTCGTGGTAGTTACTAGTAGTACCTATATCTAGGTACTATCCGTGTACCAGTCAATATGATTTTAACAAATCTTAACTGTATTTGTATTATAACTTTCGTGAGACATACTAAATGAATTATAAAATTTTCGGCTTACTCACGTAATAATTTGACGAGGAACTCGACTAGTTTCAAGCCATGCTAGGGGCTCATATTCATGAGCAGCATTTCGCGACCCGCGACGCGGCGACTGTCGCGCTGCTACTCAGTCAGTCAGTGAGTGAAACTAGTCGAGTTCCTTGTCAAATAATTACGTTAGTAAGCCAAAAATATAATAATTTATTTAAATCTTAACTCGTCGAGTACCGGTTTTATAGACACAATTAAAGAACAATAGGTCGCGGTCACCGGTGACCGCTTGGTGTTTGACAGTTTAATTGGTATAGTTTCTCGATTAAATTCTAACCTATCCTTTCATCTTCTCCACGATTGGCCTGCAGAGTACCTACTTATAAATATTTCAGACGAAAACTGACCTAATTTATATTTTTTCTTTCTGATTACTTTGAAAAAGTATTTTCTAGCAATAAATTTGTAATTACGGTTCACATCACATAAATAACAGAGAAAATTGAGATGATATTTAATAAAAAGACGACCGACTTTGTCATTCTCTCGACAGGCGCGCAGAAAATATATTTTCTTATCAAAAAACAATGATCTTGCTTATGGTTTTATATGTACATGCCTTGAATATAAAATATTTGTAGCTAATCCCTTTCTTATTACATTGTATTGAAATTATATTGACATAGTATAAAACAAAGTCGCTATCTACCGTCTGTCTGTCCCTATGTATCCTTAGATCATTAAAACTACGCTACAGATTTTGACGCGGTTTTTTTTATAGATAGAGTGATGTTTAAGGAAGGTTTACATGTATAATACATGCATATTGCACCCGTGGGAAGCCGGGGCGGGTCGTTAGTTATTAAATAAATTATCATCTTGTCAGTATAGGTACATACTCTCTTTTCTTTCATTATCTTCTCCACATCGTCCATCATTGCCATATTTTTAACAACACTAGCCTATGCTAGTGTCCAGTTAACCTATACTCTCATTCATGTCGCGAAGAACCTAACGGGTTACCGGGGCTTCGGGTCGACGTGCAGGAGAAGGAACGGGGTGGTTTTTAGTCAGTAAGAGTCTGACACTCCCTCCGTCAATCGATGATTCCCCCCCCCCCCTTTAAAAAAATACTCTCATTCATTAATATCACCTACATATACGGAAAAGCGATGCACATTCAAATTCTTACTTAAAAAGAATACACCCAAAGCCCAAATTAAGCTGTCCTTCATTCGTCCAATTTGTATTTTTGAGCGGCTGATGATGCTCTCTTGTTTTATTTTACTCGTATTTTTGTCCACTCATTGCTTCATTAAAATAAACGTTTTAAACGTCAAAGGGTCGGTGAAGGTTTTTAAACATGTTTTTCGAAATGGACGTAGGTACAGTAATTAACGTATCATCATCACCAATATTAGTGTCAGTCCACTGCTAGCCAGTAGCAGGTTCTATTTAAGGTTATCGCAATCCCTACCCTTAGCAGGTAGGTTAAATTGCAAAGTAAAAGGTTCATAGATTTTTATCCATGGATATAATAAAAGAGAAAGAAGTTTCGATTTTTAATCGACAAGTGTGGGAGAGCCATGCTTCGGCACGAATGGGCCGGCTCGACCGGAGTGATACCACGGTCTCACAGAAAACCGACGTGAAGCAACGCTTGCGTTGTGTTTCGTAGTGCGAGTGAGGTTACCGGAGGCCCAATTACCCTCCCCTTCTCCAATCTCTCCAATCCCTGAATTCCCAACGATCCTCAAGCTCCTAATCCTCAAAAAGCCGGTAACGCACTTATAACGCCTCTGGTGTTCCAGGTGTCCCGCCGGGCGACGCCGATTGCTTACCATCAGGTGATCCGTCTGCTCGTTTAAATATGCCATAAAAAAAACCTTCAAAGAAGGAGGTACGCAGTTTTACCTGTATGTTTGTTTGTGCGCATCTTGCGATTAGCTGAATCGATTTTGATGTGGTTTTTAAAAAAGAATCGGTTACACCTAGGAGAAGGCTTTAGTATATTAAATAACCGACTAAAAAAGGATTTTGAAGTCGCTTTTTTAAAACGTAATTTACAAAAGAATTGTAATATTTCTGTGAGTTTATCAGACAGCGATCTTGCACAGTCTACAGTCTCTGTCAAATGTGTAAGCACTTGAGGAAAATCACTAGCAAAAAGGACACAGGAAAAACAACTTAAAAGCCTTTTAACTTTCAATCATCTTTTCGTTCTACACAACGAATTTGAAGCATGACTCTTAATAAGTCATTAACTGCGAATTACATCAGAAAGCAATTAGAACCAGTGCACAATGGCATATATTATTTTTCAATCTCGACGCTAGATGGCACTAGTTCAATCGAATTACTTTGTACCATGTTTTGTTTCCACCAAAGTAGGGTTGGAACCTGGACTCTAGAGTTTTAATTAGATTACGCTAAATCTTATATCTTATCTTATACGATTATATAAAGCGGAAGAGTTTGTTTTTTTGTTTGTTTGTTTGAACGCGCTAATCTCCGTAACTACAAGTCTGTTTTGAATAATTCTTTTTGTGTTGGATAGCGCATTTATCGAGGATGGCTATAGGCTATAAAACATCACGCTACGACCAATAGGAGCTGAGCAGAGCGTGTGAAAGCGGAAGTGGCTAGTGTTTTATATTGCCCACAAATAATATACGTTATATACAATTGTCAAATTACAAATCCGTGTTGATACGTGTAAGTACTTATAATATGTTATCTGTACGTACCTAAAGATAATCTTTATGTTTCAATAAAGCAGCGCAAGTAGGTCCCTAAAACAATAAATTGTGGGCACACTTAGTAGAGACTACTTAGTATTCTAGTCCCGTATTTCCATCAACCTCTTTAGACGAATTACTCTTCCATAGATCCTAAGACCCTTATATTTTGCTTCTAATTTTATTAAAGAACGTTACTATTACGGACCTCTCAACCTATAGTTTCAAACTCTCAACCTATAGATGACGAAGGTTAATCGAATTATCGTCAACTGTTATTTTTTTCTAATCCTTACTAATATTATAAATCGGAAAGTGAGTCTATTTATTTGTTTGTTCCGCTTTCACGCCGTAACTACGAAACTGATTGCTTTGATTTTTTGCAGACATAAAGTTAGAATTCCGGATTAAATAATAGGGTACTTTTTATCCCGGAAAAATTTGATATACCCGAGGGAAAACAAAAGTATAGATAGTGCTGTGAGTATTGGTATATGTCACATATAGGCTACTTTTTATCCTTTTGTGACGCGAGCGAAGCCGAGGGTAAAAGCTAGTAGATAATATTATACAACAGTCACTTTTTAACTGACTTCAAAAAAGAGGTTCTCATTTTGACCTGTGTGTATGTATGTGTGTTTGTTGGCGATTGCCCAAACCGATTTTCATACGGTTTACAGCAAAGTGTTTGTTACACCTAGGAGAAGGCATTAGTATATTAATTAACCGACTTCAAAAAAGAGGGGGTTTGAAGTCGGTTTTAAAATAATTATATCAGTTATGTTATGAGATCCATGTATTAGGAGACGGGCATATTGTACCGGGCACAATACCAAACTCGGTGATGCTTGCTACTAAACCTAAAACACTTTGTCTATTCGCTCGGTAGTCTCATTCATTACCAACGACAACTTGATTGAAAATGAATTATAGACACACTATAGTGTAACTTTATACGCCGTCTGTATATTTAATCGTCTTACCGGGTAACACTTAACGATATTGCAATCACTTGCCTCGGGATAAAGGATGAAGATATACAACAATAAACTCGATAGCCGATCGCTTCGATTCGAGGGAAAAATACTGTTTAATTTCATAAATATCGTTTTGGTAGTTTATTTTGGTTTTCATCGGTTTTTACAAGTATGGGGGCTTAGGTATTATCTATGCTTCATTTTATTGCATTACTAGCGACCCGCCCCGGCTTCGCACGTGTGCAAATAGAAACCTCTAAATTTATTAGTATTTCTCTACTATATTATGCATGTATTATATCCATATAAACCTTTCTGAAGAATCACTCACACAGTATTAAAAAAACCGCGTCAAAATCCGTTGTGTAGTTTTAAAAATATAAGCATACATAGGAACAGACAGACGGCAGATAGCGACTTTGTTTTATACTATGTAGTGATTGACGATATGAACAGCCTACTGATGAATTATGAACCTCGTTATTTATAAACAACAACATCATCAACAACCTATAAGTGCCCACTGCTGAGCAAAGCCTCTTCTCACACGGAGAAGGTTTGAACATTAATTTCCCCACTTGCTCAATGCGGGATGGCAATTTCAAACTTATAATTAGAAATTATAAGTCCAGGTTTCCTCACGATATTTTCCTCCACCATTTGTCAATTGTGTCTAAATAATCTTAGAAAGTACAAGGCTTTAATAAAACCTCAACGTTTCGCTGGTGGGTTGACCAGGAGTTTGGCAGGACCAGGTTTGTCAGAGAACGCCGATGTCCAGTATCTATTTAGTCCTTTGATATGGTATCAACTGTGACTATATTCTACTCGGTGGGCACACGGCAAACAGTCCCTTTACGTTGCATCTACTAATTCTACCTTCCCCCAAGCAAGGGCGTTGAGGGCGACTGAACTCATTGAATCACTATCACAATTTCGTGTCCTATATATCCAGTGAGCCACGCGAATGTTCAGGCCGGATAAGCGGAGTAATAAAACTAATAAGTACATGCGACACCGCTCGATTTTCTCGCACTGATGGGCTTAAAGAATGGTGGTATGCATCGGTGCGCCTAAACCTGTTCAATGTTTATGAATAAGCAAGGTAGTGGGGGCTAGGGAAGTTTGTTAAGTTAGGTTGTTAGTCGAAGTATTTTGTTTTTGGATTACAGTTTGCTTTCGATTGTTAAGCACGTGTTGAGTAAGTATGCCATTGAGCTGTTACTTAGATAAATAATTTCACGGATAATACACGGTTATAAGTCTCTGCTCATAAACACGTACTATTTTAAAAGTAAAATACAATAAATGTGTTACTCTAACGACAAAAAAAGAATTTAATATAGAACTGTGAACACTGTTAAAGATTATATAGTCAAAACAGTAAGAAGGCCTAAAACCGAAAAAGAATTCACCAACAAAATAAACCTAGGCAGGTACATTTCTAGACTTAGTAGTCGACCGTCAGATTTTCACCTGTATAGATGAAATCTGTTAACAATCAACAAGGGATTGGGGTTCCAAATATGTTTTTCAAGTAACACCCACAATTTTTCTTCAAGCTTTTGTTGGAAGACAAAAAAGTGCTTATGAAATGTCGATAAAGCCGGTGAAAAAGGGTTTCCTAAAGACTCTTACCTTTCTTCGGCAAATACCTACCTAATCTGTTTGCAGACGAAGGTAAAATAGGATCCTTACTTCAAATCGTTCGTCATATGCTTCTATGACAAGTTGTAGTACGTATCAAAACCTTTGTGCTCAAAACATACTTAATCATAATTTATGACAAATAAATAAGTCTAGAATCTAGACTAATTCATTTGTCATAAATGTAGTCTAGACTCTAGATGTAAAAGCAAGCTAGCATCCAAAGGTAAATATAAAACCAAACGAATATCGAGGCAAGATTTAATAGTTGTTGTTTCTTTGCGTTCAACGGGCTCTGCAATGGGGATGATGACAGGGTATGAAAATTAAAAATATAATTAGTCCGTAAGTTAGGTAATGAAAAAATATTAGACACGTATTTTTTTATTTTGTCGTATAATAAAACAATACTTAGATAAAACGAATCAAAGTTTAGGAGTGGGGGTTAAAACGTCATTTCTTAGTATAAAATCTACTGAGAAGTGACGTCACGCGACATTTCAAATCAATATATCTTCGAAACTATTCGTTTCTGTGAGAAAATAAAAAATACGTGTCTAATGTTTTTAAATAATCTATCAGACGGACATTAAAATAAAAATTAGTCGTCTACCCTATTACTAGATTGATTAGGAAAATGCCTATAAACTTTCAGCAGGTCACTTTTTTGCCTATATTAGATCTAGGAGAGATATTCCACTCGAGATAGATATTCAGAGTTTTATACAGTGGAAGCCACCGAAGGAAAGCTAGTAAAAATGAAAATATTATATTCATGTTTCAATATCAAAAAGCATTTCTATAAAAAACTTATATCGAATTAAGTTTCCATTTCGTAATGGACAGTGCAATAAATTTCGATTATGTACTTTTCAAATGTAAACCTTATGTTGTGAATAGTAAAATTGTGAATAGGAAAGAAAGAAAAAAAGAATTTATTCAGCACCAGGCACGATGCAGCATAAATAAAATATAAGAAAGACAATAAAGGTGTGACAGTGGAATTAATAAAAACATTAAGTTGAAAAATTAAAACAGAAGAATTAGAAGAGAGACGCTGACAACATGCCTATGCTAAAAGGGTGACCCACTCAGTGTAAAGATGGGGCCCAACAGAGCTGATGCTGATACGGAGCCGCGGAAGATTTAAGTATCGGGTTGCCGGGGCTCCGGCTCGAAGTGCAGGAGTAGGAACGGGGTGGTTTTTAGTCAGTAAGAGTTTGGCATCTCGCCTCACTCGGGCGGGAAAAGCCATTGGATGATTTTCCCCCCTCAAAAAAAAGGCATACGGCAATTATATTTTTTA
Organism: Spodoptera littoralis; assembly: GCA_902850265.1. Lineage (NCBI taxonomy): Eukaryota > Metazoa > Arthropoda > Insecta > Lepidoptera > Noctuidae > Spodoptera > Spodoptera littoralis. The sequence goes on along the minus strand of LR824538.2, from coordinate 10,719,459 downwards.
ATCACAATTAAATTGACTTACCTACTTTAGACAGACCGAATAAAAAATGAAGTTATTGGTAGGTAGGTAAAATTGCATAAACATATACATACATACATAGATTTTCATGTGGCTTCCCTTCCCTATTTTCAACAGTATGTAGGTACCATGCGATAAGTAGGTTGACCTCATTATGATCTATTCAGAGTTGATAATAATATCTGTCCATTATTCATCCCTAACATTATAACATTACGACTGTTTTGTCCAGAAGGGGAAGCAGCAAAAGAGGGTCTTTTGAGGAGTAGACTCCAAATGTATGTATGTGATAGATATTATATGTTAGTTTCTACTAACAATGCGATGGAAATTCATTCTAAAATTCTAAAATTCAAAATTTTAAGTGTAGGGGGAGCCATGGGTCGGCTCGAGCAGAGTGATACCACGGCCTCACAGAAACCGACGTGAAACAACGCTTGCATTGTGTTTTACCGTGTGAATGAGGTCATCGGAGACCCAATTACCCCTTCCCCAATCCCCAAAACCCCAACAATCTTCAAATTTCTAACCCCAAAAGGCCGATAATGCACTTGTAACACCTCTGGTGTTACCATCAGGTGATCTGTCAGTCGTTTACTGACTTATTCCATAAAAAATGTTGTAGACAAGCGTCAAATATGAAATTAATTAGGTTAAGTACAAGTAGTAGGAGTACAATCATGAGCGTCGATTGTACTTTGTTGCGCATGGTTATGAGTCCCTGGTATGGTTTGAAACTAGTTGAAAGACATCTTTTACGTCAATGACAGTTAGGCACGTGAGTAAATTGTATAGTTAACACACAAAATGGTAGTATGAATAATTCTTACCTTATTTCTTCATCTGTATCCGAAAGAGAACATCTAAACTATATTAATACTGCGTACCCTTATAATAATATCAAAATCAAATGTATTACCCTTACCCAACTTCTCGTAAATCACCCGTCCACTCAAAATTTTCGAAATAGATTAATCAAAATGAGTTCAAAACTTAACCACTCAATTTCAATACACAAATGTTTGAGGTCCAACAGAGGTTTCAATTGAAAATAGTTGCAATTGCAAAGGTTTAATCAAATTCGAAACTCCTTGTTGATTGGAGAAGTGAATAGAATCCATCGGGGCTGAGCTAAAAGCGCGCCAATAAAACTTGAAAAAAAAAGGATTTGAGGTATTCAACCGCTTTGGTGCTACAGATAAAATATAACGAAATATTCGTTCGAAATTTTTTCTATTGATACAAACAAATGCTGTTGGTATTGCGTAATTGGTAGACTCTAAATAGTTTAAGTTAATGAGTTATTTATTAGTTTAGATTAATGATTCTTTTTTCGGTGATGAAGTCTCTCTGATTTATGACTGTAGAATTGTAGTAAAATATCACTTCTCACGTAAATTTGTCCAAACGTTAATTAAAATCGTGGGTTACTCACGTGAATATACTGAGAAAAGCTCTACTAGTTTCGAACCACTGAGGGGTTCTTCCTCATGAGCAGCGTGCGCTCACTCAAATGTACTATTTGCACAAAAGTAACAGAAGTGTAATTAAGTGCAACATATAGAAATATGTTGTTTGCTATAAAAATATCCTTAAAACATTAATTAACATTAACATTAATAATACCATTCTACTTTTTTACTCAAAAAATAATATGGAAATCACAATGCGTGATCATTAAATTAAATTCAATTCAATTTACATTTTTCACAATCAGAGTGCCATCAACAACTGGCGATGCAATATTTTTTATCACAGTATAGTTTGACGTTTTGACTTGATTTTCAGTAAATCTATCTAAGGGCTGATATTCCAATTTTCAGTTAATTTTCAACTGTAGAATGAAGGTTAGTATATATTATACGTAGTCTGTAAATTCTATTGATTGTTTAATTTGTTTTTCTTCTATTTTGGTTATCTTTTATTGTGCACTTACCACCCATTCCCAGATTCTTTTTAAAAAATCCATCCAAAGGTTGTCTGGAAAAAATCGCCGCGTGTGATAAGACCGCCCATTTTACTCAAATTACTATTGAAATGTTTAACTTTTTTTTTCTGTGTGTTGCACACGTAAAGCATAAATAAATAAAATTGAGATTAGAGACAGTTATTGTGGAACGGAAATGGAAATATTTTTCTATATGCAATACTTTTATATTGGAGTATGGAAGAATTATGAAAAATTTAAAGTTATTACTCTGACAAAACTAACTGAGCATACAAAAATCGTCCGATGTTTAATTTGTCTGAGATCAAAAGCTTCACATGCTGTCCGAAGTTAGGGATCTTGTTACCAATTAAAAGACTGATCGCCTCATAGCTGCGGTTAGTCTTAACACTGCAACCTTAACTAGTTTGATAGCGAAGATATTCCTATTATTATACCTCTACTTTCTTATTTCTGGACGTCCATGTTAATAACGTTACGGGTTTAAATTCCCGAGGGGTAGAGACCGAGATGCATGTAGGTACAATGTTATGCCCACTTTACAGAAGTTATTTTTTACTTATTTTTGATAGGATGACGTTTGACCATCATCTCGCCTGGTGGTAAGCGATGATGTGGCCGACGATGGAGCACACAACCTGTTTACTCGGGACTTTAATACACCCAAATATAGATTTCGGCAATACATTATGGGTTTCATGTAATCAAGGATGATCTATGACAATTTACCCGTATAATCGAACACAATTACGGGCTTCGTGCCTATACTAAGCAATTTCTATCTTCATACTTATATCAAACTTCTATCTTAATTATGGAATAAATTAATCAAAGGCGATATTAATAAAAATCTAATTATACTATAGATTACTAATAAATATAATACTTATTAATAAACCTTGATACGAAGGACATCCCTATTTGTAATCCCAGAATCAATTAGCTTCTGTGGCGTAGCTCCCACCATAGTGATGTTACACGTGCTATTAAAAGTAATAGTAATTGAGTTTTCAACCACGCCTCACGTTTCCTATACTAACTAAGTTACGGATAGGTTATTTATTATATCGTTTGTTCGAAGCTGATAGTATCTTTTCAGCTTTATTTAAGTATTGTTCTGGAAAGTCAATGTTCTTATTTTATTAAATAAACGAGATTTTTATTGTAACTTCTCGCAATCCTCACAAATAATTTTAGAATTGTAGTTCAGTTCATTAATATCATCATTTTTAAATATAATTTTAGACGATTTATTTTTAATTATTATATTATCTGTATCTTACCACCTAAAAAAAATATATTGCATAAATAAAAAATAAACACACTACATATCAGAACCACAGATCCTGGCACGCAACAAAAGAATCACTCACGAAATTCGAATTTTGAATACCAACTGTCACTTTAGGAGCGAAAAGTTGTCGCGATTTTCCCGCTTTAAAATGTCGGGAGCGCGCGCCCGATGCCCTGTGACGACTGGTCGAGATCTATCGAGAGGGATGCTGGGACCCGGGCACATCCCCTCCCGCTGCCTGTTGCCGCTGAATACACACGTACAGAAGGTTTATTTCGTTTCTACTAAGGTCAGTTAATTAATTGCTAGTAGCTTCTGAAAATGTGTGTTTTGATGGCCAAAGGAATTGAATATGTGATGGAGTTAGTACAGTTTTGTTGGTTTTTCATTGGTGTTGTTGAAAACTTGTTCCGAAAACTCGCGTAGTTTGGTTTAGGAGATTTTTTCTGCTTTGGATTAAGGCTACAAGTTTACGTATTAACCAAATACCTAAAGTTGAATTTAGGTCATACGATAATTATACAGGATGTATGATTTTACAAATCTAACATTTACATATCTTTTATAACTCGATAATAATGAAACATGGACGTGAAAAATTGTTCAGAGAACAATCAAACAATATTTTCTACTCTAATAGTTGGTAGATTGGTTAGTCTTCTCCTCTCGTCTCCTATTTGGTTCGTAGGTGAGTATTGTGTTCTAGCTTTTGTACTAGCTAACGTAAATTAGATGTGGTTAGAACTCAGATGACACTGTGAAAATACTCGTTAATTAATTATACACATTTGAAATGAATTTATTATTGAGTGGTACAAATAATGATGGAGCAAGATTGTTTTAAAGTCATTGTTGACTTTTTGTTTGAATGTTTACGATTGCAACTGTTTTAGTGACACGACATCACATAATTATTAATATTAATAAAAAATATACATCAACAAACATACAATTAAAGTAGACTGAGTGAAATAACGAATCGCAGTGATTTATAAAAAGCCAGTTAATGAACCCATTAATTCCCAACATGTCAACTATGTAGTACTTATTAATAGATTTTTAACCATAAAATAAAACATTAAAATGTATTAGCAGAGCAGAGACTCTTACTGACTAAAAAGTTATAAGTTATACGATCGAGGTATCTTGTTAGTAGAACTGAATCAAGTTTGTCAGAATAAGTGGAGAAGTTGTATCAACCTACCGAGTATTTGTTTTTATTTTTATAATAACTATCGTGAGACATACTAAATTAACTAAAATCGCGGGTTACTCACGTGAATATACTCAGAAAAGCTCTACTAGTTTTGGACCACAAAGGGGTTCTTGCTGATGAGCAGCGTGTTCGGTCGCGGCGATGTCGCTCAGCCTCTGTGGTTCGAAACTAGTATAGCTTTTCTCAATATATTCACGTGAGTAATCAGATTTTTAGTTAATCTACCGAGTATTTCATTTAATTCCACATTTTAATAATATTAACTTCTCTTTCAATGTCAGGAGCTCTCATTACTTTGATACTAGAGGTATATACCTAGGTAGACATCTAGACAACCCTTTGAGCGCTCTCTTCAAAGCACTCTCCACTTCTTTTGAACATTATTAGAAAACTAGCTTATGTGCGCAGTTTTACTCGTGTTCACATTATTCATTATCTATTTAATTCTAATCTCATACATATAAGATTAATTTTCTCTTTTCTGGTGTAGAAATAATCAAATTCACATAGTGTCAGTCTGTTTTTAAAGAATACTAACTTTACTAGGTCATTCTTAAGTAAACACTTTAGAATGACCTACTGCTGCTAGCCTGCTAGGAAACCCTAGCAGGCCCGTCGTAAGCAGGCGTGTAAGGCATGCACAGCCCATACGGGTGCACGATCAGGGGGGAAATCAAGCGATCCATTACCTATCTACCAACAACAGTTATTTGTTTAGAATACCATAGAAGGTATAGTAAAAACTAATCAGTAGTAAAATAAAAACTCAAAGAATGTGCGGCTATAAAGAAAGTGGTGCAATTATACCTCCATTTAGTCTAATAGTACAACTATAATGATATCTGATTCTAAGAGTAGTTGGAATACTTACCAGTAGTTTTCTTCAGTTATATTAGAATCGCAAAATTACTAAAGAGTCTTTAGTGGCTTTTTGGTAATTAAGTATGTGAAAGAAAATTAAAAAACTATACATTATGCCCAACCTCAGAACGAAGTATGTACTAAAACCTCTTGCTCAGTACCTATAATTTCGTATTAATATTGTGTTACAAATCTGGGATAAACCATATTAATACATTTAAGAATGTTGACCCTTTTGCAAAAATGTGGTCACGCGCCTGTGGTAGCTTCTCTAAGTATTTTTGACGTTAGTAAAAGTGCTATAAGGTCGATTATCACTTGAAAATTCAGTAATACATTTTTATCATTATCATTTTCAGTCTGTTTCCGAATATAGGTCTCTCCATTATTAGTTTGAAATTTTTTACAATTAGATTTGAAAATGGAATTTGTCCGTTACGTAGGTAGGTACTTAATAAATATTTATTGATCATACATTATTGTAAACCTGTCGTGGTGGCCCGGAGGTTTGAGACGCCCGCTTCTCATGCATCAATGGGTGCGGGTTCGAAACCTACCATCGGCAAGTACCAATGTGACTTTTTCCGAGTTTCTAAGATTGTTTAGACACCACTAACAAACGGTGACGGAAAACATCGTGAGGAAACCTCGGCTTATAATTTCTAATCATAAGTTTGAAATCACCAACCCGCATTGAGCAAGCGTGGTGATTAATGCTCTAACCTTCTCCGTGTGAGAAGAGGCTTTGCCCAGCAGTGGGCATTTATAGGCTGTTGATGATGATGATGATTGTAAACCTGATGTCATCATTATTGACTGCACTGTTGGCGCGGTGGCTGGGCGACCGGCTGCGCGCAACGTTTAACGGGTTCGATTCCCGTACGGAGCAACTTACAAATTCTTGTTTCGGGTCTGGGTGTCATGTGTGTGAATTTGTATGTTTGTAAACGCACACACGACACAGGAGAAAATTCTAGTGTGGGGCAACGTTTAAAAAAAACTCTGATAAACCTGAAAGTCGAATAGTGGTATATTATACCTACATACATACGTTATGTAGATGCACCTGATGCACCTCTACCAGCCCCTTAGATATAATAAATTATAATGTTTATTGATATAATAAATTATTAGAGGCATTTCAGAGCAGCATTTCGCGACCCGCGACGCGAAATGCTGCTCATGAACATGAGCCTCTTTTTTTTTTTTTTTTTTTTTTTTTAAGGGGGGAAAATCATCGAATGACTGCTCCCGCCTGGGTGAGGCGGAAGGGAGTGTCAGACTCTTACTGACTAAAAACCACCCCGTTCCTTCTCCTGCACGTCGAGCCGGAGCCCCGGTTACCCGTTAGGTTCTCCGCGACTCCGAATCGGCATCGGCCCTATTGGGCCCCATCTGTGGTGGTCTGATGGCTCTTTGAGGCGCGCGCGGAACGCGACGCGCCGTACGCTCGGGTCTGTTTCTGGTCGGACGGGGAGCCACCCATGCTCGCCGTCCGCAGGCCCGCGCTTACGGTGGCCGGAGATCGTCCCGCGATCCCCGACGCCCGGTGTGTCCTTCGCGATGGCTGGGTTGCGAGGAGGCAGCGCTTCGCTGCCTCACGCGTCCCGCCTCCTCCTTAGCTAGCATGACTGCTTCGCAAAAGGAGGAGACGGCATCCCAGTCCCCCTCGCTCCGCATCATGGCCTGCACTAGGCCCGGACGCGAGAGGTCGCCATCGCCGATCACTTCCCTGAGGGCACGGCGGTGCTCAGCCCACGCAGGGCATTCCGCTACGGTGTGTTCCACCGTGTCCTCAGGGCGGTCCTCGCAGTGATGACACCCGGGCGTTTCCTCCCGCCCCATCAGACACAGGTACCTCCCGAAACTTCCATGTCCGGTGAGGACCTGCGTCAGGCGGTAGGTGAGGACGCCGTAGCGTCTCTCAAGCCACTCCTCAAAGAGGGGACTTACCGCTGCAATGGCAGCGAGCCCAGCCCTCGGTTGCGACAGTCGTTGCTGCCATTCCGCCATGAGATCGCGCCGGAGCTCATCCCGCCACGCACTTATCTGGCGCGGCAGCGGAGTTTCGCCCCGGCGACGTGCCTCCGCGCGCATGTTATACACGCGCGCGAGCACCTTCGCCTCCAGATCCCACGGCGGTAATCCGGCAAGGAGGTTCGCCGACTCCCCAGCGATCGTGCGGTATCCGCGGATCATTCGGATCGCCATGACCCTCTGTGACTTGAGCAGCGTCCGAGCAGGACGCCGCAACAAGTTCGGCGCCCAAACAGGGGCGCCGTAGAGGGCCATGGACCGCACGACCCCGGCGTATAACCTCCGGCAGGAGGCGTTTGGCCCCCCGAGGTTGGGGAGGATGCGTTTGAACGCAGCCCCCGTCCTCTCCAACTTTGGAGCCAAACGTCGGAAATGCTCTATGAAGTTCCACCGACTGTCGAGGACGAGTCCTAGGTACTTCATCGCCGTCTCGACGCCGATGGTAACCCCTCCCGCCGTTATTTGGGACCCACCCGGAGGTGGCGCGTTCCCGCGGCCATGAAAACACATGGCCTCGGACTTGTGGAGCGCCACCTCGAGTCCCAACTGCCGGATTCTTTCAACGACTGTCGCAACCGCTGTCGCCATTAAGTCGGCCGCCGCCTGGTGCGACCTCCCGTGCGCTAGCACCAGCGTGTCGTCGGCGTAGCATATTGTGCTAACGCCGTTCGGGAGGTCGGTGCGCAGCACCCAGTCATAGCCGATGTTCCACAGGAGCGGCCCCAGAACCGAACCCTGTGGAACACCGCGTGACATCTCTCGCCGGTTCCACTCGCCCCGGTGACCGGGGTAGCTGACGGACCTGTCCGTCAGGTAAGCCTCGATTACACGACGGAGGTAGGTAGGCACCCGATGATATCGGAGTGCCTCCAAGATGCAGCTCCAGGGCAGGGAGTTGAAGGCGTTGGCGATGTCCAGAGACACCGCCACTACGACCTTACCCCTGGACACTGCAGTCCCCGTCGTGAGGTCTCTAACGCGCATGATGGCGTCCACCGTGGAGCGCCCTCTGCGGAAGCCGAACTGGCCGTCCGACAAGTCCGGCCCAATGTCCGTCAGGTGCGCGACGAGGCGGTTCGAAATGATTCTTTCGAAGACTTTCCCCACCTCGTCGAGCAGCACTATGGGCCGGTACGCGGACGGAGAGTCCGCAGGGCGCCCCGTCTTCCGCACGAGGACCAGTTTGCCCGCTTTCCAGAGAAGCGGGAACTGGCCTCTCTCCAGACATGCGCTGTAGAGACCAATCAATCGAGGCCCGAGAGCCTCTGAGGCCAGGACCCATGCCTTGCCATGCAGGCCGTCGGGTCCTGGGGCGGTGTTCTTGGCGCCCATCCGGCGCACCGCCGCTCTCAATTCTGCCTCGGTCACCTCTGGGACGATGTCATCGTCGTCGTCGCTGTAGCCCGCGTCGGGCACCGCAGGGGGCGGAGTCATATACGGAGGGGTGAAGCCCCTCCACAGTCGGGGGAACAGGGCGCCAATCACCTCCTCCAAGACTTCTGGCCGGAGACTCTGAGTGAGCGGGGGAGCCCAAGCACGGAGCTTGTCGCGTACCATCAGGTACGGGCGTCCCCACGGGTCTCTATTCAGAGTCCCCAGCATCTCTCGGCGGGCCTCCTCCTTGGCCCGCAATATCTCCGCCTTGAGGAGGGCCTTCGCCGCCCTGTATCCCTCGTATAACTCCGCCTCTCTCGCCTCCGCATTAGGAGGACGGATACGGCGCCTGCGGTGCCTAGTGTACTGGCGTCGCGCAGTAGTGCACGCCTTGCGCAGAGCCGCCAGCTCTTGCGACCACCAGTACACCTGGCGCTTCTGTTGCCTCGACCGGATCCGGGGCATCGCCACGTCACAGATCCTGGACATGGCGTCCTGGAGCCACTTGGCCTCATCGTCAACGTCGGCAGGCCTGACCGGTGGTATCACCCAGGCCTGCACGATGGCGGCTTCCAGGAGCAGCTCCCGGTCCAGCTGTTTCAGCGCCCAACGCGGGCCACATGGGGCCTGTCTGACCGGCGGGTCTGCGGACTCGGCGGAGACGTCGAACCGGATATACCGGTGGTCGGAGTACGTCTCCACCTCCTCCATGACGCGCCAGCCAACAATACGCGGTGACAGAGCAGGGCTGGCGAACGAATGTCCACCACCGACTCGCCCTGCATCCGCACACACGTGGGGACAGAACCCCGGTTCAGGACGACTAGGCCTGTCTCAAGGGCCCAGTCTTCCACCATCCTACCCCGGACGTCGGTGAACCGGGAACCCCAAGCCAAGTTTTTGGCGTTGAAGTCCCCGAGGACGAGCACGGGGAGGGAACGGAACCCGACGACGACAGTGACCAACTCCCTCAAGGAGTTGTGGAACTCGGCGAGAGTTCGGTTCGGAGAGAAGTACACGCCCACCACAGCGAGCTCTCCGAACCGTGCTGCGACACAACCCCGGCCTCTTTGAGCAGCCTCAAGAGTCGGGGTACCGGCGGCGGCCGACGAGATGATGGTCACCGAGCCGTCCAGGTCCGCCACCCAGTGATCCCTGGGCAGGACAAAGTACGGCTCGGAGACCACGGCGACATTGATCGACCACTGCGCCATGCTCTGGAGCAGGAGATCCTGAGCAGCGGCGCAGTGGTTGATGTTCGCCTGGAGGAGGCGGAATGGGCCATTATTGGCAGTCCATTCCGATCTCCTCAGTGGCGGCAGCGGCGACTGCGGTGGCAGTGGCGGCGGCGGCGGCGGAAACGGCAGGGGCGGCGGAGGGCCTACCTTTGCCCTTTTTGGCAGGAGGGGAGCAGCCCTTGCTCCCGACCCGGTGATTGGCCGGCTTGCCAGCCGCCGCACATGCGTTGCAGTGCAGCGGGGCGTTGCACGAGCCGGCCTTGTGACCGGGCCGACCGCAGCGGAAGCAACAGTCGCTGCGGTCCACCTCCGAGGTGCATTTGACACTCACGTGCTCCCCCACGTGACAGCGGTAGCACCTCAGAGGCCGGGTCTCGAGCAGCTTGACCTGCGCCGAGACCCATCCCACCAAGAGCCTTTTGCCCTCCTTCAGTTTTGGCCGCTGTGACGGGGCAGCCACCACCGTGCGCAGCCCCGAGTTGTCCGGACGTATGGTGCCCCCCTGACTGGTCAGCAGGGCACCCTCCCGTCCTGGCCACAGCGGCCACCACCTCACTCTCCGTGACGGAGTCGTCCAGGCCCAAATCCTGACATCCAGGCATTTGGTGGGCCTGGACACGGGGCCTCGTCCGCACCGAGGCACGCCCTAAGCCTCTCGGCCAGGGCGTCGGCCGATGGGCCGCTGGTCGCGCCGGGGACCTCCAAAAGACGGGCTCCGGTAGCGGTCACCTTGACCGCGAACCCGTCCGGGGCCCCGAACTCCGCAGGAGTACCGCCCCCTTAATTTGGCGAGGACGTCGCCATATGTGACGCCCCTATTGACCGCCTCGGGCTGTAGTGTAACCACAGCCGCGGTCTTAGGGGCGAGGAGCAAGGCAGCAGCGCGTTTCTCCCTGCGCTGCTGCTGCCGTCGCTGCCGCTGCGCCTTTTTGCGGCGCTTCCGGCCCTCCTTGGCGACTCTCCTCGCCTCGCCGGCGATTTGCCACCCGCCGCCGTCCTCTGCGGGGCGGGTTCCGCCGCCGCCGCCGCAACTCCAGCCTGCCGGCCGGAGTGCCCCTCCTCTTTTTGCGCCCAGCGGGCGCAGGCGCAGGCGCCGTCGGCGCAGCGGGGTCTGCGCCGGCGGGGGCGCCGAGGCCCTCGCTGGGGCAGCCGGTCGCGCCTTTGCCGGCGGTTGGGAGCTGCGGCTAGCCTGACCCGAGGTCGAAGGCTTGGCCGCAGCGGCCGCGTACGACCGCGGGACCGCGGGGGCGACCTGACTCGTCGCGAGCGGGGGGCGCAAGAGCCTGCCCTCCAGCACGTCGAAACGTCGCTGGAAGGCAGCCATCTCCGCCCGCAGCAGTCCGACTACGTCGGCCTCCGCCGGGGGCTGGGGGCGACTGCCGCGAGCAGCGGCGAGCTCGGCCCTGGCCGTCCGCAGCTCGGCCTCCAGAGCCGCATTGGAGGCCGCCAAGCGCGCCAGCTCTCGCCGCATCTCGGCCAGCTCGGAGCGCACTTTCCCGCAGTGGGCACCGCACTGCTCCAAGGCCGCCTCCGTATGTGGCCGCCGCCGCCTGAGGAGGCGGAGCCTAACCGGCTGGGATTTCCCCATCGCCAGCTTGTAGAGCTCCGCCGTAATGGCCTGTTGGAGGCCCCCGGAGCAGCTCTCGCTCTCAGAGCCGCGCTCGCCCTCCGACATCTCCACGCCGGACATCTCGGCCGCAGAGGACTCCGAACGGGCAGCGCTGAGAGAGCCCTGCCCTCCGCGGCCAGCTGCTCGGCTGACTCCGCGCAGGCAGCTGGTGCCGGTTTCCGGCGACCGCTGCCCTTGCCGCCCCTACCCCGCGCTGCCGTGGGGACCTTGGGGGGAGGCGCCTCCTGAGCGCCGGAGGACGGGGACAAACTGTCCTCCTCCAGCCTGGGGCGTTTGAACGTCCCCGTCGCGCGGCGGCGTGAGCCTTTCGAGCTCACGCTCAGCCGCTCCGCCAATGTTGTGTCGGACTCTGAGTCCGACCCCCTCCGACTAGACTCCCGTGTGTGGGGCCTGCTGGACGAGTCCAGCGCCTCACCACGAGTCCCGGAGCCACTTGGGCTCCCTTCTCCTGCTACTGCAGGCGAGCCAAGCTCACCCGCACTCTCCTCCTCCGGTTGTGTGGTTTTTTTGTTTTCTCCATAAAGTTCCCACGAGTATGGGGGAAATATTCGGTCCACCCAGGCAGTGCCCCCTGTACCTGGGTAAGTGTTAATTTGTTCCCAACTAGAGGTTCCACTGGTCCCCTAGCTGGGGGTGCGCTCGCGACTGACACTACTCCTCAGCCATGCATACTCTCGCCGCGCACCAGAACTTAGTATTGGAGGAATTTTTTATAGAGGTTATCTTCCTCGCGGTCCGGGCGACCAAGCCAAGACCCTCGTCCCGTTCAGAGTCACAAAACATGACCGTGATCTCCTTACGGATTACGATATCGACGGCTGCAATCGGGGACAGCTTGTGTCCCGATGCTGCTCGCTGGCAGGGTGAGTGCACAACGAGCACCGCCTTTGCCTCTCCGCCACGCTCTCTGCTATGTCCAGAGAGACGGGCGGAGAAACACCCCTCGGAAGCGCGGGCTATGAGCCTCCGCACACAGCCCGCCGCCTCCAGAACCCTATCGGGTTCGCCCGCCCAGTCCAGAAGTCTGCTGCGGGCGACAGTCACTCCAACCCTATCACCCCCGCTAGGGAGACTGTCGCCCGCACCCAGGGTGCACCACGGGGAGGTCTTCTGGCACCGCACCCCAACATGAGCCTCTAGCATGGCTTGAAACTAGTCGAGTTCCTCGTCAAATTCTTGCGTGAGTAAGCCGAAAACAGAATAATTTATTTAGTATGTCTCACGAAGGTTACAATACAAATAAAGATATACCTAATACATTAATATTTCTGTGACCAGCCCCTTTACTAAATAACAGGCAAAAATCTCTGTTTAGATTATGTAAATAAATGCCAATTTCGAATGCAAAATAGACATAAGTACACACTTTGCACATTGATCGAGAGTTCATACAAAATTCATATCTGAGAGTAACTTTACTTTGATTTCCAAAGTGGGACGCAAACATCTAATTATTATATGTTTTGATGTGTAGCTATAAATTTTAGTATTACCTAAAGGTAAATACACAACGCACACATTATTATATCTTGTCCATGTAAAGGGGAGCAGTTTTTAACATAGCGTTTTGTCTTTTTATCTTCGATGGGGTATAACATAATATCACGCCTTTTATCCCCAAAGGGGTAGACAGAGGTGCATATTACGGCACTTAATGCTACTGTAAAATGTAACACCCACTTTTCACTATTTATGTTATGAGTTCCATGTAATAGGGGGTGAGTCTATTGCCACATACCGGACACAATTCAAGTTCACAATTCAAGACAAGTCGCACTTGCGACCAATCAGCCAACAAGGTGCATTACATTTCATTAATGATAATAAAAAGTGTCACCTTTATTATTTACAACAATTGACTCGAAGATTAACTCTACTATCCTTCACTTGGCAGTTGTTCTTGTGAACAATAGACCTTTTTTTTAACGTGTGGAAATCCTCATCAATATCCTTTGTCTAGACGCTGCGGAGAACCTAACGGGTTACCGGGGCTCCGGCTCGAAGTGCAGGAGTAGGAACGGGGTGGTTTTTAGTCAGTAATCGTCTGACACTCCCTCCCGCCTCACCCAGGCGGGAGAAGTCATTCGATGATTTTCCCCCCTTAAAATAAAACCCTTTGTCTAGACAATGAGCGTCAAACAACAGGTTATGTCGAACTCTTACCGACTAAAACTACACACTCAATCCCAGAAAACAATGAGAGAGTCACTGGGTACTCGAATGAACGAACTCACCTGCGGTGGCCAATAGACCTACCAACTACTGAGGCAGTTAGGTATTAATACTATAGTAGTATTTTCTAAATGACTAAAAAGTATCTTCAAGAAATCTATCAGATACTGAAAATTTCTGTTAATATTCTATTTTAAAATAAAACTTAGGTACTTTATTAATGTAGTCTCCAAAATATCTCAATTCCACTAAATTCCCCGTAGACGTAAATAAACTAAGTGAAATCGAATGAAATTTGCCTAACTTTTGGCTCGGATAAATACCTTGTTTTTCTTAGGAAATTTATTAAAAGCAATTTGGGTGATGCCTTAGTCTAAAATTGTTTATAAATAGTGAGCCTAAATGAATTTGAATATGAAATAATACCTTTCCTCTTTCCATTATTTTGATAACAGCTTTGTAAAAAAGTAGTTTAGCTTTATCTTCTAACTGTTCTGTGCCTTTAGCCAAACGTCACTTTAGCGCTTGTCTACCGAGAGAGTAGAAAACTAAATGTATGGGGATGACCACAACGTCAAAATTTACATCAATTCCACATAATTTGGATTTCTGCTCTACAAGTACTTAAACAAGTGCTAAATGGCATTTGGCTACAGCTGCCAGACCATGCTATGGTCACCCAGACTCATTTCGGATGGCTGCGGAGAAGCGCAAGGAGATAACGTGGCTGCGGTTCGAAGTAGAACTAGGAACGGAGTGGTTTCTAAACAGTAAGAGTCTGACAATACCTTATCCCCTTGCCGCAATCCCATTTTTGCCCGTTATAAAGGACCAATAAGAGTAAGTTTAGTGCGGGAAAGCCATGCTATAGCACGAACGGGCCGTCTCGACCGGAGTAATACCACGGCCTCACAGAAAACCGATGTGACACAACGTGAAACGTGTGAGGTAGGTTACCGAAGGCCTTACCTTCCCCCCACCTTTTCCCAATCCCTGAATCCCCAACAATCCTCAAATTCCTAATCCCAAAAGGCCGGTAACGCACTTGTAACGCCTCTGGTGTTTCAGGTGTCCATGGGCGACGCCGATGCTTACCATCAGGTGATCCGTCTGCTCATTTATCGGCTTATACAATAAAAAACCCATTTAAAGCATAAATCAGACAATTGTATTATAGAAATGGGTGGACCAACCTGGGAACTAAAATCAAGACAACTTTTATAAGACAGAAGTTTCTAATTCATCTAAAGAAGTAATAGAAAACTTATTCACATAATTTTCCCGTTTCCTGGTTACCCAAAACGGTTCAAATGAAGGAAAAAGATAAATGAAAATTCTGTAGATTTTTTAAAATAATTCTCTTAAGTACGGAGTCAACAGGACTAAAACGTTTAATAGATAATTAATTAACTTTTGGGTACCGGCCAAAGCCGCCCTTATCCGGGATTCGGGATATAACATTTGTCATTAACATCCCTTACATTTACTGTCTTTTCCAAGTTGTCCTTTCTTCCATTTATGTAACAATTTGGGAAATTCCTCTCTTTCCTATTTCATTGTAATGTGCTATAAGTATCATGATTCAAATGACATACCAATACTGGATCCGTAAGAGTAAATAATGGAGTCGCCTAATTACATAACATAACTTCACGCTTTTTATCCCCGTAGGCAGAGGTGCACATTATGGCACTTAATGCCATTGTACAATGTAACACCCAGTTTTGACAATGTTATGGGTCCCATATACCGGGTCCACATACCAGGGACATTTCCAGACTCAGTGATGAGAATTTTGACATAGATAGGACAATACTAAGTGTTAATTTAATGCCTTTTCTGATAAAAATAAACTGTTATAATATTAACAAAGAGTAATCAATCGCTTCATCATTAGACAGAGAGCAAACGCGAGTCCTTGCAACAATAACTAGACCCACCGGTTTCTCTACGCGTCAGTGCAATCACTAATTAAAAAAAACAAAGACATTATAAGCGAAAACAATGAAGATAATAATTGAGATTATTTAATTTACATAACCATTATGGACATAGTTATCTTATTTAGTACTTTTTGTAATTTTAAACAAGGCAGTCGTATCCTACCAGACGTCATGTCTTTTAAAGATAAAGTTGTTATAGTAACCGGATCTGGGTCTGGTATGGGAGCAGCGACAGCGCTGCTCTTTGCTGAAGAAGGAGCTCACGTTGTAATAGTGGATTTCAGTGAAGAAAGAGCTAATAATACTGCAGAAGAATGTAAGAAACATGGAAACAAAGTCCTTGTCATTGTTGCTGACGTCTCCAAAAAAGAAGACGATGCGAGAATAATTAATAACGCTATCGATGAGTTTGGAAGAATTGACGTTTTAGTTAACAACGCTGGAACTGGGAAGGTAGGACGAATCATGGATGGAACCATAATAGAAACATTCGATGAAGTAATGAATACCAATCTCAGATCTGTGGTGGTATTAACAAGCCTGGCTGCTCCTCATTTGGCGAAAACCAAAGGCTGCGTGGTAAATACGTCAAGTATATTCAGCACTGCCTTAAGGCATGGTACCATTTTCCCATCTTACTGTGCTTCTAAAGCAGGAGTTGATACTTTTACTCGTGTTGCTGCCTTGGAGCTTGCTTCATCAGGAGTGAGGGTCAATGCCGTCAACCCTGGACCGGTTTACACAAATCTTCTCATCCATAATGGACTACCTGGCACTTGGGAAGAATATGCACAATTTACTGCTTTAAAGAAAGGTTCAGATCCCAAAGAGGTTGGTAATCTCATTTTGTATTTGGCCAGTGATAAGGCTAAGAGTATTACTGGTGTTTGCTATGAAATTGATAATGGAATGAACCTTGTATAGGACAGGACGTTAATGATTATCTACCGTTTGTTCATATTTTATTGTTGTTTTGTTAACTGTTTTTAGAATGATAACATTTATTATGTGCAATATTTCTTGAATTTGGGAATGGGTTAAGCTAGATTTTGTTAATTATAGTTTTATTATGGTTTTGTTTATTTTTTTTCTATCATCTACTTATCAGGTATATTTGTAATTAGATCAATAAAAGTTACAGCAAGGTGTTGTATTGATTTATATTCCTTTTTAAGTAGAATACTATATAGGGTTATTGGTTTTAACTTAAGACCTAAGTTTAAGCTGATTTTAAAGTTCAGTGGACAGCAGAACTTTGACTGTTCGAACTATTTGGTGAGAAGCAAGACACTACTACTATAATAAGCTTAAAGTAGCTCACTTCGGGCAGGATTCCTTTAGAAATTGGCTTGGGACCTATTTATAAAGGATATTAGGATGTTTTATGTGCTCCTTTTAATAGAAAACGGGTTTATAGACATACGTAACATATACCAGGCGTGTTTGGAGACAGTAAGTTAATGTTGTTTTAAAAATATTTAAATATTGGTACGATCTGGAAATTAACATGCTATTTTGGCTTGGATAATAACTCCAAAGACTTTTGCTGACCAGTCACACTTATTGTCATACGAAGATTCACGCAATTAGATACTTATGTTGCAGGCAACTGTAATTTGCAATTATGCACGAAGCGCGGCAAGAATAATAGCATAGTTATATGTTTATACTGTGATAATAGTGGTTACAAAATTTTTTTTAATGTTAAAATTTTTGGATTGTAACACCGTCCACGCCTTGCTCGAGCGGACTCCGCGCTCGCTCCAACAGTCACTATTAAAAATATATATTATCTATGGTCGCCACCGAAACGTAAAGCGAGTGAGCGTGTTAAAAATGCTCAGACTTCCCGCCAAGTTTCTCAGTTGCTTAAATTCATTGTGACCAACATCCAGCTCTGTTCTGTTCTACATACGTGGTTACATTAAACTAAAATACTCATGTAGGCACACAAATAAACATGAAATCAGTTAAACTGTTTCAGAGTTGGACAAAGTACGGCTTAATTGTCCTTATTAATTAATTACCCAAGGGTAATCCGAGGGTATTCAGTGACATAAATTGTTTAAGTGGTTTTAATGTCATTCATTGTTTGTTTGTTTGTTTTTGTTTATTGTCGACACTGACTTTCACTTTTAATTAATGATTTTATCGCAATTTAGACTTTAGTCCTTTGAAATACAGATGCTTTGCAATGGAGATTACTTTTGATTTGCGTTCGTGAATAATTTATTGTTCGTTTATTTATCGATTAAGGTTATGGCATTAAAACTTCATATTTTATAATCGATTAGAAATGAATGGCTTAAATAAATATTTATTTAGATTGTTAGTAGGACAATGCTATTATTATTATTTTTGAACAGACAAACTGTGGCATATTTTATAATATTTCTAAAATGTGCATTGGATGCAAGAACTTTGAAGGTTATTTTAATAAACCTAAAAATTTTAATTATTTTATCATTAACTCGCGCAGAATTTCATGGAAGCTAATATCGTCTTTATTATCAACTTCGTAGAACCAATAATTCTGTATCCAACACAAATTTCAAATTTCAATTAACTTATTTAAATAAGGAACTTAAATTAATAACTACAAACTACAAATTGTAAACAAATCGGCCACAAACAAAACGTTCGAATGCGTTCGATTAATTTCAAATTTCGAATTCTGGAACCGCAATTTGATATCGGCACGTTCGTGTTATGGCGAATTTACCACAATTGATGCGTTCACTTACCGTGAATCCGATACCGACGGTTGCTGAGAAGTTGCCAGCTTGAAATTTTCCAGTCTCGAACTGGACTAACAAAGAGGTTTTACCCACTCCACTGTCACCCAACAGGATCGTCTGTGAATAGAAAGCGAGTGATAATTGTTTTGGAGTCGAGTTCGGATAATTGGTGGGTGATGCATCTCGGTTGGACGCTGAGAGGGTTTTAATGAAAATTGATGGCAGGCACCCTGTGTCTGTATTGAATTGGATGGAGCTATATTTGTTCCTTGCAAATTTTATGTTTACTTTAAATTAGGAAACTACTTCTTTTTGTTTTATGACAAAATATAAAAAAAAACACGCATGATAATAAAAAGATTTAAAAAAATGTTTTATATCTTCTAATTGATTTACTTTTAACTCGTTTTTTACCTGCCACGTGCGCCTGATAGACGAGTACCTATTAATTATTAAAAAAAATCGAAATTAATCTAACTCTTCAGTCTCATAGTAGGTGTTATACATCCTACAAAACATAAAAATATATAATATTAACAATAACACTTTACGCACGGCTTCAAGTTTTACTGTTCTCCATTGTTAAGAGGAAAAATAAAAGCTAAGCGAAGTCAATAATTCTACAGATAATATAAAAACACGTTTCCAAATACACAATAACATCGTTTTCAATAACTTCCACATAACAAACATCAAAAGCTTATGAAGTCATATTTTCTTTCGCTTATTTTTTCTTATGAAAATAAACTGAAAGCGGAAAAGTTATATATTATATTTTACTCTTTATTATTGTTTCCTGAAATATATTTCAAATGTATACAGGGAGATATATAAATGCTTATAACCCCTGACGGGTAGACAGGAGTGCAATCCCAGGCGGTAATCTTATTTGTAGCTGACAAAAGTCTATAGTAAAATCCATTCTACATCGTATATACATCTCTGTAGTCTTGTAACGATTTATAGACAAAACTTACGAATCATATAATGATAGAGAAACAAAACAAAATTAAATATACATTTGAATTTCTAATATTAGTTTGAATGAGGATTCTTAAACATGAAGTTGTAGGTTCGATCTCCATGATTGAAATACAATTTTCTCACACAATCGAACCAACAAAACTATGTAGCTAGAGAATTGTATTGTAAACACGATTGAAAAAGAGTTACTTATGGAGTTTCTTGCTCGTTCTTCTCCATAGGAATCTACACCTCGGAATGACCAACTAGCTTCACTTCTAAATTTTTGTTGTTGACGTTCAAAAGTGCATTCCTGGTCTAATTGAAATAAATGATTTTGACTTTGAAAAATATAGTGCTTTTTCTACCCGACTGTTTTTAACCAACTCCAATCGTACTCAATCAGGGGTCCTTGATCAATATTAATTTCTGGAAACGATCGCAGCAATCAATTAAACAGCTACCTTAAACATTTTCCAATATTTTCTTGTTAGCAACTTCTCAATAAACTGGCAATATTTCCCGACAATTCTTTTCTGCTTTTGTTTAGAAAAAGTACTTAATTAATCGCAACGTTTTAATTAACCGAACTCCTTGTTAGTTAAAAGTTTGAAAGAAAAAATTCTTAGCGTAAAGTATTTTATTGTTGAGAGGAAATTAAAAAGAATGTATTTCTATTTGAAATATTTTTTTGTTTGTTAAACGTAGCGTTTTTGAATGGTAACTTTTTTTTAAGATGAGGACATCATCCTATGACTTCTCCCGCCTTGGGTTAGGCGAGAGGGAGTGTCAGACTCTTACTGACTAAAAACTACCACGTTCCTACTCTTGTTCTTCGAGCCGGAGCCTTAGTAACCCGTTAGGCCTCCTGGGGCTCCGTATGGAATGGTAACTTCGGTTTTATAATTAGAAGGTATAAACACGTTACGCCCTGGCCTTCCGCGAAGGGAATGAGCAAATATTAACTTATATCCCAATAAACTAATTTTCGCCAGTTATTATTCTTATCTTATACTATTGTATAAAGCGGAAGAGTTTGTATTTTGTTTATTTGTTTGAACGCGCTAATCTCCGTAACTACAAGTCTGATTTGAATAATTCTTTTTGTGTTGGATAGCGCATTTATCGAGGATGGCTATAGGCTAAAACTAAAACACCGAGCTGCGACCAATAGGAGCTGAGCAGAGCGTGTGAAACCGCGCGAAAGTAGCTAGTTTATGAGATAGAGGCAACAAGCAGATTCGCTTACGTTCTAATGTTCTCTTAATGGTCAGAAATTAGTTAGCAACATACCAAATTGAGAAATGCTATAAATAAATCGGTACGCTTACTCCTAAAACATGGGATGAAAATGCTTCCTCATCAATGATCTCGTTAACATAATCAATACGAATAATTTACACGCCTTATTCATGTGTGACTTGCAGCTTGGGAGCTATAAATGACCTATATTACTCGTAGTTTTACGTACCAACTTCCAATGAAGAGCCGATCTCATGGTTAACAGAATCCAATCCGAGCCTATCAGCTTAGTACCAGCACCACATATTGATGAAGTATTCCAAAGGTCCCTCAAAGGACGGACAAGGTTATCAAAGCTCTTTGCTACCGTTCACAATGTAACGTAATAACTGACCAACAGCTGCTCATAAAGGTATACTAAAATGACAAAATTCGTCAATGGATTTTGAACTTACTTACTAGAAATTTAAGGTTGAAAATATGGTTTGGGAGGTGGGGGTAGGTTGATAAGCCGGTACTTGTATATGGTAGCGTAATAACTGACCAACAGCTGCTCATAAAGGTATACTAAAATGGCGAAATTCGTCAATGGATTTTGAACTTTCTTACTAGAAGATTAAGGTTGAAAATATGGTTTGGCAGGTGGGGGTAGGTTGATAAGCCGGTACTTGTATATGGTAGCTTTGTCTATAGGCTCGTTGCTAGCTATGAAAGGTTTCGTTCAACAAAGCAGATTAATTCATAAAGGGTTTATTTATAGTGGATGCTCTATTTTTACCTTTGTGCCTTTATAAAACACTGGTTTTAAAATAAAACGCTTCAAACTATGGACAGGTAGAAACCTGGTTTGTTGTAGAAATAGAACTTTTTGGTGTTTCTTTTTAGGAACAATAGAGTCTGGAATTGTGCCCGGTATATGGCAATAGGCTCACCCCCTATTAGAAAGAA
The DNA here is from genome assembly GCA_902850265.1 of Spodoptera littoralis. Classification (NCBI taxonomy): domain Eukaryota; kingdom Metazoa; phylum Arthropoda; class Insecta; order Lepidoptera; family Noctuidae; genus Spodoptera; species Spodoptera littoralis. The sequence goes on along the minus strand of LR824538.2, from coordinate 10,697,837 downwards.
AGAAAGAAGAAAGAAAAATAATTTATTTGGTACAACACCAGGTACAAACACAATACAATAAATACAATGCAAACAAAAATTAGGAGTGAAATAAAAAATTAAAAAAAAACAAAAATAGGTGTAGGTATATACAAAAATTTAAAAGTCAAATATACCAACAATAATAATCATGTGCCCGACAGCTGCACCAAAAAAGGTCCTATTACATAGGACTCATAATAAATAGTGAATTGTTGGTGTTACATTAAATGCCTTAATGTGCACCTCTGCCTTCTGGGAGAAAAGGCGTGATGTATAATGATGTTATGTATATGAATACATAACTTTTGTCTAAAAGTATCCATTAGATAAGATATTAGTTTCGAAATTTCCAATTTCTATCTCGTCAGCTGAAAACTTGTAAGCGATCAAGGGCTTAATATTTTTTGTGATTGGAAACATAATTATTATGTATTCGGCTTACATAAGTAATTATTTGACGAGCAACTCGACTAGTTTCAAGCTATGCTAAAGGCTTATATATAATACTAGCGGACCCAACAGACGTTGTCCTGCATATCCATTTGAATGTATAAACAAAAATTCATTCAAATTAGTTCAGCTGTTTAGGATAAATAACCTAAACATCGACTGCAGCGCCATCTGCCGGGCTGATTTGTGAATCTAAACCATTTCCAGATCCCCTTGAACACACACAAAAAATTTCATCAAAATCAGTCCAGTCGTTTGAGAGAAGTTCACAGTGACATACACACTCACAGAAGAATTATATATATAAAGATATAATAGGCTTATATTCATGAGCAGACTGTCGCGCTGCTATTGGAGTATAATGATAATATCGAATAAATACGTGAGTAAGTCGAAAAATATAAAAAATAATTTTATGAGTCTCACGAAAGTTTTAGTGATTGGAAACTTCATAAATAAATTTACTCCCACGGACCCACCGATTGTGGAATGAACTCCCTGCCGTGGTTTTCACAGTAGGCTTCAACATGGGTTTCTTCAAGAGGGGAGTGAATAGGTTTCTTAAGGATCGGCAAGACGCATGTAATGCCCCAAGTGTTGCAGGCGTACTTACATAGGTCACGGTAACCGCTTACCATCAGGTGGGCCGTGTGCATTTCAGCCATCGTCATTCATCATCAACAGCCGGAAGACGTCCACTGCTGACAAAGACCTCCCCCTTAGCCCTCCACGGCGAACGACAACTCGCCAACCGCATCCACTGGCTCCCCGCAACTCTGGCGATGTCGTCGGTCCACCTAGCGGGAGGCCTGCCCACGCTTCGTCGGGGGTGGTAGCGGTTCATCTGCCGGGGATTCTTAGCACCCCCTGCTCCGCCGTTACCGGATCCGCTACCTAGATCAGGAATAGCGGAGCTGCTGGGGACTGGGGGCCGTGTATTTAAGTTGCCGTTCATAGTGAGGGGGGAGGGTTGCCATAATCCCCACGCTTGGCAGGCGGCTTGGGGATCGCAGTTAGGTTACCGATATATTTATGGAATGCTGCAGCCCATTCCTCGGTGTCTGGTTGCAGTTTTAGGACGTAGCCGGGTCCATCGTCGTGGTATAAAAAAAATACCACAATAATATTTTGTTCGACAAGACAAGTAAACCGAAATTCTTTTCTCGACCTTTCTGCTTGTGATTATTCCACCAACAAAGCACTCTGATAAATAAAAAATTATAAAAAAATCAAAACAATACACTTGCTACTCCACTAGCTGTATTGTATACTTCAATTAATTTGTATGCTGAGCCAACAAGATTAGCAGACAATAGGTCTAGTGAGGCTCCACCGAGACAAAGACTACACCGAGTGTGTGTAGCATATACCTCTATTATAATTATATAACAAGAAATTAAAAGATATAGTATACTTTTTATATGGTAACGAGATTAAAATGTGGATGAAAAGTGAAGACAGAGAAATCTAGTTGAAATAATAATGTTAAAGAGGTAGATAATGCGAAAATGAATCCGTTTTTTACATCTATATGCCATAATAAATAAACTAATTGCGATAAATTTTGATTTAAAGATAAATGAACACTTGTAGACGAGTTTTTTTGACATCACTTTAAGTGTTTAGGTAGGCGTTTTGATTTCAAATCAACAGCCTATAAATGCACACTGCTGAGCAAAACCTCTTCTCACACGGAGAAGGTTTGCGCATTAACTCGTCGAGTACCGGTTTTATAGACACAATTAAAGAACAATAGGTTGCGGTCACCGGTGACCGCTTGGTGTTTGACAGTTTAATCATCACGCTTGCTCAATGCGGGTTGGCGATTTCAAACTTATAATTAGAAATTATGAGCCCAGGTTTCCTTACGATGTGTTCCTTCACCGTCAGTGCTGTCTAAATAATCTTAGAATTAATCTTATTTGTCGTTGGTTTTTTATTTAATGTTATGTAAAACATACAAATAATAATAATGGTGGTTTTTAGTCAGTAAGAGTCTGACACTCCCTCCCGCCTCACCCAGGCGGGAGCAGTCATTCGATGATTTTTCCCCCTTAAAAAATGCCAACCTTTTTGTTATTCTGCAAAATTCCGATTATATTTTATTCCGATAATATATATATTTGTGTTCATTAAACTAATGAACACAAATATATACATAATCATCAAGTTAAAACAGGTAGATGACCTAAACAAACAGAATGGCATCATACTGATGACGCTCATGACGATGATAGTCCGTCATTATCAGGACATTCAACTGCACTTATTGGAATCATGCTCGCAAGTGCTAATTTATTTATTACAAACTAGTCATAATTCATAATGATATCATCGATTCGAAGAATCGGTAAGTTAAGGTCAATTTTCGCTCGGAACAATCTATTACTTAATTGTAGATATGTTCCATACATTTTTAATTCTAGTTGCGAGCTGCATCTGTCTATTTGTAAGTGTTTGTAAACGCATTCACGAGAGTTAAGAAAATCCTGATACAAGTAACTTTTATTAAACAAAATTAACACATACATAACATCATGCACTTTATCCCCGAAGGGGTAGATGTGCACATTACGGCACTTAATGCCACTGTACACTGTAACACTCAATTTTCACTATTTATGTTATGAGTCCCATGTAATATAGGGTGAGCCTATTGCCATATACCGGGCATAATTCTAGACTCCGTGCTACTACTGAATTTTTTTTAAAAAACTCAGTTATACTTTGCGCGACCCTGGAATCGTAACCAAAACCCCTTGACCGGCAGTCGCACTCGCGACCACTTGGCCAACGAGGCAGTCAGGCCAATTTGTGGTCAGGCAGTCAGGTCACACAGGGTTGCCCCGTTGCACGGCAGCTGGCTGCCCAGCCACCGTATCAACCATGCAGTCAAAATCTTATCTTATACTATTATATAAAGCGGAAGAGTTTGTTTTTTGTTTGTTTGTTTGAACGCGCTAATCTCCGTAACTACAAGTCTGATTTAAATAATTCCTTTTGTTTTGGATAGTGCATTTATCGAGGATGGCTATAGACTGCAAAACATTACGCTACGACCAATAGGAGCTAAGCAGAGCGTGTGAAACCGCGCGGAAGTAGCTAGTTATTAATAAAATTGTAAGAAATGGACGTATTTTAGTACAAGTAGGCGTATCTATCACTACAGTTACAGACCAGTATCATACCTTATGTATAATCACATCATCATCGTCTTGTGTTCGGGAAGGGGTGACAGCAGGGGGGTGGTAGTCCCTGTACCCAGTGGGGGAGGGGGTGCTTCGTTGTGCGGACTGCGCAGGCGCACGCAGCGTGTCGTCTTCAAACACGTCGTCACTCATACTGTCGTCTGTCGCCATTTGCTGTAACAAAACAAAATGGCGGACTGAGAAAAATGTTACCATACTCCTTATGTTTAACATTGTTAATTTTACAATATATAAAATATTATTTACATAACATCGTGTTGGTTTTAAGTGATTTCTTTAATTGGGGTTGTATATTTGTTTTAGCTGAAAGAATAATAAAGATCCCCAATCTTTTTCTTTTCCCTTCGCTACCTAATGCTTTCTGAAAAAGTATGTTTATGAACATGTTCTTACAAGAAACAATTTTATTACAAAGGATTTCTAAGAATGGTTTAGTAGCCTGTCAGTTCAGTACCTTGCCCTCTAGGTAGGAACCTTGAGGGCACATGACATGACTGCCTAGATATGCTATGCTGTCAGAAGCTTTATCATAAGTCTGCTTCAACGCTGACAAGTTTCAAGAATTAGAGTACGTAGTAAACTTCTCATTATTAAGTACTTAAACTAAAAACAGATCAGAATGTTGTTTAACTAAAAATCGCAGGTTACTCACGTGAATATACTGAGAAAAGTTATACTAGTTTGTAGTGAGTGGGCTGCGTGACATCGCCACGACCGCGCACGCTGCTCTGCTCATAAAGATGAACCCCTCTGTGGTTCGAAACTAGTAGAGCTTTTATCAGTATATTCATGTGAGTAACCCGCGATTTTTTATTAATTTAGTATGTCTTACGATAGTTATCATTTAAACAATGTTGTTTATATAAGATTTTTTTACTTATATGAGTTACAATTTGTTCTTGGCTTAATTACTTAGCAGTATTATACGCTAGACACGTAATGGTCAGTAGAATAACCCAAACCTTAGGTGCTTTAGGCGTTTTTGCCAAATTTAACAGCTCATACATAGGACCCACTAAGGTTTTAGTCAAATTTCCGTGAGGCTTGGCGACTGGGCATCTCACAGTTGTGCAGTCTCTTTTTAAGCCTTTAGGCTTAATTCATTATGTCTTCTGCATTAATTCACCGTGGGAAGTAAAAACTATCATCTTCTTTTTCTCTTATTATAATATCTTCTGATTTATTTCGTTGCGGGAACCAAGATAGTTCCCTATTCTTACCTATTCATGTTCTTGGGACGCGCCGGACTTCGGTGTTCCGGTGTTTCCATGGTTGTATCTATTGTAGATCCTGGCTTACAGGAGTTGCAGCGGTTTTCGAAGGTTGTGGCGGGCTTGTCTCATAAAAAAGGTACCCCTACTTACTGTGCTTACTACCTACTCTGTGGTTGCCCATGATTTGTATGTTAATAAACGTCATTTCTTTTAAACAAACAAAAATCATATTCATTTTACATAAATGATATAGAACTAAGTTCTTCTATTCCCTGAAACTAGGTTCACGATAACAAAGTAGATACTCTTCAAAACATTTCAGGTAAATAACATCTTATTTAAATGCACATAAGATTCGTTTTAAAGTGCACTCTTTGACCGTTTTCCTGTGAAGCGATGTGTACAATTTCTTTAGAAAAGTTGATGCTAAAGGAATATTGTACGAGTCTAGTTTTTGCTCAAAGGTTGAAGTTTTAATGAATGTAACGTAATACAGTGTCATAAGGTTGGATATCGATTGCATTATTAACAGACACGTTTGAATTATGTGCAATACATAGTATGCAATGTGGAGTAAAATTGATCGAGCAAAAATTATTGTTTTTAAAGAAAAGTGTGGATTGAGATGATGTAATGACAAGGATTGAAAAGAGAATGCTACGCTGGTTTGGAGATGTAGAAAGGATGGATGAAAGCAAAGTAACGAAAGAAGTATACAGAGCGATGAATGATATGACTGGGGTCGTCGGTAGAGGGTGCCCCAGCCGAATATACACTGACCAGATTGGCGATGTATTAAAAACTACCCTTAACCGACGAGCATGCATGAAAAGACTGGACTGTTGAAGAAGCTAAAATTCCATAGTCTGTGCCTACCCTCATGGGAGACAGGCGATAAGTTATGTATGTATATGTGCATCCTGCTATCATTGTATTCTAGGTACATACCCTTTTTTTTAGGTACATACCTAGAATACAATTATATGAGGTAAGTATAAATCTTATTTTTCACTATATAAGGTGTAGTTTTGAAACCGTGACATTTCTCGGGGGCATGTCATAGAAGTCATAAAGGTTCAATGTAAGTAAAAGTTTCGGTTCGGTTTAAGTTCGACAGTATTTCAGAATAAGCGACAGCAATGTTTCTGTTTAGGAATAATATTAATTACGTGTTTGAGTTTGTATATGTTAAGCCGCGTTATAAAGCTAGTTACAAGACGGCGGCGTGTAAGTTAATATATAGATAATGCCCGTAATTTACAGAAAAATGAAAAATATTTACCTACATTTTTTTGATTAATTCGGACTCAGAATCGATAGCCGAGTAACCTCCTAGAAAATGACATGGCTTTAAAACAACACCTTGTATAGCTGTTGCCAATAGCCACTGGCAAAAATGAAAAACCTTATTCAAATTTTCACCATAATATTTTACATTTTTTTTTTGGTTCTCAAATTATTTTCCACGCCAACTCGTTTGATTTATTCATCAAAATTGCTGCTGATCCCCTCAAAATTTGAGAACTTCAAAAGAACATCAATGTTTGAGGTGTAATTATAAAAATATTCCTGTTTGAAGGGGGAAAAGGGAAACGTGCCGGCTATTTTTAAAATGTAAAATAAAAGTCGAATATATATAAAACATAGCTATAGTTGTTGTATTTTTGTCCGTAAAACCATGATTGGTATTTCAATTGTGGATCGTATTCTGTTAATGAAAGGTGGAGGTTTCAACGGAAATAAAGTTCAATAGACTGCCTCATCGGCCGAGTGGTCGCAAGTGCGACTGCCGGGCAAGGGGTCTCGGGTTCGATTCCCAGATCGGGCAAAGTATGACTAGGTTTTTCAAAAAAATCACAGTACTAGCACGGAGTCTGGAATTGTGCCCGGTATATGGCAATAGGCTCACCCCCTTATTACATGGGATTCATAACATAAATAGTGAAAAGTGGGTGTTACATTGTACAGTGGCATAATGTACACCTCTGCCTACCCCTTCGGGGATAAAAAGGAGTGATATTATGTTATGTAAAGTTCAATAGGTAAATTATATATTTTGGTTAGTTTTGATAAAACTCGAACAAATCCGATATAATTTTCTATTAATTTAAATGCATGTTTGCACCATTTAATCAAAGATGTCACTAGGTAAACAAAAGTAAAAAATGAATTCTAATAAGAGGTATTTTTTTGGGATAAGCCGGTAAATGAGCAGATGGATCACCTGATGTTACCAATCGGCGTCGCCAATGGACACCTGGAACACCTAAGGCGTTACCAGCCTTTTGGGGATTAATAATTTGAAGATTGTTCGGGATTCAGTAATTGGCGTAATTGGGCCTACAGTACCTGAGTCACACGATAAAACATAACGGTAGCGTTGTTTTACGTCGGTTTTCTGCGAGGTCGGTGGTATTTGCTGAAACATGGCTCTCCCACACTTATAATGTACCTATGTTTTTTTCTAAACTAAATTAAACAATATTTACCTGATAATAAGTAACTATTTAGTTTGAAGAAACAGTGTTTTGAGCAATATTCTTAGAAACAGAACATCTACAAGCGTAAAGTAACCGGGGTCGTCAGTTAGATACAGCTAAAGAGTTCTTAGAAGACGATTCAAGTTTTGAAATGAAAATTGTATTTACTGAAATGTTTATTTTCCTTTAATTTACATTTAAATTACTAAGAAATTGTAAGTTTTAATTATATTAAAATATACATTTCGTCTTCATTGGCTGTTTTTATGAAATAGGACTTTTGCTATTGAATGTACGATTGCTGTGCTGGTCGTAGCTGGGCAGCTGGCTGCTGGCACAGGAGAAAATTGTAGTTTAGATTGTCTATCATTGTGTATGTGATCGATTGGGTGTCATTGTGTATGTGAACTTGTATGTTTGTAAACGCACCCACGACACAGGAGAAAATCGTAATGTTTAAAAAAAAAAGATTATTATTTTATTTCCTATGCATCTGTGTAATAATCTGAAACTATCGAGCAAAGACTTCAATTCCATTGTCGGGTCAGCAAAAAATATAACTTTGAGATCTCAATGGGGTAGACGACTAATTTTTATTTTAATGTCCGTCTGATAGATTATTTAAAAACATTAGACACGTATTTTTTATTTTCTCACAGAAACGAATAGTTTCGAAGATATATTGATTTGAAATGTCGCGTGACGTCACTTCTCAGTACATTTTATACTAAGGAATGACGTTTTAGCCCCCACTCCTAAACTTTGATTCGTTTTATCTAAGTATTGTTTTATTATACGACAAAATAAAAAAATACGTGTCTAATATTTTTTCATTACCTAACTTACGGACTAATTATATTTTTAATTTTCATACCCTCTCATCATCCCCATTCTATTATATTCAATGATATGAAAGTAACAACCTTTCCTACCATTTTACAGATACATCTACAGTTAACCATATAACATACATGACCTATATCTCCTATAAACAGATTAATCTGCGACTCAAAGACGTACATCTAATTGGATCATTCCCGTCTTCCAACTTCGTAATATCCTTACACAAAGTACGTACAAAGTGCTGAATATCAGCTTATAACTGAATCTCTGAGCTTCAAAAGCATATACTATTCAGTATAAGTTTGTACACATCAAGCTATACAAAACCAGTATAACTTGACCGTTAGGTGTGAAAAGATCATACAAAGCGAGATCCGTGTTAAACTGGTTTTCATAGCTAGATGTGTGACCGTGTGTATGCTAACGTATAAAGGTCTTTAGAATGTAGCTAGGTATACGCCGCGAAATCTATTTCGTTTTCGTCCCGCATCAAAAAAACTTGCTATAAAAACTAATATCGGTGTATAAATCCCTCTCCCCTTCCCCAATCTCCCCAATTGCTGAATCCCCAACGGTCCTCTAACTCCTAATCCCCAAAAGGCCGGTAACGCACTTGTAACGCCTCTGGTGTTCCAGGTGTCCATGGGCGACGCCGATTGCTTACCATCAGGTGAGCCGGCTTCTACCATAAAAAATAAAGTAAAAAAATAAAGATGTAATTTTTTTAGTTAAAAGAAATAATGGAAATACGCACATGAAACATTAGACGTAAATTTGTGGGCACTATTCGCATCCCACGTGCCACCCGACGAGAAATACCTATTCACCTTCTAAGTTAACTAAGTTTCGTTTTTTTTATTTTAGTTACAGTTATTTGTTTGTTATAAACATTTTATTTCTTTGTCAAACTATTGTGTTGACAATACAGTGCGATTTTACTTCGGGACTAAATCGAAGTAGATTTCACGGTGTTCCTATATGAGGAATTATTACTTCATTAGTACTTCTCTACATACTATTGCTGTTCCATGAAATGGTTGTAGTACTGATTGGCTTGTTTATTGAAATGGTGTGTGGTGTGGTTATAAGCTCAAAGTTAAAGAATAAAGTTCGGTATTAGGTCCTTATTAACATTATAATTTTATGGATTTCTCTGGAAGAACCAAAGATAGATTCTGTGATTAATGTTTGACTAACATAATTAGCGATAAGTATGTGTACACCAGGGAATCCTGGTCAGAAGTCCATCACTGTCGAGAGGGCCATCCAGTAGGAAGATGAGCCGAGGTGTTTCTGTCCTGTCAGGGTGGTTAACATCGGCTTATATTCTTTCTTTTTACTTGAGATGGGTTTACTTTATTTATTTATTATTATATTAACACGGGTTAATACCAATTACAATCATCATCATCATTAACAGCCTATTAGTGGCCACTGGCAACCAAAGGCCGCTTTTCACACTGAGCATTAATCACAACGCTCAATGCGGGTTGGCGATTTCAAATTTATAATTAGAAATTATAAGCCTAGGTTAGGATGTTTTCCTTCACCGTTTGTCAGTAATGTCCAGATAATCTTAGAAAGTACATATAACTCGGTAATCGGTCGAACTCGCTCTCTCGTGCATGAGAAGCAGGCGTCTTAAAATACCTGGACCACCACGTCATTTAATCCTCCGAGCCACCACGACATTACATTAACACACACAAAAAAATCAAACCCTTAGGTACAATACCAGAAGAAGAAGAAAAAAAAACACATATATGAACATCACAATAAAATAAAAACAAAATAATGAACCATACAAACTTTCAGACAGGCTTTTATACAGACATAACAGCTTTGGATTTTAGTCTGCATCCTAGGCGATTGAGACTGGTATTGAGGCTTCTTTTAAGTCTACGTCTAGAAGAAACCTAATCGTTCAAACTTGGGAGATTCGGTCGGGTTAACCTTTTGAACGCCAGAGCAAAAACGCATGAACTTGCCCTCAACGCCAGACCACAAATTCACCGCAAATACCTACGAAAAAAATAGGGATTCCAAAACTTCATCGATAATCAATTTTATTTTCATTTTCGTCTTTAATTTCGAAATATAATGTCCTTATAACATTGAAATTTAATTCAACATTACATTTCTTCCTATTAAAGTAATAGTTATACACTATTTACAGACTTGTATAATACCGTAATAACAGATATGAGACTACAATATATTTAAATATAATAACTGTAGGTACAACACTATTCTTGATCTGCTGTCTTCATATTGTGACCATGGCGTGGACGGCCCGCCATTTTAATAACTACTTCGCTTCCGAAATAAGGATGTGGCAACGTAATATGTCGTTTATCGATGTTCTAGTACAATATTATTTTATAATAAATGAAACACGTTTTTTAAATCAGATTTATAATTCCGAATGTAACAGGTACTTAAAAATATATGATTGAAATAGGTTAAGAAGGTAAATAAAAACTATGAAAAAATAGAAAATTTTAATAAAATGTTATACAGTATGTACTATGTATACATGTTTTTAAATATTAAGTTCTATAAACCTGGCATAAAAAGTAACAAATTAAAACAATTAACGATTATATATAATTATCACAATTACCAATCAGTCTTATACTAATAAATCTTTTGAATAATAGAACAAAATTATACAATCTAATTCGCTGGGTGCAAAGTGGGTGGTGGGGACAGTGAAATCGATCTCAGCGCGCACCGTGGCTAAAAAAGGAACTTTTGGCAGACTTTATTCCACGAAGTTATAGGTAAATATGGAGCCCACACTTAGAATAAAAGTTTCGAGTCAAATACTCTCGCTCCTATTCTCTGAGGCAAACTGAGGTCTGATCTCTTTTTCTAGTGTACTACAGAAATTGAAACAAACTGACCTCAGACAGTAGAAGAGAAATAAAAATTCAAGTAGGTATTTCAAGTGTGTACTGTGTACTCCATCTTTACCTACACCTTCATGCTTTATTCACTGCTTACTCCTCGTAAAGACAATGACAGTCAACTATTTGACGTACCAAGGTCCGCCGAGTCCGCCGACCGCTAGTTGGCGCTGTCATCGCGCACCCAGCGAATAGTAAGCCATGTGTTATCAGGCATAAAAAAGTAACAAATTAAAACAATTAACCATTATTGTTGAAGTGGTGGATGTGGTTGAATAATAGATAATGCTTGTTATATTTCGTAGTTTTATTAAAAATCTCCCAGAAAGCACATGATGGGCGCCATGCAGACGACAAAAGGGAAGAACACAGATAATATATCGACGTCTATGAGAAACTTGCCAACTTAACACTAGATGGCGCTACTTATATTATTTAACTTAAGATTATAATATTTACCTTATTACAACACGCCTCCTTAAATTTATAATCTTAACATTTTATCTTACACGAACAGTATTTTAAAGTTATTACAGTTTTAATATTTTACTTAAACAGTACTTTAAAGTAATAATCTGAACTCTTAACTAAATTAATCTTAATTCAAACCTGTTTTTCAAAAATTTTGATTTATCTAGACTCTTAGTCAACATATCTGCTAAGTTACATTTTGTATCAATTTTAATTATATCAATAAGTTTGTTTTCATAATTCTCGTTTATATAATGATATTGCACTTCAATGTGCTTTGAATTTTTAGTAAAGTTACCATACTTAGCTATTGCAATTGCACCTGAGTTATCTTCATACAATTTTATTGGATAACAAAAGTTTATATCAAATGACTCACTTAACAAATTTCTTATAAAAAGTACTTCAGTTACTGCCTCTGACAATGCAATATACTCTGCAAAAGTTGAACATTTAGTTACTGTATTTTGTTTACGTGTTTTCCAAAATATTAAATTTCCAAAAAATCTTATAATAAAACCTGTTGTAGACTTCCTATCCACATTATCCCCTGCATAGTCTGAATCAACCATACAGTCTAAAATATCAGCATCTGCATTATCATAATATGTTAACTTTAGATTCTTAGTTTTATACAAATATTTTAACACCCTCATTGCATATTTGTAATGTGTTCGGTTATAACAACTTTGATATCTACTCAAATAATTAACGCTGTACGCTACATCTGGTCTTGTGCCTGTACTAATATACAATAATTCACCTATTATATTTCTGTACTTAATACTTTCATCGACCTCACTAGCTTGCTCTAATTTTAAATTTGTTTCCATAGGAGTATCATATAACTTAGTATTTACCAAATTATACTTTGCAGCCAAAGATTCAATATACTTTGTTTGACTTAATGTCATCACATTTTTATCATCATTATACTCAATATCTATGCCAATATAGCTTTTAATTTTCCCCAAGTCTTTCATTGCAAATCGTTTCATTAAACTTGTTTTCACCTCTTTTATTTTATTTTTATCTTTACAACATATTAAAAGATCATCAACAAATATTAATATGTATATTGGATCTTTGCTTGCTTTTTTAACATACAAACAGTAATCATAACTACTTCTAACAAAATTCAAAGTTTTTATAAATATATCAAAACAATCATACCACACTCTAGGACTTTCTTTGAGACCATAGAGAGCTTTTTGCAATTTGTAAACTTTATTATCTCCTGTTTTATAACCTTCTGGTTGATTTACATAAACTTCTGACTTTACATAACCATTTAAAAAGGCTGTTTCAACATCCATTTGCTCTACAAATAATTTATTTTTACAACTGTATGACAATAAAATTTTCAAAGTTTGCATTTTTCCAACAGGTGAGTAAGCATTTTCATTAAAATCTTTTTGCTGAAACCCTCTCACAACCAATCTAGCTTTATATTCATTATTACTTTTCTTTTTAAAAACCCATTTAACATCAATTACCTTTTTATCTTTTGGTTTTTCTACAATTTGCCAAGTATTATTTTTATTTAAACTATTTATTTCAGAATCCATGGCTATTTGCCATTGCTTACTATCATTGGAGTTCATCGCCTCCTCGAATGAATTTGGTACATTTGCATCAATATGGTTAACATAAATAAAGTGTGTAACTGGATTACCATATCTAGAAACTGGGATTCTCTTTCTTTTCTGTGATTCTACTAAAACGTCATTTTCTCTATTATTATTTACGTTACTACTAGAATAAGTCTCATCTGCATCTACAAAGTTTTCATCGGTTTCATATTCATTTTTAACCTCTTCATTTGAAACATCTAAAGTATTATCACTTTCCAAATCTTTATTATTTTGATTGTCTACTTTTTCCAAACAAATTAACTGAGTATTTTCTTCAATTACCTGTACATGCCTTGCATTAATTATTCTGTTATTTAACAAAACTCTGTAACTATTTTCATTATAACCCACTAAAATTCCTAGTTGAGCTTTATCATCCCATTTACTTTTTCTTAACACTTCAGGAACTCTAACATAGACTCTACTTCCATAAATTTTTAAATGCTCTACATTTGGTTTGACCCCAAAAAATATCTCATAAGGAGTTTTATTTTCAACTGTATTTGCAATAGTACGATTCTTTAAATAAGCTGCTGTTTTTATTACTTCAGGCCAGTACCTCCTATGTATTTTAGCTTCTCTCATTAAACATCTACCTATATCCATAGCAGACCTATTATACCTCTCCGCTACTCCGTTTAACTCATGAACATAAGGTGGACATGGTAACAACTCTATGCCCTTATACCTTATAAAATTATAAATATCCTTATTTAAATACTCTCTACCATTGTCACACTGAATCTTCTTGACTCTTTTATTAAATTTATTTTCTACTAAATTTATAAACTCTATAAAACACTTTGCAGTTTCAGCTTTACTTTTAATACAAAATATCCTGGTACACTTACTATAATCATCAATAAAGGTTAAAAAATATTTTTCTCCACCATAACCAGTTGTGTTATGTGGCCCATTCAAATCAGTATGAATAAGTTCTAAAATCTCAGTAGTTTTTGTTCTATTATTTTCAAAAGGTACATTAGTCATTTTACTCTGAATACAATTTGAACATTTCATTTCTGTGCTTTCAATTTTATCTGGCAAACCATCAACTAATTTATTATTTATTATCTTATTTAAGTATTGAAAATTCACATGACCAAGTGCCCTATGCCATTTTTCTTTCTGCGTTAACTTTACAGAATTTGTGCATACTTCATTTTTTAAGACATAACCTTTTAAGCAATACAAATTATTAATTTTATCAGCAACAACTATCAACTCTCTAGACTCATTATATATTTTAGCACTTTCATTTTTAGCTACTATTGTACAACTATTAGTTACCTTTGAAAAACTTAATAAATTTTGTTTTATTCCTTCGACATAATAGACATTTTCTAAATCTACATACTTCACACTATAATAGTTTTTGAAATACATTTTTACAGTACCTACTTTGGTTGCTTTCAAGGTTTTTCCATCTGGTAATTTTACATCAACAAAATCTTTCAAATCTACACTGTCATAAAAATATGAATAATCATTTATAAGATGGTCAGTGCACCCACTATCTAAAAGCCAATTAACTACATTACTATTATTATTAAATGTTACCTTTTCATTACATCCGGATACCTGGTTTACTTCTGGTTTACATACTTCAGCTGTCCATGACTGGGAGGGACCGTTGCTCGAAGATTCACCTTTAGGATGATTGCTAGATGAGTGGCCTTGACCTCTGCCTCGGCTGCGACCTCTGTAGGATCCTCTCTGATGTCCTCGCTGACCCCGACTAGACGACTGGAAACTTCCTTGAGAACTTTTTTGTCCTTGATTATTTCTCTGAGCGTGCCAACAATCCTTCTTGAGATGACCAGTCTTACCACAGACAAAACATTGAGCTCTTGTGGTGCTGGTTGTATATGTACTCACATTATTTTTCTTGTCATCGCACATAGTCATATTTTTCTCCTTTATTTTTGAATGTACATAGTCCACAGTCCTTTGTTCTTCAGGAATCACGTCCAGAAAATCTCCTATATAACTATAACTTGGTGGTAGGGCTCTGAGCAGGTATCTTAACTTTTCAGGTTCATCAATTTTACCTCCGGCTGTTTTGAATTCGTTTATGGATTTTTCAAAATCAACGAAGAAATCCTCTACTGTGTCGTAATTATTTAATTTGATCGCTTCCACTTTTCCTCGACATATAATTTGAAGAGATGTTGATTGAGTAAGATACATTTTGTCGAACTTTTGTAACATGTCAAAAGCTGTCTTGCACTCAGTGATATATTCTAATTGTTTGTCCGAAATAGTACTCATAATAATAGTCCTTGCCTTTAAATCCATCTTCTTCCATTCCGCTTCTGTATTTTTATATTTCACCGGCATTATGCCTATGGCGGCCTCGTTGCATTCTTTGTATTCCAACAAAGTAACCAACCTTAATTTCCAACTCGAATAGTTTGCCCCATCAAAAATAGGTATCATGATGTCTTCTATTTTAGCTTGTTGTGCCATATTTACGTATATTCTTGTAGATTCAGACGTTTTCAAAACTAACTTTTCCGTTGTGACCAGATAACCTCAATCGTAATTTGATTTCATAATTGCACTTCATATTTATTGACTTTTTCGTGAAACCACTTAACCACGCTCTGCTACCATGTTGAAGTGGTGGATGTGGTTGAATAATAGATAATGCTTGTTATATTTCGTAGTTTTATTAAAAATCTCCCAGAAAGCACATGATGGGCGCCATGCAGACGACAAAAGGGAAGAACACAGATAATATATCGACGTCTATGAGAAACTTGCCAACTTAACACTAGATGGCGCTACTTATATTATTTAACTTAAGATTATAATATTTACCTTATTACAACAATTATATATAATTTATTTATTTTATATATATATTAGTCATTAAATTCCCACTCATTATAATAGTCACTTAATATAAATCTTGAACTCGATATCACAAGTAAATTAATCATAAATATTATTCATTCACTTCACTAATTTCTGGTCGCCGCGCTTGTGACGTCACGATATTGTCGTCTAGTCGTGACCATGGCGTACAGGGTACTGATAATTCGGGTTGCGTTAGGGATGCGCTTGAGTTGGGATTAGTGAATATCGAAATTCGACCCAACCAAATTTTATTTTTGATTATGTAGCTTATTGAATGATTTTTAAGACTGGTTTTATAAAATTAATGCTGCTTTATCCTAGTACCAAATTATACCTAAAATAATATATTCCAGAGGAAAGTTTCGAATCGATCTTTGATTTGAAATAATGATATTATCCAACATGCGCTACATCACTAGCGGTCACGCAGTTATGACTCTGGCGTGTGAGGACATTCTTTTTTCAGAGTTTATTTCTTTCTTTTTAACGTAAAATTTCTCAATATTTATAATGCAATTTAATTAGTTTTATGGAAATAAATAAATTTTGGACCTTCTATTTTACAGGTATATAAATAAATAGGCATTAAAGTAATGTTTAAATAGTTTATTTCGTGTTTTAATGTACCGCTGTTTTTGTCACATATTTGTGTCGTTGGCGCTCAGGGACAGTTTTCGCTTGTCACGTATTTGTGACCCTGGCGCTCAAAAGGTTAAAGCATTTAAAAATATAACATAACATCACGCCTTTTATTCCCGAAAGGGTAGGCAGAGGTGAACATTATGCCACTGTACAATGTAACACCCACTTTTCACTATTTATGTTATGAGTCCCATGTAATAGGGGTGAGGTCCCATGTAGGTAATTTAAAAACAGTCACGACCAAGTTCATTTCATTTGCATTATAATGTGATTTTAACGTTACTATGTTCAGAATTTTATTGGACCAGTTATTTATATTACTGTTCCACCTGGAAATTCAATATTGATCAATTACTGAAGCCGTTGTTTACTTAAGCGCTGCGAGTAGTTCAGAGCGCCGATATTAATTCTATGTCCTGTACAAAATGTATGTATGTATATCTGTACGTTTTATTTACACTTGTTTTATACATATATTGGAAAGTGTTGTAAACATTATGTATATGTAAAGAACATAAGTTTTCTTTAAACTGTCAAACACCGCGAGGACACCGGTGACCGCAACCTATTGTTCTTTAATTGTGTCTACCTCTATAATGACGGTACTCAAAGGGTTTTTGACAACCAGTCAAATTCAATACTTTTTTCGAACTGTCATAAACGACAGTTTTAATATGAATTTTGTACGAGATTGTCAATTGTGACGTCACGTTTTTTTAGCGTCAAACTGTGTACTTATTTTTTAAATATTTGCTGGAAAAATACAAAAATGAAGTTGGTCATAAAATCGATTAATGAAAGTGTGATTATTTTTTAATGTTTTTTTGTATTGTACAGTCGAAATAATTTATTTTTGATTGATTTGATTTGATGTTACCAAAGATGGCACATTACTATGAGAAAGATTTTTATTTCGAACTGTCAAAACAAGAAACGCGTAAATAATAATAATACAGTAGAACCCGTTTAAGACGATCACGCTTAATACTTACGATTTCTCGCATAATACCCCATTTTACGTCGGTCCCTGCAACTTAAAATATATTTTCATACATTTCTTAACGCTTAATACGATTCGTCATCCCGTTTAATACACGCCGAGCAGCGAGCCCAGCGCGACGCCCGCGCCCGCGCGCGCCGTTTGTGCCCCCCGCCCGCGCCCGCGCGCGCCGTTTGTGCCCCCCGCCCGCGCCCGCGCGCGCCGTTTGCCGTGTGCCGATCGTCATTTGTTTTGACATGTTGTGTTGTGTCGCGCGCGCGCTCTGATTCTTTGATTCTTTTGTAATGTAATAGTGTATCATTTGTTACAATATGACTACAATTAAGCGAAAGGCATTGTCACTTCAAGAAAAAATTGAGATATTGAAAGTTTTCGATAAAAAGTCACAAACAACAAATCAAACCCAATTAGCTGCTGAGCTTCACTTACCAGTTTCTACGTTACGCACCATTTTAAAGAACAGAGAAGAAATTATAGAAAAATACAGATTGGGAGGTGTGCAGAGAAAAAAACAAAAGGTAGGAAAGTTTGATAAATTGGAAAAAGTTTTAGTGGAATGGCTTCATCAAGCACGAGCTTTAAAACTACCCATAAGTGGCCCCATAATATGCGAAAAAGCGCGTAAAATTGCTGAAAGCTTACAGATCACTGATTTTAACGCTTCAAATGGCTGGATAGATCGTTTTAAAAATCGCAACGGCATTGTATACCGTCAAATCAGTGGGGAATCGGAAACAGTGGCACAACAAGATGTTGATACATGGATGGCAACACTTCCCGAGTTGTTGCAAAATTACGAACCCCGAGACATTTTTAACGCAGATGAATTTGGTTTATTTTTTAAATTGATGCCAGATAAATCCTATGTTTTCAAGGGAGAAACTTGCCATGGTGGTAAAGTAAGTAAAGAGAGACTGACGGTCCTGGCCTGTGCCAATTCTGATGGGTCAGAAAAGTTACGCTTGCTAGTGATTGGCAAAGCAAAAAACCCGCGTTGTTTTAAAAATGTAAGGTCGCTCCCCGTAACATATGATGCACAATCTCGAGCTTGGATGACCGGCATTCGTTTCATTGATTGGTTAAAAGCTTTAGATGATCACTTCCAAATTAAATGTAGACGCATAATTCTATTTATTGACAACTGCCCCGCTCACCCTAAAGGTGTTGAACTCAAGAATATCAAACTTGTTTACTTACCTCCAAATGCGACAAGCAAATTACAACCGATGGATCAGGGAATTATAAAAGCCCTAAAGCAAGGTTACAGGACAAGACTGATACATCGCTATCTTCAAGAAATGGAAGACCCCGACAGCAAACGACCCTTGACTGTGCATGATGCAATTCTAAACATTGCAGCGGCATGGGAAGCAATAAAGCCTGAAACCATTCAAAATTGTTTCAAGAAAGCAGGTTTCAGAAACAACGTGGTTGACGTCGTGTTGGAAGAAGAAGAACCCGAGATACTGCAGGGTTTTCCTGGATACTCTTCTATTGATGATAATGTAGCACCGTACGAAATTCAATCAATTGAAGATCTTATTGAGAATGTGAACAACACACAAAACGAAGCCCTAAGTGATAATGATGAAGACGAAGATGAGTCAACTCCGGTTTTGTCAAACGCCCAGGCATTATCAGCTGTTTATGATTTAAGACGCTATGTAGCTTCTATGGATCAAAGCGAAGACGCACTGCAAAAGTTGAATTATGTTGAAAATCTTTTAATTGCTAATGCATCAAAATCTTTTTGTCAAACCAAAATACATAATTGAATATATGGAAAATGAATTAAAATAGATAAAAAGGAAATTGGAATATAAAGAATTGGCTTTATCGTCGTTTCTTAGGTTAGAGGATACTTATTTATTATGTTACTTGATAATTAGTGTACCTATTACGTATTTCATGTTAAATAAAATCTAGGTTTTAAGCAACACGTGGTTTATTATTATTTCAAAATTCTACAAGAATCACAGTCTCATTGGCCGAGGTATTACTGGGTATTTAACTATCATATGCATATAGTAAAAAACGGTTATTTCAATATTACAAAGAGACACTCCAATTTCATTTACCTATCTGTGTAAATAATGTTCTGTGGTAAACATAATTATATCATAATTCTTATCTCTAAGACGTGTTTGTATTCCAGAGGTCCCTATGTCCCGGGACAACTGGGACAATAGGAACAAGACCCTGAACTATCTGATATGGAGTTGTAAACTTTAATGGGTGCTGCTGAGGACTGCTTTACTGTTTTATACCTACTCCCGCGCGGACACCCGTTCTGCTCGGTTCCTATTAGTCGTATCGTGATGTTTTATAGCCTATAATCTTCTACGATAAATTGGCTATATAACACAAAAATATTAATTCAAATCAGACGACTAGTTTCTGAGATTAGCGCGTTCAAACAAACAAACTCTTCAGCTAGAAGATTGGTGGGGTAATGGCATGAATATACTCTGTGGTTCCTGTATACTTGCATATAAAAACATGTGTAAGCATGTATGTAGGACTGTAACTAGGTATATAAAATCACGGCCATAATTTTTTCAATATTGACCAATAAAAAAATAATAAACTGTGTCGTATTTAGAGGTAATTCAGTCGTCATGTCTCTACAGAGTATAATGCATTTGTATCACATATTTACACCTTGTCTTCCCTAAAAATCGACTAAGGGTCCACATTTCAAAGAGAAACGGGGCAGCAGCGTTCTTTGATAAACCCTGAACCCTTTTACCCTGTGATCTCCAACCCGTTTACCGTGGAGATGATGAACGAATCTCCTCACGCCCCAGCCGTCGCAAGAGATCTTCGATGCGTCTCCGGACGTCGGGGATCGCGAGACAATATCTCCAGCCGCCAATATCAATAAACACGGGCCTGTGGACAGCGAGCACAGGTGACTCACCGCCCGACTAGATCCAGACCGAAGCGTACAACGCTTTGCGTCCCGGGCGCGCCTCAAATAGCCATCAGGCTATCATAGATGGGCTGATACAGATACAGAGCCGCGGAGAAAGTAAAAGGTTACCGGGGCTCCGGCTCGAAGAGCAAGAACGGGGTGGACCCTCCCTCCTCACCCAGGCGGGAGAAGTCATTCAATGATTTTCTTCCTTTAAAAATGCCCAGTAGTAGACTCTGACGGATCGTGGACGTAATGATGAATATATTTTGACCTGTCCCACTTCTTCATACCACATATCCATTTACCTACATATAGGCACTTTATGAAAAATAAAACATGATATCCATAATCGTGAAAAATAAAGGTCTCCATGTATGTAAACGAGGTGTCAGTACTCCATTAGAAAGATTCGCCGTCGGCTGTTTGCATCGCCATCAAAATGTCGTTCCCGAAAGAATATAATAAATCTCACGATAAAACGATCTTCGTGTAACGCTTATTTTATTTCCGAGGTAATATACGACCTTAAAACCTTAGGCAGGGTAGAGGGTTGATTGTGTCTTTGAGTAGAAAGAGAAAATAAGGGTAGAGAGCTTTGTGTAGAGAATATTTAACGAAACACCTTATAACTATTTACTTCTTTCGAAGTTCAATAATAGTACTACAGTACTGGTGACTAATACTCGAACCTTCATCGTGAATTATGAGGCCTTTGCTTCAAAAATCTAGGCAAATTACACATATGAAATACTAGCTTTTACCGGCGGCTTCGCTCGCGTTACAAAAGGATAAAAAGTAGCCTATGTGACTATCCATCCGTTCAACTACCTTCAGTTAAAAAATCACGTTAATTAATACCTCCGTTCTGCCGTTTAAGACAGGCAAACAAACAAATAGCTTTCCGCTCGCGAGGAATTCGGTTATATCTCGCTATTTAGATTTTTCCAATAAGTAGGTAATTCGTTGACTGGTTTTAAATGACATACAACGCCATCTATACCAGTACATACAGCGCCATCTATACCAGTACATACAGCGCCATCTATACCAATATTTATGTTTTTCCTAGGAAATATCAATTTTTTCCGTGATAAAAAGTACCCCATTATTAATCCAGACTTCTAACTTTACGTCTGCAAAATTTCAAAGCAATCGGTCTTGTAGTTACGGCGTGAAGGCGGAACAAAAAAAAACAAACTCACTTTCCGATTTATAATATACCTCTAAGTAAGGAAATAAGGATGTTTTTTTCATAAATCTGACACGTGTCCAGTTCACAACGAGTTCTAAAATGAAGTTCTAAATTCGAAGAACACATTTTTTAATCAAAAGAGTTCCAGCATCCACTCGAAGTTCAATTAAACTTAACATTTTTATAGAACCTTCAAATAACGTTCCTACTTTTTATGATTTCTCTCAGCGTATAAATAAAACCTTTTAACTTATTTGCTTGTAAAATTGAGTTTACTTCAGTTATTTTTGGCTTTCAAGTGATTATTGTAGATGGAAATTAATATTTTGACCTTTTACATAATAAGAGCGTCGAATACTTGAACATAGACAAGGTTGTAGGTTCCAAAGCGTAACTTTTTAATTCTTTTCTTGAGTGTCACAGATCGAATCATAAATGATAATGAGTCTGAATGAAAATGGTGCTTTATTTTATTGTGGAAAACGATTAAATGTTTGACTGCGCGGTTAGAGCCGTGCCTGGGCAACCGGCTGCCGCGTACCATGTAGTGGATCCGATTCCCGCAAGGCGCGATTCTTTGTGTGATCCACAAATTGTTATTTTGGATCTGGGTGTCATATGTATGTGAAATTATATGTTAACACTCATGACACAGGAGAAAATACTAGTGTATCATCATCATCATCATCAGCCTGTATTCGTCCACTGCTGGACATAGGCCTCTCCTATGGCACGCCACTGAGCTCGGTCTTCAGCTCTTCTCATCCAACCACTGCCAGCCACCTTACAGATACTAGTGTATGCCAACGTTTAAAAAATAGGTCAAGTAGGTAGGTATATAAGAATTGCATTTAACAAGGTTTATCAGCTACGTATCAAAAGCAGACAAACATTCATAGTGTACTATAAGAACAGTCATGAAACTAAGTTTATTTAAAATAATAAATTGGCGACTAACATAAAAAACAACACTAGAAAATATTTCCTCAAGCAAATATATAAAACAACGCCATCTACCCAGCGTCTTGGGAAAGTGGATAAAGTTTCAGTGATCTCGTCCGCCTGAAATTCAGGCTGTGTCGCCCGTGTCGCTAGCTACGCCGGTGTTATTTAGTTCGTAAAATCTCTTCAAGATGTCACGTTTAGGGACCACATATCTTTTTTTACAGACATTACTTATAGAAGATGTGATAATTAAGGACGTTGAAAAAAAGGTGGACATAGGCTCTTGTAGCAACGCCTGTGGCACCTGGTTACTATAGACTTACACGCAGAACACACACATTGACACGAAGGACATTCTGTTCTTTACTTAAACTGTCAAATACCAAGCGGTCACCGGTGACCGCGACCTATTGTTCTTTAATTGTGTCTGTAAAACCGGTACTCGACGAGTTAAGTCTGGTAACATGGTAACCCATTACAAACGCACACATAATAACTACTCACAGTTTGGTGCTTCAATTATTTCTAAGTGACATTATGTTCGACATAATATAAAATTGATAACAAAAAATATTAATTAAAATGGCTCTAATTCCATAATCTAGCTACTATACATACAATCACATAGGCATATAACAGTAAATATATACCCTGACAGAAAATTTTAATCAACCACAGTCCACAGACCGAATTTTAACGCAGTTACTGTGAACGGTTTAATCAAAATACCAACGGCAGAGGAATATTCAGCCACAAATTCAGATAAATTTATTATTTCGACGAATTTCAGATGAGAACGAAATGCATTGATTGGATGGAAATACTGTCAGTGTAACATGTTATTAATGAGTCACTGAATTCGGTGGGAAATTGTATATTTTCCGAAAATAATTAATTATGCACTAAATCATTATTTTACTCAGCCATTTTAATTAGATTAATTAGTAACAATAATTATGTATTCATAAATCTAAGGTTTCCTGTAATTAGTACTAAACGTTTTGATCTGCTTGATGGTAAGCAATTACCATGGTCCAAGAGCTTAGGAACTGAATCACCAAATGCATTGAAAGTACGTAGGACCTACGTTGGCGATTGTAAAATATACATTATCTTTATTGCGCCCTCCTATATTGCGTCCTCCTTGAAAACGATGGCGCAGTAAAATTAGGTAAATTTTTAAATCAAATACCAATCCCCTACAGACTATCTATCTCATGCAACAATTTATTTCGCTAATGTATGTAAATATTAATAAAAATACAATTTCATATAAAAATAGTTCACACCCCCCACTTGCTAGACGGGTGCGATTCTATTAAACACCCAATATGCATGTAAAGTAAGGAAATGAAATTTCCATAATAATTTTTACCGGGTCGAGTAGCCCCACTCTCCCCTCATAAATAGGTCAATGTCGGAATCAACTGGTGAGGGAAAGGGGCCCCGTTGGAGTAATTGTGTAATTTAGATTGACTGTATTGATTCTTCAACGTCGGGTGCTATCTTTTAAAATGATTTGTGATATTTTTAGGTTAGGTTAGGCTTTAATTGAAATAGTCTCGATTGTTTTTCAGGGCACTCTGTGTCCTTATCCCAGAATACTGAAACGTTACTCAATTTTAAGTCGTGCTTAAATATCGTGCCATCTCTGTCATTTTACAAAGAATTTGTAGAGACAGAACTATACTTAAGCACGACTTAAAATTGAGTAGCGTTTGAGTATTCCGACATTACTCTTGTATCCAATTCCGATCGATCGACATTGGTAGGTATTGTGAATTTTCGTACTCTTGAGTTGCAACATTAGCGCCCACTGCATTTGTATTGCGTGGATAATGAATGAACTATTTTTTTTGTAAATGGTATTGAGTTTGGCTTTATATTCCGTACTCTGAATGCAATTTTAACAGCTACGATTAGGGTTGTATAGTGTTGACATTGAATAATTATTGAGATTTTGTTGGATTGAAATTGCATTGATATTGAGATTGGTTTCAAGAGTAAGCACTCGGGTCTGATGAAGCATTATTGAGATTGGAATAGTGCCTGATGTATGATAGGCTTGGAGTTTATCTAAGATAGGAGACTTTTAACAAAAAAAAGAACTGTCTTTTTACAAAGAATATTCTCTTCCTCAGGCAATAAAAGGTATGATATTACACAGTAAATGAAAATTTTATATATTAGGCGAAAAGATATGTAGATTCTTTAGCAAATGTGTGAAAACACTTCCTAAGAAAAAAATCCACAGACTCTGAAAAAGAGATGAAAATGATACTTTTACGAACATACAAAGTCGTGCAAGATAGCATTCTCAGGACGAAAAAAGGAATATGTGTATATTTCAGTAATCTTAATATATACATAGTTAGTATGTAACCGGTTCGCAATTGATGTTTAATAGCTCGGAATCGAATTCCACGCATCGAACGAGCATCATTTCACCCTCAATTTGATGGAGAAATAGCTATGACATTATTTGTAGAAATAAGGTACATACATTTGTATTTTGGATTTAGATGATTGATATTAAAGTAGAATTTAATTAAAAAATTGTTACAAAACGTAATTATCATCATTTTCTAATATTTTTACAGATTTTGGTACAATTCTTCTTTCAACGGAACCATTTTATTAATTTGGCAGATTGAGGCATAATAAGATAGAAATGGGCAACTCGGCAGTTCCCACAGTTTTATAATCAGACAAATTTTATACAGAAAAATAAAGAATTAAAAAAAGTTTTTAACTATCAACTGCGAAAATATTTAGGTTTTAATTCCGTCGAAGGAATGAATTTGCAGCATGCAGTAAGCAGCACCGCCCTCCACCCGCAGATAAACGCTCATGCAGCAGAGATGTGACCCAAAACACACACGACACGCAATACACTACTCGAACCACTTTCGACATTATGTTTCACTCCTCCACGGAGCATCCTCAGGAGTTGTTGACTTTACGGCACCCGCGGCTCGAAAGTTTTTAACTTTTAAGATCGTTGATGATGTATTAATTCAGAAAAATAATCAGGTAAGATGTAGTACTACATTTTATTGTAAGTATTTAGTTTTATGGCGCTCTCGTCTCAGAATTCATTGACATAAATTAAGTATGTGGCTTTTTCACTAGTTATAAAATATTTCTGGTTATCTGCCAGATTCTTGCATTTCAATTCTTCAAACGCTTGTCTAAGCTCATTCTCGGTCAGTTCTTGTTTCACTAAACTCATTGGTACCTAAAAGGACGAATTATAATAATTATCTTTCTACCGTAGGTATTTTGGAATAGATTATCTATTTTTCTGCAAATTTTCTCGATTTTGTTCATTTCTCATCGATTGTAACTATCGTTATAACTTTGTTATGGAATTAGACAGTAAACGAGCAGACGGATCACCGTCTGTCCGATCGACGCTGATTCCTTGCCATCAGGTGATCCTGATGGCAAGGAATCAGCGTCACCCATGGAGACCCGAAACACCAGAGGTGTTACAATTGAGTTACCAGCCACTACAAGCCTTTTGGGGATTAGGAATTTGAGGATTATTGGGAACTTATTTGATAACGCTAACTCTATTTAAACAAAAGTTATTATCTAACAGTAAATGCCACAGTAGGTACTCATGATATACATATCTATGTAAGACATAATATGTATATGGACACAAGGTCTATGCTCTTAGTATGGACCGAAACGAAAGGGTTAGGTTAAGGGTAAAACAAAAAAACTTCAAGTGTTTATTACCCTAGGCGCTTATCCCATAGTTACCCTTTCACACGTCACTAACTTTAATCCTGCGTTACTTTATAAAATTATCTTGAATTTTCGAAAGCGTGTAGTCGATAATAGGCAAGGAGTGATCAAAAACAATGACGTGAATGAAGTGCTTTTTCTTAGATGAAAAGCAAGAACTGGTTAAACCCCTTAGAAGACATGTTACCTCATAATGACACCAAAGACAGTTTTTGGTTCACAGAGTCCCCGTGGTAGGATAATAATATGAAATTACATGTTTGGTTTGTAAATGATTCAAAAAGGATTTTTTTAAGGGTAAAATCATCGAATGACTGCTCCCGCCTGGGTGAGGCGGGAGGGAGTGTCAGACTCTTACTAACTAAAAACCACCCCGTTCCTTCTCCTGCACGTCGAGCCGGAGCCCCGGTTACCCGTTAGGTTCTCCGCGACTCCGAATCGGCATCGGCCCTGTTGGGCCCCACCTGTGATGGTCTGATGGCACTTTGAGGCGCGCGCGGAACGCGACGCGCCATACGCTCGGTTCTGTTTCTGGTCGGGCGGCGAGCCACCCATGCTCGCCGTCCGCAGATCGTCCCGCGATCCCTGACCCCCGGTGTGTCCTTCGCGAATTCAAAAAAAGGATACTATCATACCGTAGGCTGCTTATTGTCCGGCTGGATGGGCTGGAGTAGATCACAGACGTCATTTGGAATTAAAACATCACTGCTAAAGCGTCGAAGACGCTCTTGATATTTGCGATTAGCTCTACGTTTTCTCATGTCCAATCTAGCCTTTTCGCGAGCTTTCTTTTTCTCCTCTTGCGTTCTAGAAGCACGATATCTGGCCATATTCTTACGATTCTTCTCCCGTGCGTTTTCCAATTCTTCATCAGTTATTTCTTTCTTAACCTTAATGTTGTGATTCCGACTCTTGGTTGCGGCACGGCTTCTTTTAGAAAGATCAGACTTTTTGCGTCGCGGCATTTTTAGCGAGTTATAGTTAGGTTTTAAAGTGAAGATTATTATAATTATGTTTGTAATAACACAATAATATTTAGACGGGTAAAATTATTGTCGCTTTTTGACAGCACGTAGTAGTAAGTAGGTGTCAAAGTAAAACAACTAAATTTTCTTAGGTGAGAGGAAGCATAAAGGTTTTCAATAATTGATTACCACAGATTAAAAACATATTGATTTGAACATTTTGTTACAATTTCTTTTTATTATGTAGGTAGGTACAGGTGCGTCCAACAAATTGAAGTTTATTATATTTAGAGCTTCTACATAATGAAATGTACGTCATCAATCAAAGCCTCTTCTCACACGGAGAAGGTTTGATCATTAATCACCACGCTTGCTCATTGCGGGTTGGCGATTACAAACTTATAATTAGAAATTATAAGCCCAGGTTCTCTCACGATGTTTTCCTTCACCGTTTGTCAGTGGTGTCTAGATAATCTTCGAAAGTACATATAACTCGGAATAAGTCACATTGGTACTTGCCGTTGGTAGGTTTCGAAACTATACCCATGCATGAGAAGCGGGCTTCCTAAAATGTATGTATCTTTTATTAATTTACAGATTTTGTCTGCCCTGAGTAAGTGTCCATAGGTATTAACTCGTCGAGTACCGTATTTATAGACACAATTAAAGAACAATAGGTTGCGGTTACCGGTGACCGCTTGATGTTTGACAGTTTAAAACAACAAATAAGATCCCAAAGACGTCGGTATACCTACTTAGTTAAAGTTAAATTTAAGAAAACACAATAAACTTAAAGTCCCTAATTACACATTCCTCGAGTAGAGGAGCCTCTAAACTGTCTAAGTTGTAAGTAACACAACATGTTCACATAAATATTCTAGGTGGCCGGGGTCTGAAATGGTTTCTATCTATTTATTTAACACACTATACAGTATGTTAGCGAGGTCGGTGCAAACCCTAAAAAGGTGATTCTGTTTAATTATTTACTAGATTTCTGTCTACCTGTGTGGTGTAAGCCGGAGTGATACCACGGCTTCACAGAAAACCGACGTGAAACAACGTTTGCGTTGTGTTTCAGGTCAGTGAGGTTTACTGGAGGTTCAATTACCCCCTCATCCCCTTCCCTAATCCCTGACTCCCCAATAATCCTCAAATTTCTAATCCCAAAAGGCCGGTAACGCACTTGCAACGCCTCCGGTGTGCCAAGTGTCCATGTCGATTGGTTTGCATCAGGTGATCCGTCTGCTTGTTTACCGGCTTATACCATGAAAAATAATATATAAACTTTTAGACTTAAACTTAAGGAAAGTTTAAGAGTAAATCACACTATCTGTTGGTAAAAACTATACCAAAATCCGTTTAGTAGTTTTTGAGTTTATCGCGTTTATAAAGACGGATAGACGTGAAAAGGGTCTTTTTTATTATTATGTAAGAACGTACTACAAGTCAAAGCAAATACAGCATTTTAAATGTCAATAAGATCTATATTTCAACCGACTTAAAAAATAGTAGGAGATTCTCAATACGACTGTATTTTTTTATGTTTATAACTTGATATCTCGAAGACGCCTGGACCGATTACAAATATTCTTTTTATTTTAAAAAAACTAGATTTTCCAGCACCAAATACTTAATGATCAACAATCGTTGCGACCACTCGCCCAACACATTCAGCATTACTTTCAAAACATCTAAATAAGCCCACCATTGGGGATAAAGAATGACAAATGAATGGAAAGTCCCATGTTTCTTTTGTATACGAGTATAATAATAGATTTCGGTTCTGTTGTATGAATACAATATAAAAACCGCAAATAATCTCTTAGGGTGGGCAGAGAAAGAAATTGTGAGTACCTAATAGAGATGATCTTCAAACGATGATTATTGAAAGATATTGTGTTGTGTGTTTTTATTTATTACTTATAAGTAGATATTAATTACGCAAGTAGATAAGTTATTTATTAGACTACATATCATGACATAACATCACGCCGAAAGGGTAGGCAGAGGTGCACATTACGGCATTTAGTGCCATTGTACAGTGAAACACCTACTTTTACTATTTATGTTATGAGTCTCATATAATAGGGAGTGAGCCTATTGCCACAAACCGAGCACAATACCAGGCTCCATGCTACAACTGAGATTTTTTTAAATACAGTAATACTTTGCCCTACCCAGGAATCGAACACGAGATTCTTTGCCGGTCGCAGTTGCGACTACTCGGATAATGAGGCAAGCATTTATTAGACTACAGAACACAAAAACATGTTTAGGTCAGCACATAATATTTTAACTACCCTTATAAACGAGTATGCATAAAAATACTGATGGCCGCTGATATACCGAAAAAGATATGTAAGAATTGTACCAATTGGCGTTCCATAGTCTGTGCTCCCACCCATGGGAGTCAGGCGTATATGTATAGATATTTCACGAACAAAACATCTATTTTACAAGATAAAACGGAGTTTATTCATATAATATTCGAATAATTTTATATTAAATACAATCTAAAAAGTAAAGGTATTAAGCAAAAAGTTTTAAAAGCATGCGGAAAGTAGGTACGGGACAATAATTTATCTCACAATGTAGAATTTTGTTCTAAAAGATATTAAACTGACATTGTGACGGATTTTTCACGAAAATCGCTCTTATCTTCCGAAAATTCGGAAGCGGCTTTCTTAAGCCTAATCCGAAATAAGTACAGTCGACATAAAAGACAGGTACCTACTTACCTTAATTATACCAGCCTGTCGATGTCATGACGAAATTAATCTTTTAAATCTGAGAAAATATCGAGCACAGTATTTATTTACATCATCATCATCGTCGTCATAACATCACGCCTTTTATCCCCGAAGGGGTAGGCAGAGGTGTACATTACGGCACTTAATGCCACTGTACAATGTAACACTCACTTTTCACTATTTATGTTATGTATTGTAATTGGACCTCCGGTAACCTCACTCGCACGACGAAACAACGCAAGCGTTGCTTCACATCGGTTTTTTGTGAGGCTGTTTATTTTTAAAAAACAGAAAAATATTTTGACCGACCCGGGAATCGAACTCGAGAGACCCCTTGCCTGGCAGTCGCACTTGCGACCACTCGGCTAACGGGGCAGTTATTTACATTTTGATCAAATTACCTTTTTATAATAGAGAAATATATTGTATTTAAAGATGCAAATATAAAGAGAAAGTTAGTCTACCTAGCTTAGCCATCACCACACCTAGTCAGTATGTAATATGAAACCTTGGATTGCTAAAATCAATCAGAGTAATGAATTCACTTCTAATAGACCGTAATAGGTAGTGTCTATGAGTGACTATTTAGTCTGATTCACACAGAGTCTAACTTTTTGTATAAATCCTAAAAGTGTCGTTCTGGAATCTCGTATCACCCGTTAGCATAGAACTCTTAGTATTTAAATCGTTGTATGTATTCATGTTTATCTGTGTTTATGATACTGATATATGTTTAAGTATTCTCATTTTAGAAACTATATTGGAGTCTGTTTTTTTAAGGGGGAAAATCATCGAATGACTTTTCCCACCTGGGTGAGGTGAGAGTGTCAGACTCTTACTGACTAAAAACCACCCCGTTCCTGCATTTTAAGCCGGAGCCCCGGTAACCCGTTAAGTTCTCCGCGGCTCATATTGTAGACGCTTAAGTTTTTAACTTAATGCACCGACCATGCTTTCACTCCATCACCAGAGGGTTGGCTAGTAAGAATGCCCATGGCAGTAAGCCCACCTTGTACTGTGATAGCAAAAACTTATAAAAAACTCTAAAAATTCCAAAACTCAATACATAAGCCAATTATTTTTTTAAAGCAAAACGTTTCCCCACTCTAGGATTTTCTCCTGTGTCGTGGGTGCTTTTACAAACATACAAGTTCACATACACATGACACACAGACCCGGAACAACAATCTGTGGATCACACAAAGAATTGTTCCGTGTGGGAATCAAACCCCCGAGACACGTTGCGCGGCAGTCAGTTACCCAGCCATCATACCAGCCGTGCAGTCAATCTAGTTTAAAACCTATTTCTGAAAACATTACCCTAAAGTGGCAGAGATAAATAAGTTGAAATCACGAGTCAACCTGCAGCTTCAATATATCTTATGTAAAACTCTTGGTTTGCTGGCAACCGAATGACATAGTGACGGAGTGTCTGAGTGATTGATAGACAATGCAGAGTCAATATTGGTTGTGGAAAGCAAAAACTTGCTTCGTCTTAAGTCTGAATAGTGAAACGATCTCGGTTTTAACTTACACTTAAATGTCGTTCTATCTCTGTCGTTTAGTAAAGAATTGGTTGCGATAGAATTACTTTTGAATACGTCTTAAAAGTGAGTGAAAGCTTATAAAAAAATTATTAAAGTAAAATATTAAATTCTCCGAATGGGCCGGCTCGACCGGAGTGACACCACGGCCTCACAGAAAACCGACGTGAAGCAACGCTTGCGTTGTGTTTCGTTGTGTGAGTGAGGTCACCGGAGGCCCAATTACCCTCCCTTTCCCCAATCTCCCCAATTCCTGAACCCCCAACAATACTCAAACTCCTAATCCCTAAAAGGTCGCTAACGCACTTGTAACACCTCTGGTGTTCCAGGTGTCCAATGGCGACGCCGAATGCTTACCATCCGGTGATCCGTCTGCTCGTTTACCGGCTTATGCCATTATAAAAAATAAAGAGTGTTGTAGAACACAAGTAACATTCCAAAATTCGTTTAGAAATGGATTTTTTTAGTCGCGGTTAAAAGCCAGTCTTATATTATTATGCCTACTAAAGTATTGGGTCAATAAACTCAAGTTCTATATGTAGGGTCATGAGAAATTTTACCAATTGTACCTTTGTAAAATAGCTACTTATATTTCTCAAGTTTAATACGAAACGATCGAGGGATTTCAAAGCTTGGGAAATTTGGGAATTCGTTCTAATCAATTATTCATGAGTTTAATTTCATTTTGAGTTGTACCACCAGATTCATTTTGATATAATTCACTTGTCAACTTTTGTCTGTTAAGAAGTAAGAGAAGTACAATTTGTTTAGGATTTTTTGTAATTGAATATTACTAGTGCATGGAGTGCACTTATCTGGATTTTTTGTGAATTAGAAAATTAACCTTAAGCGCTACGCATCCCTAAGTAATTTCTTCTCTTCCAATATTACCAGTATTTTTTGTAGTTTTGTACCGTTTAGGTTACATAGCTAAATATAAATAAGCAGACATACATACGTACATAACATCACGCCTTTTATCCCCGAAGGGATAACACCCACTTTTGACTACTTATGTTATGAGTCCCATGTACTAGGGCTGAGCCTATTGCCACATACCGGGCACAATTCTAGACTACATGCTACTACAGTTTTTTTTTTTAAAACCCATATATTCTTTGCTCGACGCGGTAATCGCACTTGCGACTCCGCCTACGAAGCAGTCTCGTATGCAATTAAGTAGGTTTGATACAAAATCTTCATTTAGGGTCTTACTAAAGATTGGAAGACTTCACAAAAATACTAAAAAAGACACGTCTTTGAAATGACCTTCATGTTTTATTCTCGTATATCTGTTTCTACTGACTTATTTAAATACAAAAATAGACTGAGTAATGCATTGCATGCAAATATAACAGAATCTATTTTCAAAGTATTTTCCTTAAGCAATAACCGTTTATATAAGTAACGTATACATTGCGTGCTAAACCAAACCGTTCTAAGTGCTTCACAGCAATAAACACGCTTTGTAATCTAACCTAACCTTTGTAATCGGATGTTTTACGATTGGCAGGGTCGTTAACCGAGGGCGAATAGGACGGGTCACAGATATCGAAAAAAGAACAAAGAAATTCTGTCTGTAACATATTAAATAATGGTTAAATGAGTTTGGCATGCCAAAACTGCCGCGCTGTTTTTGATGGATTTGGGTATGGAGATAGTTGAGATTTAGGAGGAGTAGGATTTTTGCGCTAGAATGTATGTGAATAATTTGAATAGGCTGAAATAGACATAGTTTTTCTTTACAAAAGTGAGGC
Organism: Spodoptera littoralis; assembly: GCA_902850265.1. Classification (NCBI taxonomy): domain Eukaryota; kingdom Metazoa; phylum Arthropoda; class Insecta; order Lepidoptera; family Noctuidae; genus Spodoptera; species Spodoptera littoralis. Next base: position 10,664,276 of record LR824538.2, on the reverse strand, counting down.
ATTGTTTTTAAGATTTTCTTGGTCTGTGAAAAATTAAACTCATTTTAATTTATTTTGTTTTGATTCCAATTTTATTTTGACCTTAATTATTTCAGTTTGACTTTTATTGTTTAATTTAAATTCTATATGTTAGATTTTGATAACTGAATAACATAACACATAACATCACGCCTTTTATCCCCGAAGGGGTAGGCAGAGGTGCACATTATGCCACTGTACAATGTAACACCCACTTTCCACTATCTATATATATAAAATTCAAAGGTGATTGACTGACTGACTGACTGACATAGTGATCTATCAACGCACAGCCCAAACCGCTGGACAGATTGGGCTAAAATTTGGCATACAGATAGATGTTATAACGTAGGCATCCGCTAAGAAAGGATTTTGATAATTTCCACCCCCAAGGGGGTAAAAAAGGGGATGAAAGTTTGTATGAAACTTTGTCAGTTTTTAACTGATCGGGTCGAAATTTGGCATGCAGATAGATGTTATGACGTAAGCAGCCGCTGTGAAAGGATTTTGATAATTTCCACCCCCAAGGGGGTAAAATAGGGGATGAAAGTTTGTATGAGACTTCGTCAGTTTTAAACCGATCGGGTTGTAATTTGGCATGCAGATAGATGTTATGACGTAAGCATCCGATGTGAAAGGATTTTGATAATTTCCACCCCCAATGGGGGTAAAATAGGGGATGAAAGTTTGTATGAGACTTTGTCAGTTTTAAAACCGATCTGGTTGAAATTTGGCATGCAGATAGATGTTGTGACGTAAGCATCCGGTTTGAAAGGATTTTGATAATTTCCACCCCAAGGGGGTAAATTAGGGGATGAAAGTTTGTATGAGACATTGTCAGTTTTAAATTGATCGGGTTGAAATTTGGCATGCAGATAGATGTTGTGACGTAGGCATCCGCTGTGAAAGGATTTTGATAATTTCCACCCTCAAGTGGGTAAAATAGGGGATGAAAGTTTATATGAGCCTTTGTCAGTTTTAAACCGATCAGGTTGAAATTTGGCATGCAGATAGATGTTTTGACGTAAGCATCCGCTTTGAAAGGATTTTGATAATTTCCACCCCCAAGGGAGTAAAATAGGGGATGAAAGTTTGTATGAGACTTTATCAGTTTAAATCGATCGGATTGAAATTTGACATGCAGATAGATGTTATCACATAGGCATCCGCTAAGAAAGGATTTTGATAATTTCCACCCCTAAGGGGGTAAAATAGGGGATGAACGTTTGTATGAAGCTTTGTCAGTTTTACACCGATCGGGTTGAAATTCGGCGTGCAGATGGATATTAAGACGTAAACGTCCCTTTAGAAAGTTTTTGAACATTCTCGGCCCAAAGTGGGTAAAATAGGGGGGTGAAAGTTTGATGTATTATGTTACAGCCAGTTTTAAATTGATCGGGCTGAGACTTTGCATGCATAAAGTTACTATGACATAAGTATCTTTTTAGAAAGGATTTTGATAAATTCCACCCCTACGGGGATAAAATAGGGAATGAGAGTTTGTATAAATCTTCTTAGCCGTTGAATTTAGAATCATTGAAACTTTTTGATTTACATTCGGTAAAACGATGATTTAGGACCTGGGTAACGTATGGGTGAATATCAACAAGTGCATATTTTTGTCAATTTTGGTGGCGAAATTTTTTCTTTACTTTTCGTGAAAACTATTGACCTGGTACAAAAATAGAAGGCTCAAGCTTTAGGAATCTTCATGAGGTCTGAGAATATCCCGATAACTTTTTGAGATATTTGAGTTGAAAGACTAGTGCAGCCACCAAAATTGATATTTGTCCACCAAAATTGAGAGTGCTTAAAACAATACATTAAAAATAAGTTTTTGTCACAAACTTAAATCTCACTAATAAAGCTCAATGTCTAAAATACTCGGGAATGACCAAAAACTCCATCAGTTAATAAAACTCAGTCTTGTTATGATAATATTTATTATTATTTAACTATCTGATGAACTCGTAATGATGAGTGTATGACATAAAACAATTTTTTTTTGAACAAAATTACTTGCCAAACAACAAAAATTTCCTCAACAAAACTAAGAAACCAAAACATAATAAACTCTTAACTCTTCTCTCTCTTAACTCTTGAGTTCTGAAATCCTTCGCTGCAATATCTCTATCTCTTTGGCTTTGCATTTTTGATATCGTCGGAACTTATTCCTAAACGCACGTTTAAAGTCCACTGACGTTATTGATGTATCTGAAATTGGACTATCAGGGCATAATATGGAAACAGTACAAATATCAATACTGCTGACACATGGACATGTTGGGGATGACAGCGCTGTAAGTTCAGCATGGCTACTTGTGCGAAGATTTTGTGACTTAGGTACTTGGAGTAATATGACTTGTGGTCGGCTGTAAGCTGTCGGAGTATTGATGTTGCAAATTCATTTTATTATTACTTTTGGTGCGAGCATCTGGACTACTACAATCACGACTTGTTCGTGGACGTAAATTTCTTGAAACCAAGGTATGCTGCGGCTTATTAATATTCTCGTTTTTTATTTGCAAAGCGCGATGCTTGCGTTGGGATTTTAGTTTCTGAGAAGCCAGTTTACCTTTTTTTCTTCTCATGATATCTATCCCTCTCTCTTTTCCGTAATTTATTCTTTCTTTTCTTTTTCTTTCTGCCATTATTTTTTTAAGCAGCCTCTCTTTTCTAGTCTGTTTTGGCATTCTAAAAAGTAAGAAAAATAGGTAAGTATAACTAATTCATTACTCTTATACGAATAATAATAGGTCAAATCTATTGCTAAGTATCTACATAAAACTTAGGTATCGACATAACAGCCGGTCGACCTTAGAGTAGTGCAGAAAAATAACCTGGCATGTGCAATTTAATAAATATAACAAACAGAAGAGAAACAAATAAAATAGTAACGTATACTTAGATATTACTAATACATTTTTTTTTATATTTGATTGGGCGACGTTTGACCACTATCTCACCTGATGGTAAGCGATGATGCGGTCTACGATGGAGCACGTCGTCCCATAAGCAACCTATTCACTCGGGCCTTGAAGACTCCCAGGTTATACCCATTAGGAAATACAGACTCTGGCAAAGAATTCCACTCTTTAGCAGTACGCACAAGGAAGCTTGAAGCGAAGCGCTTCGTGCGTGTGGGCGGAACATCTACCATGAATCGGTGACGCTTCGCGGATTGTCTTGTGGTACGATGATGGAAAGGACTAGGGGGAATCAAGTTGTGCAATTCCCCCGCACACTCCCCGAAATGTATCCGGTAGAAAACCGAAAGGCTTGCAACCTTACGCCTGTGTTCGAGGCTTTGAAGCCGAGCCTTCACAAGCGCATCATCGTCGATGAGCCTCCTGGCACGCCTCTCAATGTGCTCTAACGCGTCCAGCTGATATTTTGCCGAGCCGTCCCAAAGATGAGAGCAGTACTCCATACAGGACCGAACCTGTGCTTGGTACAGGCTCAACAATTGTTTCGGCGTGAAGTACCGTCTCACTCTCCATAGGACACCCAACTTCCTACCAGCCAGTTGCGCTTTTGACTCTATATAGGGGCCAAGGTTGAGCGTGGGCGTCAAAGTTACACCAAGAAGCTCAAGACGATCGGTTATCGGTACGGGTACATTCCGGAAAGTAGGAGTCAGCGGAAATTGACTCCGTTTGGCGGAGAATAGACACGCCTGGGTCTTGCTAGCATTGAACCTAACCAAGTTGGCGTCACCCCAGTCGGACACCGCCTTCAAGGTCGAGTTCAAACGTTCGACCATGGATTCTCTTAAAGACTGGATCTGTGTTCCGCTAGTCCGCGCACCGGACACATACCTTTCAACAACTGTGCTGTCATCTGCATACCCAAAGATACCGGGCTTAAGCAGGTCGTTTATGTGCAGCAAAAAGAGCGTCGCTGAAAGTACTGACCCTGAGGGACGCCGGCATTAATACCGAATTGGTCAGACGAGCAGCCATCGATGACTACTCGTATTGACCGATCCCTCAGAAAGTCTGCTTTCCATCTGCACAGACCAGTAGGAAGTCCATATGCAGGAAGCCTGCCGATTAGACTGTCGTGCCATACCCGTCAAAGGTCTTCACATAATCAATCTGTAGTGAAAAACTGTATTTAAATGCAAAAATAATATATAAACAGTACATACTTAAAATTTGGTGGCTTATTTTCAATTTTGATGGCGAAAATTGCCACCAAAGCCACCAAAATTGAGCCACCAAAATTGAAACCAGGCATAAAAAAATCTTAAAAAATACAGTTATTAAGATAAAATAGAATAAATATCACTAATAAGTAAGTTACCCAAATGACTACCTACAATACGTGACTTACTATTAAAACACTTAAGAATCAACAGCAAATCGATCCACCAAAATTGAAAAATTCTTGTCCCCTTTTCGACCCAAGATGATACTTACGTTTTTGGCGAGAAATCACAGCACTATGCACACACCTGTTACTTGCCACTACCAGCCCAAGATTGACAAATACAGAATATAAAACGCGATTGATCGCACACACACGAATCTTCATGCTAAATGTAACTTGAAAAAGTGCTACCAAAATTATGATTTTTGCAAGGACAAACTTAAATCGAGTATCCTGTGCTTTTAAAATCAATTTTATAATATGGTTTAGTTGATTTTAGATAGTGTGTCTTATGCATATACTAATGTAATGATTTGTTTTTTACTTCACTTTAAATTGTTTCTTTGGTAAATACATTTATATCAAAAAATGGAGCTAGGACAAGCCACCAAACTTGAATTTTAAAGTTATTTATTTTTCCACAGCTTCAATAGGTAAGCCTATTTAAAAAAAAATGTGGCCCTAATTAGATTAAGTTAAGTAGTTCACTATAAAAAAATATAAGAAGCATGCCATGGTTTTACACCATGATTCTCAACGCGGACACGTAAAATTAGCGCCTGGGATATTCACCCGTATGATAGTTTTTTCACAGATGTCTCACGAGAACGGGAACTATGCGTCAATGCCCCAGGACTCTCTAACTCTTAACCACTGAACTTATTCTAGAGAGATCCGGTACAACAATAATCGATAGAATAGTTTTTATTACTCAAACCTTACGTGATCGGGCACTGTACTGGTAAGATACCTGCGGGATTATTTATTTATTGAAACTACGATAAATCATTTCAAAATAGGTAAATCTTACTTGGGCACTGAATTGATTCTGGTTAATTCTGTCAGAAGTCATTAATCTACGCGGACGAAGTCGCGGGCAACAGCTAGTTTATGTTATAAGTCCCATGAAATAGGGGGTGAGCCTATTGCCATATACCAGGCACAGTTCCAGACTCCGTGCTACTACTGAGAATTTTGTAAAAACCCCGTTTATTTGATTACTGGATATTTGATGATTCAACTTTATTTTAACAAATGTTACCGTGCCCTTACATGGTGCATAAATGTAACTTAACTTTAAGCCTATAGTAGGTAACAAGTTATTCACTTTACGGTATACAATATAAAAAATACCTACATCGAAAACTATAGATGTTATCGCAAGTGAAGCTGTGAGCAAAACATATACCTAATGGAATAAGTGTGGGTGTCAGATTTTCTTCGTAACTTGGATGATGTATGCTTTACAAATAAAACAAAATGTCCTAATGGCATCGGTTACGTGATATATATGTTGTTATTTTTCTTATATCAAACTCAGAGGTTGACAATAAGTTATTTACTTCTAGGAACCTAATAAATTGTATCAATATTTGAGGACGACTTTACCATTATCTGAAGACGTGAGAATCGAATTGGTATAAAAAGTCTACTTATAGTTATAGTACCGATTTTTTTTAAGGGGGGGATATCATCGAATGACTTCTCCCACCCGGGTGAGGTGGGAGGGAGTGTCAGACTCTTACTGACTAAAAACCACCCCGATCCTACTCCTGCACGTCGAGCCGGAGCCTCGGTAACTCGTTGGGTTCTCCGCGGCTCTGTATCGGCATCAGCCTTATTGGATCCCATCCGTGGCGGTTATTGTACCGATACCAACTCTTTGTCTTTTAGGTATTTACCTCTTTGCTGAGTTTACACTAGTTGTAATGTTACGTAACTAGATAGGTATATAGTGATTTTTTTAACACAAGGGGTGAACACTGTCGCTAAACTAGTGTTTATTAATTCTGAAGCGTCCCAAAGTATACCACCTTTTTTTGATGGCGGGGGGAATACTTCGACAGATGCCTGGCTTTTTAGGGAATGTGGGATCCGTACCTCAATAAAACCACCCGGTTGCCACTCTCAGCACCTGTAATGGGCATGCACCGGGTCCTCTGACCTGCTCCGGAACCCCCACTGTGCAACGCCTGATACAGCACATCCCTAGGCAAAGTATCTAATAGTTTTGAAAGTTTCAAACAAACATTTTTCGTATTTTAAGCGGTATTTTTTTAAGGGGTGAAAATCATCGAATGACTGCTCCCGCCTGGGTGAGCCGAGAGCCGGAGTGGGAGAGGAGAAAGTGTCTGACTCTTACTGACTAAAAACCACCCCGTTCCTTCTCCTGTACGTCGAGCCGGAGCCCCGGTAACCCGTTAGGTTTTCCGCGTCTCCGAATCAGCATCAGGCCTGTTGGGCCCCATCCGTGGTGGTCTGATGGCTGTATGAGGCGCGCGCGGAACGTGACACGCTGACCGTACGCTCCTATTTTAAGCGGTATAAGGTATTTATTTGTCTCACAATTTTGGGGCTAATAGGGTTTTTAATTTCCCTTTGTCTAATTTCCGTAGTAGCTACGAATTAATATGATGAATACCAGTTAAAGTAAACTTTTGTATTTAAAACAGAGATAAATAATCCCATAACACAATATCTATTATTATATCATGACAGAATTGGTTATGTTTGGTGATATCAGTGAGTGAAACATCCCGTCATATCCATTGTTTTATATAAATTATTATTTTATTTTAGTTGAGCGTGAATCGTTTGCAACGGTATCGTGGTAAAACATAATAATTATGTTTGTAACTCAACTGACTGCCTCGATGGCCGAGTGGTCGCAAGTGCGACTACCAGGCAATGGATTTGGATTTTTTTAAAAACCCAGTAATACTTTACCCGACCGGTAAAGTATTACTGGGTTTTTAAAAAAATCTCAGTAGTAGCACGGAGCCTGGAAATGTGCCCGGTATATGGCAATAGACTCACCCCCTATTACATGGGACTCATTTATAACATAAATAGTGAAAAGTCCTTCAGAGTTAGTGTAATTAAATTATGGAATGCACTACCCCGTAGTATAAAAATGGCTCCAAACAAAATGGCTTTTAAACGTAGTGTTCGTGAGGCCTATTTAAAGGCGCTACAACGCTGAGTTCGTGTCTTCGTCAATTTATATTATATTATAATTATATATGTATGAAGTTATTTATGTACATATTTTGTGTTTATTATATATTTTTATACAGTATGTTATACAGTATTTATAGGCTCACCCCCTATTACATGGGACTCATAACATAAATAGTGAAAAGTGGGTGTTACATTGTACAGTGGTGTAATGTGCACCTCTGCCTTCTCCTTCGAGGATAAAAGGCGTGATGTTATGTAATAAACAAATACTATTAGTTATTTATTTTGTTTCTTTTGCATATTACACAAGCCCATTTTCGCTGAGCTTACTTTTAACCCAAAGGTTGACTGGGAGAAAATGCCATATGGCATTAAGTCCGCCTTATGTACCTTATTTTGTGTGCATTAAAGTGTAAAATAACTAATTAAAATAAAAGTGGGTGTTACTTCTGTGTACACCTCTGCCTACCCCTTTGGGGATAAAAGACGTGATGTTATTTTGTGTTGTTACTCAATATTAATACCAACAGCCTTTGACTGTCAAGTCAACGGCTTTTTTTTTTAAGGGGGGAAAATCATCGAATGACTGCTCCCGCCTGGGTGAGGCGGAAGGAAGCTGGGTGAGGATGGCTGGATTATGCTGGTTGCCTCTACATAAGACGGTTTACCGATAAGCCGAAATCTGTACATATAATTCTTCGTTGGTATTAAATAAAGGTCACAAATATATTATAGCTGGTCTATATTACATACTATTTACCTCATTTCTGCTAACAAGAAGAATTAGGCACGTAGGTAATTGAATCAGGCACTCACTGTTTCGTATGTTATTAGTTGATGAGATATAAGTATAAGAGACACGTCTGTACTATTTCTCATTGATGTCACAACCTTAATTAATTAATCAAAAGAAGAATTGGTGGTCCAAGGAAAAGAAAAAAATATTTTCTGTCCTTTTTTTAAGGGGGGGAAAAACATCGAATGACTTATCCCGGGTGAGGCAGGAGGGAGTGTCTGACTCTTACTGACTAAAAACCACCCCTCTTACTGACTAAATCTACTCCTGCCCTTCGAGCCGGAGCCCCGGCAACCTTTTACGTTCTCTGCGGTTCTGTATTTACTGTACTTGGGAGCAAAGAAACGTAGCCTCTAGCATTTTTGTGTTTTCATTTTATCGGACCCACTATAACTTTAAATAATATTCCTTTTTTATATAAGGTATAAGCCGGAAACGACCAGATGGATCACCTGATGGTAAGCAATCGACGTTGCCCATGGACACTTGGAACACCAGAGGCGTTACAAGTGTGTTAATGGCCTTTTGGCATTAGGAATTTGAGGATTGTTGGGGATTCAGGGATCGGGAGGAGGGAGGGGGTAATTGGGCCTCCGGTAACCTCACTCACGCGACGAAACACAACTCAAATTTTTTTAACCGAAAAATAATGATTTATGCTTTTCTCCAGTCCTCTTGTTCAGGAGTTGCTCTCGCAGCCACTTGACCATCGAGAGTGTCCATGAATTATTTAAAATAATGACGTCCCTACTGCAAAATTTCTCGATCGACTTTCAGCATATTGATTAGCTATTAACGACTTTAGTAACTTCAATATTGAGTTTAGTTTAACATAATAACAGGATGTAATGTAATATCGTGTATAGGACCTTCATATAGGGTCTGACATGTACCTATATGAAATGGGTACGTACCTATGTACCCATATCCATTTTGATATAATCGTAAATTGGGAAACTTCAAGTTGCTTACAACATACCCTATCATCAATCTTTTGACATTTGACTGCACGGTTGGTACGGTGGCTGGGCAACCGGCTGCCGCGCAACGTGTCGCGGGTTCGATTTCCGCACGGAATAACACTTTGTGTGATCCACAGATTGTTGTTCCGGGTCTGGGTGTCATGTGTATGTGAACTTGTATGTTTGTAAACGCACCCACGATACAGAAGAAACTCCTAGTGTGGGGTAACGTTCTTTTTTTTTAAATATCATTGTCATCAAAATCCCGTGGACTTATTGCCACTGTACAATGTAACACCTACTTATCACTATTTATGTTATGAGTCCCAAGTAATAGGGGGTGAGCCTTCTGCCATAATATACTGAGCACAATTCCAGACTCCGTGATATTACTGAGTTTTGTTTTAAAAACCCAGTATTACTTTGCGCGACCCGGGAATCGAACCCAAGACCCCTTTGCCCGGCAGTCGCGTTTGCGACCACTCGACCAACGAGGCTGTCTAGTAAAACTAATCATTGTATTAAAACATAAACCGGGTAAAAGATGTTCAATTAAAGGAATCAAGGAATGTACAGTTACCGTACCCTTTGAAAACTTTGAATCCGCTACAAAAGGGCTTACCAATATTATGATGAGTATCTATTCAAAAGTTTACAAGGAATTTTGTTCTTAACGAAATGCCAGAGGTTGGTTCCTGTTTAATATTTAGGTATAAATACAAGGTAACAAAGAAACAGAGCCACTGGCCGATTTTTATTTGTTATTTTTTCGAACACACTATACTACACACTAACTTTGAAACAAATATCAGTTTTTTAACAAAATAACTCCAATTTAAAAAGTAACTAAGTACATTGGGATTATATGTAGTCTGTAAGTTTCATTGATTGTTTAATTTGTTTTTTTTTTTTATTGCTTTCCTTCTATTTTGATTTATTTTTATTGTGCATCTACCACCCATTCCCAGATTCTTTTCTAAAATTCCATCCAAAGGTTGTCTGGAAGAAATCGCCGCGTGTGATAAGACCGCCCATTGTACTTTAATTACTGTTGCAATGTTTACAATTTTTTTTTTTCTGTGTGTGCAATAAAGTATATATAAATAAATAAATAAATAAATTGGGTATTTTCCTTTATCACTAAATCTGTCCCTATGTATGCTTAGATCTTTAAAACTACGCAACCGATTTTGATGCAGTTTTTTTTTTCAATATACAGAGTGATTCTTAAGGAAGGTTTATATGTATAGTACATGCATGGCACCCGTGTGAAGCCAGGGTGGGTCGCTAGTCAAAAATAAACTGTTTCGACTGTTCAATACAATTAAATATAAAAAAATAATCACACTTTCATTAATTGATTTTATGACCAACTTAATTTTGGTACTATTCCAGCAAATATTAAGAAATTAATAGTATAAGTACTGCTCGACAATAAAAAAAAAGTGACGTCACAATACCTACACAATCTCGTACAAAATTCATAGAAAACTCTCGTTTTTGACAGTTGGACAATAGTACTGAATTTGACTAGTTGGCAAGTATTCAATTACCTTTTATACTCTATACGTTTAATTACCAATTAATAAAAAACTTGTAGAAAACATTTACTATAAAATGAACAAGAATAAACACTAGTCGCTACGTTTTTTTGCTCCTAAGTCTATATACTATACTTATATGAAAAGATACGAGTACCTTTCTATACTTATATGGAAAGAAGCACCCCTTTTACACTAAAGTGGAAAATCTTCACGGAGAACCCTTGCCTGAGTACGCCTGCCTATTATCATAACAACATTTTCCACGTGACATTTATTAATTAAGTACCTGTTTTAATTACCAAGAGCATCAGTAAGTGATGGTTAATATTAGGAATATTTATTGCGAAAAAATATGCTAGAAAATGGTTAAACTTAACCGTATACATTAATGAATGTATCGTGGAGATACATTTACTGTTCTTATTTTACGACTTCTAAACGAACAATAAAAATGAACATTAAAAATCACTTTGTTACTTAGACCGGTAACTTAAATCAGAATAAAATGATTTAAGTGGAAATATTTAGGTATAATGTAAGTCAAGCCTGTCAAAAAAAAACGTAACAAAATGACTCACCCTATGTATTTTCATAATTTATTATTCACCCCATATAATTCAGCTAACCACTACTACGATATGGGCCAATTAACCTTACATAATCCAAAACCAATATTACTTATTATATTCCATTAATAAGTTCCTATTATCAGTTTAGATAAATGTTAGATAATAATTATTATAATAGGTTTATTTGCACTGTATTGAATCCATATGGTTGCCATGGACACCCTTGCATCCATTTTCATGGTCGCCTGATAACGCAACCTTGAATTAATAGATAACAGCGATCATAATTTTAATACTCTTGTACATATTGTAAAATTTTAATCAAAATTTCTGAGAGATGTTTTAAAGTGAGATGAGATGCCGGCTTGGAGGAAAATTTTTGGAAAATCTACGGAGCAAAATATTTTACTTTCACGGTTGATATTAAAAAAACATCACATTTTCTACAGAAAATGTACATAATTATTGCTTCCTACTCAAATTGATAGTTTGACACTGCATAAAAGTAAGAGAAAAATATACTAAGTATTAATACTTACGCTCATTCTATCCAACGAGGACAGCTGCCAATCATTCACTAGCCCCAAGTCCCAACACTATCATAAGACGGAGACAAATGACGTTCGCACTGCACGACACATCCTACAACTGTACTCATCCAGACACCACCGAATATTGGCCGAAATCGTCCCAAATACCAGCCACAACACACCCGCACCACACAGTAACGACACACTATATAAAAATAACGAATTACTACGTATCTAAGGAAACACTGAAGGCCAAAGTCCAAAGGAATCTGTGCATAGTAGATAACATGATCTCTTCGGGTCAAAAACTGAAATTTTGAGGTTATCTAAGGGATCGGTGGATGTAGGACACATTCAGAACTGCCCCGAAGCTATAAGGTTGAAAATTGCATGCTGTTTTGTATATGTGTGCAGGGTTCAACGTCATGGAATTGCGTCTGTGTGTGCCGTCGGCGTGTGAGGAAGGGTATGTTTAGGGTGGAATGTCTTTGTGTGTGTGATTGAGTTCCTGTACACACGGGGTGGAGATTTCCGCGATAGATCTGAACGTACTGTCTTTTACTGCGAATTTGTTAAAAATAAGAGGCAATACTATAATATCAGTGTACAATAATATTCAGACACAAGATACGTACTGGTATTCTAAGTTTAAATAAATTGTTTCTGGTAAGAATTTTTTTATACAAAATTATGTAAAAGATTTTGGCTGAAAAGAAAATCAGAAAATCTTATAGTAACATTATTTTTTATATAATATTTATAATCAATATATTTAGAAGTAGGATAATCAAGATATTGTTATGTAAAGCACACTTATTATATATGTATAAATGCTAAAAGAAATATCTTGGTCACAAAAATCCGTGGAAATCTCATACCCTGTGTTTCCTCCAACTGAAAAGGATCGATCCACGCGCTTAAGGGTGAACCTTACTCAACAAACTCATCAGATTTTCCCTTCAATCGAGTTATTCTTTTCATCTTCTAATTCCATACAACAAAACGAGACAGAGCAACTCACAAAATGGGATTATTTTCACAATCGAGATCGATTACCTTAGTAGGTACTTCCCTCTTTTCATTTATTTGTACGAGTGAATTAAACACACACACACACATTGAAATTGGCGCAACAATATTTTATCTGTCGAAAAAAGATTTTCAAGTAAAAATGTAACCCTTTCACCTAATAAATAGGATTGAAAATACATTGACAAGTTGTTCTTTGTAATTGTTAATTGAGGATAAGTGAAAAGCGTGGGAGTGGGATGAGAATAGAAGTTTATATGAGGATAGAAAGAGAGGTCCATAGTGGAAGTATTCTGATAGTATTTTTTTGGATGTGTTGTTTTGTGTGGATAGTAATGGGTGCGTGAGTTATCTTAATTTGTACAATCCACCACGACCGCGACGTTAAGTAACCATTAGTTTCTACAGATGAATCTTATTGTATTCGCAGTTGTCTATGTGCTGATGTCTTGTCTAAAAATGGAATAGGTATATCTAGATAAGAAAAACAATGTAAAGTTACATGTAAAAATGTGTAATCACTAATCACTGATTTTGTACATTTTGTATTTTTATAATGTAATTATTTTTTATTATCAAAATATGTCTAACATATTGTGTACTCATACGTTTTCAGTGTTAAAATGTGTGTAGAAAAAATAATACTTTTTAATTTATCTACTTCAATTGTTATCTAGCTAACCCACACGAGCAACATAAAACACATCTATGCGCGAATTCCTTATCTGCTAATATGAAACGTCCAAACAACCAGTCGCAACTCAATTTATTTTTATCGAAATGCACTTGACATGCGCGGCTGACCTCCGAATCGATGCCTCTTTGTTATTGTTTTATCTCACTCTAACTCACAAAACTACTTATACGTCTATCTCATACGTCAAGGTGACGATAACGTCATTTTCACCCAATGAAAAGCGACGCACGCTGTCTTAGTAGTTCGCATTTATTGAACTAGATGGCGTTAGCTGTTGATGTTTTAAATTCCGTGCAGGAATTTATGCTTGGCAAGATCAATTGATTTTCTGACCTTCTCATTGAAGTGGCTTTCGTAATAGAGCGATTTAATTATGAGTTGATACGTGTTGCAGTGTCTAGTAGAATAGTAATTATCTTATTACTGCATCATTAGTTTGCAGCAACATAAACATTATTGCTTTTGTAAACACGGCTGCTGTTAATAACGACTTGAGGAAGCCATTGCAGTAAAAGGTGGAATTAATGAGTAATTCTTTTGTATTTGATTATCTTTTTGTCCTTCAAACATTGTTTAAACACTTGCTTTAAAGCATCTATTATCTTTCTGATACTTTGACCAAAAGGAAATCAGGTTATTGGCAATTCTTAACCAACGAGAAATTTAGACAGAAGAGTGTGGGGTAACCATTCTTCGGCACGAATGGGCCGGCTCGAGCGGAGTGATGATACCTCCTCTCAGAAAACAGACGGTAAACGTACATTGAGAAATGAAATGAAATTACCCCCCAAACAATCCCTGAATCCCTAACAATTCTCAAATTTTAAATCCCCAAAATGCCGGTAACGCACTTGTATCGCCTCTGGTGTTCCTGGTGTCCGCAGGCAACGGCGATTGCTTACCATCAGGTGATACGTCTGCTAATTTACCGGCTTATTAAAAAAAAGTAAACTGACACTCGTCACCATCATCATCAACATCAGCAGCAGCATATTTTGGTTTACTGACATGCACAAAACATACTTAGGTCAAGCCAAGAGCTGTTACTGACGCTCGATCTTCAGGTATAAACTGACATAACCCACACTTTAGCACGAACGATCCGGTTCCTCGTAACCCAAGTGATACCACGGCCTCAGACAAAACCGAAGTGAACAAACGATTGCCAATTCCTCAAAAATATTGGTAGGTACCGCATTTGCAGCATGTCTAGTGTTGCGAGTGCTCATCTGCCGACTTATCCTATAAAAGAACTATCTCTAGCAGTGTAGTATCTATCTGAAGAAAGAAAGAAAAACCATTTATTTCATCACGACACACTACAAGAATTTAGGTACACACAAAAAAGCCTATGGTGCATCGCAGAGCAAAAGGCTGAAGCTCAGCTTAATACCGTGGACCGGGCACAGAGGCTCGAGCCCACGGCGCTGATTTTCAGCATCAGCCCGTTGCAGTACGTACTAGTTATACACCTACGGTAACGCTGTTCGGAGCACAGCATGATATAAATAATAAAATTAATATAAAAGTGAAAACAAAATCAATAGAAACGATTACTGCTAAAAATCTAAATAAATAGATATAAAATAAATCTCCTAAAATAACATAATGTCTACGTAATATAAGGTAACAGAAACATAGTATTAAAAAAGTATAAACTTCTTTATTATTAATTATATAAGGTGCTTTATTTATATAAGGTGCTCATTACCTTTCTCCACGTCTGTATATCTTCATCCTCTTATCAGATAAGTCACGTCGCATTACATAGCCGTGAGAACATCAATTGCGTAATGTACCTCAATTATCTTGTTGCTACGAAGATTTTATCTTTGGCAATTTTAAGAAGCGGGCTTATAATATACACTGACGGATGGACGAACTGGCATATCTTAATACAGGGCTCTAATTTGGGGTTCTGCCACTATGTCATCCATTGTGAAGTAACAGAATGAATAATCAAATACCCAAGAGAAATAAGGCATAATGTAAGTACCTACTTACTAATTTGCTGTTTCAAATCTCTCCAACCGTATAAATACTAACTACCACTATTAACTATTGCTCAACTATTAGACTTGGACCTCCTCCACATGAGAATAGTTTTTCGTAATCTCCATGCGGTTGGAGTTTGGAGATTACAGTTGAAAAAGGTTTATGAGACAAACATATCATCACGTCTTTTATCCTCGAAGGAGTAGGCAGAGGTGCACTTTACTGCACTTAATGGCCACTGTGCAATGTAACACCCACTTTTCACTATTTATGTTATGAGTCCCATGTAATAGAGTGCGCCTATTGCCATATACCGGGCGCAATTCCCGACTCCATACTACTACTGAGATTTTTTTTAAATCTCAGCAATTCTTTGCCCGACCCAGGAATCGAACCCGAGACCCCTTGTCATTTGCGACCACTCGGGCAACGAAGCAGAATGGGCCGGCTCGACCGGGGTGATATCACGGCCACACAGAATACCTCCCCAGTCTCTCCAATCCCTGAATCCCCGATAACCCTCAAATTCCCAATTTTCAAAAGGCCGATAACGCACTTGCAACGTTCTGGTGTTTCAGGTGTCCATGGGCGACGCCGATAGCTTACCATCAGGTGATTCTTCAGCCCGTTTACCGGCTTATTCCATAAAAAACCTGGTTCTTTTAAAAACACACAACGCGAAACATATAACAGCTATCGTAGTTAAAATACTTTCCCAGAATACTTGGTACTTAATTTAGAATTTCTTATTGTTCCATTTTCGTTTTCAATGTCATTCATGAAATTCTTCTACAGCTCCGTAGCAACAGGAACGGGAGAACCTAACATAATCGACTTGACGACACAATCAAATAACTTTGAACGGTTGAACGAGAAATAAAACGAAATGTGTTGAGATATAAATTCTGAAACGTATCGAAATTGGATCATAACCAATAAAGTGGGAGATGGCATCGGTGTAGTGCATTTTTATAGACTTCTATAAAATATTATAGCTCCTAGCTCCTGTACCGAAGAAGTTCGAACTCAGTTTATATGTTTAAGAAAACTTGAGGCTAACTCTGTTGAAAACTTTACTGTAGCGGTATTTGAACATATATAACTTCACACTTCAAGGGGTAGGCAGAGGCACTTAATGTAATGCCACTGTACAATGTACTTAACACCAACATTTCACCTTTTTTATGTTATGATACCCATGTAATAGGGTGAGCCTATTGCCATATACCGTGCACAATTCCAGACACCGTGCTACTACTGAGATTTTTTGAAAAAACTCAGTAATACTTTGCCCGACCAAGGAATCGAACCTGAGCCCCTTGCTGGCCAGTCGCACTTGCGACCCCGACTCGGCCAACGAGGCAGTCAACGACGGTACCTATTTGAACTCTTTCTTTTTCATCCTGTAGTGCTTGATAATTTATTTTCGTCTCCACAAAGTTAATTAAGAACTGGATAAAAATAATTATGGTTATGCAAAAGAGTGTTTTACTAGACCATCACAATTGATTTATTACGTAGATTACAATTATGAAGTACTTAGTCCCATTATGACCTACCCCACTGACAGTGAACTGGCAAAGATGAAATTTAAAAAATCAGTAATTTTAAAATTATATGTTTGTTGGCATCGCTGTGAAGATAAATGTGTATAGGATAGACAATATTAAAGCATAAGAAATTTAACTTATCATCAGGTCCATTTTTACGACCGGGTTTATCAGTTACGTGCTGCATATTTTATTCAATACTTATTTCAACTGTAAACGGCCGTCAACAACTCGCACCCGTTCCTTCTTAACTCGTAACCTTAAAATCAAATACCAAGGACTTTTTAATTGAAAAATTACCCGAACACAATAGCCGGAAATACGGACTAAATCCAGACATAGCCCGAAGCTACAAAAAGGCTCTTAAAAAGATATAAAAAATCAAGATGTATTGGAGCGACCGCCTACCGCAGCCAAAAATAGACCACGAATAAATACAAAACTCTTTAGACCCAAAAACGTAAATCGAAAACTAGCACAAGGTAACTTCAACTTTATCCTGCTGCTCTAGAGTTTGTTTCTCATTATTCGTGAGATGGATTAAAGTCTTTTTGGTTCGGTTGATCCAGGCATCCGTGTTTACATGTCGGCAGAAGAAATTATTCCCAGGACGTGTTCGGCAGTAAGTTTTTAAATAAAGCAATGCACGCGAGCGTTTTTGGGCCATTCATAATATGATGCCGGATTATTTAGACTTCACCGTTTGCATTTGAATAAGATGTTATGATATTGGAAGTATTTTCTTTAGGTTTTACAATAGTGTTATCTTTAATTTTGTAGATTTTCTTTCTTTATTTCTTAATCATGTTTTCTATTTCTTGGAGTGATTGTAACGGGAATTTTGTCACTTATTACGAATATATTTTTGCTCTTATCAGTGTATTATAATTGCATAAAATACTTTAGATACAGGTACACCAACCTATGAAAATAACTTTGACTTGACTTGTTTTTAAATCATGATTTAAAGTCTTAGGTCGCCCATCTCGATAATGAGGGCAATAACTTTACTACATACAGGGTAAAATAACAAAAAGTAATTAATTATTCATAATAATAATAATGACTGCCTCGTTGGCCGAGTGGTTGCAAGTGCGACTGCCGGGCAAGGGGTCTCGTTTTCGATTCCCGGGTCGGGCAAAGTATTACTGGCGTTTAAAAAAAATCTCAGTAGTAGCACGGAATTGTGCCCGGTATATGGTAATAGGCTCACCGCCTGTTACATGGGGCTCATAACATAAATAGTGAAAAGTGGGTATTACATTGTACAGTGGTATAATGTGCACCTTTGCCTACCCCTTCGGGGATAAAAAGCGTGATGTTATGATGTTATGTAATAATAATAATGCATTTGTACTTACAACAGACTACTTTCGAATATGTCACGGAGATATAATGAAAAAAAATAATAATCCTATCTAAAAATAAGCCTAATAAAAATAGTCTAGAAAAATAACAATCGCTGAGTATTTTAACTGGGTTATCTATCATCAAAGCTAACTATGTATTATATCTATTGCTATGAATACTCTAATCAATGTAAGTATCTGTAATCTGTTTGTCTAGACAAACGCCAATTATACTGGATCGTTTCTCTCGCTATATTTATCTAGCTAGGTACTTATATGCCATAATCTGTCTCTCTCTCTCTCTTATTGAGTTTTTATTTTCGAATATAATGTCAATCCCATCCAGAAAATCTAAAGTATTACTTATCTAGATTCTAAATTTTCAAGTTTATCCCTTTGGTCAAATTTCTTTTTTAAAAGGCCGGTTACGCACCTGTATCTCCTTTGACGTCGCGATCGAGGTACATTTCTTTTTAACAGACTTAAAAAAAGGAGGAGGTTATACGTTCGGCCGGTATGTTGCTTTTTTATCAAGTGGATTGTTATAAATACTGTCATCATCAGATGATGATGTATGATAAATGCCCCTACGCCCCCTACACCAAATAAAATATGATCGCTTGATTGGCCGAGCCTGACATTGTCATCAGTCCACGCTTTATAGTTACATTAGAATGAGATATGCCTACCTGTCTATATTTTCTACCAGCTCATATTCTCTTAACCAACAGAGACAGGAATGAATAGAGAAGAATCATCCGCGAGACGGTGCATGATGCAGATGGGTAACACCCTCATCACTGAGGAAAATAATTCGAGGAGGTTTTATGTTTCATCTATCTAACTCCCATACCCTATCCCTAGTCGGCTTGAGTTAGGGTTGCCCGAGTTCTAATTAGATTCGGCTCAATGTCATGACCATGATAACATGAGTGGTTGTCATCAGCACTTCATGCAGTTCGAAGGGTGACCACACTCTCGTAGTCAGGTCTTCAATCAACCTTTAGTTGTTGTAATTTGATAACCGATAATTTAATTTTTATCCCGTTATACGAATATTTTGTTGTTCGAATATTTTTTTGACAACCGGGATTAACGATATGTCGTGATTTTTCGCATCTTTCATGTGGATGGTATCCACATATTATCTTTGGCTACCATTTTCCCCATCAAATGGTCAATTTTTGCTACGTTACGAGACTAAATAAATGAAAATAGAAAAACTATTCTCAAATCAGGATATTAGCGTACAATTATCATTCATTTCCAGACTTTTGTACCCATAGGAGCTAATATATAGTTACCATTTGATCATCACAATCATCACATACAGTACAGTCTTCCAACTTCATTACAAAAACACATTTTACTTAGCATTCTTTAAAACATAACGATGACAGCATGACATCACCTACCTACCTAAACAAATCACTTGACACAACGTCGAAAACATGTTAAAAATCATAACAAATTACCGAATTACGTCACAGCTCATCCATAACATTTTATTCTCAAGTAATAAGAATGTGTGGTCGTAAATTAAACTATAAGGGCCTCTTTCACCACCTTCAAGTAAAGTGTTGATTAGTTACTTGCCAATTAACGTTACTTGGCAAGTAAAACTTACAAGTAACTTCAGTCGATTTCACAAGAGAAATTAAAGCTCTGAGTAACTACTTGCCGGTTTATTGAATGATGTCACAAACCGTACATTACATTCGTTCATTAATACGTCAACGTTAGTCGACAGACGTCATCATTGGCGATTTATGTCATTAGCGACTTGTGAGCGGGTATTTTGTGTTTGTTTTGTTGTTGTTTTCTTTAATTATTCGTCCTCGTCGCCATGGAAAAAACTAAAAGAGATAGGAGCGCAAACTTTTCTCTCCACGAGAGAGACATTTTGGTGTCCCTGATCCAAAAATATAAGAGTACATTAGAAAATAAACAAAGCGATGCTTCCACTTGGAAACAGAAAGAAGCTGCGTGGGAAGCCATTCAAAATGAATTTAATGCTAGATCTGGAGGGACATTCCGGACAACAAAGACTCTAAAAGTAAAGTATGAGGGCCTCAAAAGAACTGTTCGGAAAAAGTCCGCTGCGATACGCTCGGAGCTCTACCGCACCGGAGGTGGCCGCAACACGGCGCCTCCGCTAGACAACGTCGAGGAGCAAGTTAAAGCAATGATTACTTTGAGCACTGACGGAATGCATAGCATTTATGACTCAGATGTCATACAAGAAAATCAAGGAACTCAAGGTGAGTTATATGGTTGTTTTTAAACATAAAAACTAGTAATATGTACTGGAATTCGTATTTTAGTATCGGAAATGTACTAAATTTATTGAAATACAAACAATTATAATATGCTTTTAATGCCTTGTTACAGACAACATCAATGTTCCCGATGAACAAGTGGAGATTTCTATGATAGATGTACCCGAGATTGTAGAAAGTAATGCTACTCAAAACCGTGAGCATCTATAGTACCTATTCAATGCATATCTATTTAATTATTATACATAACTTCACTCCTCGTCTACGATGGGTGTAATACTATCTATGTAATTATTAATCAAAGTTATATCATGATTACTTTCACTTACCTAGTGCTAATGCTGTCCTATTTTTTACAGAAGTTGTGGTGCTAGTAGCTAATGAGTGTGAACCATTACCAGCCACTAGCAGTGCAGACATGGTTGAAATAGAAGAAAATTTAGAAAGCGTGGATAGTATGTATTGATACGGTTTTTAATATGTATTTTACTTTTGTAAACTTGATATCAGTAATTAGATTATTGCATTATATACTCAACCTCTCTAGCAAGACTATACTGGTCCTGTCATATTGCTTATCAGACATTGCCGAGAAAATAACATTACATATTATACATAATTGAAACACTACTTGTTTCGATTATGTCTACATGTATAGTAAGTTTTCTAAAATTTATTATTTTTGTTGCAGACAGCGCTTTGATTGACAGCGACACTCCTAAGAGGAAGAGTGTTTTAATACCAAACTCGAAAAAAACATGGGATGTCTCAAGCAGAAAAAATTTAAAATCAAAGAAACATCCTGCACTGATTGGTAAGACATAATAGAATTTCCCTTATACTTATTATACTCTTTGAATAGAATATCATTAAGTTTATACATTACAGTAGACACAAATACTGCTCTTACCATATCTTTAGTGGATACTAGGTAATAGTAAAGGTACTGTGTTAAGTGGCCATATGTCACCATATCAACCTGTTTTAAATTTCAATACTGTTTTTGTTACAGCAAATGTTCCAAAAAGGACATTATTTGATGAGCTGACTCAAGCAAAATTAGAATTAGTTCAGCTTCAAAAACAAATTTTAGAGGAAGAAATTTTACATAAAAGGAAGGTATGGGAGTTTGAAGACAATGAACGCAAAAAGGAGGCAGAATTTAAAGAAAAAGAGCGAAAATGGAAGGAGGAAGAGTACAAATTAAAATTACAAAAATAATTTTAAATAAACAATTTATTAAATCTATGCTGCATTATTATTGAGTAATGGTAAAAAGTATTCTTGCACTAGTCTGTTCCTGGTGTCATTATTAAATTCCGAAGTTTGTGCCATATTTTCTTCATGACTCTCAATATGTGAGTCGCAGTAGTCTTCGAAGCTTGTATCATTTGCATCAATGGCAATATTATGTAGTACAAAGCAGGCAACAATTATAGCTTGTACTCTATTTAATGTTAAAGTTATCTGTCGCCTAAGGACAGGAAATCTATTTTTGCACACTCCAAAACATCTTTCAACAGTATTTCTTGTCCGTATGTGTGCTTCATTGTATAAATTTTCTGCTGGTGATGATGGATTTAGAAAGGGTGTCAAAAGATATTGCTTTAACTCGTATCCACTATCACCAAGAATTAAACTATTTCCAAATTGTCCACTCTCTAATCTTTGTTTCAAAAAAGAATTATTAAAAATAGTTTGGTCATGAACAGACCCTGGCCATCTTGCCACAATGTCCAAGCATCTTAATTTACTATCACAAACCACCTGAACATTAATTGAGAAATTGGATTTTCTGTTTCTGTAATTTTCAGCTGAATCGCCTCCTGAAATAACAAGTTTATAGGTGTTATATTGCTCTTATTTACATAGGTAGGTAAATTGTACATTATTAGGTATATTCATAATATTCAATTCTGAAGTATAACATACCGGGTGACTTTATTGTAACGTGGGTACAATCCAAAGCCCCTATTACTCTAGGGAATCTTGCGATTTGATAAAAACCATCTTGTACAGTACTTATATCGTCAGGGAACTTTATCATAGCTGGTCGTAATTGAGCGATTGCTTCAGTAACCTTCTTTACAATGCGGCTTGCTGTTGGTGGACTGACACCACAAAAATCAGCAGCACTTCTTAAGTAGGATCCAGTAGCCAGATATCTTAATGTTAATAGTAGGCTTATTTCTGTTGAAACTGCTTGATTTCTGAAATCAAGATATTCGTAAATACATGAGTAATTAGGTACACAGACAGATACCTTCTGGAGTAGGTATATAGGTTACTGACAGATCATCGTATCTTTATTTTTAAAATGTAGAAGAAATTAGGTGGATAAATATCATAATTTGATTATTTAACTTAATAGAAGTTATTGTTTAATTTAACTAAATAAATAATGATAAAATGATAGCTACTCACCTTTGCGTTTTAGACATTATTTTATGTTTTATTAAATTATGCACTTGGTTCACGGTATACTTCGATAGACGAAATCTTGCCAAAAATTCAGTTTCATCCAATTCCGTAAAATAATCAACACGGGATTTAAAGACACGAATCCTCGATGTCCGTTGCAGCGTAGAATAATCTAATTCATCTAATTGGTGATCAATTAAATCAAATAGGTCCATTTTCAGCGACAGATAGACCAATTCAAATTCTGTGATTAAATTTAACCGTCAAGTAAACTCGCTACTTGGTAGACGAAGTGGCAAGTAAGTTACGGGTCAGTTTAATCATATGATTACTGCTACTCGAGCGTCGTGAAATTGACACATGCAGTTACGGGTGACTTTAATTGGCGGTTAGTCTACTCGGCACTTAGACTACTCGTGTTCGTATCGTGAACACATCACGACAAGGTCACCGCGTACGGCACGGAGGATTGACAACGTCGCGTGACGGGGGAAAAGAGACAAGTATACTCTAAACTGGTACGTTAGAAAGAGATGTCAGTATTCCTATTGTGCATTCAGAAGAGAACGGATGTTGTGAAGTCGTGACCCGCGAGAAAGCGGCCGATACAAACTGAATTTTTAAGAATAAATTAGAAAGGAGTTTTTATTCATTTCCAAGTACGTTTTTTGCAATTAAGGCTATCAAGATCAGTGTACTGTTTGGACCGTAATTGTAGGCCTAAATCATTGTATGTCAACTTGATTAATGAGTTTTGAGCCGGTATTTCAAGTAATTAATCTATTACATTAATTAGAATTGTATTTTAATAAGTTAAATAATGATTTGTTTCAATTGTTTCAATATTTATCTAGTTTTCTTATTATCGATACTTATAATGATTACGAAAACGAAATCAAACATACAACAAGTTGAACTAGGCACTTGAGCACACAATCTTACCTTTATTACACAAAAAACCTATGATTAATATCTTTTAAAATATCAATCTTATAGACAAATTAATAGTTCTAAAAACAGATCTATTTCCAGAACCAAATTGTGATTTAAAGTACGAAACAATACACCAAACATCTCGACTTCTCGCCAGACATTATAATTTCGCTTATTATTACAGTCGATGTATTAATATCAATGTTATATTACAAACAATATTATTAATAATGCTCAGTTATAAGTTATAATAGTATAACGGGTAATAATGAAGCAATAATTATAACAATATGTACTAGGCGAACAGCGGAGCGCGGAATTCTTTAGTCGGCTGATCCGTTCGTTTAGGCCTAAATATTGGAGAGAGCGTAGGGCGCGCGCTTGTAAAGGGGAACGATTTTACTCTCTATATTATTACAAAATTAGATTAAATATTATTTTTGACACTCTAATATTATTGTACATGCTGTTTACGAAGGGATTATAATTTATTTTAGTGCTAAAAAGGATTAGTTTTTGAACAAATATGTTAGTGTCATGTCACGAAGTTTGAGTGTGAAAATAATATCAGTGAAAGACTTTTAAATCAATGATTATAAAGTATTAGGTACATGTTGTGGTGGATACATAAAAAAGATTTATAACAGAAGCGGAGTAATAATTAATTTGTAAGTGAAATAATAATTTTAAAAAGCCTTCGTATAGAAAATGAAACACGTAGGAGCAACTGAAAGTCTTATGAAAATTTTGCGTAACCATGAGATTAATTCCATAAAGTTATGGTATTATTTGGGTAATAAATATGGCAGGTATAACAATTTTGAGCCCTTATCTTACTTATTTGTAAAATTAATTAATCTTGATTGAAACAGAAGAAAATCAGGAAATAGATTTTTACTTAAATTTGAAACTAGTTTAACATCTTAGGTATTTGTTGCCCTTAAAATAGGTATAAAAACATTAGTGACATTAAAGCTACCATCGTTTTTTTTTTCACATTGCCAACATCCCTAATTATTAAGAAAGGGGTAAGTAGAATAGCATTAGATCTGGTAATGTCGTTATCCCGTAGGTACTCATCGCAAGGGGGTTACCCTATTCTCGAATATAGACATTTCTTCGGGTGGTATGTACGGGTCCTTCGCTGTTTGACACACCTAATAATAGGTCTCTCAACTCAACGACAACTATTTTTATATTTTGCTATAAACAAGAGAAAGAAATTGTTTACCATTTTCTGTTCGATAAACTTCATGGAATACTACACTTGGGGAATATGTAGGAGAGCCCCACACCAAATGACCGTAGACCTAAAGAAATGACTAGTTATATTCTTTTTTTACATCAAAGCAGTGTCTTAACACTGCCTTAAAAATCACGTAGATCTGTAGATTACAAAGGAAAAAGAAGGAAAGAAAATATCTTTATTTCACTTAAAAAACAAGTGTCATGTACATATGTGTTATTTTATTAGTAGGTCCTGATAGATGGGGCCCATAGAGCTGATACCGAGACGCGGAAGGCCTAACGGGTTGCCACGCCGCGGAAGGCTAAGAGCAGGAATAGGAACGGAGTGGTTTTTAGTCACTAAGAGTCTGATATTCCCTCTCGCCTAACTCAAGGCGGGAGAAGTCATTGGATGACTTTTCCCTCTCAAAAAAAGGTACTGATGGTTATATGCTATTGATGACTGATGGTTATATTATATGCTTATGGCCTAAGTCTGCCGTGAAATGGGACCAGTTCAGCATGTGCAGGACAGGGCCTTGCTGTGCGTGAACTGGAAGCTGGTAGTTTGAAACAAGTGAATTTATTTCAGCAAATAGGCTACTAAGGCACCACATTTACACGTCAATTTTATCAAGCGAACGATGAGACCGACATTTCCTAACTGACTACTCTGAGAAGAAATGCCGAAACAAACTCAGAGGTCCGTTTTTTTAACGTCCAGACAAATATGTATAAAAGATTAAGGTTGTCGTGTAGATTTAAGTTTAAGTAGCGGAATATGAAGTTAAAATTATGTCAAAGCATTTTTTCCATTAAGTAGTTGGCACGTAGTTGGTCCATATACGGACTCCTTTGCGTTTCTGCGGCCCTTTTGGATTGGCCCTCATCAGTGAAACTAGGTCTTTCTAAAATCGAGATAAAAGAACATACAAGGTACTCTATCGTTACTCTTATTAAAAAAATAGCTACTTCTTAGATTTTTGTTAAATTAACCATATTGGTACTTTTATCAGTAGGTAAGTATTTGTAGTTCGTATCACAGACACAGTACCTACCTTAATTAAAATTTTTAGTTTTGGCCTATTCGTGAAATTACTTATTTAAATATCCAGGCAATTACACATAACACCTTTTACCCCCGAAGGGGTAGGCAGAGGTGCACATTACGGCACTTAATGCAACGGTTCAATGTAACACCCACTTTTCACTATTTATGTTATGAGTCCCATGTAATAGGGGTGAGCCTATTGCCATATACCAGGCACCGTTACAGACTTCGTGATACTATTGAGAATAATTTTAAAGAATCCACTAATACTTTGCCCGACCCGGGTATCCCGAACCCGTCGCACTTGCGACCATTCGGCCAACGATGCAATCAATACGGTAGTTCACAGGTAATCAAATTCAATATTTATATTGAAATGTCAAAAACGATACTTTTCTAAGAATTTTATATAACTTATGATGTCATCATATTTCTGCGTCAAATACCATACTTATTATTTAAAATTAGCGAAAAACAAGTCCAAAAGTAGGTAAATTGTCAAATGAATGGTTATTTTTTAATTATTTATTGCATTCAAAAGTTGAAACAATTTATTTTAAACCCAGGAAACTAGCCAATTAAGGGTACAAATCCAAATCCAAAATAAATACTCTGACGTTGGAAGTTAACCTTATCCATTAATTATAATTTAATTAAGTACTTAAGTACTCTAACGAAATACTGAACATGTTTAGAAAACTTTTGTGAATAGACAAGGTGGCTAACTCTATTTAAATGTATTTAAGTACTGAAAGCCCTGAAAAGGCAAGTAATCTCGGTCACCCACGGTTTGGTATTTACAATAGATAACAGTGGCTTGAGAATATTTTTTTGGAACAAATACATAACATAACATTACGCCTGCATTGCATTATCATTCTGCATTATCTCCGAACGGATAGACAGAGGTGCACATTACAGCACTTAATGCCGCTGTGCAATGTAACACCCACTTGTCAATATGTATAAGTCCCATGTAATAGGGGGTGAGCCTATTGCCATATACCGGGCATAATTCCAAACTCTGCGTCTCTGTGTGACTCTGTGTGTGAATCTACTTTACCCGGCCCTAGAGTTGAATCCTAAACCCCTGCCCGGCAGTGACACTTGCGACCACTCGGCCAACAAGGTAGGTTTTTTAAATCTTCACAAAATGGGAAACCTTACAGACTTTTTGCCCGACCCAGGTATCGAACCTGTAATACCTTCTTCGGCAGTGTTACTTAGTACCTACTTACAATGTACTTATTTTCGTTTGTAGTCTAGATTATTAATTTACTATCTAACATTAAAACTACAAAAAACATTAAATTCATTAAAGTTCTAACTCCAAACGCAACACCAGACAAGCAAACAAGATATCATGCTAGATATTGTGAATTATTAATTAGCAACCCGTGGCCTCTATAACGGGGCTTCCCTCCCGGAGGGTCGCACAGAGGGAAGAGGGAAGAGGGATGATCGACACGTAGCTAAAGTTTGTTGAACATGGCCTTATCTCTTGTGCAACTATCCTTACTAATAATATTATAAATCGGAAAGTGAGTTTGTTTGTTTGTTCCGTTTTCACGCCGTAACTACTAAACCGATTGCTTTGAAATTTTGCAAATGTAAAGTTAGAAGTCCGGATTAAATAATACGGTACTTTTTATACCGGAAAAATTTGATATTCCCGAGGGAAAACAAAAGAATATGTATAGCGCGCGCTGTGTGTATTTGTATATGTCACATAGGCTACTTTTATCCTTTTGTGACGCGAGCGAAGCTGCAGTTAAAAGCTAGTAAGTTATAAATATTTATTGGGGTACTGTGCGGTGGTGGAATGACAAAAGTTGACTTGGGAAGACGAATAGTGTGAGTTTTGAACATAATTTGATATGTAGATATATATAATTATAAGTACATATCATACTATATATCCTAATTAAAGTATTACAATATAGGTATACGTAATGCACAACGAACAGTAGACTAATAAGTATGGGATACCTAAATATACGAAAGCAAATATGTAACATAATAATATATATACATTGGTAATTATACACATATAAATACATAAATACGTACATGATCTACGTGTGTGTTGAGTCTGCTAGCCTCACGAACCCTAAATTTGAAGGACAGACGAGTGGTCGCCGTCCTGATATATATAGTATTTTCACGTGAGTAACCCTCAATTTTTAGTTAATTTAGTATGTCTTACGATAGTTACTCTAAAAACAAAGAAAAACCGTCTATTACGGTACGACACACATGGAGACAACAATGCAAGAACACACATACAAGAAGTTCATGGGGCGTCGCAGCGCAAAAGGACGTCGGATGGGATTTCTTCAATGCTTTAGCTTTGATTGGGCCACATAGTATCTAATATAATTAT
The DNA here is from genome assembly GCA_902850265.1 of Spodoptera littoralis. Taxonomy (NCBI): domain Eukaryota; kingdom Metazoa; phylum Arthropoda; class Insecta; order Lepidoptera; family Noctuidae; genus Spodoptera; species Spodoptera littoralis. The sequence goes on along the minus strand of LR824538.2, from coordinate 10,635,611 downwards.
TGTCGATAAAATGAATATGTAGTAGGAATTAGAACTTATTATGGTTCAGATGATACCTAAACCAGCAAGACTATTAATCATCAACAGCCTATAAGTGGCCATTGACTGACTGACCAAAGGAGTCTCTTCACACGGAGGTTTGAGCATTAATCACTACGCTTGCTCAATGCGGGTTGGCGATTTCAAACTTATAATTAGAAATTATAAGCCCAAGATTCCTTACGATGTTTTTCTTCACCATTTGTCACTGGGGTCTAGATAATCTTAGAAAGTACTTACGACTCGGAAAAAGTTATATTTAACTTGCCGTTGGTAAATTTCGAACCTACACTTCCATGTCTTAAACGTCTAGGCCACCACGACAAAGACTATTTCTAGATTCGACTGTTAGTAAATTCTGATATGGTTTCAGATACTGAGGACCCGAAAAATCAAAATTGAAATAACTTAAGCATTTATTTATAAGGTACTTATTAACTACCTAACTTTTTTTTAAATTCTTTATTTCCTTCTCTTAAGCAAAAGTAATTAAAATTTCATCCAATGCCGAGCTAAAATATGAACGTAAAATTGGATTAACTAAAAATGTAATGAACAAAGAATATTTTTTAATTGCTGAGACTTTTAGGGGACACGATTCTGATGTAACTGTGCATTGTGGTTTGATCCGACAAGTCCGACTTATTGATGCACCTTGCGTAAACACAATTTCTTCATCTATTCTATCTATATCTATTCATCTATAGAAAATTTTCAATAACTGTATATTTGGATACTCGATATAAGAAGGTACCTATTTGATGTAATTTCAAACAAAATACGTCACTACCTTTAGTACCTTCTAGTTTAGAGGTTTTAGTAGAATTTTATTTTAGTCCCGAATTTTGTTTTTACTGAAATTAACTGCAAATGTTCCCTATTCTGTATTACAAACAGGGTTACCTTTATAGAATAGTTACCCCACACTTTATCTCGTTCATGTTTAGTTCAAGAGATGGCGCTCCTTGTTTTGATTCGACTGAAGTGCGGAACCGTTGCGTTATTACATTCATTCCATATTTCGTGTGTGCCCTTAATTAAAAACTTAGTGCATCATAACTTTGTTATTTTACACACGATTCTATGTCGATCGCCGCATAAAATACTGGTGACTGTCGGCAGTCAAATAGCTTAATAAATTGGAATCTTTATAAAGGGTCTAAAAATTTTCATACTTTGAGATTTGACCGTTCGATTCTTTATAATAGGACTTCCATAGGTAACTCATCATATCTTTGCTCTTTCTAAAAATTCCAACGACACCGTCACGACTCGATACAAAATATTATCGCAAGAATCGTGTCGTATAAAGGTCCCTCCGCCCTCCCCGTGGGAGGTAATCCGCTGGATCGATACGCCACCCTCCGTAGACACCCCTCACCCCCACTTGTGCGTACGTGGGCGATTAGCAGGGTTACTCTGTGGGTGTTTCTTTGTATTACAATCGGTGTAAGCCGAATTTTAAGAAGTATTAAGCTAAGTTTTGGTAGAATTTTTGGAGGTTTTATTTGTCTTCAAGTGGATAAGCGCAGTTAATGAGCATTGGTAAGGTAAGGTAGGTACTAGAGGGGTTTTTGATTTTTCTAATTTAGGCCAAGAATACACTAGAGGACAAATGTGCTAAGACATGTATGGGTGATATGTCGAGCGAAGCCGGCCGATGTCGCCTGAAATATACGGTGACAATGCGCAGCTTATGTCCAGTGTGGGAAAGCCATGCTTCGGCACGAATGGGCCGGCTCAACGGGAGTGATACCACGGCCTTACAGATAACCGACGTGAAGCAACGCTTGCGTTGTGTTTCGTCGTGTGAGTGAGGTTACCGGAGGCCCAATTACCCTTCCCTTCCCCAATCTCCCCAATTTCCGAATCCCCAACGATCCTCAAACTCCTAATTCCCCAAAAGGCCGGTAACGCACTTATAACGCATCTGGTATTCCAGGTGTCCATGGGCGACGCCGATTGTTTACCATCAGGTGATCCGTCTGCTCGTTTACCGGCTTATACCATAAAAAAACACAGTGACGTTGATGTTGCCAGACATATCGACCAAAGTCCGGCAACGTCGCGCTACTTCACCCGACGTCGTTGGCGACACGTGATAGTGTTTACAATTTCTCAAGGAATTAGGTGTCGTGGCTGTACGGTGTATGGTAGGTAATATAGGGAAGATAATTAGTTTTATTTCTATTGACATTTTATAATGGTACGTAGGTACTCGTAACATCGTTGTATGTAAGTGTAGAAGAAGATGCAACACGATTAGTTGTACAGGTGATAAACGCAAGAATATGGGTACCTAAGTAGGTGCTTAGTTTAAATTTCTCTAAGGAAGTAGTTCCTTTTCCTCAAAAGCTGGAACCTCACTTTCACTGACATGTTCATGTTCGCATCCATAACAATAACTAAATCTTTATTATGTACACACACAGTGGTTAACTACTAGTTAGAACTCAAAATGGCAACCCCAACTAAGTAACTAGATTGCCGACCCGATATGACCTTCCGACCTTCAAGAAAAGAGCGTATTCCTTTTTAAAAGGCCGGCAATGCACGTGTGACTCCTCTGGTGTTGCGGGTGTCCATGGGCGGCGCTGACCGCTTACCATCAGGTGATCCGTCTGCTCGTTTGCCTCCTATTCCTTAAAAAAAGAAATATTATTGATCTGGGACACACGCCAGGAAACAATGATCTTATTTAGTTTCCATATTTACACACCTTTTATTTATATACAATGATCTCATGTCATGACTACACACTTCCAGTCAGATCTCCCTAACCTTATGACTCAACCTTTAAAACCCTCAAGTCTCGTTCAAAGGCTTAACAAAAAACCAATAATGTATGCAACCAACAACAATGAGCTCATTTGGTTTCTACCTACCGATATTAAAATATTGCCTTTTTTACCCTACCCAGGTAAAGAAGCCGTAAAAGGTGTGGGTTTATGTTACCTACCGTCCACCTACCGACTGAACAGCCGATTGAAACGACTTAATATTAACATCATTGCGCGGAACTTCTGTGTGTAAATTTGTTTTTTATCTGTGACCTTTTGTTGTGGTCTTTTAATTCTTGTCTGTGGTCATTGAGGTAGCGATAGATTCAGTGATTCAATATCTTTTATTCTTAGCTATAACAAAATGTTGACGGCCAGTAGCTCTAGTGGCTGTTTGGGACAAGCCTACCACAAGCTCTCGAAATCGGTACAACTCATGTAAACCGGAATGTACCTACAGTAGATATAGATAACCTTATCAACATCTAATTAAGCCTGGCTTTTTTTTTCAGAGGTAAAATCATCCAATATCTTCTCCCACACAGGTGAGGCAAGAGGGAGACTGTTACTGACTAAAAAGAAACCACCCCGTTCCTACTTCTGCACTTCGAACCGGAGCCCCAGCAACCCGTTAAGTCCTTAAGTCCTCCGCGACTCCAATGAAGCATAGCTTGGGATATGAACATTGAACAACCGTTTTTCATACCATAACGACATATCTATGTAAATAAGAAGATATCATCAGAAGAGGAAATATTTCTATCTATTCTCATATGTTAATATTGTAGTATCGGATAGAGAATGGATATGGGTATACCTATCCATTATTTCTTCAAGACTTATGCTGTTTGGTACAGATAAACTCTCATATTTGTGTAAAAATATTCCGATTCGTTCGGTCGAGCGAGATTGAGTCACACACACAATCTTTCAACATCAACCGTACCTCTTTGAGTACCGTCATTATAGACACAATTAAAGAACAATAAGTTGCGATCACCGGTGAGCGCGCGGTGTTTGACAGTTTAACAACTCGTGCCAGCGCAGTCAACTATTTAACTATAGACATACGGACCATTAATATCAACAAGATGTGGCAGGCGATTCTAAACTATATCCCTTCCTCTACATAAGACGATTTATCTAAGACTCAACGTTATATAGCAAGAGATCATAGCTTAAAAGGTTATTTAGATTTATTGTATTTGTTAAAACTTTCGAGAGACATAGGCATAGACATAATTATTATTGTTAACTAAAAATCGCAGGTTACGTGTATATACTGAGAAAAGCTCTACTAGTTTCGAACCACAGAGGGGTTCATCCTCATGAGCAGCTTGCGCGGTCACTGCGAAGTCGCGCAATCTACTATAACAACCATAATTATTATGTTTTCCGGTTACTCGCACGTAACCTATGGTGTTTCTTGCTTGTTCTTTTCCCTATGGAAAAGAACAAGCAAGAAACACAAGCAGAAACTACTTGCTCATTCCAAGGTATAGATTGCTATCAATCTATACCTTGGAATGAGCAAGTAGCTTCACTTTTAATTTAGTTTTGTTGACGTTCAAAAGTGCCTTTCTTGTCTAATTGAATTAAATGATTTTGACTTTGACTTTAAACTGTTTACTGTTACCGCTACCAGCTTAACAGGGGCCGTGTCGCAGATCGCGGTATGCTGCTCATGATGAGCCTCTAGCATGGTTTGAAACTAGTCGAGTTCTTCGTCTAACAGTTATGTTAGTTAACCAAAAACATAATAATTAATTTGAAACTGAAAACGCTACTGTTGTACAGTCTGCTGTACAGACAACAGCCGTATTATCCCTAAGGCAAACTAGTCAAATGCCCAAGGCGCCAACAATGCCAGGCAGTATAGAGGGACGCCGCGAGGCGCGCGTGTTCCATTGCCCATATACAGTGACGGCGGCGACATATAAATTAGGGGTGCCTATGAGATGCTCGCGTAGGGTGCTCTCTTGTTTAATCCAGCTCTGGTACAGATGGCACGGTATAATAAACTTGTCACCACTTCTTCTGGTCGAGCAGGTGTCATCAGAGGCGATCATCGATTCCACACTGTGTTAAGAAACAGGTTTACTTGCTAATAACTTCCCCCAAATCTTTTAAGCTGTAGTCTCTCCAACCAGTCTAAGAAGTGTGGAGATTCCCGCAACGAAATAAATCAGAAGAAATTATAAGAGGAGTATAAAAATCGATAGTAGAGGTATATAATTTACTATAGCATGTCGCGGAGAACCTGACGGGTTACCGGGGCTCCGGCTCGAAGTGTAGGAGAAGGAACGAGATGGTTTTTAGTCAGTAAGAGTCACTCCCTCCCACCTCACCCAGGCGGGAGAAGTCATTCGATGATTTTCCCCCTTAAAAAAATTACTATAGCATCAGCTGTAGCCAAATGCCATTTAGCGCGTGTCTACATGTAGAATAGAAAACCAAATTATATGGAATTGACGTAAATTTTGACACTTGTCAGTGTCATCCCCATACATTTAGTTTTCTACGCTCTCTGTAGACAAGCGATAAAGTGGCGTTTGGCTAAAGGCTCATGTTAGACAATTGCCTTAATAAATTATTTTGGTAAAACCCAATTGAATATTTTATGGAAACACTATATTTATCTAAACACTTACCTCCTAACTATAAATATTTTTCCTTATGTTATTACTTATTTGTCAATTTTTCCTCAATTCCAATTAAAATCATCCAACAAACATCAATTAGTTACCTATTTAATGCAGATTAGGATATCTCGAGTGTGGCGAGTTTCTACACATACCTAATATAGGTTATAAAAATAACATAACATCACGTTTTTTTATCCCGAAGGAGCAGGCAGGTGCACATTACGGTACTTAATGCCACTGTACAATGCAACACCCACTTTTCACTATTTATATTATTAGTCCCATGTAATAGAGGTGAGCCTATTGCCATATACCGGGCACAATTTCTCTGTGCTACTACTGAGAATTTTTTTAAAACCCAGTAATAGGTACTTTGCTCGATTCGGGAATCGAATCCGAGACTCCTTGTCCAGCAGTCGCACTAGCGACCACTTAGCCTACGAGGTAGTCATGTTAGTTATAATAATTAGTTATAATAGATAATAATACAAAAACCGATTATTATAATAATAAGAAATCTTGTCTTAACAGGTTAACCGCCGCGTAGTACCTAGGTCACCGGTGACCTACGTCGTAAGCGTAAGATTCGCCTTCAATCAACTCTTGCATTGTGAGTGAGGTTACGGGAGGCCCAATTACCACCCCCCTTTTCCCCAATCCCTGAAATCCCAACAATCCTAATCCCTACATACATTCCTAATTCCTATATAACGCCTTTGTAACGCCTCTGGTGTTCCGGGTGTTCCATCGTCCATGGGCGATGCCGATTGCTTACCATCAGGTGATCCGTCTATGCTCGTTTACCGGCTTATCCTATAAAAAGATTTATAAAAATACCCATTTAAACCATTCCAGTGGTCATCATCAGTGCTGATCAACAGCTGTGGTTACCGCGTTCAATTTATAGCTAGATGTGCCAACAAAACTGTCTCGTTGATCCCGTTGGGATCATACGTGTTATCTTCCAATTAAACAAGAGAAACCTTGGAAAAGTGAGAGAGACATACTTATCCGATATTACTGTCTATCTAGTTATAATTTGAAAGGGTTCTCAGTCTGACAAAGCCCTTCATACTTCCATGGCCATATTTACTTATCTAAATGGGAATTTTATTATGAAGATCTAGACTTTAGGTCGTACATAACATCACGCCTTACCAAAGACATATTAAGTACCTATTCATATTCTCCAAAGGGGTATGACCGTGGTGCACATATTAGCTACCGAACTGTCACACCCACATTTCCCGACTTGGGAATCGAATCAGAAAAACCTCGCTTATCAAAACACTTGACTAACGAAGCAATCAAGAAGTCCTCTTAATAACTGGCAAACATTTTCCTTATATTACAATTAAAACAATATTATTTCCTTAATAGATACAGGTGCTACATTGTAGTGGGGTCTCTAGTGAAGCGCGCACGCCCGCGCAGGCGCAGGGCCACTCCCGGGGGCGGCGCGAGCCACTCGCCCCGCCCTCGACCCCGCCCTCCGGCCCTTCGACAAGGTACTGCATCCGAGTGAATAGGTTTCACAAGTTTGCTTTGATTTTGAAGTTTTATTATAGGTAAGATTTATTTGCAGACGTAGTTAGTTGGGAATTGAGATTGTGTTACCGGAGGCCCTTAGGTGCAGTTACATGGTTCTATAGATGATCTCAATTCATTAATTTTTCTTGTATTTAAGGTTGAATCTGTTCCCGGTGTGGCCATCTCGATTGATGTTTTTAGAATAAGTTGTTGTTTTGCAAAAGAGCTTGTTGTTTCCTCTTGAAGGAATGTTCTGGAAGATTTTTGGGTGAAAGTAAAGGGCATTTTGAATGACTTCGGTTAAGTATTAATTTGTTCTGTAAGTACTTTTAAGTCTCAACCTGTCTCCGGCTTGATTAGTCTTGATCGTGGTTTTTGGAATACGAAATGTAGGTGATAGTTGTTGTCTTGAAAATGGTCAAATTATTTTTGAAGTTTAATTGCGTCATACGCATAATCAGATGATTTTTATCACTTTTTAATGGTAAGTAACTTATGTCGGAACTCGGGATACTGAAACGCTACTCAATTTTAAGTCGTGCTTAAGTATAGTTCTATATCTACAAATTCTTTGGAAAATGACAGAGATGGCACGATATTTGAGCACAAACTTAAAATTTAGTAACGTTTCAGTATTCCGGCATTAGATACTTACTTTAGTACTTTCTATTTTTAGATACAGGTATGTAGCTAAGTAGGTTGATATCTAAGTATCGACCAAACGTTTAGGAGAGAGAATCACAAATTAGGCAGAGGGAAGATAGCAGGAGGCCAGTTTTATCGCAACCTGCAGCCTCCATATCAAAAACTAAGTAGGTACTTAGATGGCCACGCCCTTTTGCTAAACGAAGACTGCTTAACAGAAGGGCGTGGTTAGGAAACTAGATGAGAAGTATCTGTCTGTGTATCTGTGATCAAGAGAAAAACTTCATCATTCATCAACAGCCTATAAATGCCCACTGCTCAGCAAAGCCTCTTTTCACACGGAGAAGGTTTGAACATTAATCACCACGCTTGCACAATGCGGGTTGGCGGTTTTAACTTATCTATAATTAGTGGAAAATATAAGCCCAGGTTTCCTCACGATTATTGCCTTCACCGTTTGTCAGTGGTGTCTAAACGATTTTAGAAAGTAGGTACATATAACTCGGAAAAAGTCACATTCGTATACTTGCCGTTGGTAGGTTTCAAAACCGCACTCTCAAAACACATGAAAAAGACAACTAAGTATTTGAAGAAAAGGTAACTTCTTTATCCCGTTCATATTGAATAGGGTAGATGCCTAATTTTTAGATTAGATTAGATTATTTTAAATCATTAGACACGTGTTTTTTATTTTCTTAAACAAACGAATACATTCAACTATATATTGATTTGAAATGTCACGTGACGTCACTTCTATGAACATTTTATACGTAAAAATGACGTTTTAGCCCCCATTCCTAAACTTTGATTCGTTTCATCTACCGAAGTATTATTGTATTATAAGTACAACAAAATAAAAAAATACGTGTCTAATATTTTTTCATTACCTAACTGACGGACTAATTAGATTTTTAATTTTCATACCCTGTCATCATCTCAATTCGAAAGTGTGAGTTTGTTCGTCTTTCATTCATATTGCAATGAGACATTTTAATGGTATGATTATCGTGATTTTTTTACTCAGGGCATTCGTTAATTTGTTTCAGTCAGGCGTCTAGTAGCTAGATCGTATCATAGACATTGTAAACACAAACTTTGTGCCCATAACAAAAAGGTTAACATTACTAACTGCACAAATAATTACCCATGTAAGTGTGGGGGAGCTATTTATTTATTTATTTATTTATTTATGTACACACATACAATATAAAGGACAACACATACATAAAATTAAAGTACAAAGGTACCACATATTCCTATTGGAATTTCTTCCTGTGGACCTGGAGCAGGAAAAGTAATAATAATATAATGACACAGTGTGTAGTAACAAATAGAAAATTGGGATAGGAAACAGACTTAAAACTAACAGATAAATAACCAAACAACTACATACAATACATAAATAAATACATACAGAATATAAACTATACATATAAATGAAGAAATTTACATATCAGGAGGAAAGGTAGTGTTCTCTCACTCGTTTTTTAAAGATAGCGATAGACTCAGCGTCCCGAATGTTAGGCGGGAGCGCATTCCACAGTCTCACTGCATGAACGGAAAAGGAGTAGGAATAAAAATCGGTATTATGGGGTTGGATTTTAAGATTAGATTTAAGGTGTGAACGAGATAGGACTTCAGGAGGACGAACCAAGGAGAAACGGTCCCGAAGGTAAGCAGGATAGGCAGGGTTGAAGAGGATGTTATATAGGAAGCATAAAATGCGAGTGTTCCTGCGAAGACGGATCGGAAGCCACTTGAGCCTATTGCGGAATACGGAAACATGGTCGTACTTTCTTAAACCAAAGACAAAGCGGATACAAACATTTTGCAATCGCTCAAGTTTATTTAAAAGCTCCTCTGTAGCATCCAAATAGCAAGCATCCGCGTAGTCAATCAGAGGCAGGATTAGCGCTTGGACGAGGTGAATCTTAGTCTTCACAGGCAACAGGGTCTGGAGGCGCCTCAGGGAATGAATGGAGAAATAAACCTTCCGACTAACCTCGTTCACCTGGACAGTCCAGGACAAATTTGAGTCGATATGCACTCCCAAGTTCTTTGCAGAATCAGTGAATGGAATCACAGTGCCATTCAGACGTAATGGAACAAGACCAGAGACGTCGAGAGCGTTACGATAATATCTGCTTCCGATAACCATGGCCTGAGACTTGAGAGGATTGATTTGCAGGCCAAAACATCTGGCCCACTCTGCAACTCCACCCAAGTCACGATTCATGGCATCGAAAGCAGAATGAGCTTCAGATATGTTGAAGTGACGGTATAACTGCAAGTCGTCTGCATAGAGATGGAAATTAGAAGAGATCACCCTGGCAACGGTGTTAATGAAGATGGAGAAAAGGACAGGAGAAAGGACGCCACCCTGGGGAACGCCAGCCGCAAGGTCACACCAATCGGAAAAGGTTTCCTCTAGGTGGACCCGCTGACGGCGACCCCGAAGATAGGATTCAAACCAGGCCAGAGAGGAAGGTGAGAAATTATTGGCCTTCAGGACACCCAATAGAATGTCAAAGTCCACAGAGTTGAAGGCCGAGCTGAAGTCCAGCAACACAAGAATAGTGAGGAATTTATTGTCCATAGCCAAGCGAATGTCATCAGTCACCTTGAGTAGAGCTGTGACAGTGCTGTGGCCAGGGCGAAATCCAGATTGAAAAGGCGAGATGAGGCTGTTAGATGATAAGAAGGAAGATAATTGTTTGTGAACAATATGTTCCATAACCTTGGAGAGGAAAGGCAGGATGGATATAGGTCGATAATGAGAAAGAGAAGAAGGGTTATTAATTTTGGGTAAAGGGATGACGTGGGCATTTTTCCAAGCCGAAGGAAAAGAGCAGGAAAATAAAGAGAAATTGAAAATGTGAGTAAGGATAGGAAGAAGGAGGTTAAGAATGGGGATGAACATGCGGGAACATAAATCATCACTACCCACTGCAGAGGAGTTAATGGAAAGCATAGATTTTTTTACATCGTCCTCAGACACGCTACAGAGATTAAAAGGAGAACAAGTGGGAAGCGGCAGAGAGGAAAGGTTGAGTAGAGTGCTAGATTTTGTTGAGCTGTCAAGTGTAACAGGGGAGAGGGAGAAGTGGTGATTTAAGGAGATAAGGTCAACATCCTTGCTGACAATGACAGGGGACTTGCCGATACCCACGGACCGCAGAAACTTCCAAGCATCAGCAAAATTGTGGTTAGCCAAGTTATCATCAAAGTACCGCCTCTTAGCCTCCCTACACAGACGCTATGCCATGCTTCGGCAAGAATAGGCCGCGCACCGCCACCGATCGGATTGATACCAAGGCATCTCAGAAAACCGGCATGAAACAACGCATCGTTGTGTTTTGCCTTGTAAATGAGGTTACCATAAGCCCAGTCCTCTCTTACCGCGATCCTCAAAATGCAATCCCAAAAATCCGTCAACGCACTTACAGGTTTTTATGTGGCGGGTGTCCATGGGTGGTGCCGATCACTTAGGTACTATCAGGTGATCCGTCTGCTTGTACCTATACCAACCAGTTTGTTCCGTTCGAAAACTAAACGTTCAAAGCACCTAGTTTAAATTAAAATTTTGTTTTTATTTAAACATCGCCAACAACGAAGTTTTTATTCAGGCACGACACCTTACGTAATAATGTAAGTTAACGGGTTGCCAGGGCTCTGGCTCGAAGAGCATAAGTAGGAATACGGTGGTGTTTAGTCAGTAAGAGTCTGACACTATCTCTCGCCTCACCCAGGCGGGAGAAGTCATTCGACGATTTTCTCCCCTCAAAAAAAAATTCAAAGAGTCCAATTTTCCGTCGTCGTATAAGATATGCAGGTAAAGTATGTACCTAATGATTTTTCCTTCTTCACCTTTCTATTAGTAGCCAGCAGTTTGAAAATCAACGGTATATGCAACTCCCATCCCCATTGGTCTAACTAGGATGTTATACTTACGTACTTAAGTACAACCCTCTATAATAGTCCTTACGGTTAGTCGTTAGTCAACAACGACTAGTAACAAGAATGTGACCTCTAATAATCTTGATGGGATGGAGAGGACACAAAATAGGAGTGAGAAAAAGACTCTAGTCTAGAGAAATTAACTGCATATAAAATACTGCTGTTATTCTTACTTATCAAGTAAGAATAACAGCTTAATTTAAGCCTAAAACTCAGTATCCAGGTATCGTAGGACCTCAAACTTGGTACCCGAGCGTACGGCGCGTCGCGTTCCTCAAAGAGCCAACAGACCACCACAGATGGAGCCCAATAGGGCCGATGCCGATTCGAAGTCGCGGAGAATCTAACGGGTAAATGGGGCTCCGGCTCGACGTGCAGGAGAAGGAACGGGGTGGTTTTTAGTCAGTAAGAGTCTGACACTCCCACCCACCTCACCCAGACGGGAGCGGTCATTCGATGATTTTCCCCCCTTAATAAAAAGGACCTCAAACTACTTAATTGAGAAATATACCTGAAGAATGACTAGTACTTCCCATAAAATATTTATGTACTTTTGCAGATACGGATTTGCTTATTTTATCAGTATCGACTTTTTCTTTTCCTGTCCTCTTTCCTAACTACAAAGTTGGTAAAACTAAGATACCTTATGTTAGTCTAGTCCAGATAGTCCGATACGATAAACGGTGCGGTACCTATCGGCTACCTATACTCACCTACTTACTTGAATACCGAAAAGAGAAACTCTGTTATGGCTACCACATAGTTAAAACACATAAAATTATTGTTTCCCTATAAGCCATTTATACCTAATCATCCATCTATAAATACAGTAGCCCTTCCAATAAAAACAGACATAATGCATAAAAACATATCTAACTAGGTGTTCATAAAACCTATGCACAAAAAATAAATAGATTCAAATTATGGCGTAGAACAACAAAAGCATTGAAAACCCAACAACGTTCCATTCCCTATTCGAAATTCAAACTCACGCACACAAATACATCTGATATCCCCGGCCCTAATGCGAGAGCGAGATAGCACGAAGGGGCGTGGGCGTGTCCATCCACAAGTGGTGAGACAGCTATAACATCTCTTCGGAACTTATGCGCTCCTGGTACCGCGACGTCAGTCTTACCTGCGGGAGAAACGCGCCGGGCCGACGGGTACGTTGCCGTTTTGAATTTAAGATTACTTTTGTAGACAATATTGACCATGAGAATGATTGAGTAGATAAAACATTGATATACAGTAGCAATTTATAGATACGGCACTTAATAGAAATTTGTTTCATTACGTTTCTATTTGTTATTGCAGAAAACTAGCAAATATTTTGATGAGAATATTATGTGTTGAGTGAGAGCTAAGAATTGATGATTATCACGATTCATGAATAAATTATTTTTAGACAACAATTAAATTTAGAACATTACGAAAAGGTAAAATTATTAAAAAAAAATTGCTTGTTTTTCTACCATAAAATTAACTTGTTGGGAATGCAGAGGGAATCCTTTGGCCGTCCGGAATTTTTACGAATACCTCTTCGTACTGAAGACTAAGAAGGTCAAAAGAAGAAGAACAAATTATTTATTGAGTAATAATATCTTATTAATCCCTTGACAAGAGTAGCCAGGCAACATCAAACATAATAAACTTTAAACGCTAATTCTAATATTTAAAACGATTGTAATTTTTGCTGTCTATGACCGAAATGCAATTTTTAAAATTTTTGGCTGCAATACGTCCTTAAGTTAAAGACGAAAAACAAATGAATATTCAGTAATTCTTACCCGACTGTAAGAAGGTTATTGCTTTTGTCTTCTTCTATTTTCGCAATCAAAATGTTGAATCATTACCTATTGAGACACTTTTTCGGAGCTATGTTTGTTTGCTTCTGTAGAAACTCCAATATAGTCGATATATTCTAACAATCACATATTACACCATTGATGATGGCTTCAGTTTTAAAAAACTAAACATTCATGAATTATTTTAAGTACTTACGAAAGAAAGAAAAATCATATTTATTTAGCACCAGGCACGATGCAGCATAAATAAAATATAAGAAAGACAATAAAGGTGTAACAGTGAAAGTAATAAAAACAATTAAAACAGAAGAATTACGACATCTTGTTGTTACGAACATTCATTGGCTATGGGAACTGCTTTCAATCAGATAGGCCGTAAGTTTATTTGTCAACTCAAAGGTATAAAAACTAGTCAAGTACGTGTAGTACTTTGGTATTTGGAAACTATTCCTGTTTTTCTACACTTACGACATCCTCTGATTTTTTCCGTAGCCGTATCTGTTCATGTGCATGAGACGCCTAGAACTTCACTGTTTCGATATTTTCATGGTAATTGTTTATTGTTGGTCCTGGCTTACAGGATTTGCAATGATTGGCAAAGTAGGTAATAAGACCAGGCTAGTCCCAATGAAAAATCCCATACATTCCAACCATCAGACGAATGGCGAAGTCTTAATAATGACACCGTATAAAAATCCCGTGGTAATAAGGTCCCGATTTTAACCGTTGGGTAGTATTCTGTGCTTTGGGTACGGAATTGGGATGATGACAGGGTATGAAAATTAAAAATATAATTAGTCTGTAAGGTAGGTAATGAATATTAGACACGTATTTTTTATTTTGTCGTATAATAAAACAATAGGTACTTAGACGAAACGAATCAAAGTTTAGGAGTAGGGACTAAAACGTCATTTCTACGTATAAAATGTAGGTACAGAGAAGTGACGTCACGCGACATTTGAAATCAATATATCGTCGAAAGTATTCGTTTCTGTAAGAAAATAAAAAAATACGTGTCTAATGATTTAAAATAATCTACCAGACGGACATTAAAATATAAATTAGGCATCTACCCTATTATGAAAAACGGCAATTCCTTATGAAACGTCCCTTTATCAATGTCGAAATTGCTACTAAATTAATTAATGTAAGAAATATCGTAACCATTTATCGTAGATACTTACCTACTTTTAATCGGCTGTATTAATGACTGGGTGACAGTGAATTTAATTAAAATTTTAGCACCTGATCTATGAATTATTAATTTTGATATTAAAACAAGATGTGTAATTTTATGGACTTTATAACAAGTTGCGCTATAAAACTGGTAGTTATTGCCTTCTAATATAAACCTATGTAGAATAATAACCAATGGGAATACTAAATCTGAATGAAGATAATTTCTGAGCATGAAATTTGGAAATTGCGCGGTATTTACTTCCCGTAGCTCGCAGAGTATGTTACGCTGTCAGTCCAAACCCCATCTAGGTTTTTTTTCCACAAAATTCACAAGTAATTATATGTTCATCTATAGTGTATATGGCTTTAATTTAAAACGCTATAAAGATTCATGTTTGTCTACGACAGCCGATATCGCCTGTACAAAAGGTGTAAGATGAAAAAAAAACAGACAATGTTGTTTAACCAATGAAATCGCGTATGTTATCAATCTTTAGCAGACGCTTGATCGCAGTTACTCCATGTACAATACGCGCAGAATTTTTTATTTTATAATATCTAATTGATTGGTAGACGTTTGGTCACTATCTCGTCTGGTGGTAAGCGATGATGCGGCCTACGATGGAACTACCAATAAGCAACTTATTCACTCGGGCCTTTGAAATTCCGTGCCGTTTTGCAAAAATGCTAATTCTTTAGAGCAGAGTACTTAACCATTTTTCAGTTTGTTTTTGTTTTAGTATCAGTAGTTTTTTTATTCTGTCGTAGTTTTTTTTTCAGCTTTGCGTATACGTATACCCCCCTTCTGCAATGTTTTGTAAAATGTTTTTTATGGTATTTTTTTAAGGGTGGAAAATCATCGAATGACTGCTCCCGCCTGGGTAAGGCGGGAGGGAGTGTCAGACTCTTACTGACTAAAAACCACCCCGTTCCTTCTCCTGCACGTCGACCCGGACCCCGGTTACCCGTTAGGTTCTCCGCGACTTTTTTATGGTATAAGCCGGTAAACAAGCAGGCGGACAATAGGCGCCGCCCATGGACACCCGAAACACCATAGGCGTTGCAAGTGCGATACCGGTCTTTTGGGAATTAGGAATTTGAGGACTGATGAGGATTCGAAGATTGGGGAGATTGGGGAAGGTCGTAATTGGGCTTCCGGTAACCTCACTTACACGACGAAACAAAAATGCAAGCGTTGCTTCCCGACGATATTCTGTGAGGCCGTAGTATTAATTCGATCGAGCCAGCCCATTTGTGCCGAAACATGGCGCAACCACACTTAGAATGTCTAGATGTAGATTGTAGTACTTACGGGAACCTCTTTGTGTAGAGGAGGCTCATAGTCCACGGAGTGACAGTCCACTTTTGTGACTCAGACTTTAGATGATAATGATAATGAATAGAATGTATTATGTGTTCGGCAGAGAGCGCGTTAGGCTAGATGCGCAAGTAGCAACACCGAGGCGAGCGCCAACGCTGGCCAGTAGGCTACGCGACATCGCCGCGACCGCGCTCATGAGGAAGAACCCCTCTGTGGTTCGAAACTAGTAGAGCTTTTCTCAGTATACTCACGTGAGTAACCCGCGATTTTTAATTAATTTAGAATGTATTCTGTTCTATTAGGTAAGTACAACAATCTCATCCTTATATCACATATGGCTAGGTTCGCTTGGGTTTTCGACAATGCGAAAGGTTCATCATTTCAATGCTTCTGTCCGTAGTAACTTCGAGAGGGTTTTTGGTTTTTAAAATGACTCCTACATTTTATAGGCGATCCGTATTAACAACGAATGAGAATAATGGAGCGTAGCTGTCTAAACATGGTTTAAACGTTGCAATGTTTTTTTCTGAAATCGGCGGCTAATGGTCGGATCTTCTAATTTACTTTTGGTCATTTTTTGTGAACTTCTCCATTACTTTTACCCCGAAGGTGTGGGCAGGGGTGGGCATTATGCCACTGTACAATGTAATATGGCAATAGGATCACCCCCTATTACATGGGACTCATAACATAAGTAGTGAAAATTGGGTGTTACTTCTTCATTATAACGATAGAATATTATCATTATCAGAAATGGTTTTGCGGTATCTATGATTAATTAAGATTTATGATTTGGGTAGGTACCTAAGCCATGCACTGTGATGGCCACAAAGAAAACCTATAATACCACTTTTCTTCCCTGCCTTAGTTAAAAGCTGACTAAAGGACTAACATTGGATAGAGATGGTGCAGCAGCGCTTTTTGATTTTCGATCTCCTATCGACTATCTTCAAGCTAAGGATGGAGGTTATGGCAAACTCTCATGTGCAGAGAAGGTTCATAATCCAGCAAAAGAATGACACGGTCTGGTAATGTTGATTTTTTTATTGGATAAGCCGGTAAACGAGCTGATGGATCAGCTAATGGTAAGCAATTGACGCCGCCTATGGACACCTGGCACATCAGAGGCGTTACATTACAAGTGCCTTACCGGCCTTTTGGGGATTAGGAACTGGACGATTGTTAAGGATTCAGGGATTGAGGAGATTGGTAAGGGGAGTAATCGGGCCTTTGACTTCATTCACACGACGAAACACAACGCAAGCGTTGTTTCACGTCGGTTTTCTGTGAGGCCGTGGTATCACTCCGGTCGAGCCGGCCCATTAGTGCCGAAGCATGGCTCTCCCACACTTAACATGATGATTGCATTTGGGCCTATTATTAACATAAAAGTAAAATCTTATAATTTTAATCTAATAAGTGGTAAGAGGTTTGTGAATGAGAATAAGTTAATATTATGATTTGACATAATAATTTTTCATTATTATCTCAAATCATAGACTGCCTCGCTGGCCGAGTGGTCGCAAGTGCGACTGCCGGGGTCTTGGGTTCGATTGACCCGGGGGTCGGGCAAATTATTAATGGGTTTTTAAAAAAAATCTCATTGGTAGCACGAAATCTGAAATTATGCCCGGTAAGTATATGGCAACAGGCTCACCCCCTATTACATGGGACTAATAACACAAATAGTGAAAAGTGGGTGTTACATTGTATACAGTGGCATTAAGTGCCGTAATGTGCACCTCTGCCTACCCCTTCGGGGATAAAAGGCGTGATGTTATGTTATGTGTAATTATTCATAAATGAAAGAGATTTCATTAAATAAAGAAATACACATTTGTTTAAACTAGTTAAACTTTAATTAATCATAAGTTGGTATTATGTATTTCAATATTTATAATAAGGTTAACACGAGATAGTAATAACAACCTTATTCTTAAGATAACTAGGTCATTTATGAATATCATTTTTTTTCTAAGACAAATGCCATCCTTTATTGTCACCCAGAAGAGTTCTGAAGACGTCAATATCAACAGTTTGCCAAATACCAATCGCAATGCGGATATCACATAAACAAACATGGTGCCTCTTTACCTAAGGCTAGCCACACACGGAGAACTCGTGAGTGTCGTGAGTGACGCCAACATCATAGCAAAACAAACGTCACCTCACTCGTAAAATGCGTTTCTTACTCACAAAGCATGCCCGTGTACGTGCATTTATTAAACAGTCAAGGTGAGGATCGATGAGGTCGCGCATGCGTTCAACCAACCATACCACGTGGCTGTCAACAGATGGCGGTAGCTACCACTGCGCATGCCTCATAATATTGAACGCACACACACAGCACTGGGTGTATAGATAGCCCTATACACACTCGAACACTCTGACATAAATCATATGTTGTTCGCTCCTAACCATACGGCTTCAAATTACCTCTGCGGCGCGTAATGACGCAAGTCAAACCCTGCCTCCAATTACAAAGCTTATGGGTATGGAATTTGGGTCTAATTTCCTTTGAGTGGAGTTACAGAAGTGGACGAGTGAGCTAAATGTCTCACAGTAAGCAACCATGGACGTCAATTACCGTCTTTATCTGGTTGCCGTTTACGGGACAGCATACCGTTTCTGGATACAACTGAGTATTTCCACATTCCTCGTTTCAAGATTTTAGTAGCTTAATATGGATTGAAGTGAAATCCTGGTCTGGATTCTGGATGATTTTATGTCCTTGTTTCTATATAAACTTTGATAGTCTCGCTATTAGAAATAATGTAACTTGTAGATATCGAAAACATACAAACAGATTACAATGTTAGATACCTATAAGAACAAAATCACGCAAGTAAAAAAGGGAATAGAAGTAAAATAATAAAAATAGAGTACTTAGGTATTTTTATTAAAGATAAAACAGTAAAAATCATTGATAGACAAGTGCCCGAGTATTTAAATAATAAATCCAAAGTGTTTTTCAGAGTAGCATAATAAAATATTTAACGAAGCTTCGCACCGTCTGGTCAAGTAATCATCTGTATCCGACAAACAACCCATTTTATCTAATCCTCGAGAGAAAGCCAAAGATTTTATTGAAAAAAACAGAACAAATATAAATAATTGACAGTACGAAACAAACAAGTTGGTAATGTAAGATTTCTCTGTTATGCACGCTGTGTTTACATCTACTTAGTAGGATATAATCTTAATTAAGTTTTTGGCGCATTTTATATCTATGTATATTTGATTGTATTCAGTTTTGTGAAATAAAAAAAAAGTTTCCACAATGAAAACGACAATAGAAGAACAACACAAAGTACACCCCAGAAATCAGACATGGGAAAACAAATCAAAAAAACTTCAAATTCCTTTACTCGTAACGGAAAACTGAAATAAAAATGCAGTCAGCATTGGACACAGGAACCATGGAATGGCTGTTTCCAACAAAACCCCATGTTTAATGGCGGCTATGGCGGTACTAGAGAACGTCTGCAAAGTTCTACAAGCGAACAATTTATGGTGTCACCGTTGCCAAGTTTGTTCAAACTTCAAGCAGTTAATAAAGAGCTCTTTACAATTCCAAATTTTCGCTGCACGGATAGGGAAGGTCTTATTAAAATATTTGTCTTCGTGCTTCGAAGCTATGAAGGAGTTTTACGCTGTTATTAATTTTGTAGTTAGATTTTAGGAAAAGAGGCGAATATTTTATAATGTGTGAGTACATGACAAGAAAGAATGTGAAATAAGGAGTTCTATGCACTTTTCTATGGCCTTTCCACATCGTTTTATACATACTTACTAAAAGTTATAATATACAGTTGAAGTGCCTGGCGGAAACAACGAAACCTAAGGAAATACAAATATCAAGCATTTTGTGCAAAGAATCAGATTTCGAAGTAATTGCCACTTTTCGCTTGTCAAAGTTTTCAAGCATTACATTATACGGAAAAAGCCGTAAGACGTGGTAAACTTTTCTTTTACCCCAGTAACTATGATAGAAGAAATATAACAAGACGATGTCATTGTGTTGACTGTTGTCAAAAGGCGTAACTACCATTCTTATCGCCTACTTATTTTATGACAATGAATTCAATGTCGATGTAATACAAAATACATTATTGATGTATCTATACTCTAATTGAATTTCTAAATACTACCGTACCTGATTCACGTTTTAATTCTAAAAGCCAACGAAAAAATATTTGGCGTAAAATATTTGAAATGAAAATTTTTATTTGGCAATAAATCTCGATGTCTCCAATCAGTGTGACTAAACCAATAACTCGCATCAAAAGAAAAATAAATTAACAAGGAAATAACGATAACGATACTTAATAAAGTTTAATTAAAATTGTTCAACTTTCTTATTTACCAAGTCGGTGTTAATGAGACCGACGCGTTAAATGCTCAATCGAAACTGGTGACAAGTACCAGAGCAGCATAACGCACAAAGAAGTTCGTCGCGAGGCCGACGGAAGCCGGGAAATGTCTCTTCAATATAACCGGCAAGCGCACACGCGATAAAACTGTAGATAGTCGAGTTAATTCCACAAGTTATCTGCTGTCGCTACAAAATAAATGACTTTACCGACAAAATGGAATTTCATTTTTCGAACCGAGATTTTATAGCACTTTTTCCGATTCGGAATTTCGGAAGCTTTATGGCATTTCAATTTATTTATCTGTGACCATTCGCGCCATGTTTCATTTTTTGTCGAACTTTTTTTGATCAATTGGTCTAACTGAATGTGGTGAGTAAAAAATGGCTGTGTTGAATATTTACATAGTGCTATTGTTTGGAATTTGAGCAAGAACAATGAAGTAAAAATTTATAGGCTGGTCGCCCACGCTGTTTTTATTTTTACCTACCGACTGATTAGTCATTTTACATTTGGAACTTCTTGGAATCCCGTGAAATTGCAGAGAGGGGATCGGCAGCGTGTGGGCGGTGTACGGCTGTACCATTATTGTGAATGGGAGGCGTTAATTTATTATAGTGGCATTTAGGCTCATTTATAATGAATCATTTGGATTACTGAATCGTATTTCTTATACCTAAATATATTATGTACTAAGGTTCTTATGTATTTTTATTAGCCCTAATTGTATTGTAAACAACGACGTTGACGTTAAGGCAAAATTAAAAAAAAGTGTGACTATGATTTTGTTAATATTTTGCTTGACAGTAACAGTCGAATTAAATTAATCCTACCTATCTATCAGCTAGGAACATACCTACTTGAGTATGCACTTAAAAAAATAAGTATTAAAGAAGACACAATTGAAAAATGTACCAGTAAGCCGAATGGCAATGTCAACAAAAACCCTTCACAGTTAACACACATAATCACAATTTCAATATCCAATGCAAAAACTTTGATTAAGCCTTCAAATCCTCTAATACGAACATTAACAAAAGTTTGTTGTCACCGAAGCAAACAAACTTCTAACATCTGCCGGTTTCTCAGGAGCGTGCCAAGCCCCTCGGATCGCCTTTGAAGGTAAAAGACTATAAAGGAACCATGCGGTGAGGAGACAAGGACAAATATAGAAGAAGTACTAAGTGTGAAAGAGAGAGGAAAAGGACCGGAACATTACACAAGCGCGTCTCGGTTGACGGGCCCCGAATAAAATGAATGGCTACCGCACCATGGATTAAAATGCGCCGTAACATTGGAATGAATGAAAATAATAAAAAAGCTGTAATTGCGTAACATGAGGCTGGTGGCTGATGATGATGAGGTTATACGGATGCAGCTTGCGACGGACCTTGCGAAATACCGGCCATTGTTCTGAGGCTAAGCCAATTAAGATGTTTTTCACATCATTAGTGATGTTTTTAGTCTATCTATTCGACAAGTAAGAAGAAAAATGTACCTAATTGACGAACAAAAGTAAAAAAAAATCCTAATAGTTTATTGTTTCGGTTACTGTTGTGTACTTACTTCGTCGGTAAAGGAAACTCATGATAATGCTTGTCGGATATGGATTATCTACTAGTTGAGCTGATCTCTTAAATATCTAAGTTTTGTAAGAATACGAGAAAAGAAAGAGGTGGAATAATTAAGTTGTAGCTATATCACCATCACCGCTACTGTTCTAAAATGGCGTTAAGTTTAGGAGTGGGAGGTCGTTACGTCATAACGTGCTACAAAATGTGGCACGCTGTGACGTCACACGATATTTCAAATTAATATACCTATCGTCGAAAGTATTTAATTTTGTAAAAAAAGAAAAAATACGTTTCTAAAGTTTTAAATTAATGTACCAAACGGACATTAAAATCAAATTTAGGAAATTACCCTATTGGGCTCGACTGAAGTGATACCACGGCCTCGCAGAAAACCGACGTGAAACAACGCTTGTCTTGTGTTTGGTCGTGTGTGTGAGGTTGCCGGAGACCCAATTGCTTCCTCCTCAGTCTCCCCAATCCTCGAATCCCAACAATCCTCAAATTCCTAATCCCCAGAAGCCTGGTAACGCACTTGTAACACCGGTGTTTCGGGTGTCCAGAGACGGCGTCGTTATCTTACCATCAGGTGATCCGTCTCGGTATGGAATAACATAAAAAGGCTCATATTTAATCTTTGTGCGATCACTTAACAAAGAGTTTATCGTCAAAATTCCTAAAATATTTTAATAGACCTGTGGATATTAAATTAGATCTCGCGTATTTGCAATCATTGCCATTAAACACCAAAACGTTCCAGTGGTCGTTGCAAAACCGCAAAACTATTGAGACTACTTCATTGGTAAACCACTGAACTTCATCAAGCTATTATGGTGTTTATTATTTTTGCCATAGATTTTGTTTTTAAGGCTACAGCTTTAAACCTTAGTTAGTAATCTTGTTAGATTTTCTCGTAACATTCATTCCTATAGCTAATTTTCATCATCAATCATCATCATCAACAGCCTATAAATGCCCACTGCTGAGCAAAGCCACACGAACCTTCTTCTCACGGGAAGAAGGTTTAAGCATTAATCACCACGCTTGCTCAATACGGGTTGGCGATTACAAACTTATAATTAGAAATTATAACCCCAGGTTTCCTCACAATGTTTTCCTTCACCGTTTGTCAGTGGTGTCTGAATAATCTTAGAAAGTACATATAACTCGGAAAAAGTCACATTGGTACTTGCCGTTGGTAGGTTTCGAACCCGCACCCTCGTGCTTGAGAAGCGGGCTAAAACTTGTCTTAAACCTCCGGGCCACCACGACATGCTGCTAATTTTATTTTCAACGAATTCAGCGGTGGTAGGTTCTTTTGAGTAATAACATAGGTGCTTACTCGTTTTGACGTAATTATCTACGAGTTATTATACTAGGAGCAGAGTAAACAGGGTCTATCAAAATTAATGCCGGATATTACAAAGATAAGGGTCTGGTTCGTTAGATACGCAATCAAGTGCTTATGTAACGTCATTAGTTTATCTTGTAAATAAGAACTTGATTTTTTCAATTACATTATTTTTTTCCAACAAGCGGTGAGAGTTCTTGTCGTCTCCTCTAATGACGTCTTCTGGTTTATTTTGATGTGGTATCCAAACTTTATTGCTTCGATGTTTTCTGGACTTTACTTTAAGCCTCCTCCCTCTGTCTCCATCCTTCACGAAAAAGGATACAATGACTTTTATTTATGTCCTTAATTACTATCTACTATCCACTGTTTTATTTAAGTATATTACTTAAAGTAGCGTAGGTACTTTTATCTAGCCCTCTAGGGAATAAAAGGTTTACTTATTATGTTGTGTTATGTTATAATTTTGTCATTATAATAATCATAGGTAAAAATCCATTCTAAGTTTTTCAATTGTGTCCGCATCGAAGGCAAACATATTTTGCTTTTGCGGAATGAGATTTCACTTGTGGATTACATTATTTTGGTGTTCATTTTTAGGACCACTTCGAAACAGTTCAAGTACTTAACAGTCAATTTATGGACGAAATTCATAAAGGAATGTTATTTATTAACTTTGGCTGTTAGTCAAAAAAACGACAACAAGAAGACATCATTCAGGAATGAAGATCTTAGCCCTTTTACGCTGTTTTCCAATATTACATTCATGCATTAGTAAATGAAATTTCTTAAAACCTTTATTAAAGAAGTGGAAGTCATTGCCAGAGACTGTGATTCCTGTAAGATTTATAATCCAGAGTATCTTCAAGGATGATAATGATGATGATAGTGAATAAGTTACTTATGGGCAGGCGTGCTACATCGTAGACCACATTATTTCTCACTAGTCAAGATAGTGACCAAACGTAGGCCCATTGCGTAAAAGTAAACTCAAAAGATTTCCATTCAATTCAGATTTTGCTTTAATAATTCGAAACTCATAAGTCATATCCAGGTCCACGGGAAAAAATTGCAATAGGAATAGGTGGTACCTTTGTACTTTAATTTTATGTATGTGTTGTCCTTTATGTTTTATGTGTGTACATAAATAAACCATATACAGAAGTCAGAAGGAATGTAAAGGAAAAAAACTGGAATACTTTACCAGTAGCTAATGTATCAGCTACTTCAAACAATAAAGGCTATTAAGACATAAAAGATTCGGTGTTTTATAGATCCTTCCCATCTTTATCGTGTGTCATAAATAATATACGAAACATGTGTTTACACACCGCACTCACATGTGCTCCCGGCCCAACGTCCATTATAAAGATATTACGTTCAAGAAGTAACTCTTAAGCGTTTTATAATACAACAGATTCAATATAGATGCTTTTGTACACAAATTTTTGGTTTGAGATGGGAACTTAATGTACATTTCTGGACTATACTGGGTCGGGATCGAGAATTTAATGTCCATTACTAGACTATGCGCCTCCTGTACAAAAGAGGGGTTTGTGGTTATCTCCACGTTTGGTAAACGAGTTGGAGATCGTAGTTGAAAAGGCTTAGGTAAATTAGAGAACGCTGTTCTATTGTCGGGCAAGGGATCTCGGGTTCGATTTCCGGGTCAGGCAAAGTATAACTGGGCTTTTTAAGAATTCTCAGTAGTAGCACGGAGCCTGGAATTGTGCCCGGTATATGGGAATAGGCTCATCCCCTATTACATGGGACTCATAACATAAATTGTGAAAAGTGGGTGTTACATTGTACAGTAGCATAATGTGCACTATGCCTACCCCTTCGGGAGTTAAAGACGTTATGTTATGTTGCATTGCAGTTGCATTTAACAGAGACATATTAAATTTTGTTTCTTAGTCGTCTCTAACGACACCTCCGGGAGGAGTGGGGGAATGACTTTATCATAGGTACTTTACCGTCACCACGCTACATTGTTTTGAATTTAATACTGTTTCGATCAAAACACCAACTTACTGTTTATTCTCAGTACTGGCTATCTATCAGCACAGTCAAAGACAATGCACCAACAGCTTGCGTCACATTTTAAGTGTCTGCTAAATATTTATAGTGTTACCGACAGCCGGGCGCAATTAGCATGTCTATCTGTCATCACGAGTCCTCGCAGGAAGAGCTTGTCTCCACCGCCGCGCCACTCATGCGCTCCTGGTCTTAAACTCGAGTGCCTGTTGAAATGAATGACGGATTCTAAACATAATTCACGCCGCATTCTTTGTAAATTAAATTGAACGAACGCGAGCGCTCGTTGCGTTCTAAGAATCTTGATGCTAAGAGGAATTTTAATTCTTCTTGCTTTATGATTTCCTGATCGTGGGACGCTAATTTTGTTTCTTAGTACTAATAGCTGGTCTTCGTTTCGTAAAATTTATTCGCATTACTCGTATTAACGGGATTTTATACACTCGTTTTACTAAACGAGTAGCATCAGAATCTGAGTATTCCACAATTCTTTTATTAAGACTGAAATATTGGACAGACGTCACGGTTTAAAAACATCTGCGCATATTTCCGTACCACAGGACACTAAAGTAACCAAAACTGCATCATGTCCAATGAAACGTGTCCAATAATAAAATCCAATCTCTGTATGATTGTATGTACTTTTACCGCGCGGACTAATGGTGCCGTGTCGGGTCGACGGCCGTGTGAAAAGGACCAGGATATCAAATTCAGTGCGTTAGAGTGAGATAAAAGACGAGAAGTGCTGGCAAATACGGTCGTAAAGTAAAACACGGTTTGTGCTTTTTGTTCGATTTAACTTAGGAGTTGCTTGGAGCACGAGTGTAGGCCGAAAATTAGTGGGAACAATTTTTGAACAAATAAAAGATGTGAGCTCTACAGATTAACGGAAGTATGCACACGAATGTTGGTTAAAGGAGAAATTACAATAGGTCTTTCAAATTGTTCGGTATGGTTCCCATAATCAACGAGTACCAATAGTAGCCAATTTACTTATACAAAAGTGTTTTACTGTTTAATTTTATTCATCTATAAAATTATAGTTCTGCATAAAATCATAAACAGCTTTATTAAGTAGTTTGTAATTGAACTACAAGCAAACATTATTCAATTTAAACATGAAATGGATCTACGCTACGGCTTAATTACACACAATTTCCTCCCAAACCAGATCACAGATTAAATCAGATTAAAACTTGACAGTTTGAAACTTGAAATAATTGGGGAGGCATCGTTTACCGACGCAAATTTCCTATTAAGTACAACTATTAATTTCTTAAATAATTGTACCTATATGAACGGATTCAGTCATGTTTTAATTAAACTATGATCAGCTTTCTTAGGCTGCGTGGAATTTCTCTTAACTGTTGATGATTTAACTGCTGTATCCAGGACGCCTACCAATTGTGGGGATTGAAGAAGAGCAAGAGCCGATGACTTCAAAACAGAGTAATTATATGTATATGATTACATACGTGGATCTATCAGATCTGTCCAAGCATAATTTCGATTGTGTTCTTTCAGCGTTTATGATCTGCTACGATGCTAACCCTAATATTTTTGTCACACTTGGCGACACCTAGATAGATGTTTTTCTGTATTAAAGTCAATAGAAGTTTTTAGTACCTAATTTTAGGATACATAAAAAATATGGACTCGAACATCTGTTATTAAAAAATCAAACTATGTAAACAAAAATAATCATAATCATTTGGATCCCTATCTACTAATTCATAAATGACACTCAATCAAATATATCAATAATCAAATATATAAATATATCAACTACTAAAGCACTACCTAACGTCCATCATCCGTCTTAACGACTCAAGACGTCGAGAGATGGCGCTAGAAGAGGAAAAAATGTGACAAGTAACTTATACAAAGAGTTTTTGAGACGTGTCGTATTTTTTATGTCGAAGGGGGATAATCTGTATTTGCAGGGGAAAGTAAATCTTAAGTTTACTTACTTGAACCGATTGAAAACCATCTCGTTCCTTATTGACACGTACGGGAAACGTGGGAGTTTCATTTGTTCCACAACGTGAGTTCTTAAATATAAATAAATCCAATAGTTTAAGCACAAGTAAGGATCAGTACCAATCCTTATTGATACTAATCCTTATTGTAACAATTCATAGTCCAATCATTTACTCCAATTAAGCACTTTTAAAGCATTATAATTGCTAATGGTATAATACTGTCTAACCGCAAACCAATTAACAATTTAACACAGGCACTAGGAAAATAATATGAAGCTTAATAATTTGTAATTTCAAGAGACTGTATTTTTCAGTGAAAAGAGAAAAAATCTAATTAACTAGCTTTTTTTAAGGAGGTAAAATCATCAAATGACTGCTCCCGCCTGGGTGAGGTGGGAGGGAGTGTCAGACTCTTACTGACTAAAAACCACCCCGTTCCTTCTCCTGCACGTCGAGCCGGAGCCCCGGTTACCCGTTAGGTTCTCCGCGAAAATTAACTAGCTTAACTTTGGTTGGTTGTAACATAAATTTACATTACAACCTACGAAAAATACTAAAAGAAACCTTAATAACAAGTTCCCTTAAAAGAGAGTCACGTAAAAACGAGAAACGTAGATAACTTACCGAATTTCCCTAAAACCCACATCACTAATTAATTCGGCGTAGCAATAGAGTAGCAATTAACCGTTCCGACCTACCCTAATGGCATTAATGAATAAACAATAGTGAGGGCGGAACCATGCCTACTTTGTGTCGACAGGTAACAACCACTGTGGTATTTATACTATAAAAGGATTTTCCGGGTCGCAGAAATATGAAACGAGTTCGGTTCCAATAGTACTTGTAATTAATGTGAAGGTAAAAATACGATGATTATTAAAGGGAGATAAGTTTGGGTTAAATTTTGTGGCTTGAATATAAGTGGTATATGTACTAAGTGCCTACCATTATATCGAATTACTTAAAGTGTGTGAAAAAAATATAAAAAAAAATATCAAGAATAGATTAGATAATAATTTGTTTCATCAAGTGTAGTTTATTATACGGACTTTGAGGGATCTTGAAATTCCGTGCGTCTAGGCCACAGATATATTAAAGAAGACTTTTTTAATATTTCTGTGGTCTAGGCGTTTAGGCCATATATAATATTAGAAGCAAGTATAAGTGAAAACTATCGTTTTATTCTTCTCCTCTATTAATATCTACTGATTTACTTTTTTGCGGGAACCAAGACAGTTACTTATTCATGTCCTTGAGACGCGCCGGACTTCAGCGTGCCGGTGTTTTCATGGTTGTATCTACTGTAGTTCCTGGCTTACGGGAGTTGCAGCGGTTTTGGGAGGATGTGGCAGGCTTGTCCCATAAAAAAATATCGGGGGCATAGTACTCGTGCAACGCTGAGACGGGCCGTTAATCAATTTGCGACGGACATTTGGATATCTTTTGTCTGATATGACAAGATCAGCCGCTTAGAAGTAATCCATCCTGCATCCAGCAGTGGTTCTCTGTGACCTTTATAGGATTCTAATAACCATTTAGCTGGTGATCGTCTTGCGTCTTATCTTCAGGCTAGTAGTAAGCTTCATAACTTTCATTAACACCACGATAAAGTTCGCGAACTATGATAACATGTTCAGAAGCCGCTTTTCCGAAAGACTAATAGGGTCCTGACAAAATCACGCTCGAATACTGAAAGGATTTTCAATTTTAAGTCACGCGTAAGTATATCACTACAAATTCTTTGTAAAATGGGAGAGAGAGCGCTGTATTTATTACAGCACACAGATGTCGGAATACTGAAACGCTACTCAATTTTAGGTCGTGCTTAAGTATAGGTCTATCTCTACAAATTCTTTGTAAAATGACAGAGATGGCACGATATTTGAGCACGATTTAAATTTGAGTAGGTAACGTTTCAGTATTCCGGCTAGAGACAACTTAAAATTGAGTAACCTTTCAGTATTTGAGCATAAATCTTCTAATATGTCTAGGCTTACCACAAATTACCACAGATTCGTAAGTAAATAAATCTTACTATACCCACACGCTATTATTTACCCGCATGTCAAATATAACAAGCCATTTTAGGGGTCAGCGTGCGTCGGAGCTAACCCTTCTCACCTGCTGGTGGCACGTACCGAATGATTAATTTGGGAACTTTATGGCGCTCGACATTTGTTTGGAAGTCATTATAACTGCGGAATGAATCGAAATCAGTAGTTTTACGAGTAATTAATTAATCGTGTGATAGTGGAAATAGTAAAATTTATGCTTTTTCATAATTATTTAGCTGATTTTTGTATCGATTTTAATTGTAGTGTAGGTAAATAAATAATTTTTTTGTTAATCATGTGTGTGTTTTTATCAGGTTATTAAACTAGACTGAAAATTTGTCCCACGCGAAAATATTGTAAGGTACCTACATAAAACATAACATAACATCGCGCCTTTTATCCCCGAAGAGGCAGTGGTGGACATTATGCCACTGTACAATGTAACACCCACTTTTCACGATTTATGTTATGAGTCCTATGTAATAGGGGGTGAGCTTATTCCCATATACCGGGCACAATTCCAGACTCCGTGCTACTACTGAGACTTTTTTAAAACCCAGTAATACTTGCTCGACCCGGGAATCGAGCCTGAGACCTCTTGCCCCGGCAGTCGCACTTATGACCACTCGGCGAACGAGGCAGGCACCTCTATAAAATAAATAAAATAAAGTATCAACCATTGGACACTATATCTCACTGTAAGAATTTTAATTGCCTTGAAATATAAGACATATATTTTTTAAACCACCGCAGCAGTTATTTTATCAATAATATCAATTTGTAGTCATTATTATTAGCCTATGCCTGCATGTCATAGAAACTGTAATAATTGACAGACAACCCTACATTATAACAAAAATATAGGGGAGCAATCAATAGCAGGGCTGTCGAGTTGACACCAATTGAACTGCAACAAGGATGTCACAAAGCCCTTAAATCGGAACCGTAACTATAAGATATGCAGTAAAATAATCTGAATTGAAAGTTTCGGATAATTTTGAAAAAATAATAAACAATAGCTGAGCTATGTAATATAATGTATACTATTGTAATTTGATACAAATAGGTGATTTTTTTTTGTATTGGATGGGCCGATGTTTGACCCCTGTCTCGCCTAATGATAAATTCGGATAAAATAGAGGCGGAATCGAAATGAAACTTGTCAATTGTCCTAACAGTTTTTTGTTAACATAACCATTTGGTATAACCATAGAACTTTAAATTTTACAACCAAAAATACGTAGCTTGAATCTAAATTAACTGCTACTACGAAAAGCGGTAAATCTCATATGAAACATGCACCTACATTTTTATTCCTTTATCCGAGTCCGAAGTACTATATCGACACATCCCTAAAACGTAAATAATGGTGATCGACGAACAGTTAAAAGTTGAAACTACCGTTTGTTATACGAAGTCAAGTGGCGGAAATAATTCGGTATGACGCGTCACATTCGGGATTCTAGTTCCATGATGTAATCGATGGGGTTAAGCATGTGTTCAAGTTGATTTAAATTGTTCGTATTTATATTTTGGTAATGAATTCGATTGTGATTTTATATACTCCTGTATTCTGTTATGCATGAAACACCGGGTTCAAAACCTACCAACGGCAAGTACCAATGTGACTTTTCCAAATTATATGTACTTTCTAAGATTATTTAGACACCACTGATAAACGGTGAAGGAAAACATTGTGAGGAAACTTGGACTTATGATTTCTAATTATGAGTTTGAAATCGCCAACCCACATTGAGTAAGCGTGGTGTGCTCAAAACATCTCCGTGTGAGAAGAGACTTTGCTCAGCAGTGGGCATTTGTAGGCTGTTGATGATACTCCTGTATGTTGTGTTCTGTTTCATTGACTGATTGTTTTCGTATTTTCTGTTAGTTTTTTGGAGCTCAGAATGCAATTTATGGACAGGTTTCTTTTTTAGCGGCCATCCTTTGAATATGTAGATTGATTTGATTGATTCAGATGACATTGATTCAGATGCTGTTACAAATCAAGAATCAAACAACAGTCCTCGATCGACCTGTCTCTTTCTGATGGGTTGTCATCGATAGAAATTGCTAAACATGCAACAGGTACAGTCATATAGGTACGATTACCATAACAGATGAAGTGGTGTCACTTCATCTGTTATGATAATCGTCAATAACTTTTCCAAGAAAAAGATAGACCTGTTATGGTAATTGTCAATGAGTTCGAAAAGAGATTAAAAACTTAACTGCATTGTTTAACCCCAGCATATAGAGCGTCGCGCTCCGCCCACGCCTCAAAAAGCCATCAGACCACCACGGATGGGGCCCAATAGGGTTGATGCCGACACGAAGCCGTGGAGGACTTAACGGGTTACCGGGGCTCCGGCTCGAAGGGCAGGAGTAGGAACAGGGTGGTTTTTAGTCATTAAGAGTCTGACACTCTCTCCCGCCTTACCCAGGCGGGAGAAGTCATTCGATGATTTTGCCCCGTTAAAAAAAAATCACCCTTAAGTTTGTAAAGTATGCAAGTAGTAATGTCGTCAGTAAATAATCACGAATATCTACGAAGACCAAATTAAGCAAAGGACCATTTTTTCAACACCTGTTAAAAAAAGGTAAGTACTAAGTCATACTGATAAAAGTCCCTTACCCGACTACGGATACTCCCGTAAATGTCTAATAATCACATGCGTGCTTATCCGTGTGTAAACTTAAAGATAACTTGCCCTACGACATGAAGCCTTGGTTGGTAGTTAGGTACTTATTTGGCACAAGTATCTAGCCTTGAAACTTAAAAGAATAAACGAAACCATAATTATTATTATCTATTATTCTTACGGCCGAATACTGAAAGACTTAATTTTAAGTTTTACTTAAATATTGTGCCATCTTTGTCATCTAGGTACATATAAATAAAAATGAATTTTCGTTCGTTAGTCTCGCTAAAACTCGAGAACGGCTGAACTGATTTGCATAATATTGGTCTTAAAATGTTTGTGAAAGTCCAGAGTTTAAAAGGTGAGAAACAAAAAATTTGAGGCAGTATGAAGTTTGCCGGTTCAGCTAGTTTTACAATAAAATTGTAGTCACAAAACTAGACTTAAGTGCAACTTTAAATTGAGTAGAATTTGAGTATTTGAACATTACACCCAATTTAGGCATTGACTGACTGACTCGATGATTGATTCGTTGAAAATATGACTACTAAGCACAG
This sequence comes from Spodoptera littoralis, assembly GCA_902850265.1. NCBI lineage: Eukaryota > Metazoa > Arthropoda > Insecta > Lepidoptera > Noctuidae > Spodoptera > Spodoptera littoralis. The sequence goes on along the minus strand of LR824538.2, from coordinate 10,603,140 downwards.
TTTACCGTACGTTTGGTCGGCCAAAGTAATTCTATAAAGTGTTTTAAGTGTTTGAAAAAAAATACAGTAATAACATGGATTAACTAAAATCGCCGCGACGGCGCACGCTGCTCATGAGAAACTAGTAGAGCTTTTCTCAGTATACCTCTATTCACGTGAGTAAACCGCGATTTTAGTTAATTTTGTATATCTCACGATAGTTATTATAAAAATAAAATGGAGTTTGGATTTGGCCAAAAAATAGCAATAAATTCATCTCCATTCTGTGCACATAAGGGTCATCGTTAATTACAAAGCAAAAATCATGAGAAGGCAAGCTACTTAACTCCTGATTTTAGGCACTAATGGTAGTAAAGGCTCTCATGTAAAAATAATAATGTTTGTCCATTTATTGTGTACGTGAGGAGGGACCTCACGTACGGACATGGCCTTAAACCAATAAAGACGATTTAACATTTGACTGCACGGTTGGCGCGATGGTTGGGCAACTGGCTGCCGCGCAACGTGTCGCGGGTTCAATTCCGGCACGTAACTACTCTTTGTGTGATCCACAGATTGTTGTTACTGGTCTGGGTGTGATGTGTATGTGAAATTGTATGTTTGTAAACGCACCCACGAAACAGGAGAAAATCCTAGTGTGGGGCAACGTTTTTAAAAAAATAATGAAATAAAGAGAACATCGTCAGTTTAAGTTATTTCACGATTTCTCGTGACACTACACAAAATATTTATTTTAGTCATGGTCGTCCCACTGTTGGGTAAAGGCCTACCTTCTTCCACTCGCCTCTTCTTATAGCTATCTGTGGCCAATCTTTATCATAGGCGTCAAGTTCATCTCGCCTAGGACAAAATAGGAAATAAAGAAGAAAAGAAAATCCTTGATTTTGTTCAATAGGGAAATTGTAATTATATTTCAAATAATTATATTAAATACATACAATAACATACAGAATACAAGACAATTAACATTATAATTATTATTTATTAATTACTAAACTAGAAACAATGACTTGGATCAGATCCATTGAATAACTGGTTGATTGATTGACGATATCTCCTTCTTTTTAATACAGTATAAAAGAGATAGAAGTAACAAGAAGTGTTTATAAGTTTATTCTATATTGAACTTTAATAAATTTATGTTTAAATAATTTTTTGAATGTCTTAAGACGATAATGGCTTAATTATTGTATAAGAAAATATAGGTGATTAATATTATAATGAATTTACCTTCTTATCACGAGTTATAGGTAATATTTCTATATATACATCAGAACAAATATATATCACCACAAATTAATAAGATTCTAGACATTTTCAAATTACACAATAAATCCTAATAAATTATTTTAAACCAGATTCCTTAATGTATCACACGTATATAATATATTATGTACCTACTTATACATGAAAGCTGAATAATTAACATCTACGTTACAATGACTACAATAACATAAAAGGACAACATCTACTAACTGGTTACAATAATAAATTAACTACACTTTTACAATATTACCTCGTACAGATATCAAAAAATAAAACTAAGGGGTATATCACCACTGTGTCATCACCACAAATCAAATAATAAAAAAATGCAACGAAACTTTTGTCTACAAACTTAAAATAAAATCACTGTGCACTAGTGCGGTACTACAAATATTGAATAACCAAACGTCAATAACTCTGATATCACAAGATTCTTGACTACAACACTAGTGTTTAGTCTGTGGAATCGAGTGACAGGCGTCGTTGTCATCCACTGATCATATTGACATCCTCTTCCTCTCCGATTTGGAGGATGGCCTTCTGAATCATCCTCTTCAAGCGTTTACGAGATTCGTGGGAGCGAAGAGTCCGGAGCTCCGAAGCAACGAAATCACCGAATATCTGGGGAAAATGAGACGTGTTTAATGCTTGTTAAGGTTAATTTTACCTAACTTAATTCAGTTAGGTATAACACTATAATAACAGTACCGTAAACATTATGAAGCAAATATTATTTTATGATATTTTTTTTACTGTCAACATTTGATGACTGTCTATGATATGTGCAACACAATGGCAACACAAAATAATCTAATAAGTCTATCTGAATACTTGGAGATTGGATAATTAACATGTAATCAGAAGTATGTAGTAATGATTACTCATCTAGTTGTAGTAGTAAAGTTTGTCTAGTTTTATTATACTTATTCAATTTCCTTTATTATTAATGTATTACAAATTATCTATGTATTCGACTAAAAGACTTGTATCTATGGTCATGCATAAAATTATTTAAAAAAAATTGTCATCAATGAATGGAGCGGATAGATATAACAGTGCTCAAATAATGTTACAAAATGAAAAGGATTCCGTAAGAAATTACTTATCAAAGACTTCCAAATTACCTGACATTCATCAGCATTAATTCCAGGTCTTATCCTAGGAGTAGGTTCCTCAGGCCACATAAGAGGGTTCGCACTAGGAGGTAGTGGGAGTGGGGCTGAAGCTGCTACTCTTAGAGGCCTGTGGAGCCTCCTGCTGGGGCTTCCATTAGCGCTGTTGTTTGATGCGTTCAGTAAAGCCACGTGAGCACGAGCGGCTGCACCAAATTCCTCCTCTTCATCGGCTTGGAATTCTGCTAGCTGGTGAAGGAAATATTTGGTTAGTTTGGTTGTCAGATGTAAGTATAATATTTTATATTGGTATTTATCACTAATTATATTATTAGCCACAAGAAGATAACTGCTGAATGGCCTATATTCAGCAGCTGACTTCTTCCCGAAGTGACTTCCTCCAGAAGCAACCATGTTTCTTTCTATATATGGTATTTATTGAGTTAAATAATAGTAAAATGGTACTAGGTAGTTATAAATATAGATCCAAAATAAAATCAAAGCAATATCTCAGTCCATTTACTGTATAAAAAACATGTTTAAAAGTGCAGACGAAGAATTTGACAGTTTGATTAAACGCGCTAATTGATAGATCGAATAACCTTTATTTCACCCAAAGAAGTCTCTGCCTACCCCATAGTAGTCAGGCGGGAGGTTATGCATGTATGTATGTTAACCCGAAGAATCTCTAGCGTTAAACTCATTAGCCTATTTATCATAGTACGCTAGAATATTCCGCATCATGACCTTGCATAAAAATATATTTTGGTAATATCTATTTTTGAATAAATTATCACTTTTACAGTACTACCTACATAATTATGAAAATAATTGACTAAGTATACGTATATCTATAATTATGCTTCGGCATGAATGGGCCGGCTCCACTGGAGTAATACCACGGCCTCACAGAAAACTGACGTAAACAACGCTTAAGTTGTGTCTCGTCGTGTGAGTGAGGTTACCGGAGGCCTAATTACCCTCCCTCCCCAATCTTCGCAATCCCCAAATCCCCAACAATCATCAAATTCCTTGTACCTAACACTCTGGTGTTACGCGTGTCCATGGACGGCCAATTGCTTACCATCAAGTGATCCGTCTGTTCGTTTAACAGCTTATCCCATAAAAATATGTATTTAATAGAATTTCATTTAGAAATACTAATTACATTTAATTTAGTTACGTCTTATGTTCATTCGTATAACATTTACGATCTTAATAAAATTGTTTGACTTTGTGTCTATCAATACTTGTAAACACTGACGATAACGTTTACATGTTCACGCTGATTTCAACCGTATACTGTCGCGGTTAAAGTTGAGACTTCAATGTCGTAATTAAGCCAGCTGTCTATCGATCTAGCCTCAAATATTGTAAACATTATGGAGGTACTGAATAGGTATTGTATGTGTCTATTTTAATACAATGGTTGGAGGAAAATGGGATATAGAAAATATACAATAATGTTGATATTATGTATTACATGATTTACATTTCGTAATTTATTTAACAAGTACCCTAACTATACATTATTATAATTCAATTAGATACCAAAGAGGTAAGTTTCATAAAAACATAAAATTAACTGGTTTTCAAACTTTCCATTTTGTCTATGTTCGACTAGAAGTGTCAGACTGTCAGACATAACTGTCATGACAACAAAACGTCAAACCTGTACATACAAAATCGATTTTACAATTTAAAATGTAGGTATTTACATTTATCGTTCGTCACATACTCAAAGCAAAAATAAAAACCCAAACAACACAATGATAAAACATAGCGATAAGGCGCGAACAATGTTGACAATGCGCTGTCATCTAAACATAACATACACGTGCCGATTGATACTACAAAGCGAGCTGCCACGGGGTACACTTACCTCCAAATTAACTGCGTCAACCGTCTCCAACGCCTCCGCAGACGGTGTCCGCATCAGAAACGAGAGAGCATCGAAATACTCCCACCCACTACGCACCACCTGACCTCGCTTTATTTTCCGCAACTCATTGTTAAACTGCGTACGCAAATTGTGTACTTTTCTGCTTATCTCCTCCGACGTCGTCCCTATCACCTCCGCCAAGTACTCAAACTTCGCTTGTCTAGTGTTCCGGTCTCGGTTCAACGGATTCTTGGGATCCCACAACTCTCGACACTCTTTCTCCATAGTCTCAATCAGCTTTATCGTATTCTCTGTTGTCCAATAAAGTTTACATTTCGTATTCTGATCACGCCTCAAATACTCTCTCTCACTCTCCGAATCAACTTCTATTTTCGGAGAATAATTATTGATATTATCGTACGAATTTGAATTTGAATCCGCCATGTCGAAATTGACGTTGTAGTATCGAAAGCGCTCTAGCGAGACTGAGGGGCGAGAGCGCCGAGACCGGTGTCTGGCGGAACGGCAACGTTGCTTACGTAATAATAGCCGCGCGATGTTGCCAGCTGGTACGATAGCGCGTGCATTTGCGTTGCATAGGTACTAGAAGGCGCTAAAGAGACTAAAGAGTTGAACCATATAACGATATTAGTAGCTATTAGCGTAATTTGTTAACAAAGGAAGTATTGTCGAGGTTTAGCCGTCTGTTAACCAAGTAGATAAGTACAATCTGAGATCGAGAAGTGAAAGCGATAGTATGGAATTCGAAATGAGCCTTTAGAAATGTGATACGTATCGATGCGTAAAACACGCATCACCTCTGGCCTAAGCGTAAACAGAATCTACGTTGCTATACCTACTAGATTTACTAACATACAAACGTAATATAATTAAGAAATTTTCCTCAAGGAATCATAGCCAATATCAGGCGTGAAATAAAAGATTTAATGATGAACACATGCTGTATAAGTCATCAAATCCGGTCGTAAATGTGTCCTGTTTATAGTTTAAGCCGTCTGTACGTATTTATCGCTTGTAGATAACTAGTTACTACCCACACACGTAAAAGTTAAGGCGTACTTTTATAGACATTATGAAAAGTAGAAAAATGTCGCGTGAAGGTAAACACTCCACCCTGTCTTTTTGTGTTAATAGTAAAGAAAACTTATGTTACAAAATTAGCATAAGTAATGCGTACTGGTAGTTTAAAACTGGTACTTAAGTGATAGTTTATAGAAACCAGTTTTGGTTAAACTGTCAAACACCAAGCGGTCACCGGTGACCGCGACCTATTGTTCTTTAATTGTGTCTATAAAACCGGTACTCGACGAGTTAATGCGTTCATTTTTGAAGTCGAATCTATTTATACATATTTATAGCACAGTGGATAGATATGATTCTAAGCCTAAGCTATTTGTTTTTTTTTAAATAGTACATACGTAGCAACTCAATGTGGGTATGAGTTATTCTATATAGAACCTTAAACGTCGGTAATACGATCACTAGTTCAATTAAAAGTACCAGCTCAAATTAATATCAGCTTCATACATGTCGCCGATTGAGTTTTAATTCTTAGGACGACAGTGAGATCAGCGAGGTCAAAAGGATATTGGTATATTGGTTAGCCATTCATCTCATTAACTTATCTGTCTGTCTACACTTTTGAGATTATTCGGCGTGACGATTAGTGACTAATAAGTAGTATAGGTAAATCAAATAACTGACTGCCTCGTTGGCCGAGTGGTCGCAAGTGCGACCGCTGAGCAAGGAGTCTCGGGTTCGATTCCCGGGTCGGGCAAAGTATTACTGGGTTTTATAAAAATCTCAGTAGTAACCCTGAGCCTGGAAATGTGCCCGGTATATGGCAATAGGCTCACCCCCCATTACATGGGACTCATAACATAAATAGTGAAAAGTGGGTGTTACATTGTACAGTGGCATTAAGTGCCGTAATGTGCACCTTTTTTTTTTTATGGGGGGAAATCCTCATGGACTGCCTCCGCCTGGGGAAAGGAGGAGGGGTGTGCCGGACTCTTACCGGCTAAAACCACCCCAGTGTCTCCTCACACGTGCGTGCGGGGCCACGGGAGTCCAAATTCATCCGCAGCCCCGCATTACAGTGCCGGCCCGTATGTCAGGGCCCCGTCACCTGCACGGAGCAGTGCCCCACGTACATCGCCTCAAAGGCGCACGCCGACACCCGCGCGCGCCTTCGACTCGGGTCTTTGAAGTCGGGGGCGAGGACTTCCCCAAGTCCTTCGCCCCTGGACCTATTTATGGGGGCCGGAAGAGGGCGTTGTCGGCCCTTCTCCTACGCCCGGTGCACCTTCTGCGGTTGGGAAAGGAAGTCAGTAAGATCTCCCTCTCCCGTTCCGCAGTTTCCTTCTGCGACATCACATCCTCGCAGAAAGACACCACCGCGTCCCACGACTCTGCGCTGTCCACCATCTTCCGCACTACGGCCGGCAGCGACAGATCGCTTCCTACTTCATTTCTGAGGACACGGCGCTGCTCCTCCCAAGCTACACACTCGGCGAGCGTATGTTGCGCCGTGTCCTCCCCGCAATGGACGCAGTGGTGGCACCGGGCGTCCGGCTCCCTCTCTATGCGGCACAGGTACTTGCCGAAGCAGCCGTGCCCCGACAGCACCTGCGTCACTCTAAACGACAGGGAGCCGTGCTTCCTCCTGAGCCAGTCGTCGAGTACTGGCCGGATCGCCTCGACGGTAGCGAGGCCGGCGGTGGGGCGCAAAAGCCTTTGCCGCCATTCCGTCACCAAGACCTGACGGAGCTCCTCTCGGCGCCGCTCGATTTGGCGCTGCACCGGCCTCGAGCCCCGTGTCCGCTCTTCCTCGCGCCATCGGTATAGTGACGCGAGTACTTTCGCCTCTAGGTCCCAGGGCGGGGATCCGGCCAGGACGCAAGCCGCCTCGTAGGAAATCGTGCGATACCCGAGGATGACTCTGACAGCCGTCACCCTCTGCGGTTTTTTGAGAATAGCGAGAGTGTTGGCCGTCAAGTCTAATGCCCACACAGGGGCCCCGTACAGGGCCATGGATCGCACGATTCCCACATACAGCCGCCTACAGGCGGCGCTCGGGCCCCCCAAGTTGGGAAGCAACGTTGAAAGCGCGCCCGTCGCACCCATCAGTTTGGGCGCCAGCCGCCGGAAATGGGGTCCGAATTCCCATCGGGTGTCGAGCACCAATCCCAGATATTTCATGGTGGACTCGACAGCTATGCGAGCCCCGCTGACCACGATCCGTAATGTGCACCTCTGCCTACCCCTTCGGGGATAACAGGCGTAATGTTATGTTATGTTATGTGTAAATCAAAGAACAAAGGCTAGGTATTATGTCTATATTACTCTCCAGTCTCCTCATCATCTTCAACAGTTGGAAGACGTCCACTACTGGACGAAGGCCTACTTCAGCCTGCTAACTATCCGTAAAGACAATCATACTGTGGCCGCTGAGGACTTAACGGGTTGCCGGGCTCCGGCTCGAAGGGCAGGAGTAGGAACGGGGTGGTTTTTAGTCAGTTAGAGTCTGACACTTCCTCCCGTCTCACCCAGGCGGGAGAAGTAATTTGATGATATTCCCCCTTAACCCGTTGAAAATTGTTGAAAATCATTCCCTAAATTTGAAAAGTAGTCTCTAAACCTAGGAAAAAAGGTCTATAATGTAGTTAGTGGAGAGCGGTCACCGGTGACCACTTGGCGATATATGGGTTAAAAACTGTGACATTAAAAAATACAAATGAACAAACATAGGTACTTGCGCATACATAATATTGGGGGAAGTTATAAAAAAGGAATCTTAGTCGTAATCATTTGGCGACTTGTTTCGTCAAAAGGAGCATTGCATTAAAACATTATAAACGTTTTAATAAACTGCTATCATAAAAAAATATTGTTTTTTTTTATACTTCGACAATTAGTTTAGTCTTTTTACAAGACTGTCCAAAAAGGTTCGTGTATTTTGTTACGGCATTGAGGAAAAATTCCCCTCGTTTTTAGATGGATACAAGGAATTTTAATAACAAATTCACACGCAATCACGAAAAGTGCTATCCCGTACAAATTCCCGGGATCTCAACACTACCTTTTCACATTTTATTCGAGGAAAATCTTCAATACAGATGAAATCGAGTATGCTTCCGGGCAGTCCCGGGGAAGCGCGCCACTAAATGGATCGCTGTGCCCAATTTAATAACAGATACGGAACGCGGGACGGGATCCCGGGATCTCGGGATCCTCTCTATGTATTGTTACTCTACAATGAACTTGTATTCAGAAATGATATTTCGCTGTTCGGTTTCATGAATGAACAAAATATTATATTGTGAAGTTTATTGTTTGTTAGTTGGCGAATTATTTCTTGGATTTTGTTGCTCATAGTATCGTCGTAGTAAATGGCTACGATGTCCTAAACTCGATCCTTTAGAAAAAGGTTTTAGATAGTATGAAGTGAAATCTTCGTATCATTTTTGACGTAACATTCTTTTTCATTTTATAAAATCTCAGTAGTAGTACGGAGTCTGTAATTGTGCCCGATATATGGCAAAAGGTTGACCCCCTATTACATGGGACTCATAACGTAAATAGTGAAAAGTGGGTATTACATTGTATAGTGGCATTAAGTGTCGTAATGTAGGTACTTACACCTCTGCCTACCCCTTCGGGGATAAAAGGCGTGATGTTATGTTATGTTATTCTTGTTGATCTTCTTACAATAGACTTGTCCGCTATGTAGCTTTCATACCTTGTCACGGAAATTATCTTTTGCTTGTGCGGTTTTTTTTTTAATAAAAACCGCACCTTTTACCAATTCAATGAGTCGAGTCTTATGCTGAAATACTCAAATGCTACTCAATTTTAAGTCGCGCTTAAGACAAATAATAAAATAACAGAGATAGCACGATATTTAATGAGTACAACTGATCAATCCCTAAACTGTCATCGGTGACCGCTCTCCGCTTACTCCATTATAGACCTTATTTCCGATGTCTATAGACTACTTTTGTACGAACAAAATTTTGACGATTTTCGGTACGATATATCAACAGCATTCGCAGGCATTAGTCTTGATTTCACAGTACATCTTGGCATATCGTAGAACTGCTAACTATAAACACATCACCATTCAATTATTTCATTGAATTTAATTAATATTCTACTTACCTACTAATAGTATATCACAGTACCGAGAGTACCATTTTTTTTAAGGGTTGTAAATCATCGAATGCCTGCTCCCGCCTGGGTGAGGCGGGAGGGAGTGTCAGACTCTTACTGACTAAAAACTACCCCGTTCCTTCTCCTGCACGTCGAGCCGGGGCCCCGGTAACCCGTTAGGTTCTCCGCACACCTAGATGACCTACAAATAAATAAAGGTAAACTCAATTAAAATTCACACACAACAAAAACCCCTTTACACAAAATCCGTGACAAAAACTTAATTAAACGTAACATTACAAGTGGCCAGTTAAATGACAAACAAACAAACAGAACAAAGGGTCACAGACGGGGTTACCCCTTTATTAACTGGCCTGTGGGTAGCGGCCGCAAATAATTAAACCATTACCGTATCAAACGCAACGGAAAAACTAAATCAATGTAATACCCACAACATCTTCCATATTACCTATTGAGATATAAGCTGTTTATTAGTACTCGGACTAAAAACACATTTACATACACCTAAATACTACACATACATTCACACTAACACCGACATATTTATACACAAAATCATAATTAAACATGCACTCGCAAATCAAAAGAGGCTGCATTAATACTTACAAAATAATATATAGTATAACATAACAAAACATAACATCACGCCTTTTTATCCCCGAAGGCGTAGGCAGAGGTGCACATTTTGGCACTTAATACCACTGTACATTGTAACACCCAATTTTCACTATTTATGTCATAAGTCCCATGTAATAGGGGGTGAGCCTATTGCCATATACCGGGCACAACTCCAGACTCCGTGCTACTACTGAGAATTTTAAAAACTCAGTAGTACTTTGCCCGATCCGGGAATTGAATCCAAGACCCCTCACATTTGCGACCATTGGGCCAACGAGGCAGTCGTAGATTAAAAACACATATTTATATTTGAAGAAACATGTAAAACAATCAGTAACAATTACATAAATTAATACTAATTCATGAAGTATTCATTAGAGATTTTTGCAAGACGCCAGAGGGGAGCACGCTTACCCGTGTATGTCCGGTATAATGCCTGATCAAACAATCGGTAATCGCGCACCCCGCGACGGTGGATTGACCTAGGAACCTCAAGTTTAATATCATTACTATGGTCCAAGTCCACACAATTGAGCTAGTTGTGATTAATGACAAACATCATCACAAAACATTATAAGAACCTAGCGTTTATTTATATAACCAAATCTATGAACACACCTGAAGACTGATGCAATCTTTACTAAATCGGAAAGTGTTTGTTTGTTTTTTTGTTTGTTCCGCTTTCACGCCGTAACTACTAAACCGATTGCTTTGAATTTTTGCAGACGTAAAGTTAGAAGTCCGGATTAAATAATAGGGTACTTTTTATCCCGGAAAAATTCGATATTACCGAGGGAAAACAAAAGTATTGGTATAGATGGCGCTGTGTATATGGATATATGTCACATAGGCTACTTTTTATCCTTTTGTGATGGGAGCGAAGCCGCGGGTAAAAGCTAGTTAAATATATTCATCACAAAAATGTACCAATTTCTGGCTTAAGTATAAAATTCCAACACAGAATGGGATTGAGGGATTTATCGGTTCTGTACACATCGGGACAAAGCAAATGGGTCGTGTTAGGAGTGACCAACTGAATGGCAAATAAAATACAAGAGAGGGACCGACACCCTCCGGCCCTGGCTCAGACACGTGGCGCGTGTTTGTGAGGTATCGCGGAATGTTCGCGAATTTTCAATGGAGTTCAAATTGCGGGAGAATGGCTTTTGTTTTAACAGTTTCTTTATAGAAGATGACTATGAAAACATCGGGCAAGTGTGACATTGATTAACATAACATCACGCCTTTTATCCCCGAAGGGGTAGGCAGAGGTGTATATTATGCCACTGTACAATGTAACGCCCACTTTTCACGATTTATGTTATGAGTCCCATGTGATAGGGGGTGAGCTATTGCCATATACCGGGCACAATTTCAGACTCCGTGCTACTACTGAGTATTTATAAAAATCCCAGCAATACTTTGCCCGACCCGGGAATCGAACCCCAGATTCCTTGACCGGCAGTCGCACTTCAACGAGGCAGTCACATTGATTAGTAATTACGAAAGTACAGTGGCTAGCATATTATCCTATTCCAATATGTCAAGTTTATTCATTGAATTTTCGACCTTAAGTCAATACAATAAAGTTTGACAGAATAGGCTTTTTTTTTTTTAAGGGGCCAAATCATCGAATGACTGCTCCCGCCTGGGTGAGGCGAAAGGGAGTGTCAGACTCTTACTGACTAAAAACCACCCAGTTCCTTCTCCTGCACGTCGAGCCGGAGCCCCGGTTACCCGTTAGGTTCTCCGCGACTCCGAATCGGCATCGGCCCTAATGAGCCCCATCTGTGGTGGTCTGATGGCTCTTTGAGGCGCGCGCGGAACGCTAGGACCTGCTAGCCACCGTACATACTTACATATAATACACATTAGACATTAGTGATGTGAAGCGATTTTTGGTTTTATTATCTACTTTTGTTATTCTTAAAGTTTAATGACAAAAACATTTTCAAAAATTTCAAGGACTTACCAAGATCGTCAACCGTATTCAAAGTCAAACAAATAGGTAACAACAAGACTTACTTTTTTAATTCTTTCCTAATTCTACTTACCCTTTATTCTACAATTCTCGAATAATCCTCACGTAGTATCTTCGTATACGAGTTAATATATTAGATAATTAGAAACGATCAAACTTCCCCCACGGTTCGCTCGCTCAAAGTTAATCTGCATGCCCTAGGGAAAATGCCATCATCCATTAGCTAGTGGCTTTAAATTAGGAACAAACTTGATCTTAATTCAAAGAAAAGCTTTAATAAATTAGACAAATCTTATATCTTATACTATTATATAAAGCGGAAGAGTTTATTTGTTCGTTTGAACGCGCTAATCTCTATAACTACAAGTCTGATTTGAATAATTATGTTTGTGTTGGATAGCGCATTTTTCAAGGATGACTATAGGCTATAAAACATCACGCTACGACCAATAGGAGCTGAGCAGAGCGTGTAAAACCGCGCGGGAGTAGCTAGTATCTTATTAAAGACAAAGATTCTTTTGAATCTAATGTTATAAAAAAAATACAACAATTTCCTCAATTTTCCTGACAGGCCTTGACCCTTGAAATATTTTCTTGCCAGCAAAAAAATGTCTTTAGAATCTATTGATTAACGAGGAATTTATCCGGGAACGAAAAATAAAAAGTGTATTCATAATTATAATAACGGTTTTATAAAATCCCGGTCTCCCGGTCTCATCTAGAGGTAGAAAAAAATATAACATTGAGTTGTAAAAGTTGGTTTCTAAATTTGTCTACGTCTATTTACTCACAAAAATTTGACTGCACGGTTGGTGCGGTGGCTGGGCAACCGGCTGCCGTGCAACGTGTCGCAGGTTCGATTCCCGCACGGGACAACACTTTGTGTGATCCACAAATTGTTGTTTCGGGTCTGGGTGTCATTGTGTATGTGAACTTGTATGTTTGTAAACGCACCCACGACACAGGAGAAAATCCTAGTGTGGCGCAACGTTTACAAAAAAAAAAATATCTCACAAAAATCATAACATCACGCCTTTTATCCCCGAAGGGGTAGGCAGAGGTGTAATTACGCTACTGTACTATGTAACACCCACTTTTCAATTTATGTTAATTTATTAATTTATATTATTTAATTTATGTTATGAGACCCATGTAATAGGGGTGAGCCTATTGCCATATACCGGGCACAATTCCAGACTCCGTGCTACTACTGAGATTTTTTTAAACCCAGTAATACTTTGCCCGGTCCAGAAATCGAACCCGAGACGCCTTGCCCGGCAGTTGCACTTGCGACCACTCGGCCAACGAGGCAGTCCTGCCAGAGGCAGGCCAGAACAGAGACCATAAAAATCAATCAGTTGTTAAAAATAATCATACTAGGTAGTAATAAAATTGAAGGAAAATTCTACATTTTTATGTTATCACTAACATATTTTAGTATGGAATCGAAAAATCCAATACTTTACACGCGTCGTGTAGTCGACAAAGCAGACACCAATAGGTTACCTACGTTATTGAATTCTATAGTCCCTGTATTGAATTTCCACCTCGTGGAGAGATTATTGAGTTTGTAAGAAACGCTTTTAAAGAAGAATCTGCCGACAGTTAGCTATGCGAGCATACGTAGGTACCGCACCGGGAACTACAAAGGTTAGCTTTAAAGTGGTAAAAATGCAATGAAAAAGGGAGATATATTGTCTCTCTACGCGTTCGTTGTGGTTACGTGATCTACTTTTAATCCATTTTCAGGTCTCAGTATCCATTATGCCTGAATCGTAATAAAATAAGACTAACCTCTACGGAAACTTTTTTGCATTCACCCACACATAGCTATCACTAGTTTCGCTAGATGAATGTCACGTACATACCTATGAATTTGTTATTACACGAACGAATGTATATTTCTGAACAATGTTATTAAATGCTATGATTTTATGGTCTAACTAACTGTAACACGCGACTTCGTTCGCGAGAAATTATTCATATTTCTTGTTAATTTATACTTTTTTGTCGCGACAACGTGTTGATTGGCGAGGCGTATTTGAGAGCTAGTATGAAACGAAATGTTTAGTGACTCAAGATGGCAACTGCGGTTTGTCTGTCAGTGTCATTAAAATGAATTAATAAAACGAAATAACATTCGTAATTCGAATGACTGCACGGTTGGCGCGGTGGCTGGGCAAATGGCTGCCGCGCAACGTGTCGCGGGTTCGATTCCCGCACGGAACAATAGTTTGTGTGATCCACAGATTGTTGTTCCGGGTCTGGATGTCATGTGTATGTGAACTTGTATGTTTGTAAACGCACCCACGAAACAGGAAAAAATCCTAATGTGGGGCAACTTTAAAAAAAAAATATTCACGTGAGTATCCCGCGATTTAATTTTGCGGATATATGTTGTCGACTCGAAATCGATAGTATTTTATGTTTTGTTATTCAGGTAATGTTTCGATCGAGTCTACCATACCCCTTGACAAAACTATTAATATAGATATAAGTAAAACGTTTCAGTTAAAGATAAATAGCTGCTATATATAGATGCTGCAGCCAGTTTCTTATTTGGATCCTTGTAGTAGTCCTCAATCATCTTTCAGACTGATCACTAGTGTTGTGCGGTTTGCATTCTGTTACCCCCAATTTTATTCTCCGGGGAACACCCTCTTTTAAAGGTTTTTTCCCGAAACCAGAAAAGGTCACTGTGGGTCACCGAGTTTGTTTTCCATGAATGTAAAAATAGAAACGTGTTCGTTCTATTCTATTATTGTTCGTAAGAAGGTTTTCTTTTTTGTTCATTTTGTTTTTGTGCAAATTGGTGTTAGAAGATTTTATACTGTCAAAGCCAGTGTTGTCATGATAATAATAACACTCGATTGTGAAACGAGTAGCATAAGGAACTAAGGTATTTTGACTACAATAAAGATTGAGGTTGGTTTGTTGAGATACATTTTCTAAATTTCTACATAATAGGTCCTATTATAAGTCGATTATATTTTCTGTACTTTTTTTTAATGACTGCCTCGTTGGCCGAGTGGTCGCAAGTGCGACTCGGCAAGGGATCTCGGGTTCGATTCCCAGGTCGGGCAAAGTATTACAGTGTTTTTAAAAATAAATCTCATTAGTAGCAGTAGCACAGCTCAGTCTGGAATTGTGACCGGTATATGGCAATAGGCTCACCCCCTATTACATGGGACTCATAACATACATAGTGAAAAGCGGGTGTTACATTGTACAATGGCATTAAGTGCTGTAATATGCACCTCTGCCTACCCCTTCGAGGTTAAAAGGCTCTTTTGTGAATAATGCAATTCTTAAAGGACTTAAAAAACCACCTAGCTACATTAATGAATATATATACCTACCAAATACAACATTTAAAAGAAAAATCTTTTAAAATCAATTATTCTATTAATATAAATTCCATTTAAAACCAAACCTACTCCTTATTTTTTAAAGCAAAGCAAAACTTCTCCGTCTAAATATAAACAGGCAAAAAGCCAAAGTTTCAAACTCAAACAAATGCAAAAGTTTTAAAAGTACGATTCAAAGTCCCACAAGTGTCGTATATTAATTAAAAGGAGACGATGTGTTGCCAACGTGGATATTTCGCTGAATCTGGCAACACTGCACCCTCTTTTGCTCTCGTGTGCATGGAGGATAGCGAGGGAGAGTGCCGGATTAATATCTAAATAATGAGGATGCCACGCCTTCACTGTGGACTGATAGCAAAAAAATTGTGGTGCTATTTTTTACAAAATTTTTTTGTATCAACCGTATAAATGGATTACCTGATGGTAAGCAGTCTACACTAGCTATGAACACCAGAGGAGTTAAAATTATTTTTTCAGTCCAATAGATTATCGAAACTTTAGTCTCTTTCACGTCTCATTCATCAGTCAGCAGTTAATTTAACAAAATACTAATATTATTTACGGAACAAAACATAATTTTTATTAGTTCTATAGAAAAAAATACACGGAATTAATATTAAACAATGCTATCTCCTTTCATATCTATGGCACTTAATGGAGGGCAATTATGTAAGTATATCGGTATATTCGTTTAATGGGGTGCTATCGTGGACACTATGGGTTGCTGTTAATTTACGATAATTATTATTGATTTTGTTTTCTATGCTGTTACGTTGAATAAAGAGCTTAAGTACCTATATTCAGTAGATGTAGTAGCCTAGGTAGCCATACCATACCATGGTCCAGATTATCGCGCAAATTACCATTCGCAGTATTATGTATCTTATAACTATACCCTACATCGAAATAAAATTCCGTAACTTTTTATTTAGCAGTCACCTAAGTTACAAATAATCAGACATTAAAACAATACACAAAATAAATAAAATAAAACTGTTCTAATTTTTTTGCAGACCTTACCGGCGTATCTCTCGAGACAGTTCCTGACAGAGGGCGAGCTGGTAACGGGCGGCGGAAAAATGTCGTTCCTAGTGATTTACCACCTGTCAGTCTGCCTACCCACCAACGGGATAATGTTCACGCTTCAATTGATGAGCACTGATATTGGATAGGGTTAGCTTTCTTTTACAGGGTCGGATTGAGATAGTTTAAGGGCCCGGGAGGTTAAAACCTCCTGAGTCCTAGGCCTAGTAAGCAAAAAATGATTATTATATCTTTAACCAACTATACAAAGGATTATTAATGCTCAGTCTTGGAAAGGAGTGAAATAGTTAAAAGCGTTCTTTTTGTTCACAGAAAAATCGACAGCTGAAATATTACTGATGGCGAGGAAAACAAATTTGGCTGCCGAATTACGTAAACAGTACCTACACGATTTGCAAAATGCACCCACGACACACGAGAAAAATCAGCTGCGAGGCCACGCTTTTTAAAAAAACACTAATGACGTAGAAGATAGGATTTCTTAGTTTCCCTCGTTGTTTTCAACCGTTACCATGATTACATGATCAGTTCGGCCCTGGCACCTTTATTGATGGTAGCGAATCACCGTTAAAGGATATATCATCAGATTTATAAGGGTCCTTTCGGCTGACAGAGGAGCTTCTTGGTCTATTTATTTTGGGAAGATTTTGAGGAAATGTAGTAAATGTATAGTACTACCTCATTGGTACATCCCGAACAGATTTAAAGCTCGATGTTCAGACAGTCTTGTTATTTCGATTTTGAATAAATAGACGGTCTAGTTGTTGGGTACATTCTTCAATCAAAAAAATATATATATTTCGACTATTCAATACAATACAACATTAAAAAATAATCACACTTTCATTCATTGATTTTATGACCAAATAATATTTAGTATTTTTCCAGCAAATGTTTAAGAAATAAGTACGCTGTTTGAGGCTAAAAAAACGTGACGTCACAATACACATTCTCGTACAAAATTCATAGAAAATTTGTCATTTTAGACAGTTTCAAGAAAGTAAGTATTAAATTTGACTAGTTGGCAAGTACCCAATTATCAGTAATGGCCACATTCATGACACAATGAGATTGATTAATAATTTTACTCAACCCTTGCCTCGTTAAAATGTTACAGAATATAACATCGCTCCATTTATGTTCCGAAGGAATGGACAGACACACACTCACTTTCAATCAAGAAATAGCCTAGTGCTGTACAGGTCACCGGCCTAACATAACATAACATAACATCACGCCTTTTATCCTCGAAGAGGTGCACATTATACCACTGTACAATGTAACAACCACTTTTCACTATTTACGTTATGAATCCCATGTAATAGGGGGTGAGCCTATTGCCATATACCGGGCACAATTCCAGACTCCGTGCTACTACTCTAAACTATTAAAAAACCCAGTAATACTTTCGCCGTTAATACAGCTCCTGAGCATATTTTTAAAATGTCATTAGCTGCTAATTCGTCGTGTCTAAGGAAAACCTTTATTTCAGCATGAATCGAAAGTACTGACACTTGCAAACACTCACCCAATGAGATCAATTGCGAGTTTGTTAAACATATCCTGACATCACGCAGTCGTTCACTTAGAGTGGTCAATATGATACGTTATCACTTGGGCATGCAACTTTATCTGGCCAGTACGCAGAAACTTGGAAAAAGGCTTCATTTGCAATTTGCGTGCAATGTTCTAGTTCTGAATTATTTAGTGCTTATTTATAGAGCTAGGCTTGATATAAACTGTTTCTTTTGCAACTCGTTTAGGTATTTCTGCTGACTTATTAGACGGTCATTTGGGATGCAAGACAGCTTCTTCAGGTGCTCAATATTTGCTTTATGATTATAGTGCATTTTTAACTTAACTTGTAATTATATTAGGGTAGTTTCCTAAATTTTATTTTAATGTCCGTCTGGTACATTAATTTAAAACTTTAGATACGTATTTTTTATTTTCTCACAAAATTAAATAGATACTTTCGACGATGTGTGAATTTAAAAAAATATCGTGTGACGTCACAGCGTGCTACATTTTATAGCACATTATGACGTAACGACCTCTCAGTCCTAAATTTAGCGCCATTTTATCTAAGTATTGCAACTACGAGAAAATAAAAAATACGTGTCTAATATTTTTTCATTATGTAACTGACGGACTGATTAGATTTTTAATTTTGATACCCAAGACATTACCCAATTATATTTTCTGCGAGAGATATTGGTACCCAAATTTCAATTTCTTTTAAACTTGGATGTAGACTGTTCTTGTCAGACTTTATCTTAATATGACTGGGAATTTACAAAATTAAAAAACCATTGTCAGATGTTCCATGATGAAGACGGATGAAGAAAATTTGGGCACATTTATAACTAAGTATAACTTTATCAAACCAGTTTTATACCACCATAAGCCAAAATTCCTCTAAAAGACAAAAATACTACAACAAAATATTATTTTTTCAAACCATTCGCCTTTTGTACATCTCACATTGGATTCTAGGCTTTAGTACCCTTTGTATAAAGTCTAATTTAGAAAAATCATGACGAAATTAAAGTACGAAACATTTTCAACATAGATGGCGCTAGTTATATCATTGTGACGTTTAGATGAGGAAAAATCTGACGCAAATTGAAGATCCTTGTTTGTAATATATTTTGTTTTTGTTTAATAATTTGCTTATGAGGTAGCTATTCTTAGAAATCTTATTTGGTCGTTTAATTTACTTCATAAATATCTGATACTTTGGCACTTAGGTAGTATACTGGCTGTCTGACTGAGCGCGAAGACAACTTCAGCTTAAAAAATTTGAACTATTCAAAAAATCAAAGGACCGACGATCAAAATATAGCATTAAACAGATAATTTCGTTATTTATTGGCGCCCTTAACAGAATTCCTTCCCTTAAATGCCAAGTTCGAACCGCATACCTGTCGATCCTTGGCCCAAAGTCGCAAAAAACACGAGCAATCTCGCAGCAGATTTTAATAGCAGTTATTTAGCCGACCGGTGACGGCACAAAGGCGGTTATTTATCGCACGCCCTCTTCCATTGCTTCGCCGAAGCACGCTTCTAAAACAACCTACATGCAGGCAAACTTTTCAAAAACTGACCTTATTGCCACGCGCTACAGTTACATTTTAATTAACTTTCGGAACGAATACGACGTTCGAATTCAAACACGCGAGACTAGTAATCATTCGATGTCCGATGCCAGTTTGTCTTATCGGTTTCATTTCTTTGTTGGATTAGCTGCCTTGTGGTTTGAGGTGTAGAGTTGGTTTTGTGTTTGTGGTTTGTTATGGAATAATATTCTTGTTTCGTCTGGATGTTTGATAATAAATCGACTGCGGCGACGAACATGCTCGGGTTCGCATCGTTTTCATTTACAGGTGTATTTCAAGAATCAAATAAGGATTATAATTTCTTCGCAATTAGTGCTTGAGTGGTTACATTAGTTTCCTGTCTCATTATAATGATTGATCACTTATTGTTCATGTTAGAAGATATCTTGCTTTCTAATCTAAATGGTGAAAAAGTCAATTTCATGTTAAACAAAGAGCAGCTGTCTCTGTTATGTTGGTGGATTGATAATTATTAGTCTGATTTATTTTACTTATAATAATGTGCAGAGCGCACGACGTGTACACACACCTGAGTATGACAGATAGACAGTGACATATTTCGTACCTTATACAACACATTATAGTGAGGGGCCACTACTTACTAAATAGTGATGTTAATACAGACTAATACATACATGTAACAGTAACTAAATGCAAATTCATCCAATTTTTTTTTTGTAAATGTAAGTGTGTAACCATCGTTTCTTTCAGAATTAAGGCCAAATTCATAAAACGCTTTAGATAATTTCACACAAATATAAAATACGCAAGGAACAAAGTAGTCATAGGGAGAAGCGTTCAATCTCTATTTGATATAACAACAAAAGAACACAACAGTAGGGTGCATATAACTATAGAAAACAAAACAAGATCACGAACAAAAAAGAAATGCTAATCCACGAATAAAATTTGAACTTTCAAAGCAACTACGGAATCCAAATCCATTCCTTACAAGATTACCAAACAAACAAACAAACAGGAGACAGACAAATCAAACAACGAAACCAGTAAATAAATAAAAAACAATAAACACATCACAAGGATCTGATTCAAAGTATTTTTCTTCTAAAGGAAAATCCCCTTATAAAGCGAGACCACAGAAGAGGCATGAGGTGCCAACATTATTTATGCATTACAAAGAAAAATCGGGGTTGGAAGCCGTGAAATTGAAAGAAAGCTGCGTGTAAAAAACAAATAAAGTATTACTGAGGTAGTGGGAAATGTCAAAGAACGAAGGGGAAAAAGAGAAAAACTGACGGGTTGCGGTTGTTTGTGCAGTGGGTGTTAAATTTGAGAGTTGGAAAAGTTACATAGTAGTAGGTGCGACGGACTTCAGTGTTCTGGTGTTTTTATGGTTGTATCTACTGTAGATCAAAGCTAACAGGAGTTACAGCGGTTTTGGAAGGTTGCGGTAGGCTTGTCCCACAAAAAAAATATACGTAGGTGCCTTTAAAGTTAAAATGCAATGAATAAACACAGTTTCAATGTACTATCTGCAAATATCAGCCAAACATTTTACTATTGTTATAGGTACTTACATACTAAAATGAAGTCATCAAGTTATCCGGGACGAACCGCAATCGACAGTCTTGTTTGCCTGTGGTAACTCTTTCCTACTACAATGTTTAATACAAGACAAATAACTTATGCTTAAATAAAAACCATTGTCATGGAACATTTATATGCCATTTGGCCAAGTGGTCTCAAGTGCGGCAAGGGGATTCCCGGGTCGGGCAAAGTATTACAGGGTTTTTTCAAAAATCTCAGTAGTAGCACAGAGTCTGAAACTGTGCGTGGTATATGGCAATGGGCTCACCCATACATGGGACTCATAACATAAATAGTGAAAAGTGGATGTTACATTGTACAGTGGCATTAAGTAACGTAATGTGCACCTCTATCTACCTTTTCGGGCATAAAAGGCGTGAAGTTATGTTATGAAACATTTATGATAGGGAATTTGAAAATAAAACAAGTTTTATTCATCAGTGTCTTCCATCCACTGCTTTCTCTGAGGTTTCTCAGACGGTAAAAAGCTGAGCACGATGTTTAGCTTCTTGCAATTACTGCCAAATCTGTTCAATGAATGAAAATTAGAAGTTAAGACATTCCTTTTATCTATCCCGTGCTTTGGACGGTTGCCAGATATAATCTATTTTTAATAAACTCTCCATTCACATTAACAAGTGCAACAGTTGCTTCAATTCGAGCACCTCATTCATTATACACTTATTTGTTTTTGAAGCTCAACACAGCATAAACGTTATACATCTTTTTTCCTCGACTAGGTAGAGGAAGTATTAAATTATACACCCACTTTTGTCAGTTATGTGAATGTGAAATTTTATGTTTGTAAATATTTACGACATAGGAGAAAATCCTAGCGTGGGGCAACATTTTATGACTTTTTTTTTAACGGAGGAAAATTATTGAATGTCTTCTCCTGCCTGGATGAAGCGGGAGGGAGTGTCAGACTCTTACTGACTAAAATCCACCCCGTTCCTTCTCCTGCACGTCGAGCCGGAGCCCCGGTTACCCGTATCACAATACAATATCATTTTTGTCTGCCACAATATCTCCGAAATGGTCTCTAGAGTATTATCAATTCGTTGAACCAGACGGCTCGGCCCTATATGCAAACGTTTGCAAATAAACTTATATTATACGTGGGCATAAACAAGAAAATGGGATATAGTCGGTCGTATTATTGTATTTATGATTTATTTTAAGTATAGTATTTTTGTTTTCTTGCCTTTTCTTTTTATTTTCTGTGGATTCTTATTAGGTACTTATAATATCAATTTAGTTTTTAGTTGTAAATATTTAATCTAACCTTCATGTTATTTTTGTTATAGATGTTATTGGTTTTGTTTTGTTGTTTTCTTAAACATTTGTATGCTGGCATTGTATTATAATCCTAATTTATGAAATATGTAAAAAACGACTTAAAAACGTAGATATGTCAAATAGAACATCAAGAGTTCAAAAAATTTTAAGTAGTTTCATTTGTTAGTTTGTAGTACGAATGTAGATGATACACAGTTTTTAATTCAATGTGTCGAGTGAAGAAGTACTAAATATTCTTGAATCTTTACTAATTATGCCTAGTTAAAGCCTTATACTTAGTCCCCTATTGCTGCAATGAGGGCTAAGATTTACTTGCTGACCACCAGATGGCCAGAGGAACCTCATTTCTGAGAATGAGCTCTTAATTCGTTGTATATGATATTTGGTAATCCCAAAAGTGCATTTTATCCTTGTTCTACCAGGTTTTCGGGCATTGGCGTACTAGGATTTAGTATTGTCTTATTCTTAGATACGGTCTTATTTCTTTTCTATCATAACAATTCACTTCACAGCCAATCCATCATTCCCTTTGGTTTTCCATTCCCATCCGTCAAACATTTATTTGATAAGTAATTTCCCCTCAAAAAGTAATTTGAAAAGATCTCTTTTGCTACCAAAATTTTGTGAAAACCAGAGGGCTTGGATAAGTGTCTTCCGAAGTTTGTGATTCTTTCGCACCAGTAATCATGCGGTGGATTCCACACATCAATCATTGTAGGCGCTGTACGCGGTGAAGATTAGCATTAGTTAAGATATCTACCAATAGAATATACAAAAATGTACTTAAAATTTTTGTACATTTTGTGCATGAAGCATATTAAATAAATAAATAAAAAATAGAATACTTGCTTTTTTTTTGTTTTTTTTTTTAAGGAGAAAAATCATCGAATGCCTGCGAATGACGAATGGCTTCTCCCGCCTGGGTGAAGTGAGAAACTCACCCCGTTCCTTCTCCTGCACGTCAAGCCGGAGCCCCGGTTACCCGTTAGGTTCTCCGCGACTGCTTAAGCCTGCCTCGTTGGAAGAGTGGTCGCAAGAGCGACTAGGAGCAAAGGGTTTCGGGTTTGATTCCCGGGTCGGGCGAAGTATTACTGGGTATTAAAAAAAACTCAGTAGTAGCACGGAGTCTGGAAATGTGCCCGGTATATGGCAATAGGCTCACCCCCTATTACATGGGACTCATAACATAAATAGTGAAAAGGGGGTGTTACATTGTACAGTGGCATTTAGTGCTGTAATGTGCACCTCTGCCTACCCCTTCGGGGATACAAGGCGTGATGTTATGTTATATATGTTGATTAAAAACCTACTTTCTTTTCTCTAATATTAAGTTTTTCAAGATTCCAAATCCTTTCTTTCTATTGTTCTCTTCCAATCTTCCTACCGAAGTTTTTTGGAAGTGTAAATTAAAGATGCGTCTTCCGTTTCATTAATATTCTTATCGAAGAGTACACACAAAACCTAAAGATAAACAGAACCTATGGTAAATAAGCGGTCTATGTCTAGGTACAAAAGTAATTCTAATCTCAAGCTGTAGATATATAAGTACCTACCTACCTACCTACCTATATGAAGGTAGACTGATAGACATAACGGAACCAAACGCAAATCTAAACATTTACAGTTCCTACATCACCACAACCAATTAATTTAATACTATTCAAACTAATGGTTAATTCATTAACTCGACTAGATAAACTGACCTCATATTTATCATTCACCCACTAAGTAAGCGCGCGCGCATCATTGACTGACTAATGGGCCAAGTAAATCATGTTTATGATCTCATACACGACTGGTAGGTAAAATATTAGAGGGCACCAATAGGGTACATTTAAAATAAAACTACTATTATCCTTATTTCTCAACGTCCATACATCTCAAACTCGTCGAAGTTAAAAATAGAATGTTGAGAGCTCATCAGTAGTCTGCGCGCACGCAGCCGCGATGCCGCAAACCTTCGGGGGAACAATAACTAGCTGTTCGGCCGCCGGTGTCGAAACACGAGGTCGCACGAAGGTGAGCCGAGTGCTAACACCACGATCACGACACACGCACACTATTACAAACGCATATATTTGTAACAACCAACTTACAAGATCCCCCAGACATCCAATTCTGAATCTTACCCCAAACAGTTCTCAAACATTCACATAAAAGTTCATAGCTCATTTTATACTGGTCTCGTCTCATGTGTGTTGTATTTACGTACACTCGTGTTCATGTATGTACATTGTACCGTGCACACAAACAACACCTCGGCACGCAAAAGCAAAACATGCTGTCGAAAATTTTATGTATGGTTAGCAAATAAATTTGTTTATTTTATTTTCTTTAAAAATACGTTACATTCACTAAATTTTCACCTCGTTATTAATTGGGTAAATGAGAGAAATATTGCAACAGTGTTGTTGCAACGAGGTAAGTCTGAGAAATATAACTAAAACACAGTTTATGTAATGTAAATGGTTTGCAGCGCTTCCTGGCAATAAATTAATTTGAGATTTATTTACAAGAAAAAAAAGAAGCAAAACGATATAGAAAATTGTAACAATCATCGGAAAAAATATCTCATACTTTAGTTAGTATTCTGTAATTTAATGTCTTGGACTTAGATACTTATTCATTAGGTCTATTATGCTTCGACACAAATGGGCCGGCTTGATCGGAGTAATACCATGGCCGAGCAGAAAACCGACGTGAAACAACGTTGGCGTTGTATTTCATCGTGTGAGTAAGGTTACCGGAGGCCCAATTAACCCCCCTCTCTCTCCTCTGTGCCCCAATCCCCGAAATATAATGACGTGATTAACCAAAGAATGTTAGTACTATCTGTGGTACTAACAGATTTATTGAAAACAATTTTTTGCTGTCAAATTATTAAATTCAATTCCAACAAAAACAAACCATCAAATATATATAAAAAAAACAAAGCCAGTCTCAAAAATAAACAATAATAAACGATTTCAAATTTCAAATATCGAATATGCTAACCCTCCCGTCGTCGACTCAATAGTGCGTCATTTGCATTGGTAATGTGACCGCTCGCATATTGGTAAACACCGCTGAATTACCGCGCGTTGCCGCGTCTAGAGAACGCGGTACCGCGCGTCATAACACACACGATTAATCATTTGTGAATGTGTGGTCCAATGGTCCGAGCCCTTTCATGTAATACGTAGATAATAAACTTGTAGATAACGTCTTAGTAGATTATGCTTTATTGAACGATGAAGCTGTGAATACAATTGTTAGTTTTATAATGGTTATTGCCGTACCTGTTTTACGACATGGGAAGGACGTTTAGCCTAGTGATGGTGTCGCGGAGAACCTAACGGGTAAATGGGGCTCCGGCTCGACGTGCAGGAGAAGGAACGGGGTGGTTTTTAGTCAGTAAGAGTCTGACACTCCCTCCCGCCTCACCCAGGCGGGAGCAGTCATTCGATGATTTTCCCCCCTTAAAAAAAAACCTAGTGATGGTTTCGGAGTATGGAGTTTCTTAATCGTTCTTCTCCAATCGAAACTATGGAATGAGCACCTAGCTTTACTGACAGACAGATAATTCAATTGTGACGTTTCAAAAGTGCCTGATTAAGTATTAATTGAAATAAATGCTCTGACTTTGATTTTGAGTAACTTTAGGCAGTGTAAGATTCTTAGTCTTAAACCACCTGCTGGTTTAGACTTAATGCTATTTGACAGGGCCCAAATAACATTGCTCTTAAATAAATCTGAAAGTGCGATCCACTCAAGCGGCGGATTGGCTGCCAAGCGAGGAGTATTGGCCAACTAGGCTATATAGAAGATGTCCTTAATGTAGCAGTGGACTGTCATTGTGTTTTTTACTACTTAATGATTAGTACATTATGGAATATAAATTAAAATTAATGCATTATGCAGTGATACCCCGTAGTAAATAAACACGCGTTAATTAATAATTGCTGTCATTTAAATTGTAAAGAGGTCGCTTGTATTATACAGAGGTGCACGTAAGCAATGTAACACCATTACACTTGTAACACCAAGACTGTGGAATAATGTGTCGTCGGCGGTATTTCCGAACCGATACCAACTTCAAGAACAAAGTGTATTCCTTTTTAACTCGTCGAGTACCGGTTTTATAGACACAATTAAAGAACAATAGGTCGCGGTCACCGGTGACCGCTTGGTGTTTGACAGTTTAAACGGCCGGCGACGCACCTGTGACTACTATAGTGTAGCGGGTGTCCATGGGCATCGCGTCGCTGATTGCTTACCATCAGGTGATCCGTCTGCTCGTATACCGGCTCCTCTCCCCATTGGATGATACTCCAATCTCAAAAATAATTTCTTAATGATTTTATTCATTCTTTCTTATATCAATGTAAGTTATAAAAAGTCACAGGGCAGAGGAGATAAGATATTATTATATTCCCGAGCATCGAATGTGGGACCACACGAACCGCAACATGATTGATCATCCGTGTTAGTACGAGAGAACACGATGCGATCGAACTGTCGCGCCGCAAGTTGCGACTAGTCGCAGTAAATCATTGCGTTTGTCGGTGCAAATCACGAAGTCAATTATATTATTATTAATGTTTCACATTAATTAAACAAATATGTTTATAATATTCAGGTTCAGTTATTTTTGTCACCTGACAGTTGGAATACCATAGGCGTTACAAGTACGTTACCGGCCTTTTAGGAATTGGGAATTTGAGGAATGTGCGGGATTCGGGGATTGAGGAGACTGGGGAGGGGGGTAATTGGGCATCCGGTAACCTCACTCACACGGCGAAACACAACGCAATCCTAGTTTCATGTTGGTATTCTGTGAGGCCGTGGTATCGCTCCGGTCGAGCCGGCCCATTCGTGCCGAAGCATGGCTCTCCCGCACACTTAAATGACAAAGGTGACAGGGAATGTCAGACTCTTACTTAAACCGGAGCCCCGGGAACCTGCTATGTTGTACGCAGCTTCGGAGCCTTGACTGCTGGACGAGGCGAGTGTCTTCTAAATAAGAGTGTGGTGTGGAGTGGAGCCCCGCTAATCCAGCCCCTGGCTAATCCGGCACTCCCTATAATCCGACATCGTTTATAACATACATGTATTCGTTAATTCACGATTGAACAAGTAACAACTTATACGCACTATCACTATTGTGCTGTGATTGTGCTCTACGCGTACGGTAAAAAAGGGTATTGTTTTGATTCTGATTGCTTAGTTTTAAAATGATTCATAAAGTTTGATTATTATTTATTTAGAGTACTCTCTATAATCCGACAAATTCGATAGTTCGACACTGCCCTGCAAAATGTTTGTCGAACTACCGGGGCTCCACTGTATTAGCATTATCTTCACACTTGGCAGGTGGACTGGAAATCACAGTAGGTATAGGTATAAGGTTCTTTATAGTCAGGTATTCAGAGAGTGGCTGGTCTCTGACAAGTTAGTCATGTATTAACTGTACACACCACCCAGAACAAGAGTAATGATAGTAATGATAAATATAAATAAATCCTCCGTTGCCGTCACACACGTCATGTCAGTCTTTGAAATTAGGTTTTCTATGTACCTCAATTGCCACAAATTCAACTGTGGAAAAAGTTATTTGATATTAATTGTACAGACACAGAGTGAGCGCCCATAGTAACAAATTGCTACCATTAATTCCATCAGCATTTTTAAGTATTTCAATTCCAAAATAAGCTTTAGAAACCAAACCCATATTATTTAATTCATGCATAAAAAATACATAAACAAAAAGTATCAGATGTTACCGACTCGATAACTTTCAAATTCTTCAAGCAATATTTTTGTAATCAAATTAATCGGCATTAGGTAGAAATTGTTAAGCACGGCGCTGTGCTAAAACAGGTAAATTTAAAATGCCGTAGTAGTTAAATCTCCCTATTTACTTTTTCTTAGTTAGGCAAGAATTTGGCTACAGGCCAATAAAACCACATAAATACTTGATGTGACGGTGCAATATGATAAAAAAAAAACTTTTTGGTGATTAAAGAGCAAACACAGTAATTGGAGTGTTCAATTTGACTGCACGATTAGCGCGATGGCTCGGCACCCAGCTGCCGCGCAACGTGTAGCGGGTTCGATTCCCGCACGGACCAACTCTTTGTATGATCCACAATTTGTTGTTTTGGGTATGGGTGTCATGTCAATGTGATATTGTGTGTTTGTAAACGCACTCACGTCACAGGAGAAAATCCTAGTGTTGGGCAACGCTTTAAAAAAAAATAAAAAAATTAATTCACGCCGTAGCTGGATAACCACACTAAACAACTCTGTGTGATCCACAAATTGTTGTTTAGGGTCTGAGTGTTATGTGCAGTGATCGGAAAATGGTGAGCTAATTTACCTAAACTTCAAGGAACAAAACCAAAAAGTGGAGACTTCCTTACTACAAAATTTTTTTCGGGTAAGTTCTGGTTCCAGTTTCGGGATATTTATACATTACTTACATTTAATATGAATTTGTATATTTGTAAACGCACCCACGACAATTCTTATGTGGGAGACTTTTTTTAAAAGTCGCTAAATGGATAGTGTTCATTAATCAAGAAAACTTCATGGTTGGCCCCTTGTGTGAGAGACCAGCTGCAGTGCTGCCGTGCGACGCATCGTTTGGTATTATTTCCGGGTAGAACAAAGAGTGTAAATGGATTTTGAAACTCAAATTACCATTAGTAGCTCGGATTCTGGTAATTTCAATGGTGTTTTTAATCCTCGTGCGTTGGAAAGTTCGTTTATCAGTCCCAGTTATGTGATACGAACATCTATAATTGGTTGTAGGTAGTATGGTACGATGGGGTTGGCGTATCTTCATGGATAAAAGCCCCGTATTAATTATATGTAGAATTAAAAAAACCATCTATGACAATCACAGTTACGGATAATAAATATGAAACAAGATGTCCACTGATCAATCAATTTATAGATAATGGGGGTTTTGCCTTATAGGTTTTGGAGGGCCAATGAAACAAGCTTATGGATTACCTGATCGTTATTAGATAAAAACTATCCAACATCCAACTAACAAAACAAAGGAATCACAAACACCGACACGTTACCAAATTTTAGGAGAGCACTTAGCACAAGCGTTGTTTCACGCCGGCCGACATTCTTTAAGGCCGTAGTATCACTCTATAAATCTGATCAATTCGAGCCGTGAACAGTATAAAGAGTTATTGGTAAAAAGTGCATAAACATTTAGTTATGTTAGTGTGTTTCGTCTCCTTTGGAGATGAGAAGCATGACTTTTCTTATAATGTTTTCTTGTCCCTGTCATTGCTCTAAAGATGAGTTCCCACAAACTTTCCCTTCATTTATTTCAGCGAAACGTGTGAAGTAATGCCTTTAAAATTGCTATTACGGACACACGCGACTTGTGGTGGCGTGCGCGCACCGTCTGTCGTGACGTTGACGTCATGATTAATAGAAATGCGCCGAGCAAATCGTGCGCACCGCGCGCCAGTAGAAAGCGGTGCGGTTTCACTTCGAATGCCGCTACTACGGAACTCTATGTTTGTAATTAATGGGTATGAAATATGACGTTTTGTTTTTGTGTGTATGTTTTTGTTTTTTCTTTTATCTATTTAGTAGTTACGATCGACTAACGTATATTTTTAAAACTATTACGTCAATCAGCTTAGTCTCAATCGAAGGCAACATTTTCGAAGAAATTACTTTTTAAATGATTATTAATACTCGATTTAAGATATATTATTTCTATTACGCCTTAATTAGTAGACAATTACAAGTTCCTGTCCTTCTATTGAGCTACCAAGTTGCCAGCTGAAAATACAAGAAAAAAAATCACCAACAAATAAAATACATTCACATAAATAAAAAATACACGCAAGTGAAATGTCACCGAATTATTAACAGAAAAGGTTAATCAATTACGTCGGAACTTTTCAATTAACGTTTTGCCGTCCCACCCGCAGCGTGGGGGTGGCCGTGACGTCAACGTGACGTCACTATACACAACCACAATATCCGTGGGAGTAAACTATGTATAATGAAATTGATTCACTTTGACGTGTGTTTTGTAGATGTGTGGGTAGATAATGATGTGATGATCGCCTCCTACACAACCTCCTCTATATTTCCCATGTGGTGATGGCTGAATAAGGTGGCTGTCTCACCGGCAACGATGAACGAGTAACAAGTTCAGTTAGAATTAGAAACTAGTTGGCGACCTGCGGGGAGCGAATGCGTATAGTTCCGATAGTATTGCTCTTGCGAGTGTTCGCCGGCGGAGTGAACAGTCAACAATAAAAAACGACTTCAAAAAACCAAAAACTAATAACAAACAAAAAGTCAAAACTAAAAAGCAAAAAATAACTATTATTAGTATTGATAAGTTACCCACCCACTGATAGGTAAGAAGTCAGTGCCACAAACAAAAAAAAAAAAACAATTCGCCGAACATAGTACCTCCTCCTTTTTTTGAAGTCGGTAAAAATAAATTCGTGTTAATATGTTAACAAATAAGATTTAAATAGATCGATACTACTTCATTATCATAGTATAAAACAAAGTCACTATCCGCCGTCTGTCTGTTCCTATATATGCTTAGATCTTTAAAACTACGCAACGGATTTTGATGTGATTTTTTTTTTAATATATATAAATTCTTAAGGAAGGTTTATTATATCTATAATACATGCATTTTGCGCCCGTACGAAGCCGGGGCTGGTCGTTAGTAATCTATACACAAACATGTATGTATTATTAATACGAATTTCATGTTAGCTCTAAAAACATCGTTGTCTGAAATACCCGTTTATGAAGTGTTAATAAAATAATGAAGTAGCAATTAGTGTTTGCTTAAATGCATCATAATGAGGCAAATTTAATTAAAATGCAAATTAGTCTTCGTATAATATGATTCGAGTTAATGTGAAGTCACGATCTGATATAAAAATTATAACTAATTATTTTACTAATAACACATTACTTATTTTATTTTATCATTTGCTATCCATAATAAAAAAAACTAATCAAGGTAATTCAGGATCAGATTTTCGTCTTTAACAGTGTAAACGTAATTTTTTGTCTAGTGTATGTACTATTTTATGTCACAATTCTTGCTTTAATCGTGCAATATAAAAGTACGTAAGGGTTATTATTTATTATATTTCGTACTTTTAAACAAACAAATTCTGCAATGCCTAGATAAAGCATAAGTTTTAGGGTTCTTGGTTAGACTATGTTTGTCAGTTATTACAAAACAACTGAACCAGGAGCGTTCAATAGAATGAGAAAAAATCGAAACCTATTATTTGGTGAACATTACGACAAATTATTAAGAAAAATATATTTACCTATAACGGGGTGGTTTTTAGTCAATAAGAGTCTGACACTCCCTCCCTCCTCACCCAGGCAGGAGAAGTCATTCGATGATTTTCCCCTTTAAAAAAATGCCTATATAAATGCGAAAACTATTTAGTACATAATATATGTATAATTGTATAGCTAATCCATAAATAACTCTTAATTATGGAAATAAATATTTCAATAACTCACATACATATTTCCCAGATTCTCTTCAAAAATTCCATCCAAAGGTTGTCTGGAAGAAATCGCCGCGTGTGATAAGACCGCCCATTGTACTCAAATTACTATTGAAATGTTTACATTATTTTTTTTCTGTGTGTGCAATAAAGTATTAAATTTAAAATTAAATTTTTTTTTTGACTGCCTCGTTAGCCGAGTGGTCGCAATTGCGACTGCCGGGTAAGGGGTCTTGGGTTCGATTCCCGGGTCGGGCAAAGTATTACTGGGTTTTAAAAAATTCTCAGTAGTAGCACGGAGTCTGGAACTGTGCCCGGTATATGGCAATAGGCTCACCCCCTATTTCATGGGACTCATAACATAAATAGTGAAAAGTGGGTGTTACATTGTACAGTGGCATTGAGTGCCGTAATGTACACCTCTGCCTACCCCTTCGGGGATAAAAGGCGTGATGTTATGTTATGCGTTATGTTAGGTTTTTTTTTGTACGAAAGTGATACCACTTCGAGAACCAATCGTAGGGTTCGGAAGTTGAGATATCACGACTGACATTATATTTCAATTTCAAGACGGGCGGCCATTATAATAATTAGCCCTTTTAGAAGATAAATCAAGTGTATCGAAATACAAAATTTACCAACGTTGCTTATAAAGTTGTTCAAGTTTTACGAAATTAGATTTTACTCTGAAATGGAAATTCAAAGAAATTAATTTATTATTTCGACTGCTTCTTTGATCAAGTAGGCGTGAGTAGAACTGCCGAACATGGTGGGTTTTATGCTTGTGTTCGGGCAAGAATTTATATAATTGGGATGATGACAGGGTATGAAAATTAAAAATCTAATTAGTCCTTACGTTAGGTAATAAAAAAATATTAGACACGTATTTTTTTATTTTGTCGTATAATAAAACAATACTTAGATAAAACGAATCAAAGTTTAGGATTAAAACGGGGCTAAAACGTCATTACTACGTATAAAATGTACATTGAAGTGACGTCATGCGACATTTCAAATCAATATATCGTCGAAAGTATTCGTTTCTGTAAGAAAATAAAAAATACGTCTCTAATGATTTACTATAAAATAATCTACCAGACGGATTATAAAATAAAAAATTAGGCATCTACCCTATTGAAAATTCCCTAAGGGTAAGGTTTTCACATATTTTAATTCACAAATATCATTATTAATAATTATCATTATTAATATCACATATCATTATTAATCACATTAGTTTTTACTCGAAACATCTTTTGCTACCCTGTTTATCAGTTGTCAACAAGACCTTAACTTAATGGGGTAGATGACAATTTTTTATTTTAATGTCCGTCTAGTAGATTATTTAAAAAAATTACACACTTTTTTTTAATTTTTTTACAGAAACGAATACCTTTGACGATATATTGATTTGAAATGTCGCGTGACGTCACTTCTATGTATGTACATTTTATACATAGAAATGACGTTTTAGCCTCCACTCCTAAACTTTGATTCGTGTACGTGAATACGTGTCTAATATTTTTTCCTTACCTAACTTACGGACTAATTTGATTTTTAATTTTCATACGCTGTCATCATCTCTATTGCCTTTAGCAGATTTTAATTAATGTAACTTTATGCACATACAGATACATCTCCAGTCCATTTGAATATAAAGTAGAGAATTAATGTAAGACCTCAAAGGAAAAGGTTCCTTTGTCTTTTTGTTCGTGTAACAATGAACTCAAAGGATATGAGGCTCAAAAGCCCCGTACCCCGAGGCTCTACTTACCTCTTATAAATTAAAAAGTTTGTGTTTTTCTTCTTGTGACCTCTTCAGTTTTAATTGAGTTATATCTTTTGTACCAAAATGTAAATCAAGTTAATATTTTGACTACAGGCTACTAGAGTATCAGTTTTGTTGTTGTGACCACTAGGTGGCGCCTATGTGTTATTAGCGGTCATGTCTTACCACTTACTTAGACGTTAGCGTTGTTGATTTGATATTTTGTTTAAGTATGAACAATGAACATACGTTACATTAATCTTATTACGAATAAATGGCAAGAGTAATAATAGGTTTTTGAAACAATTTATATATTGATATAATGAAGGAGATACATTTAAATCTGGAATAAATAGCACATTGATGATAATTTTCATCTTAAGAAAATACGGCTATGACATTTTAGCTGAGTACCTAAGTGAATACTGGCCACTTTGCGCCGTGTAGTGACGATTTTTTTTTGTTTTAATTGAATTTTTTTCGTTTACGGTGTAAATAAACTGAGTTTATTTTTCTTTTATGTGATATGTCAACGTAGAAGTCGTGGTAATAGCTAGATTTTTTTAACTAATACGACATACTAAGCAAAATCATTAAACGTCTATAGCGTGTATCGTGTCGAGAAGAAAGTCATAAAGTCATAAAATATAATAACCGTGGTGAGAACATTTTGGTCACGGCGCGAAGTGAAAATTTATTTGGACACGTAAGGCAACCGTGACCAACGTGAATGACTTCCACATTCTTGATATGAACATGACACTACTTCTTTTTTCTTTGAAGGGAAAGGCAGAGAGGGAAACAGACATAAAATATATAAAAAAAGTAAAGTGTAACGTTTTTCACCGCAGTTGTATTATGACCTCCAATCCTAAACTGAACTCAATTTTATCTAAGTGTTGTAACTTTATATGCGAAAATAAAAAAAATATTTAGACATACCTATATTTTTTTTTATTGTGTAGGTAACTGATAAACTGCCCTATTCCATACTCCATGTTAGTAATAACGATTTTTGAAAAACCGAGCAGTATTTGAACGATCGGTATCGAAACCGAGATATTTTTTAAGATTCATCTCGTGTTATTTCCCGCCTTGGGTGAGGCGAGAGGGAGTATCAAACTCTTACTGACTAAAAACCACCCATTTCCTACTTCTGTTCTTCGAGCCAGAGCCCCGGCAGCCCGTTAAGTCATCCCATCTGTGGTAGTCTGATGGCTCTTTGAGGCGCGCGCATACGTCCAGGAAATATGAAGTGACTTTAATATCAAGTTATAGGTCTTTTGCCAGGAATTTTTGAAAAAAGAACCTAATTAGGTATAAGTACCTAATATTTTACCCACCTGGGGTGCCGAAGCTGAGTTCCCTTAGCTCAGAAATCGCGCTTGCGACCGCTGGACTGTCGAGGCAGTCTCAACATTATCCACGTACTTCATTACTGTATTAACAGTACAACGCATTGATTTGCCTAATCGATTTTTTACGACATCGGCAGAATGTTGGCTGGCTAAATTACAATCACTATTTATTAATTGCCTTATTTGTCATCGCAACCGCAGCTAAATTCCGTGAATGATTGGCAGCACTGATATTATATTTTATTGAATTTAATAACGTGAAAGAAATTTTGGTGGAACTTGCATATTTTTATTTGATGTCATCTGTCTCCAGAGGGCCTAGTGCAACTTTTCTAACGTTACCACGTTTAGGCTTCTGATTGGTTGGTTAATTGGAGCAAGCCAATTAGAGTTCCGAATGTCATTAACGTGTCGATGGCGATATTTTTTGTGTTGTGTGTAAATTAAGTAAATTTTTCTTCACTGATTCAAAACCTATAGATTCATTTATTTCAATAATATCAATGAAAATTACCAATTTGTCACGAAAATGTTGAACAGTGTGAAATCAAGAGGTCTTATCGTTCAGAAACCGTTGCATCGCTGCGCACGATTGGTTTCAGTTACGGTCTTTATTGTTTACACGTGTCTGGTTTATGACACGTTTTTAATTTACCCAGTAACTGAGGCTGTGTTTAAATGGTGAAAATGTTCTATTATCGTCTGCACTAGCACTTATTAATCCCATTGTTAGCCTATAAGTACCCACTGTTGAGCAAAGGCTCTTCTCACACGGAGTAGGTTTGAGCATTAATTACGACGCTAAGCCCATTGAGCAGTGTTCAATGGGTTTGACGGTTTCCAACTTAAAATTAGAAATTATTTTCATGTCAGTGGTGTCTAAACAGTCTTAGAAACTGCATATAACTCGGAAAATGTCATATTGGTACTTGCCGGTACTTTTTGGTAGGTTTTAAAACCGCACTCTCATGTTTGATTGCCGGGGACGGGCATCTTAAACCTCCGGGCCACCACGACATTGTCAGCACATGGGAACAACTTATTAATCCGTTGACCAAGGTCGTAGCCAGTCTTTCGAGTCTACACCTTTTCATTTATTTTCCAGATACTAGGAAATGTCTGTTCATGGAAAACTATTAAATTTATTCCTACCTACAACACAAATGTACGAGGAAAATTATTAGTATGCGACACAAGGTGTAGGAAGCATTGAATGACCTGAGACTTAGGTATTCTAAGTTATGACTACAATGGCTTTGTTTATTCATAATAGAGTAATAGTAAAACATGTGTCTTCTTGTAGAGGTATAGGGATCATAGCAATGCTTATCATATGTATAAAAACATTAGGTTAAGTATGGTGTACGGTAAGTTTGTTCTTAGCGGCCTACGGTCCACGTTCTGTCATTTGACGAATTCATGTGTTGGTCGTTATTGTCGTGGTACCCTCGAAGTTTACAATGAGCCCTTAGAGACGAGTGATCACAGTTTTAGGACACACTTAGAGCGATGAGCAGAATCATCAGTTATCATCCAAACTCCTTTAAGGAAGGGGTATGTGGGAGGGAGTCTTTTGTTTAGCACTGCATGTATCTCGACTGATGA
This sequence comes from Spodoptera littoralis, assembly GCA_902850265.1. Lineage (NCBI taxonomy): Eukaryota > Metazoa > Arthropoda > Insecta > Lepidoptera > Noctuidae > Spodoptera > Spodoptera littoralis. The sequence goes on along the minus strand of LR824538.2, from coordinate 10,566,461 downwards.
TGATAGAATGATCATCTTAACGTCCTTATACCGCTCAATGATCAATTATACGAAAAAGGTATCATAGCTGACCAAGATATCCAAGATACCTTTAAATGACAGCTGTTATTTTATTCCATTAATTCCGTATCCAATTACTGCAGTATTCACACGACTGCAGGTGGCGATATGAGTAATGTACTGTGTAGTAAGTTATGTAGACTTTATCACGAAGGTATAAGGTTGTTAGTCAATTGAAGAGTATGGTGCAGGGTATCTTGATATGCGGTTGTCAGTACCAACAGTCGTAAAGGTTACTAGTGCAAATTGCAGCTTTAATTAAATATTAAAAAAACAATTACAGACAATTACAACAGTACCGATGGAAGATATTTCATGTTTTATTTATTTAATCAATAAGAAGAATTGCGTTTATCGCAACCCCACACTGCCATGTGGAAATGGCAGTCGCCTGTTGTTGCCGCGGAGAACGTAAAAGGTTGCCGGGGCTCTGGCTCGAAGTGCAGGAGTAGGAACGGGGTGATTTTTAGTCAGTAAGAGTCTGACATTCCTCCCGCCTCACCCGGGCGGGAACAGTCATTCATCAGAACTAAGCGCATGGACACCCAGAACACCAGAAGCATTACCAGTCTTTTAGGGATTAAGAATTTTAGGATTGTTAGGGATTCAAGTAGGGGGAGATTAAGGAAGGAAGTCTCTCTCATTCACACGACGAAACACAACGCAAGCGATGTTTCACGTCGGTTTTTCTGTGAGGTCATGATATCATCCCGGTCGAGCCGGCCCATCCGTGCCGAAGCATGGCTCTCCCACACTTAAATGATGTTGATTCTGTGTTTTAGTGTTATGGCCAGTCTTATCTATCTGCTTGTAGATTTGGCTACTGTGTGTGGGTACAATTTTGATATGAAATCTATCCAAACAACGTGTTAGGGTCTACAGCTGGAATGTGAGCCTTTTACACAGAGGGTGTGCTATAATATGCACTCTTGGCGGATTGGAGATTGCAACTTTAATGGTTCTTGTTAATCAGAGTGTGCTGCTGCGGGATTCTGTCAAATGTTTTAGTCCTTATTTGATTCTAACTCGCACAGTAAGAATAGGGATGGTGACAAAAGTTTTCTTCTATACTATACTGTCAATACAAACCTTTGCACATAAATTACTATAGATCCGTGATATATATACCTAGGCACTGCTGCATAAAGTTATAAATAACACAGAGTTGTCTACAGCAAACATTAAACAAATTTACTGTATGAACGTTTCTTGCACCATGGGACTACCACCTCCGTAGTTTTGAACTCTAAAAAGTATCCATCAGTACTTATGATACAAAGAGCATAATCATCATCATCATTCATACATTCAATACCATATTTCACATCAAGAGAAAAATAATTGACGTCGAAAATTAAATTTTAACGGGCCAAATATTAAAAGTCGTAATTACCAAGTCATTATGGGGAACACCGTTCGCCTGTTCAAACTAATTCGAGTTAATGAGCGTCACAAAAAACCGACAAAGGTGTTATGAATAAATAACCACTTAACAATCGTAAAAAAATAAAAAAAGTGCCTATAAAAAAAGTTACCAGCATAAAAAATGATAAAAAGACCTTTTATTGAGTGCGCCTGAGACGTCTCTGTCTTCCTGGCGTAACTCTTGATGCTATCTTGTTCTCGGAAGGTTAATTTTTTGTCTCTTTCTTGCATGTTTGAATTAGATATTGCCATCTTCTTTCAACATCAATCGATACCCCTAGACACCCACGACAACCAGTTGTGAACGCCGCGTGGAGTTAATGGAGTAGTGAATCGTTGCTGTTCAGAACAATATGTTTAATTTCGGTTGGAGAGATTATTCTTTTTTGCTCTCTTCATTTCTTAATTTTATTCAGAGTTTCATTATTTAAATCTTGTCCAACGATTTACAATACATATACCTTCGTGCTTCTTAAATAAATAAAAGCAGTTTTACCATAGTTTAAAGTTAGAGGAACAAACTGTATTCAAAACTAACTTATCAAAGTTATTGGGCAAAATTTAAGCTTTATACTCCACAGTACTAATATCATATAATTTTCTTAACCACAACTTCAAAAGGTTTCTATATATCTATCTGATCAACTAAAAAAAATTGACACTGAGCCACAACGCTGTACGATCCGCTCAGCATTCCTGTCGATAGGCTGAATGAAATACAAGCGGGCCGGCGCTTTGTACTCCACACAAGAGCGGCAATTTATTTAAGTTTTAGAGATCCGCACACACGATACAGACCAAGGGAACTCATTAAAATTATAAACATGAACAAGTGCGAGCAAGTTTTATTGTGTTTTCGAATATTGATGTGAGAATATCGGTTCTCATTCACTAGATATTACCTTATAATGCTTAGCCGAAATAGTACAGGATTGTTTTAGATTGAGGCTGCCATCAGTAAAATATCGCAGGGTAAAACTTGTTTGGTTACTTTAAATAGTATCTTAGACTAGTTTGTAACTAGTGTGAAACACAGTGCATAATTCGATTAGCCCATGTCCACCCTGTGCTTGCTTAAGTTAATTAACAGGAACTTAGGAATCTAACTCACACACATTAAGTGAATAATTTGATACTAATATATTCAGTCTTTGTAAACCATAACATAATAATTACGTTCGTTAAAATACTATGTAACTTTGGTCTTATCTTTAATTTTAATTTGCTGTCAAGTAAGTAATTACATCACAAACTAAAAAATAAACAAGCATTTTAATAATCAATCATATCCAAATAAAAATTACATTTAAAGCAATAACACACAGCAAGTTATAAAACAAGGAACCCTCCAGTGACCCCTGGGTCCATAGGAATTTTAATATCGAAATATTTATGCAGAACCACAGAATAGTTAACATTTTTTTAAGCTATGTTGCACCAATTTCCCACAGGGACCGACCACCGCGCACCGTGGCTAACTCCCATCCCATTTCGTGGCTCTAATTAATTTTATTTTGATTTTATGTGGCAAATTATAATTAATTTATCAAACTTTTGCGCGCATCGCTTTTTATTATTTATTTTACTGTTGTTGGAAGTAATATAAAAAGATGGAAGAATACATAAGCATAAATAGATTACAAATGAAAAAAAGAAGAAAATAAAACAAATAATATATAAAAATCGCCAACACGGCTCAAAAAGTGTGCGTGCCGAGCCAGTGCTCAGCTAGTATGCCGTGGCCCAAACCTGAAATTGGTCTTAAATCCGATCAAATATTTAACTAAATTTTTGTCAGTTGATACTACTTTTAAGTGTGAAGTAACAATAGTCATCTCCATGCATGGTACTAAAACATAAGGGCAAATTCAAAACTAGATTATAGATAGATTCAAGATTATGTACCTGAGTTTTGTATTTGTGAGTTATGAAAATTTCTATTATAAGGCTCATGGAGTCTAGAATAGGAATAATGACAGGGTATGAAAATTAAAAATGTTAGTAATTAGTCCGTCAGTTAAGTTTTGAAAAATATAAGACACGTATTTTTTTTTGTTGTATAATAAAATGATACTTAGTTATAACGTATCAAAGTTTAGGAGTGGGCGCTAAAACGTCAATTCTACGTATAAAATGTACATAGAGGTGACGTCACGCGACATTTCAAATCAATATATTATCTTCGAAACTATTCGGTTCCGTAAAAAAATACGATGTTTTTAAATAATCTAACGGACGGACGTTAAAATTAAAATTATTTATCTACCCTATTATGATTGATGCCTGTCCGTACCACTTCAAAACAGTAAGAAACCCATACACAAGTGAAGTTACAGCCATGACGTCATCTTATAAAGTGACCATAGGCATTTTTTAAGGGGGTAAATTCATCGAATGACAGCCCCCGCCTGGGTGAGGCGGGAGGGAGTGTCAGACTCTTACTGACTAAAAACCACCCCGTTCCTTCTCCTGCACGTCGAGCCGGACCCCGGTAACCCGTTAGGTGACCATAGGCATAGGTGTTATAAAGACAATAAAAATCAAACTATAAAACCTCACCACAAATAAAATACAAAGTGCCTGATTTACATACATTTACGAACAAAAAGTTTACGACATCTCATATTAAACTAATTGGTATATATTCTATGGGCACCATAGTTTTATGGGCGTTTAATTCATGCTGTACGGTCCGGCTTTTGATGTAATTGACGCTTCTGCATTGATAATGATGTGGTCGGTGAATTAGAGGTCCTTTTGAGGTCAACGGTTTTATTAGTGATTGATTCTTTTAATACCTTTGATTGTAGTTCAATCTGCGTAATTGTGTAGAATTTAGTTTTTTTGGAAGATAATATTACATAACATAACAACACGCCTTTTATCCCCGAAGGGGTAGGCAGAGGTGCTTATTATACCATTATACAATGTAACACCCACGTTTCACTATTTATGGTATGAGTCCCATGTAATAGGGGGTGAGCCTCTTGCCATATACCGGGCACAATTCCAGGCTCCGTGCTACTTCTGAGAATATTTAAAAACCCAGTAATACTTTTATAATATTACAAGTAAATTATGATTACATTTATCACTTTAAGATCAAATTTCGTTGAGATAATATTCCAGATATGAGCGATGGATGGTCTTCTTGAAATAAAGAAGAATTTGAGAAATATGTAGCGGTTGAATGTCTATCAAATACCAATGCACTGGAATTCTATCAAACTGTCAAACACCGCGAGGACACCGTTGACCGCAACCTATTGACATAATGACGGTACTCAAACGGAAAATATAACTAAATGTACTAAATGTACTTAAATGTAACTTTAATATGACTGGTTAAAAGCAATTATTAACATTAATTACTGCTACAACTCTGCCTATCGATACTATTGGACAAAAAACTTCATAACATAACATCTCGCCTTTTATCCCTGAAGGGATAGGCAGAGGTGCACATTCCTTAATGCCACTGTTAGTACAATGTAACATCCACTTTTAACTATTTATGTTATGACTCCCATGTAATAGGGGGTGAGCCTATTGCCATATACCGGGCACAATTACAGACACCGTGCTACTATTTTGCCCGACCCGGGAATCCAACCCGAGACTCCCTGCACTTGCGACCACTAGGCCAACGAGGCAGTCCAAAAAACTTCAATATCAATACTACCCCTTTTTACTCACAAGTTCCTAAGCAGCATAGATTAAAAAACGTCCTCAATCAACAACACACGAGCACCGCTATCTTCAAACAAATTGACACCTATACATCGTGCACCGCACTAGTGTGACGTCACAGGCCACAAGCCAGTACGGACCACCACGAAGCATCATTAGATACGTATCGATACTAGTTATGTTAAAATGTAACCTGTTAACGTTTTTTCGATTTAATTTATTAAGGAGTTTAATAACTTGACTGTAAACGATCGACCAGTTGGAGGACTAATGGTTAATGGTGTGATTAGTAATAATAATGTCCTTCAGTGTTCAAGCGAAATTGGAATAGCGATGTGATTGGTCGGTTTCGGTGACGACTCTTTTGGTTAATGGACAAATTGTGTGTGGTTAATTAACATTATTTGACGTGTTTATTTAATTTTCTTTCCTTCTATTTTGTTTTTTCCAGATTAATAATATAGCTCTTAAAAGTCCACCAATATTCTTTTCAATTCAGAGACGTATATACCGGATTGAAGGTTACTTAATAATTATTTATATAGGTAGTTTTGTTGAGGGGGGAAAATCATCCAATGACTTCTCCCGCCCAGGTAAGGTGTCAGACTCTTACTGACTAAAAACCACTTCGTTTCTACTCCTGCACTTCGAGCCGGAGCCCCGGCAACCCGTTAAGTCTTCCGCGGTTCCGAATTATTTATATACCTACCAACAACGAAATAATGAGTTTCCAAAATTATAAATACTTACACTCCACTCGCCAAATGACAAACCCAAAAATACAATCAAAATATCCTACTCGTTATAATATCCCCCTTCCATTTGTAGCTCCAAAAATAACAAAATGTGCTGCACTTTTCTCATCAACTCGGAAAACTTTTGGCACATCTGAGTGCGGTAACCTGTCATCATGTTTCGATTTTGTTTGTTAGTTCATTCCGCCTCCATCCGATGTTTCGGAATTTAGTTGAGTTTCCCAAAGTTACACGTAAATTGGGAAACTTTGGCATTAGAGGCCTGTTTGAGTGGAGCCTTGTTTTTGGGATATTGTAAAGTAAGTTTTGAATAATCATTTTGTATTATAGCGGGGTTCATATGATATCCATATGGAAGTGTATTGTTGAATTTGATCGATAGAATACTTGTGAGTCTGCGGGACTGCCTCGTTGGCCGAGTGGTCGCAAGTGCGAATGCCAGTGCCAGGCAAGGGGTCTCGGGTTCGATTCCCGGGTCGGGCAAAGTATTACTGGACTTTAAAAAAAATCTCAGTAGTAGCACGGAGTCTGGAATTGTGCCCGGTATAGGGCAATGGGCTCAACCCCTATTACATGGGACTCATAACATAAATAGTGAAAAGTGGGTGTTACATTGTACAGTGGCATAATGTACACCTCTGCCCACCCCTTTGGGAATAAAAGGTGTGATGTTATGTTATGTTAATACTTGTGAGTCCTTAGAAGCATTGGAAATGTCGCTAGTGGGATTGCTGAGCACTAGGTCATGTTTGTAGCTTTGTAAAAGGTGGTATTTTTCTACATAGGTATCGAATGTGTGCACGCGGAAAGGCGTCAGTCTTTGACTTTGTACTGTCTGAAGCTAAACATTTTTCAAACTGTGCTGTACACGACACTTGTCATATTTACGCATACCTACTAGTCGATACAAGAAACAACACTTGTGGTTTAATAACCACTCCGATTTGATTGTTAGGATGCGTCACATCTGGCGAATTCGCCTCGGATTTGCCGCTCGCGAGCCGTTCGCGGGCTATCCGCGAGCTGCGCGCGAGATGCAATGGTTTGGAGCTGAACTCATACATGGTTCGTATAAATAATAAATTTAAATGCACGCACGGAGTCACGCATTCACGGAGCATTCGGCAGGTGTGGACGCACCCTTACAGACACAATTTTCTTCGATCAAGCTAAAGAAAAGAAAACAGAAAAAAGTCACCAAATACGTAAATTTTTTTTTTTATTTTTCAACTCTTATATGTATTTTTATTACTTCCACTGTCACATCTTGATTGTCTTTTTTATTTATGCTGCATCGTGCCTGGTGCTAAATAAATGTTTTTTCTTTCTTTCTTTCTTAAAAAATCTATCAAGCAAGAAAAATAACCAAACCTATCAACATTCATCAACGAGATACTTCTTAACCCATAATAAAACTTACCCCGTTTGCTACGGACAGGATCCCGAGGGGTACCCACAAATCATTGCGGTCTTCAATAATTACCAAAACGGACTGTTCGCATTGGAAATAGCTGAGTGGATGACAAAGGGTGAGTGAGAGGACATTAGGGTGCACGATTGGGTAAATGGATGGTCAATTTGAGGAAATACTGTGATGAATTTACTGTAGGTAGGTTTTAATGACTATTCGTATTAATACTATCTTCTTGGTAGATTCTTGAACTTCGTTTATCTATTTACAAAATAGTACCACGGATCTAATAATGATAATGGGTTTATACGCTTTACTATATATGCCTGAGTGTAGTACAGGCGATAAATATATGCCTAATACTTACATTCAATGACTACAAATAAAGTAAATAGTTTACGTGTGGGAGAACCATGCTTCGACACGAATGGGCCGGCCCGACCGGAGTGATACCACGGCCTCACAGAAAATCGACGTGAAACAACACTTGGGTTGTGTTTCGTCGTGTGAATGAGGTTACTGGAGGCCCAATTACCTCCTCAGTCTCCCTAATCCCCGTATTCTCAATAAGCCTCAAATTTCTAATCCCCAAAAGGCCGGTAACGCATTTGTAGGTAGTAACATCTCTAGTGTTTCAGGTGTCAATGGGCGGCGCCGATAGCTTACAATCAGGTGATCCGTCTGCTCGTTTATCGACTTATTCCATAAAAAAAATCTTACTACCAAAGATCGTAACCACCTAATTATCTGTATGACATTACGTACCTACAAACTCCAACAGGTTAGGTTATTTAAAAAAAATCGTAAAGATAATTTACACGGCTAAACAAAAAGCATAAATGACAAATGGAAGTACTTACCTACTTAGCGAAGCCCTAAAAATAAAATGATAGCCGAAGAGAATTTTAGAGAGGGGCGAATGAAAAAGTTCCCGGGATTGACGTCCCCGTAATCTCGCGGGACCGCTGCGCATCAGGCGCCGTGTCCAACAATTACCACAAGCCACCCGGGATGCCAATTTATTTCGATTAATCTGATTTAAAAAGTTCAGTTGACAATTGGATATATTAATGAAAAAATATCCTGTTTTTCAGCTATTTGTGAATATCTCTTTATTTGTAACTAAGAACGGATAACCAAAAACATTTAATGAGTACCTATATGGAAGAATCGGTATCTTATGCAAACTAAACACAAGTAAACAAATCTTTGGAAAATATTTATTAGCATACAATAGGAGTATCAAGATACATCATCACACACATATGGCACATATTTTGAAAATTTTGAGGAAGGAAATCATCGTGAGGAAACCTAAGCTCATCACTACATACTTAGTATAAAACAAAGTCACTATCCGCCGTCTGTCTGTCCCTATGTATGCTTAGATCTTTAAAACTACGCAACGGATTTTGATTCGTTTTTTTTTAATAGATAGAGTGATTCTTAAGGAAGATACGTATAATACATGCACATTGCACCCGCTCGAAGCCGGGGTGGGTCGCTAGTAATTTATAAATTAAGTTTGAAATCGTCAACGTGCATTGAGCAAGCATGATGATTAATGCTCAAACCTTCTCCGTGTGAGAAGAGGCCTTGGGTCAGCTGTGGCCTTACAGGCTCTTAATGTGATGTGAGATTTAATAGGAATTCAACTGTAGGTGTGACTGTAGTTCTAAATTCATACCCGCATAAACTAGGTAAAGATATTGAAAAAAGCGATCGGGCCTCAAGTTGAATACTAATTAAGCAATGGGTACCTACCTCATCGCTTTATATTTAGACCTGACTAATAAAACACTTCAATATCATAATTGGCTTTTGAAAATTTCCTACAATTATAATAACACAAGCCACCTTGAACCTTAAGTATTATTTTCATTTACTTTACACTTACATTGTACAGTGGCATTAAGTGCCGTAATGTGCACCTCTGCCTACTACTTCGGGGATAAAAGGCGTGATGTTATGTATCTTTTCTTTTATTTTATTCTTAACTATGTTATTTAGGCTTCCGCAATGTGAATGCTAACCATGCTAATATGAACGGTTACAGTGGTAACAACATGATGTTTTTTAAGGCGGTAAAATCATCCAATGACTTCTTCCGCCTTGGGTGGGGCAAGAGGGAGTGTCAGACTCTTACTGACTAAAAACCACCCCGTTCTTACATCTAGTAGTAGTAGTAGTTCTTTCATATCGGGCATCAGCCCTACGAGGCCCCATTTGCGGTGGTCTGATGAATTAGAACTCGTACATTAGTATGTAAAATCTATTAACCTACTCAACAAACAGTCTGATTTAGAATAATTCATAAATCGAATGAGCAACAAAGTTTTTTTTGTTAATCCTATCTACTCAAAAATGTCCAAAAATCCGAACACTCATTGCAAAAATCCCGGCCTAATCCCGGGATCGGAATTACTTTGGTACATAAATTAAGTGTTGTGGTGTAACAGCGAGATAATTCCATGCCAGGATCTCTCGTCTCCTGTAATTGGCAGACCGACACGCCAATTAGGGGACACCCTAATTAAACCCTGCTTTATTACTTACGAATTATTTTCACGGCTATAAACAGCTTTAATTTATTGTAAAATTGATTCTTAGATGGGTTTTGGATGCGGTGTTTATTACTTTAAAAAAGAACTTTTAGTTGAGCATATTTAAAAATGTTTCGTAAAAGTCTAATTGATGATCGGTTGATATGTCGATCAATATTTTTACATGAATGGCTCACGTGCCATACTATTGTCAAATTATTGCATATTATATTATTTTATGACGAAATCGTATTAAATACTTACTAGCTGACCCGGCAAACGTTGTTTTGCATATAAGATTAAATTACTAAAATGGCTATTAAAAAATAAGGGTTGATCGTAGAAGGATGAAAATTGAGGTATGTATTTTGTATGTTGTATCATAAAAAAACAGAAATTAAAAATGTTGTCTAAAAAATAAAAATAAGATTTAGGGATGGACTACCTACCCCTAACATTTAGGGGGATGAAAAATAGATGTTATCCGATTCTCATAGATACCGGATATGCACAAAAAAATTCATCAAAATCGGTCAAGCCGTTTCGGAGGAGTATGGCAACGAAAACTGTGACACGATAATTTTATATATTAGATTTTTATGACACAAACCTCTGGTTGCCTTATCCCTAAAATTGTGTAATCCTTACTTTACTTGCATTGAAGCAAGTTTATGAAAGATAACACAGTTTTTATCCGCTTCTAAGCATAACTGCTAAGAGGATTAACTTCATAATATTGTACCGCTAAAATATTTACTATGAAACATGATACAAATATTTTCTTTTTTAGGAATTAAAGAAGAGGAATTCGCAAGGAAAATCTCCTTTTATTTTATTCATTAAGATCCCATCCACTTACATTAAAGTACAGATGCCAGCAAGCCAGACTACTCCAACTTGTGAAACCGACAATCAACTTTGTAGCCTTAAGAATAAGGTTTTAAATCTAGTAAAGATGTTTGAAGGATTGGTATACATTGAAGTGCTGTTACTCAACCTGTCTGCGTGTCGACGTTTGTTTACTTTTGTGCCAACAGGTGGCGCTGGTAGGTGTCGTTCTCAGGAGTATTCCACGTTTATTTTGTCGGGGATTTATGTCGAAATCGGTGGAGCGATTGATTTCGGGAATCTGATTTTGGTGTATTGCTGTAACGTGTTTATTATACAGCAAAGAATTTGGAGATAAAAAGAATAGAATAGTGAGATTACTTAAATAACCTTATAGATCGTTTAATTTAAGACTACCTCGTTGGCCGAGTGGTCGCAAGTGCGACGGCCGGGCAAGGGGTCTCGGTTTCGATTCCCGGGTCAGGCAAAATAGTACTGGGATTTAAAAAAAATCTCAGTACTAGCACAGAGTCATGTGGCAATAGGTTCACTCCCTATTACATGGGACTCATAACATAAATAGTGAAAAGTAGGTGTTACATTGTATAGTGACATAATGTGCACCTCTGCCTACCCTTTCGGGGATAAAAGGCGTGATCTTATGTTATGTTATAGTTTAATAATGCAACCATTTTTGATTTTCAATTAAATATGCAGTAGCAACTTAGTCGATAGAAAGAAGAAGAGGATATATATCTAGTTAATTAATAATTTTCACGACCAAATAAATATAAGTCGAGTCTTTACCTACAGCACTCCAGTACTAAAGAAACACGATCCGTTTTAATTTGAGCTTTGTTCCACCTAGGATTCAAACCAGAGCTCACGAGTTTATCCAACACTTCCTTACTCACTTGACCAGCGAAGCAGCCAAAAGGGGAATTCTGCAATAATTAGCATCATTATATGCAGTGCCGCGCTCCCTCCCTTGAGGGAGGGGGTAGACTAAAATAAGTTAGATGGGGTTAAGTAGAGAGGGTCGTTATGACCGCACGTGCCAGTTGTACCCGATCTAGAGTTGGAAGTATTCATTTTTAATATGATTCATAGTGGTAGATTGGGAGTGGTGATGACCCTAAAGATCTTACTGCTACATTAAATTATATTATTATAAAGAGGTTATTATGTAAGAGTTGAAAAATAATAAATACTTAAATAAATTATTATGTTTTCGGCTTACTTACGAAATTATTTGACGAGGAACTCGACTAGTTTCAAGCCATGCTAGAGGCTCATATTCATGAGCAGGATTTTGCGACCCGCGCCACGGCGACTGTCGTGTTGCTACTGAATAATTACATTTATCTAGTACTAGCTTTTACCCGTGGCTTCGCTCGCGTCACAACAGCGCCATCTATACCAATACTTTTGTTTTTCCTCGGAAATATCAATTTTTTCTGGGTTAAAAAGTACCCTATTATTTAATCCGACTGTACTTCTAACTTTACGTCTGCAAAAATTCAAAGCAATCGGTTGAGTAGTTACGGCGTGAAGGTGGAACAAACAAACAAACAATCAAACTCACTTTCAGATTTATAATATTAGTAAGGATGTTTCACGAAAGTTATAATAAAAAAATAGAAGATTATTTTGCTTTGTTATTATGATCCTTTTTTAACCGACTTCCCAAAAAGGTGAAGGTTACCAATCGACTGTACGTTGCTATCTTTATTTTTTAATACACCTTACGTTTAAAGCGTAATTAATGTTTTGAGCTTGTACTGTTCCGATCGCTTAACTGGGCATTCACAAAAGTTTTGATTGTTAATCCATGAACGTGTTCTACGTAAATTAATTGAGAGATTACCTGGTAACTGTGATTAACTTCTACTGATTTAATTTAAATACAATGCCAACTGAAATTATTAGCAATGAAAGAGAAAAGAGGATAAAGGTAAGTTATTGCAAAACCGTAAAGTTTTAAAGAATTTACTATCTAAAAAGTTCAACATCAAAAATGAACAGCCCAGAACCCGTCGCGGAGAACCTAACAGGTAACCGGGGCTCCGGCTCGACGTGCAGGAGAAGGAACGGGGTGGTTTTTAGTCAGTAAGAGTCTGACACTCCCTCCCGCCTCACCCAGGTGGGAGCAGTCACTCGATGATTTTCCCCCCTTAAAAAAAAAAGAAAAAGCCCAGAACCCACAATCAACAAAAAAGTTAAAGAACTAACTAAAACAGCGTACTTAACTAAGAAATACATGATATTACGAAATCGTCGAAAAATCACAGCGCGAATTTGTTTCGGCTCAGCGAAGTCGGCGCGGCAATGTAACAATAGCACAGCCTGCACCCTAGAGGGGGTGGGCAGTAATCTGATTTGGAGCCACTTAGCGACAGGTAAAGTGCTCTATCGCTGGTTTAACTTGTTTACGAGAATAACCCGCCGTTTATTGGGTTACATGTTTTGTTTAACTGGTGATAAAAAGCTGGTGAAAGATTTCGGGGGTGGATTTTGAGTCTAGTTTTCGTTGAGTGTTTTTGCGGTAAATTGCCTTTTGTTTGAGGGGTTGAAGTGCGATTTTACTTTGATGTTATACAGCTTAAGCATTAACATGTTAACAACTGATTTGCGGTTGTGGTTTTGAGAGAAAATCATTGAAAAAGAGCTGGAATTTCACAAAAGAATTATAATATAGGAAGTGTAGGATTCCTTGATTTCCCACTCGGACAACGACTGCCTCGTTGGCCGAGTGCTCGCAAGTGTAACTGCCGGGCAAGGGGTCTTCCCGGGTCGGGCAAAGTATTACTGGGTTTTTAAAAAAAATCTCAGTAGTAGCACGGAGTCTGGAAATGTGCCCGGTATATGGCAATAGGCCCCTATTATATGGGACTCATAACATATATAGTGAAAAGTGGATGTCAGCTCTGTGTGCACCTCTGCCTACCCCTTCGAGGATAAAAGGCATGATGTTATGTTATGTTATGTAGGATTCCACATGAAACAGTAGTCACCATCGGCACCTACAAGGGATCGGGTTCCTTATGACAATTAGCTTTAAGGCCTCATCTGTGTAACTCCGTGTAGTTATTTGAAAATACATTACCAGAATAACTAGCACTGATGAGACTACAGCAATATATGCATTTGGTAATTTACTATAACTTGTATTTTTTACACCTACTTTAATAAATACACAGACAATACTTTACAATATTCACAAAACGGCTACCGTTTTGAAAATCGATCACTTATAATCGCCCGAAGCCATATAGAAGCAAGGCTAGAATTAAGTAGCTGCACGACTCAGCTATTATACACAAGATAATATCAAGTTCTTGTAGTATTTCACCTTATAATAAACTATCATAAGAATAAGTAAATTACCACAAATATCGAAGCACGAACTGTAGTCAGTCAGCATCAAGAGTTCAATCTTAAACCATATCGAATTGGCGACTTCAGCGCGACCATTCTCCAAGATAAATTGATACGTTTGCCATTACAAATTGAACCTTGTGTGTAAGGTGATAGGGTGGTTGACGTCGGTTGTGTGAGGACTGTAAAATGACTGCGCGTAACGCTAATGGTCCATGAAATTGGCCGTTTGCCGATAAATATAAGATTTTTAGACATTTCAAATGTACTGTTAGGCTTGCAGCGTTTGATGTTTTGACGATCATATTTCTGTTCAATTAAGTTTGAAGCAAGATTTGTGTAGAGGTTACATCTATGTATACTGTTGGAATTCACGACTGGTCAATCCCAGGACTGTTGTGTGTTCTGTGATGACGATACAGTAGAATGTCTACAGGTATATTATACTACAGTATTTAGGTATCTCCACCTCTTCTCTTTTAGCACGTGTGTCCACACATACACATCAATAGCCTATAAGTACTGACCAAAGACCTCTTCTCACACGGCAAAGGTTTTAATTAATCACCATGCTTGCTGAATGAGGGTAGGCGATTTCAAACTTATAATTAGAAGCCAAGGTTTCTTCACGATGTTTTCCTTCACCGTTTGTCAGTGGTGTCTAAATAATCTTACGTAACAGTTCACAAAGGGATTACTTACACATTTGACGGAGACCAGGCAGCAGTGTTTTGTGACAAATTAAAACCTGGAGATATACTGTTATGTACAGAAGGCTCGTAATTCATAGTTCAGCAGTAGACCATCACTAGTTGTTGATGCAGTCAAAAACATAATTACAAACTATAACGTAAAATAAATAAACATAACATCACTCCTCTTATCCCCGAAGAGGTAGGCAGAGGTGCACATTACGGCACTGAATGCCACTGTACAATGTAACACCCACTTTTCACTATCCATGTTATGAGTCCCATGCAATAGAGGGTGAGCCTATTGCCATATACCGGGCACGATACCAGACTCCGTGCTACTACCACTGAGAATTATTTTTAAAAAACCCCGAGACCCCTTGCCGAGTCGCACTAGCGACCACTCGGCCAACGAGGTTGTAATCAGGTAGTAAAATAAATACTTATCACATATTTAATTATTATTTGATAAGTACATTGGCAATGCATCGTATACATAGGTTGTATCCACATAAATAGAATAATTAGCAGTATAGCTGCATTCTTTACGCACTTATTTAATTGTTAAAGAATTCTTTACTCACTTTGCAATAGATATAAGCAGCATTGTTGAAATTAAATAAATTCTCGGTATATATATGTAGACTAGCTACTTCCGCGCGGTTTCACTCGCTCTGCTCGGCGCCTATTAATCATAGCGTGATATTTTTTAGCCTTTAGCCTTCCTCGATAAATGGGCTATCCAACACAAAAATATTTTTTTAATCGGACTAGTAGTTTCAGCGATTACCGCGTTCAAACAAACAAACAAAAAACAGACTCTTCAGCTTTCTAATATTAGTATAGAAGTATAGATAATACCCACAGGTGCAACTGTGTGGCAGAATAAAATAATTACCACCAGGGTGATGATATCTTGCCATCTCTTGCCTTATGTTATAAGTGTGGGAGAGCCATGCTGCAGCACGAATGGGCCGGGTCGACCGGAGTGATACCACAGCCTCACAGAAAACTGACGTGAAACAATACTTGCATAGTGTTTCGTCGTGTGAGTGAGGTTACCGGAGGCCCAATTATCCCCTTTCCCAATCTCTCCAATTCCTGAATCCCTAACGATCTTCTAATCCCCAAAAGGCTGGTAACGCACTTGTAATGCCTTTGGTGTTCCAGGTGTCCATGAGCGCCGCCGATTGCTTACTATCAAGTGATCCGTCAGTTCGTTTACTAGCTTATTCCATAAAAAAAGATATCGTAAGTGCTGACATAGAGACTACACATTCGACAGAGATGGCATAGCAATGCGTTCTGATAGACTTGAACCTTTTAGCGATCTGCAAATCCACCTGTGATTATGACAAACGCTTTACCATTCAAAGTCCAGAAGAAGACTGTCATAGTCTGTTAATCCATCATACCACAAAACAATCGGTGAAGCGTTACCGCTTCATGATAGATGTCCCACCCACACGCTCGAAGCGCTTCGCATCAAGCATCCTTGTGCGTACTGCTAAGGAGTGGAATTCTTTGCCAGAGTCTGTGTCTTCAAGGTCCGAGTGAATAGGTTGCTTATGGGACGATGTGCTCCATCGTAGACCGCAACATCGGTTACCACGATATAGCCAAACGTCAGCCCATCAAATATAAATAAAAATTGTAAGTATAGCAATGTCTATGTCATTCAACTTAGTCTACTATAGTAAAAATTATTATACCTTGAAAACAAGGACTCACTCATCAACCAGGCAGACTGCATGCGAGATTATTCATTCATTATTATCATCAGTCTGTCTGTATGTATTTATAAACCAGTCCCATTGTTTGTAGGTAGCATGAACGGTGTTATTAATTCGCGCAAACGCATTACATTCCACGTTTCAAAACATTCAGGAAACGGCCGTGACTAAATGAAAATATTTCTTCCTCACTTGTACAAACATTTGCTAATAATATTATACCGACCATTATAACTAGACCCTTTTGCATCTTGTGGAAATGCTGTATGGTAGTACTTTGTTTCATTGAAGAGGGAGGGAGGGGAGGTCATGATAGCTGGTGGTTATACGTCAGAGTTGAAATAAACACAGTGATAAGAATACTACATAGCTGATAAGATTCGGCCAAACCAATTACAAGCACGAACCATTCGCATGACGCAGTTTAGGTAAACTAATGTGTTATTGTTAACTAGTTGGAATATTAATGTATTTCTAGGATATTTTGATAAAATGTGTTTTTTATATTTCATGGTTTAATCTGTTTCTAGGTATTGCTGCTATAGGAAGCTGATCAGAATAAGGAACGGTTACAAATAAATATATAGTAGAAATATTATCAGAATATCCTCCAATGTGATAAGAAAGGACTTAAAGAGAAAGAAATTTCTTTTAATGCGTTCATAAACGTCTTAAGCTACATAAACTTTTCATTTATGTACTCGTCCTACTTCTAATTAGAATGGGGTCGGCATTCAGCTCTGAATGTTTAAGATTTGAGACAAACTCGGTTCATCATCAACGGCCTATAAGTGGCCACTTCTGACCAAATACTTCTTCTCGCACAGAGAAGGTTTGAGCATTAATCACCGCGCTTGCTCAATGCGGGTTGGCAATTTCAAACTTATAATTAGAAATTATAAGTCCAGGTTTCCTTGCGATGTTTTCCTTCACCATTTGTCAGTGGTGGCTAAATAAACTTAGAAAGTACATGTAACGCGGAAAAAGTCACATTGGTACTTGCCATTGGCAGGTTTCGGATTCAACCCACAAGACGAGCGCCTCTCATACCGTGCATGAGAATTGAAGGTACACCTTCGGTCCACTACGACATATTTAGTTAGTCATTCAGATTTGGTTGAATGTCAGTAATTCGCTTAGAGATACTCACCATTATCATCGTCTTATGAGCAAGTAGACGCGTCTATAACTGAAAACAGGCCTTCCCCAATGTCAATGACTAAATGAACTAGTTGGAAGCAACTTTCTTTAATTTAATAAACACAACAGTTCCAAATATTTGGTCACTTTTTTGTGGTGGAAAATCATCAAATGATTTCTTCCGCCCGGGTTAGGCGAAAGGGAGTGTCAGAACTCTTACTGACTGAAAACCACCCTGTTCCTTTCGAACTCCTGCACTTCGAGCCGGAGCCCCGGCAACCCGTTAAGCCCTCCGTGGCTCATCTCGTCATTAGTCCTATTGGGCCCCATCTGCGGTGGGCTGATGGCTCCATGAGGCGCGCGCAGAACGCGACACGCCGCCGTACGCTCGGGAAATATTTGGTTACTTAGACCAACAGTGATAACATTAGAAAACTTTAGGAATACTGATAAAAAGCCAAACATTTCTGACAGGCCCATTAATTGTATAAAAAAGGGATACTAGACACGTGCACACAATAGCAGTAATGCGATAAATGGGAGTTTTGTTTGCGATAACAGAATGTTTATCCAGGAGGATAGTCCTAACGATCCCAAACTAACAATGTCAAAGAAAACTACAAGAAATTAAAAGGAGTGTCGAAATACGCCGGTGTCGTTGGACTCTTTTTTAAAAAGACGTTTGAGATTTATAATATGTTAGAGGAAAATGAAATAGAAATAATAGAACATGTGATAGGTACTTATTGTGTATTAACCAGTCTGAAGGGTACTACATGAGGAAAAGGGGTAATAAATGTATGCGTATAGGTAGGAAGGAAATTAGAAAAATTTAAACAACATATCATAACATCACGCCTTTTATCCCCGAAGGGGTAGGCAGAGGTGCACATTAGTCCCATGTAATAGGGGTTGAGCCTATTACTATATATCGGCCGCAATTCCAGACTCCGTGCTACTTTAAAAAACCCAGTAGTACTTTTACCGACCCGGGAATCGAGCCCGAGACCCCTTGACCAGCAGTCGCACGCTACCATTTGGCCAAGGATGCAGTCAGTTTAAACAATTTATTTGTAATTCTTTTGCAATTGGTATTTGAATACTTAGCTCGCCTATTCATCCAAAGGGTGTCTGTAAGCGATCACTTAATAATGATAAGATCGCCCATAATAAAACAAATGTCAAAATTTTTGTCTTTTGTATCATTTTTACATAGTGTACTATAAAGGATGTTTCTATTCTATTCTATAATCGCCTCGCAGAATCCACGTTAATCCAAATGAAGCTGTTACCACTTGTTGCTTATATCTATGGCTTTTCCACCATTTGCACTTGCTTTCTAAATCATCCATGTGGAAAATTCTAGGTGTGCTCTAAGTAGGCCCTTTTCTCTGCTTCAGTAGTCAAAGAAACAAGTCTGTATGTCGAAGAGGACTTCTTGGGTATGACGCCTGTTTCTAGACTTTGGCTCCAGCTGCATTCGCTTCTAAAGCATCTAAGTAAAAAATGGTAGCGTCTTCTAAATAAGTCCTATCCGTAGCCTTGCTGTTATTTGACTGGATAGCATGGCTAACTAAGCAATACATCGGGTCCATCTTTCGGGTACTCAATGTTTGACATGACAGACTCATGTCGGAATACTGAAACGCTACTCAATTTTAAGTCGTGCTTAAGTATAGTTCTGTCTCTACAAGTTCTTTGTAAAATGACAGAGATGACACGATATTTGAGCACAACTTAAAATTGAGTAACGTTTCAGTATTCCGGCATCAAATACCGAATTGAGATTTTATTGTTTTCGAACTAAGTGTGGGAGAACCATGCATCGGCATGAATGGACCGGCTCGACCGAAGTGAAACCACGGCCGAGCAGAAAACCGACGTGAAATAATGCATGTACTGAGGTTACTGGATGCACAATTACCCCCCCCCCCCCCTTCTCAATCTTCCCATCCCTGAATCCACGACAATCCTAAAATTCCTTATCCCCAGAAAGCTGGTTACGTACTTGTAACGCCTCTGATGTCTCAGGTGTTCATGGTCGGCGCCGATGGCTTACCATCAGGTGATCCGTCTGGTCGTTTACCGGCTTACCCATAAAACAGACATAATAAATACCGATACGATTTCAATGTATGTACAAAAGTATACGTAGCTATTCTTTTGTAGTTGCTTATTAGTAACAATGGAACGCGTTGTCTTATCTTAAGCGTCTGCAGTTGGCTGATCCCTTTAATCATCGTGAATTGGATAACTTGCTATTGCAAGATAAGCAATTATGGTTATACTTAAATATCTATGTACAATTTAAAACTTATACATGTATAATATAACATAACATCACGCCTTTTATCCTCAAAGGGGTAGGCAGAGGTGCACACAGAGGTAACACCCGCTTTCCACTATTAATGTTATGAGTCCTATGTAATAGGGGGTGAGCCTATTGCCATATACCGGGCACAATTCGAGACTCCGTGCTACTATTGAGTTTTTTTTAAAGCCATACTTTGCCCGACCCGGGAATCGGACCCGAGACCCCTTTCCCGGCATTCGCACTTGCGACCACTCGGCCAACGAGGCAGTCTATAATATAATTTGTAAATAATAGAAGGTCTCCGACTATTTTCCCTCATTCTACAAGTCATCCTCATCCTGCCTAACTGCGGCTACTGAAAAAGGGAGTATTTCATTTAAATATCACGTCAAGCACCAGTGACCACGTTGTTGTTGCGGTAGTCCAGGGGCGTCTCGCTCCTGCTTGCTCGACCCATCTGCTCACTTACCTTCGATTCCATAATCATCATCATCATCAACAGCTTATAAATGCCCACATACTGAGCAAAGCCTCTTCTCACATGGAGAAGGTATTAATCACCAAGCTTGCCCAATGCGGGTTGGCGATTTCAAACTTATAATTAGAAATTATAACCCCAGCTTTCCTCACGATGTTTTCCTTCACCGTTGGTCAGTGGTGTCTAAAAAATAATCCAATTCTTATTTTAGTTGCAATGCATAAAAGCCTAAAATGATGGTGTTAATTCTAGGTTACGTGCTGGTCCAGGTTTTTATAAGGTGGGATTCATAAAATGACTAACAAAAGCTATGTTTTTCTTGTAATAGGTAATTACGTTTGCGTGTTTAAAAGTGTAGGTAATATCGTTACAGTTTTTACGCTACGCACAGAATAGGTACTCCAAACACTTTCACAAGTAATTAAAACTTTAATTCTGATTTCTTATTTCTATCTCCCTTCACGACCATGCAATGGTACAATCTAAACAGATTCACATAATTAACACAATTCCTCATATTTACAGCTAACCCAACAATTACAAGGCATTATAGTTTTTGTGCTCGTAAATTACAGACGGACTTCCCTCCATTCATACCCTAAGGTCCATCCACAATGCCATTTAACTATATCAATAAAATAATTATCCAATCATGAAGCAATTTACTCCGTTTGTCCCCGATTTGTGCGTCTCTTTCTTTCTTATACAGATGTCATATAACGCTCTCTCGCTCGTTACGAAGCGGCAACATTTGAGGACGGTGACACGGTTCGCTCTTAGCGTCTGGGATACAGTTCTGCCAACTTTTTTCTGCAGCCGCACACGTCTTCTTACTATCACATTAAGGTTGATTTTTCTTTGTTTAATTAGTTTAATATGTTTGTGTCAAGTGTACACTTTGGTCAACCAGTTTGCTGTGACCTCTCGTGCATTTTCTCTAGTTTCAAGGTCTGGTCTGAACGCGAGTTGTTCTGCGTATAATTTTCCAAATAAAGACTCGTAAATTAGTCTGTTTACGTCAAACTCCTTTAAAGATGGGAGGTTATTGTTTAGACATGAAGATGATAATTAAGAAACGAGTTAGAATCAAACGAGTTTCAATGTAAATAGAAAGCACTTAATTTGAAGATTTTGTTGACATACAATTAGGTGTGTGGTTGTTATTTTTAAATATTTAGGAACACTTTGCAACCCATGCTTGTAGTTTTTGTCTTGTATCGAAGATAATGCAAATTCTGCGTATTTGCCAAATGTAACCAATTTGGAATTATACGGACAATTTACATAATTGAAAGATTTCAGACTTCATAGCTTAGCTTCTATTTAGTAATAACTAATACTAATACACTAATACAAAAATCAAACTGACGTCGAACACTAAATCGCATAATTTTACCTGCATATGATTACTGATATAAATAATTTTATTTTTCATAAAAAGAATACAATTCACTTAAGATAAAAAAACATGTTAACGTAAGATTATTAGTTCAGAGTATGAACATGCGGACGGTACTTGAAATATGTTATACTAAAAAAAATAATTAACAATGTGGGTATTAAATGATTATGTTTTCGGCTTACTCACGTAATAATTAGACGAGGAACTCGACTACTTTCGCGCTGCAGCGCGATAGTCGCCGCGTCGCGGGTCGCGAAATGCTGCTCATGAATATGAGCCTCTAGCATGGCTTGAAACTAGTCGAGTTCCTCGTCAAATTATTACGTGGGTAAACCGAAATCATAATAATTTATTTAGTATATCTCACGAAAGTTACAATACAAAAATGTGGGTATTACTAAAAGTGTAACAAAAATAACTTAAGATAAAGGAAAAGAACATGCAGGTGGTACAATTGAGAAATATTTTAAGCAAGTATTTACCAATGTGAGTATCACAAAAATTAAAGATGGCGGATATTTTTTTTTTCCTCTGTGGCAACCGAGTCTCTAATAGGATGTTGTCGACTATACTGCCAGTATCGGGTGGACTTATTACGTATCGATTACCTCTATTTATTGCAGTCACACTTCACACCTCAATGTATATTTATATCTAAGTACTAATCAAATAAACATAATTACCACAACAAGTAATAAGCCCATACATAAAAACGTGAAAGTGATGGTGTTCACATTTGCATAATTACTGTTAGCGCCCAACTAATGGAATAATGGAATAATTATACTAGTAAGTAGTCACCTGTATATTAGCAATGTAAAATAATTATGGACCCTAAGATTCACTATTGTAAGTATTTTTTTTAAGAGGGGATAATCATCGAATGACTGCTCCCGCCTGGGTGAGGCGGGAGGGAGTGTCAGACTCTTACTGACTAAAAACCACCCCGTTCCTTCTCCTGCATTTCGAGCCGGAGCGGGTAACCCATTAAGTCCTCCGCGGCATCATTATTGATATTTTTTTTTTTTTTTTTTTTAAGGGGGGAAAATCATCGAATGACTGCTCCCGCCTGGGTGAGGCGGAAGGGAGTGTCAGACTCTTACTGACTAAAAACCACCCCGTTCCTTCTCCTGCACGTCGAGCCGGAGCCCCGGTTACCCGTTAGGTTCTCCGCGACTCCGAATCGGCATCGGCCCTATTGGGCCCCATCTGTGGTGGTCTGATGGCTCTTTGAGGCGCGCGCGGAACGCGACGCGCCGTACGCTCGGGTCTGTTTCTGGTCGGACGGGGAGCCACCCATGCTCGCCGTCCGCAGGCCCGCGCTTACGGTGGCCGGAGATCGTCCCGCGATCCCCGACGCCCGGTGTGTCCTTCGCGATGGCTGGGTCGCGAGGAGGCAGCGCTTCGCTGCCTCACGCGTCCCGCCTCCTCCTTAGCTAGCATGACTGCTTCGCAAAAGGAGGAGACGGCATCCCAGTCCCCCTCGCTCCGCATCATGGCCTGCACTAGGCCCGGACGCGAGAGGTCGCCATCGCCGATCACTTCCCTGAGGGCACGGCGGTGCTCAGCCCACGCAGGGCATTCCGCTACGGTGTGTTCCACCGTGTCCTCAGGGCGGTCCTCGCAGTGATGACACCCGGGCGTTTCCTCCCGCCCCATCAGACACAGGTACCTCCCGAAACTTCCATGTCCGGTGAGGACCTGCGTCAGGCGGTAGGTGAGGACGCCGTAGCGTCTCTCAAGCCACTCCTCAAAGAGGGGACTTACCGCTGCAATGGCAGCGAGCCCAGCCCTCGGTTGCGACAGTCGTTGCTGCCATTCCGCCATGAGATCGCGCCGGAGCTCATCCCGCCACGCACTTATCTGGCGCGGCAGCGGAGTTTCGCCCCGGCGACGTGCCTCCGCGCGCATGTTATACACGCGCGCGAGCACCTTCGCCTCCAGATCCCACGGCGGTAATCCGGCAAGGAGGTTCGCCGACTCCCCAGCGATCGTGCGGTATCCGCGGATCATTCGGATCGCCATGACCCTCTGTGACTTGAGCAGCGTCCGAGCAGGACGCCGCAACAAGTTCGGCGCCCAAACAGGGGCGCCGTAGAGGGCCATGGACCGCACGACCCCGGCGTATAACCTCCGGCAGGAGGCGTTTGGCCCCCCGAGGTTGGGGAGGATGCGTTTGAACGCAGCCCCCGTCCTCTCCATCATTATTGATATAAGGTATCATAATATCAAATTTCAACGAACATAATTTTTTCATACTTTTTTATTGATTTAAAAAACTTAAAAAGGCTTACATAACCTGTAAAAGTATTACTATGTGAAGACGGAATTGTGACTCGGAATTTTAATTCGATTCCAGATTTGACAATTTCAGTGTTGCAACGTTATGACAAGTACTAAATAGTGACGTTGCGAAATTATTCGATATGGAACTGGAATATTTCGGGATCGATTCGTCTCGTTTATAATTTTACTCTCGTAAACTAAGTTTATCAGGAAATTAAATATTTCTGATCGATAATTTAGTTTTGACGATTAATTAATGATCTGAGATTTTTCTTTTATAATTGTGTGTGAAATAAATAAAAAAATGTAACCATGAAGGAACATGACAAATAAAACAGATAGATGTATTATGGTAATAATTTATTTTATAAATTGTCGCCGTCATCGCTATCGCTATCCTGTCACTTTCTGTAACATTTATTATAAAACACACACACTGATTGTTTATCGATTTTTGTGTTCATCACTACACTATTATATGTGGTATCATTATTTCACAAAATGACAGGAGCTAATGTCAAATCTAGAATCGAATTAAAATTCTTACTATAGTATACTTAGTAAGTTTTTCACTTTATGTATACCTACTTATTTTAATGAAGAATAAAACAAACTTTGATGAAATATTATTTTTATTTAAGAGATAAAATATCGTATTCTGTAGATTTAACTCACCTGTACCCACAATGAATGTTACATAAACCTTTCAGTGGTGAATTTTGAGTCCATAATTTCACAAACGTAAAAAAGGTCTAGTAATTATTTTTGTGAAAAATACCTATAAAAACGGGGTAAACGTGTTCTAGAGTGGAGACCGGCAAACGCAGTGTATGGCGCCCTCCAGCTAGGTGGAGTGACGACATCCGCAAGGTTGGCAGTGGTTGGATGAAAAGAGCTGAAGTCCGAGCTCAGTGGCGTGCCATTGGAGGGGCAGCAAAGGACACTCCGGGCATCGGAGATCGCGGGACGATCTCCGGCCACCGTAAGCGCGGGCCTGCGGACGGCGAGCATGGGTGGCTCGTCGCCCGACCAGAACCAGACCCGAGCGTACGGCGCGTCGCGTTCCGCGCGCGCCTCATAGAGCCATCAGACTACCACGGATTGGGGGCCCAATAGGGCTGATGCGGATACGGAGCCGCGGAGAACTTAACGGGTCACTGGGGCTCCGTTTCGAAGTGCAGGAGCAGGAACGGGGTGGTTTTTAGTCACTAAGAGTCTGACACTCCTTCCCGCCTCACCGAGGCGGGAGAAGTAATTCGATGATTTTCCCCCTTAAAAAAAAATACCCGTCACATTCCCCGTCATTTTTCACACACAAGTAACAAATAATGATGATACAGTATTTCTTCCTAGCTATATCATGACCATCAATCATAGCGCATGTTTATCTTCACACGCAGCCGAGATCTCAATCATTGAATACAAATGCCTAAACGAGTTAATTGATTGTTATGGGTTGTCTTTTAGAAGTAAATTAGTTTGATTATGTGGCTACTGAATTTATTTATGTATTTAGTAGGTACACAAAACAGAAACACAGCGTAATACACAACAGTGTATAATAACAACATAAAATAGTAAAAGACACTGTTTGCTTACCATCAGAGGATGGCATGCTCGTTTACCCCTATTTTATAAAAAAAATATATGATCTAGCCAAATCAATCGCTTCAACTCAGTAAAACCTTATATTGCAAAATTATATTACCTGTTTATATAAACATTGTTAGATTTGCAGTAAATTTATATATTAATGCGTGTCTATATAATATACCTAGCAATTTATAAATCTTTTGAGTATTTTAATAGTATTAGACATTATTATTTCTCAACTTATTATTAGAACTAGCGTTTCATAAACAGTCTACAAAGAGAAACACTGATTTAATATCTAAGTACCAAAGATCTTCGTGATTAAAACCTATAATAAATTAATTAATAAGTTAGACAACAATTTAGTCATAAATTCACATTGAATTATAGCCGTCATAGGCTATAAAATAAACATCAAATACTCGATAACATAGACTTAGTCTCACGTATTATGCAAGGCACAGACCTAGCTATAGTTTATATTATGGTATATTACAACATAGTTTCAATAAAAATTATTGAGTGGCCACACACGTAGCTATAATATTATATGCTATGACGTCACCAAAATATATAGATATATTCACAAAATATACTTTGATATATTTAAATTGGTACTATCGCAGACCGAAAATATACCGCCGACCAACTAGCTTCTTCCATCAGCTTTGCCCGCGGTTTCGTACGACAAAAAATAGCCTATGTATTATTTCAAACCATAATCTACCCTTGTTCCAAATGTCATCCCTATCCCTTCAGCCGATTTGACCTGAAAGAATAATAAAGACAGATACACATACATACTCACAAATTTTCACATTTAGGTAGGTAGTAGGTATAACTCCCGTCTGTCTTACCTAGTTATACTATAATGTATGTCGCGGAGAACCTAACGGGTTACCGGGGCACCGGTTCGAAGTGCAGGAGAAGGAACGGGGTGGTTTTTAGTCAGAGAGAGTCTGACACTCCCTCGCGCCTCACCGAGAACAGTCATTCGATGATTTTCCCCCCTTAAAAAAAAATACTGTAATGTATTATAGCTCGATATATTAATATATATTATAGCTAAGTATATGACGGCCTTTACTCAGCATTATTAATTAGTCTAGGAATATAGCTACATTCATTGACTAACCAGCCGTCTTTGTATATTATGGGAGTTCATAAATTATATAATTTTATTACCTTGCAACGTGATTATAACTAAGAATAGTGTCTATATAGTCTCTGGGATGGGCGATAAAGGATATTTTTAGTGCGTTGATTGTGAAATTATCTGATGCAGCGCTTTAATGATGGTAGACAGGATGCAGAGTACAATTTTTTATAACGTTGAGATGTTATCAACAGGTCAATATCAATAAGAGTTTCTGTTATTAGGTACTTTAGGTAGCTTTTACCCGTGGCTTCGATCGCGTCACAAAAGGATAAAAAGTAGCCTATGTGATATATACCAATACACACAGCGCCATCTATACCAATTCTTTTGTTTTCCCTCGGGAATATCAATTTTTCCGGTATAAAAAGTACCCTATTATTTAATCTGGACTTCGGACTTTACGTCTGCAAAAATTGAAAGCAATCGGTTTAATAGTTACTGCTTGAAAGCGGAACAAACAAACAAACTCACTTTCCGATTTATAATATTAGTAAGGATGTCAAACATTACATACCCGTACAAAATATGGAGGTATGTAACTGAAGGATTCTACAAAAAAAATTGCATAAATTTACGGTGGCATTATCTTAAAAACAAAGTTAATAATAATTCTGCTGATTAAGACCAAACATTTGTTTTCAATCAATTGAACCATGTCACTGTTCAGCCAATTCAATAAAATACAGATGCTAATAAGTTACTGGGATGCTAATTAACAACGCTGGTGGAATGACTTGTCAAACAAAACTTTTTCGGAGAAACACCCAACTACGAAGGTAAGTATACAAATTACTTTAAAATCTGGTCAAATCTGTATAATAATATAAGAAGTAAGAGGATTGGGGCCATCCTGCAGCAAATAGTGACGCTACAAATAAAAGATCTTTGAAATATTTCAATTACTTAATTTCCAAAAGCACGTCTGCAGATTCCTTCGTACTTGAATGATATCTTTTGATCAAAGTTACAGTTTCATCAAAAGAAGTCCATCTATCTTACAAGAACATAAAAAACATTTTATTTGTCACAGATTAGATTAAATAACTAACTATAAGTGATTCGGTGATCGGTTTGTAGTTAAAATCTAAAAAACAACGTCTTTAAGAAACATGTTTGAAAAAAACTCAGTGAGCCAAAACACACAAACGTTGAAAGCAGTAATCGATACCCGTGTGATTATGTAATCCATTTATTTATTACATACAAACTCGAAAGACTAACTAGTTACCATATATTAAAGACTTAAATATCCATAAATAAACAGATGGCGTGATCTACGAACTATGGTTAGCTTATATATAAGAACTGCGTTTACGCCATTGCAAGAATTTATTGTATAAATCCAGGGATTGTAAACTATTGGCATGCGTACCATTGACGGCACGCAACGCAATATTTCGGGCTAATGGATAGATACGAGTAATCTTTATTGTACACTATATTACTAGTACATACACAAAAATAGAAAAAATATGAGAAATACAAAAAAATTTAAACACGCAACGTACATTTGGCGTATAACGGCTGAGTAGAATACTCCGAGTACTCCGAGCACGGGTATCTCGCCGCCCGAATGATCGGCGTGTCAAGAGCCACCAGAGCATCACAGATGGGGTCCAACAGGGCTGATGCCGATACGGAGCCGCAGAGGACTTAACCAACTTAACTTGCCGGGGCTTCGTCTCGAAGTGCAGAAGTAGGAACGGGGTGGTTTTTAATCAGTAATAGCTTAATACTCCCCATCTCGCCTCACCCGGGTCGGAAAACTGGAGAAGTCATTGGATGATTTTTCCCCCCTCAAAATAACAAGCACAGCTTACTTGTTGCTTTCGTATTTAAGAAAGGGTCAAAAGTTTTTCATAGCATTATTTTATTGATCTCATTATCATTATCGGAGGCCCAATTACCCCTCCCCCCATTTCCCAGTACCTGAGTCCCCAACAATCCTCAAATTCCTAATCCGTAAAGGCCGGTAACGCACTTATAACACCTCTGGTATTCCAGGTGTCCATTGGCGACGCCGATTGCTTACCATCAGGTGATCCGTCTGCTCCTTTACCGGCTTATGCCATAAAAAAATCTTTAGAAATGGCATTTTGATACGGAAATGTTTGTCATCCCTGGTGTCGCAAGTCAATATGGTTGTTAAAATATTACTGCAGTTATAGCAAACGGTGATAAACTAACGCTACTGTTGACTTGGGTAAAGGTCGTGGGTTCAATTCCTATCTAGTTATTATATTGTGTGTTGTAACACAGGAGCTATGTGGTTAGAAAGTGTTGCGGGATTAGAAATTTAGAAGGTAAAATGAATTTCGAAATTATTTGAAATTGTGTAGAATTTGTTTAGTACAATGTAGGAAAAATGATGAAGATAGTAATTAATGAAACATGACGCTAATTCGAAAGGAATTAATACAGTATTTCAATCATTTTGCTAACCGTTATTTTATCTAGCGAACGCTCCGCGAATGCGCCGTTCGCGAGCCGCTCGTAAGCCACCCGCGAGCTGCGCGCGTGCATTGCATTTGCAGAGCATTCATCAGATGTCGAGGCACCCACTTATGGATAATTTTTTCAGCGCCTGATAAAATCGGAGCAATAAACTAATTGCCAATTTTATTCTACAGTTAAAAGTTATTCGTTCATTGAAAAATCAGCTCTAAGATGCACAAACAGACTTGCAGATAAAGTATTTTTTCTTTAAACGCGGAGATAATAAATAGTACCTATGTCAATCGTACGTTTACCGGGACAACTGTACGCAGCAGCCGTACCTTTTAACAGACAACAATTTTTTTTACAAGTAGACTAAATTCAACACCGAGAGGTGTTTCTATTCGTCATCAATCATTATTTATTATTAGTATCTTCTACAATTTTACAGCATACCAAAATAATACAATCAACGTCTGGACACTGGACAGCATGAAACTAATTACGCTACTGATATCCTAATTACCACTAAATGGATGAACAATGGCGGCTCAGTTGTAATAGCTCAGTGCTTTATTATTCACAAACTACGGATTGCACTGTAATTAACTAATGAGAAATCGTGGTCCTGATTCCCGTTCGTTCATTAAAACTGCATGGATGAAAATGGAGAGACAAAATATTGCATAATTGGGATTTAAAAATGGTTTTACTTATTTGACACAATAATGCTCATTTTTCTATAGTTTAACCGCTTGAATGCACCGATATGAGACACAATAGAAAATATTTTGTATCTTGCGTGGATTCAGGTTTAGACACACGAAAGGTTAAGGAACCTCTAAGCTAAGATAAGTGACATTAAACACATTTTGGTTATCACCAAACTATAAGTGACACTTATACCTATCGGAGATGCGGAGAACCTAACGGGTTACCGGGGCTCCGGCTCGACGTGCAGGAGAAGGAACGGGGTGGTTTTTAGTCAGTAAGAGTCTCCCGCCACTCCCGCCTTACCCAGACGGGAGTAGTCATTCGATGATTTCCCCCCTTAAAAAAATACCTATGAGTAAGGGGTTAGTTTATTTGCTTCCTCACGCTAAGTTACTCTTAGTTAAAAGATAGTTCAAGGGTAGTTGATGAAAACGGCCATAACACAACTGAGTAATTAGAATTTTGATTGTCTTGTTGGTGTAATATTCACAAATGCAGTTGTCAAGCAAAGAGTCCAAAGTTTCGAAGAGATAAAAACATGAAGTAATATTTTTATGACAAATTGATTTCTAGGAAATCGGAGTACCCAAAGCATTAATAACTTTAATGAATTAATCATGATAAATTGCATAATTGTACGTGTATATTTCGAAATCGCATCACACTATCGCTGTCGGTGAAAAATAATGTACCTACGTGTATTTTTGTTTGATTGATAACGCGGTTATCTATCCGCGCTTTCATACCATTATTTTCTTAAATTATTATGTTTTCAGCTTACTCGCGCAATTCTTTGACGAGGAACTCGACTAGTTTCAAGCCATGCTAGAGGTTCATATTCATGAGCAGCATATTGCGTCCCGCGACGCGGCGACTGTCGCGCTGCTACTCATTGTTTTCTTTTTCAGAGAAAGTTTTGTGTGACCTTTATCAACGTTTCCACGACCAACATTTGGCGGTTTTGTAAGTGCGTTGATCAACAGATGTTTCCGGATTACAAGTATAATAACATATAAGAGTAAACTAAACAGGAACAGACCAGAAGAAAAAGGAACATCTAATATCCATTTACATAACATAACATACCATAACGCTTTTTATCCCCGTTGGGATAGAGATACACATTATGCCACTGTATGTAACACCCAATTTTTACTATTTATGTTATGAGTCCCATGTAATAGACGGTGAGCCAATTGCCATATAACGGGAATAATTTCAGACTCCGTGGTACTACTAATTTTTTTTTAAAAACCCAGTAATACTTCGCTCGACTCGAGAATCGAACCACTCGGCCAACGAGGCAGTCAGTATTATCAGTTTATCCAATTTAAACTAGCCACACTCCCGCTTCAGGACTAACACAATTCAGTTACATTTGCACTAAAATCGTTGTTCATTAGCTTAAGTGCGATTGGATTATCAAAGCGATAATAGCAGTGATTCATTCAGTCTGATAGGTGTTTAGTGACCTGATTACATAAGTATACAGCTGCGTGACACGAAGGAATGGTAGCAAATATGGCCGATTTGCATATCTTTTATATTTTGAGTCGAAGGACCACGGCTGGTTATATTTTTCTTTTTGATGTCTATCAAAGGACCGAAGAAATAACCATAGACATGAAGAACCGAAAAATAATGAAGAGAGCGTATGTTTAGTCGCAAATGTCATTCGTCATTTGGTATGAAATTTAAATTTTACGGGCAATTTTTGATTATTCCGAACTATCACCTTGTTTTTTTACCTATATGTTATACCAGGTATGCAAATTCAAATATAGACTATTTCAGCTATTTGGTAAAAAAAGTTTGTTTCTATTTTTTTTACTTCTAGTGTGATACTTATAGTTTTAGTTTTTCCTGTCTCCAAACTCTTTTCCGCACACCATTTAACTTTATAATTTCATATGTCCCACATCAAAACCATAACAATATCTCGAAAAACTCCCACGAAAAATGTAATTGGTACATTTTTAAAGCCACTACAACTGTACATTGTTCATCGTATTCCAATTCTCCACTCACAAACTTACAATGTGTGTCACGCTCTCTCGTCTCATTAGTCTAATGGCAATTGGGCCATCAAAACACGGCGGACTGCACGCCGCGAACCGTTATCGTGGTTTGCATCCAACGGTCATTGGCCTCGTATTCGCGCACTAACTACAAATCACTTCACAGATTTCGTACAACTAAAAGCCAGGGCTACCACGTATGTGAAAAGCAAAACTGTATTCAATAACTTAAAATTGGAATAAACTCTTTAAATTATAAAAACTCTTGAAATTTCAAACTTGGTCCTTTGGTACGATTTTGGTCCTTTCGTACTAAATGTTTTTCTCATAATAAATAGTCATACAAATTTATACAAATTATCTATCTCAGATAGAAAGATATAAACAAGAGTGACAGTGCTAGCCCTGTTAATGGAGCAATTGCTTTACAGTGAGCGGTGCGGTCAATGTACTTCGCGTCACGCGACGCCGAGCGCTCTAATGCGCTTAGATTACTGCCTACTACAGCGACCAGGCTATCTAGACCTCCCCGCTCTTCATCTATTACCCTTGCATCATTTTAGACTGGTTCATTTACGAGGGGTGGGGTAGGTCTTCATTGTGTGGTGGTGTGCGTGCTGCATTGGCAAGAATTGCGCGAACATAGCTATTTGCTGAGGTTTCGTCCGTACATGCCCTTTGTTGTGTTCTTCTTTTTATACTCATTTCGGATTAATTTAATGTGTAATAAATTATGTAAATGATGCTTTGGGTGGTGTCTTATAAAGGTAATTTGTAATATGTTTTTTATTTTATCATATTATAGTATCGTAATGGTCCGATATTTAAACACTTCTATTATTGATACATTGTGTTTATTGATTAGTAAAAATAGCTTACGCTTCGTGTGGGAGAACCATGCTTCGGCACGAATGGGTCGCTCGACGAAGAGATACCACGGCCTCACAGAAAACAGACGTGAAACAACACTAGCGTTATGTTTCGTCATGAAAGTGAGGTAACTGAGGCCCAGTTACCTCACTTTCATTATCCCCAAATCCATAATACTCAAATTCCTAATCTCAAAAGGACGATTAACACACTTGTAACACCTCCGGCGTTTCGGGTGTCCAAGGGCGGCGGCGATTTTTTACCGTCAGGTGATCCGTCTGCTCGTTTATTGGTTTAAAAACAACACTATGAAGTATAAGTAATTCAGGTTCTTCATAATAACATCGTCACAACATTATCTTTTTCTATTATAATGGCTCTATCGTCAAAAATAATCATAATATCAAAGGACCACCTCATACCAAACAACATTGATAAAATAAAAATGACAGCACCATACAGTCCAAGCACCAACCCACTCAAACAAATAAAACAATGGCCAGTGATTTAACAAGTTAAACACTATAAATCAAATATACGACACATTAATGGCGTGATTCATAAAATTGAGACACAAACGGATGATTCAATCTCTCAACCAACTACAGAACATAACAATATCGTTCTTTTTGTTCCTCTAAGGGTTAAGTAGACGTTCTCATAATTAGATGTTACTAGTGATATTTAACATCAGCTTTTTTATAGTTATTGTAAGACCCATGTAGATAATACCTACGAAACGTTTTTCACCGGTTATGTGTCCTGAAAAATACAGGCACCTTTACAGATACCTTTGGTAGCATACACCGAGCCGAAATCAAGTTGCAGTTTACTGAAAATTCCGAAAATCTTAAACTAAATAACACCTTTTTTGATCGGGGAATCGAGTAGGATTGACTATAAATCAACCCATATTGATTCAACTTTTTAAACAATTGAATTGGACCAAAATGTTCAATGAATAAGAAGACCTAAGTACTGAGCTGACAATATAAATCCTTTTAACACCTTAATCGGATTACAAGTGCTCGGAATGACGAACTATTCTCCGTAGCGGTACGTAATAGGATTGTGGTCCTTCTATATTTGCTAAAATTGTTTTAATATGTTTGAAGGATGACACAGCTCCAAATTTAAAATCTTTTTATGTAGTACTAGCTTCGGCCCGCTTCTTTGCCCGCATTCCCGTGGCCATAATTTATCCCTGATCCAAATTTCTTCCTGTTGCCTTGATTGAGTAACAAACAAACATACACACTAACCCACAAACTTTCCAATTTATAATATTAAGTAAGAAGTAAGATTTAAGGTAACCGACGTACCATGGACGAAAACGGTTGTCGGTCGTATTCTGTGGCGTATAACAATGAAGTATCATGAACAAATTGAAATTATGATTGCATGGGAAGAACATCCTCATCATTGTCATTCAAATTGAAGAGACCACAAATAGATATACTATTATACATCTTTAAACCCTATCTGTACTCTATTTATTTACACCTTATAATATTTACACCATTTCCCGTGTCTCGCAAAGCACGTAAATCCGATGGTCCTGATCAATCTCTGATCCTGCCTGATCTCTCTACAATCGTGTCATTCTACCGTCCCATTGGATCAATCCACTCTCTGAAGAGAGTGAGGGAACAGAACGTACACTTGTGTTTGCACACATTTGCGCACTATAATATCTCCTGGGTAGTGGTCTAGTTTTGGTGCTAGTGCTAGCTACTTAGGGCTAGTCT
Source organism: Spodoptera littoralis (assembly GCA_902850265.1). NCBI lineage: Eukaryota > Metazoa > Arthropoda > Insecta > Lepidoptera > Noctuidae > Spodoptera > Spodoptera littoralis. The sequence goes on along the minus strand of LR824538.2, from coordinate 10,531,788 downwards.
AGTTAGACATTGCCACCTTCATCGAAATCGATCAGGAGATTAATTTTAACACTTTTACGTTGCGTACAGTATTTGTAATTAATTATTATTACCCTATTCTGCTGTTGTACTTTCAACGCGCAGTCTAATCGCAAATAGCGATCTATTCCAGGTAATGTTGACGATCTCTGCTGGAGAAATTTGATGTTCTAGACATAATACAACTTGGAACTCTCTGAGAGTCATGATATGCAGTGCCGTTCGAGAACTATGTATTTGGAACAACCGAATAATTGTCGACCTTAGTCAGTTGGGAAATACAAAGAATGAAGATGTTTTTAGCTGTTAAAACGGAGAAGTAGCAATAGGCAGGCCACATCGCCCGAAGAACTGACGGCAGATGGGCTAGAAAAGTGATTAAATGGAGACCCGGACAGGAAGATGAAGCATGGGCAGACCTGTCGCTATGTGGACCGATGATATCGCCAGAGTCGAGGAAAGGCAGGCGAGCTGTCGTTACGCGTGGATTGTCGTTAGGAATAAAGTCTTTGTCCCGCAGTGGTCTTCCGGCTGTTGATGATGATAATGAACGGAGGAGAAACTGGTTTGTTAAGAAATGGTAATGGAAATAAGAGTTAAGTGAGAGAGGGAGACTATTTTAAGTGTCCACACAAGCTGAAAAACAACGCCTAACAGCTCGTTTATAAACTTTTAACTTTTCATAATACATTAACACGTAAACCGCCACGTAGGTCACCGGTGACTTACGTTAACGGAGGATTTTCATTCAACATTGTTGTATCGGCAGCCATAGGCTTAATCAGAACTTTATTTAAAGAAAGGTAAGTATTACAACACCTTGTTGACAATACAACACCAAATACCTACAACATCTTCACAAAAAAAACCCTCAAGACAGACAAATGAACAAACAAAACGTCACTTCAACAATCAAACCATCTGTTTTACATATAAAACCCATTCTGTACTAATGGCAACATAATATTTATATGACTAAAGTTAATACAGCGTGTTGATCACAAATCATAAGTCGTCTCTGTCATAACAGGGCGCCATCAACAAAGGGAGCTGGCAGGAAGAGCCGCTTCTAATGGATTTATTTAGATGTCATTTTTTATGTGGGCGGGGGCTCGCTGAGACGCCTGGCTTTCATAATGTGGATGTGACTGTGGTTTATTTTAATTTTGGTTTACAATTACATATGATGAAATGTAAAAAGATTTTTCGTAACTAAGGACCAAATTTGATTTGTGATTTGGTGAATGTGAAGGTAATTATTAGATTAAAATATGTCGTGTAATGATGAATATGAAACGTCAGGTTGAAAATTATTTTAAAACACCTACATAACATTCATCCATTATAACTTCCTTCACTGTAAAATAAAATAATAAACTTCAAATATTAAATACTTCATCATAATATGCACAAGCAAACAGCACCTAGCAAATAAATTACCTACTTAGTGCACCTCATATAACAGTTTGTCAACAACATTAACTACAATCACTTCATACAAATGTCGTTTAAACTAACAACAAAGGACTTACGACACGAAATTAACATTACAAATAAATCAATTATTATGATTCACTATCAGTGTTGCGTTTTATGATAATAAATAACCTAGAATGCTGACCTAGCTCACAGTACTTCCTCGGTCTACTCGTTTTATATAATACCTACGTATTCGACTCGGTGTAATTTAATAATTCAACGCATTACGCAAGCTGTTACAACCACAGCCGCTATCACGTTGCGTTACGCAGTAGTAAATGCGAAATAACTCGATAGTGACTCAGTTTTGAGTTGATATCGTATCGGAATGTTGCACAAACGATTAAAAGTATCAAAACATTTCGTGCGTCAAAAAACGTTATATTCAAAATAGGTTAAATATAATTTAATGTCGTATCCATACTATGCTCATCTTGATAAATGTGAGCCCTCCGTTATCCCTCGAACGAGTGTTCCATCTCACTGAGCAGCGTCAATGTGTGCGTGAGCGCGGCGAACACACATACACAAATTAATGCATTTCACACTCACACGCGCTCACTAACCGTGTTGCTACGGGTGTTGCTTACGGTGTAACTGTGTGGGTGACCCGACATTGGTATTTTGATTGGTCATGCATTTCACGTGTTACGGCTTGCGGGTATAGAGTGTGCCCGGGCAATAAACGCAGTAATTTACGGCAACGGCACTGCTTGCCTGTACCTAAGGAGGCTGTATTTTAAGAGAGGAGATAAGGGCAATGTATCGATACGATATGCAGTGAATTGTAGGTATTATACCGATTATTCGAACATTGTGTTTGGTTTGTAATTAGATTCTGAAGTATTTTATTACTAGGTAGGTGATTTAAATCTTTTAATGTTATTGGTATGGTGTGGTGTTTAATGTAAGTATGTAGACAGATGCTTCTTGGATAGTTGAAGAAATAAAATTATGGTTTTTATACAACAAAGTCAAGGAGTTATTACTTACAACAAAGTCAAGGAGTTTTTCTAATCAGTCTACTTGTATTTACTTCTTGCACTAATTGCCATGCTTCGGCACGAATGGGCCGGCTCAACTGGAGTGATACCACGGCCTCACAGAAAACTGACGTGAAACAACGCTTGCGTTGTGGTTCGTCGTGTGAGTGAGGTTACCGGAGCCCCCGCCCCCCCCCCCCATCCTCATATTCCTAATTTCAAAAGGCACTTAACGCCTCAGTTGTTCCAGGTGTCCATGGGCGAAGCCGATTGCTTTCCATCAGGGGATCTGTCAGCTCGTTTACCGGCTTATACCATAAAAAAACATACTCTGGCAAAGAATTCCACTCCTCAAGAAAGCTTAAATTGTCCATTCTTAGCCCTTATAGTTCATACAGATTGATCCATTCCTCTTTAAACCGTTTCCGTTTTATAGAGAGAAAGTGACTATCACTCCATCTCTACCAATTCCTCTTAACAATTTTCCTATCATAAAATTATCTGTCATAATATGCATAGCTAGTATGATATTCCAAGACTCCGCGTCAGCGCAACCGTGGCTAATTCTGATTGGTCGTATAGTTGACAGCCGATGTCCACAGTACAGAATATTGCTATTAATGTATAATCATGGCCACAATTCGTGAATATTCACGTATGCAACATAGATAAAGCACAGATATGAATTGATAAGTAATTTAATCAGTATCGAAGTGCTTTTTAGAATTAGGACGATCACAGGGTATGAAAATTAAAAATCTAATTAGTCCGTAAGTTAGGTAATGAAAAAATATTAGACGCGTATTTTTTTATTTTGTCGTAGAATAAAACAATACTTAGATAAAACGAATCAAAGTTTGGTAGTGGGGGCTAAATCGTCATTTCTACGTATAAAATATAGGTACATAGAAGTGACGTCAAGTGACATTTCAAATCAATATATCGTCGAAAGTATTAGTTTCTGTAAGAAAATAAAAAATACTTGTCTAATGATTTAAAATAATCTACCGGACGGACATAAAAAAAATTATGCATCTACCCTATTCTTGGTATATGGCTCGCAGTAGAAAATGTTTCAAGTCCTGTGCAAATGATAAAGTATTATGCAATTATGCCCTCTACAGTACATTCTGATAAAGAGTACGGCATTCGTAATTTATGATATAATTTTTAGACATGCCGTCAATAATATTATAAGTCATCATCATCAACAGCCTATAAGTGGCTACGTTTGACCAAATGACTCTTCTCGCAAGGAGAAGGTTTGAGCATTAACCTCTTGACCACCGGTGTATAAAACACAATAGAAGATACTTTGTGTCTCGCGTGGATTTGCGTTCTGCCACACGACGGGTTAATCGCCACGTTTGCTCAATGCGAGTTGGCGATTTTAAACTTATAAGTAATTAGAAATAAAATGCCCAGGTTTCCTCACGATGTTTTCCTTTTATAAGCCAATATTTCCTCACGATGTTTTCCTTCACCGTTTGTCGATAATCTTAGAAATAGAATGGTGTGTAGATAATCTTAGAAAGTACATGAAACTCGGAAAAAGTAACATAAGTAGCCGTTGGTAGGTTTCGATCCCGCAATCTCATGCATAAGAAGCGAGAGCGTTTTGATCCTCCAGACCCCTACAACGCCACGAATATAAGAGTAAAACACCTTTTTTTACTAATAGGTAATGTCATTGCTTTGAATAGCATGATATACCTTTACTGTAGGCACTGGAATGCCGTTCGTCGGCAAACATTCACTCAACCGTATTTGTCCTTACAATTTTGTTACAAGTAATGTTTGGTAACTGAAACACTGGCATACACGTATAAGTGTGTGTGTGTGTTTTTGCGTGGTTCTCTTATAAGAGATAGACGCAAAAAGACCCTTTTTTTGGGACAAGCCCGCCACAACCTCCCAAAACCGCTGCAACTCCTGTAAGCCAGGATCTACAATAGATACAACCATGAAAACACCGGAACACTGAAATCCGTCGCACCTACATATATTTTTTTAGTGGGACAAGTCCGCCACAACCTTCTAAAACCGCTGCAACTCCTGTAAGCCAGGATCTACAGTAGATACAACCATGAAAACACCGGAATACTGAAGTCCGGCGCGTCCCAGGGACATAAATAACTGTCTTGGTTCCCGCAACGAAGTGAATCAGAAGGTATTATAAGAGGAGAAGAAAAAAATCCGGTAGACCTTACTGTCTTCATTCTTCAAAATACATGTATTATATTATAAGGTTTTGACTGCTAATAGTTGACTAAAACTGTTGAAGGCAAATCGTCGGTCACCGGTGACCCCCATGGCGTTTAATGTGTTAAATGTAAAAACCTTTGTGTGTATTTTTACATCGTAACAAACCTTTATCATGGTATAATATATAAGTCAAAAGATAGAAGACTGGAGAATGACAGAGGCTAATTTATTTCCTTTAACGCGGTTGAAGTGACGAGTGGAAAGCTGTTGTTATCTTATTCATCTAATTGACCTATCAGTGCACCTATTAGTAGAAACAAGGTAGAAAGATAGAGATCAAATAAAAATATTTTAAAAGTTCAACATTTAATAACGAAGAATGCTTCGTCGACGCAAACCTTTAACAAAATATATTCCGAGACTAAATCACTGCTTAAAATGCGATTACTCTATCAACAAATTGAATCTTTTGAAGTCTGGCGTCGATATTATTTCTTTTTGCATCATCAATTTACGTATTTGTGAACTTGAAACACTACAAAATGTAGAATTTTCTCTTACGAAAGTAAGTAACAAAGTTATTTTAAATTGATAGACAAGTTTGCTTCTTGCACCTATCTTTGACTCTTCTCTGCACCACCATTATAAAAACATAAATAAATAACTTCATAAAATTTCAATCACGGGAGCATGCTTCAAATGAGCACTTATCAATTAGAAGCATGTGTGCCAGAATGTTGCTTAAATTTAGCATGCCCATTCCAGGCATGTTCGCGATTCGACAGGCGTTCGATTTTTAAATATTTTTGAACATCGTTTTTTTGTATAATCCGGTAAACGATCAGATGGATCACCTGATGGTAAGCAATCAGCGTCGCCCATGGACATTTGGAACACCATAGACGTTATAAGTGCGTTACCAGCCTTTTAAGGATTAGGAATTAGGATTGTTGGAGACGTCACGTCGGTTTTCTGTGAAGCCGTAGTACTCCGGTCGAGCCGGCCCATTCGTGCCAAAACATGGCTCTCCCACACTTAAATGCTCAATAGAACGTATTTGAAGCATGTATATCTAAAGGTACCTTTAGATAAATTTCGAGCAGATCTCGGGTACCTACTGAACTGCCTATTCGCAGGTTTATATGAAGTTAATAGATTCGGAAAGCCTTTGATAAAGTATTTTTGTATTTTCCGTGTTTCATTTTTGTATTTTCCGTGACCTATTTCTTTATTAGTGTGCCGATCCACTTTGATGAAAATTCATTTTGTTTACTTTGACCAGACGAGCGTAAAGGCTCTTTGTTTCAGTCTGACTCAAATGTTTTCAGATTAGGTACCTATTTCATTTTTTTTTTCATTTATATCTAAATATTTCTGATAGGTATTTCCTATAGATATTTTTTCGTAATCTTTACGTGTTTCAAGCGGGTTGGTGATCGTATTACAGCATGTTTATGTTTAACAAGAACGCTGCTGTGTCTATCAAAAGGCGTGGAAATAGTGAAAGTTATAAGTTGTGTACTTATTTCATAATATTTCGTGTTACTTATATCTAGATACTTACTTAGGTACCTAAGTATAAACTTAAAAGTTAAAACTAACTATAGCTACAAACCACGATGCATTAGCATTAGGATTAATGTCCAACCACCATATTTAGTGTCATAGCTTAGTCATGATTAGAGTTCTATATTTGTCGTAACAATTGCACTCCAAATATGGACGATCAACAAACTTGGGACCTCGCTCCCATATAGAGATAAACCGCATAGGACATTTTAGAAACTTACTTAGGTATCTATTAATAATCATCAGACATCTTTAATCCACCAAAAAGCATGTTACCCTCTGTAATGTACCCCATGTCACCCTCTACACACACACACACAAGAAAATAAAAAAAACTACCTTCCATCGCTTCATCGCTGGCTTAAACCACATCGTCTAACAACGGAAAATTCCTACAGCACACCGCTGCTTGAAATTCCAATAACAAAAGTGTGTTAACAGATTCTGTGTTCTAACAGCGATTTAAGCGATGCGATAGATAAAATCGTTTAGTCTACCAAAAAAATGTAAAGCGCTTTCATCGCTACAATTATACTATTTCATATTCAAAAGACGAATGTGTGAAACAGTTTCTAAACATTTCTGAAGCTGCTGCAACGCTGTGAATTATACGGCGTTTAGCTGAAGAAGAAATGGATAGCGCTTAAGCCGATGAGTGGGATTTTGTGGGATCGATATAGCGGTCGTGCGATGTTGCCGTCCTGCCTACCCTGTCCCCTTGTAGCTGGGTCTTTGTACTCTTGAACGAAGGGCGGTCTAAACTTGGAGTGTCCAATAATTTTGGAGAAAATGTTTAATTATTCTCTTTTTACATGAATAACAATGTCCCTGTTTATTGTTTGAAAAAAGTTGGTTAAGGTAAGTTATTTAGATTATTTTTCAATACAAAACTGTAAGTAGATAATTTTTTAGAGAGTGTTTTCTTTGAAAGGCGGTATTAAACTGGAGTGTTGGCTTTCTATATCGAGTTTAGAATTAGGATCATCGAGATGGAGAGATAAACAACAACGTTCGGAGATATCGGGTTGTTTTGTTGATATTGGGAAAGATTTTCTTTATTCTACATTGACATTTTCTGTCCATTTTATCGAAAATACATGGTATGACAAAGCAATTGAAAATGTCAGTCGTATACGTATATATTATATTACATCTATCTGCGTTTCTACGTAACAAAGCCGTATATTTTTTCAAATTTTGCTATCCTCTGTCGAAATTTTCGCAAATTACGAGAAAATGTGTATGATTTCGATATTTTTAAAACCCTGTACTTAACTGGGACATACCTATTAGATAGTTGCGTTGTGCAACTACATATATACTATATATATTTATAACTATATAGGTATATTTACATATTCAGGGAAAAACAATAAATATGAAGTTACAATAAGTCAATAAGCAGAACATGATGTTGCATGTTGTATGCAAGGCATAAAAATCAAAGAAACCGCAATATTTACTCGGGATGTGCAAAAATTCAAAATGGTCTCATTAGCACTTAGGTCCTGCACTTTTAACGATGCATTTTGTTAAATGCAATTAGTTATTATGTGATCACGATTTTGTGTTTGGGTCTCCGACAGTGAAAGAGGTGTGGAGTTCGATTCCCGCACGGAACAACTCTTTGTATGATCCACAAATTGTTGTTCCGGGTCTGGTGTCATGTGTACGTGAACTTGTTTGTTTGTAAACGTACCCACGATACAGGAGATAATCCTAGTGTGGGGCAGAGTTCCTTTAAAAAAAAAAGAACATTATTTTTCGTTGGCCGCGAAGTTCGTACGTTCAGAAAAGGTTTCTGTAACAATTCTAAACCAATCGATCGATTTTGGATGAATATCGCTAAAGTTAGAAAATACACCATAATAATACCTACTTATTCGGGTCAGCAGTATCATCGTCAACATCCCGTCGGCGTACCTACACTTTTATGGAATAAGCTGGTAAACGAGCAGACAGATCACCTGATGGCAAGCAATCAGCGCCGCTTATGGATACCCAAAACACGTTGTTATAAGTGCGTTACCGGCCTTTTGGAGATTAGGAATTTGAGGATTATTGGGGATTCGGGGATTGAGGAGATTTGAAGGGGGTAATTGCGCTTCCGTTAACCTCACTCACACGACGAAACACAACGCAAGTGTTGGTTCACGTCGGTTTTCTGCTCAGCCGTAGTATTACACATTAATATACACGTAAATAGATAATTCACTGTAATAAGTCTATTCTTTTGAACAATATCTATACAATTTTTCAGATAAGTTGCGAAACGAAAAATCTAGGTCTTAGGCATAGAATAGTTTTTACTAAGTCGTCGCGTGATACGCTGCAGTAAATAATAGTTTTAGCTCAAGGATAAGCCATTTGTTTTAAAAATATTATATTTCCAGCCATAAAGTTTTTAACAACGTGATTTTATTGTGCTGTTCATTCTGAGAGTGTATAGGTACTGGTACGCTTAAGTCTTTTTTTTTCAGATATAAGTGCCGAAACTATGGAACCAAATTAAAATTCTTTCACCATGAAGCTTACTTTTACCCCAGAATGTACTCGCGGGATATCCTTCTACGTTTGGTGGTTAAGTACTTGACAATCTCACGAACATATAATAAAATAATTAATGACACGACAATTAATGGCAAATTACAAAATACCTATATATCGTCAGTACATCTCTGCTTATCCCTTCACAAATATCAAACACAATGTTATTTTAATGCATAGACTCGTAGACGATACGTAGTCGCTACGCATAAATAACTGCGATGTGCGTAGTCGCCAACAGAGAACATTATTTTAGACTCGTAGTGACGCTGCGTAGTCGCTACGCATTAAAACGCGTAGATTTGTAGACGATACATAGCTGCTACGTACAATCTGCTACAAAGAAAGTGCGTAGTCGCCTACAGAAAAGGCGTAGACTCGTAAATGATACGTAGCCGCTACGCATTAACTACTACGAAGACAGTGCGTAGTCGCCTACAGAAAACGCATCGTAAATGATGCGTAGCCGCCACGCATAAAATACTACCTCTACAATACTATATAGTTACATTCGTAGACGTGTCATATTTTGTAATATTGTCATCGTTTCACAGACAGATATATGTAATAGGTAACGGCTAAAAATAATGGTATTCATAAATAGGCTAATCTTACGGCAAGTACTTAACTAACCATAGTTTCACATAGAACAATATCTTCATAAAAACATACAAAACTTTTCTGTAATTAGGCTCATGCCTAATAATAGCAAAATTAAACAATTTACTATTAAAACTTGTCTTTCGAACCGCGACTTGATATCTCTTGTGAATAATTTTCTCATTAAACTGACATTTTGTTTTATTTTCCTCGGATACATGTCGAAAAAGACATAAAAAAACTTCGTCCGTCACAACTGCAGATTATACGCAACGCAGCTGTCGAATTTGTTTACCTTTCTTTATCTAACACATAATAATAAAAAGAGATGGTATTATTCGGCGGTTTCCGGCCGATTCTCGAAGATACCCGAATGGCTTAACCGCAGGAAACCGTGGTTGTCTGAGCTGTTTTAGTACTTCTTTAGAACATATTTTACGATTCACTCTCCACATAACTTAGTTATAACACAAGAATAGTAAAATAAATAAATAATGAATGCAAATGTTGTTATTTTAGCCGTTTTTATGTGTTATGTTGATTTGGTAGCAAAATATTTCTACGATTCAACCCGCAATTACCAATCGTAAAGTTCTGTCTAATCTAATTATAAAGATTTATTTATTAAAGACTTTTATTTACAAATAATAAAACCTGAGTAACATAATTGTGAATAAATATATTCAACTTAAAATCAACTGTAACTAAAAATTAAATAAAAAAATAAAATAAACAAAAAAACGTAATTTTTTGAAGAGGGTAAAATCTTCGAAAGACTTCTCCCGCCTGGATGAGGAGGGAGGGAGTGTCAGACACGAGTTATCCCATACCCGTGGAAATTGTTCATCATTTAATACTGAACATTGACAACCCTTGACAGTGCTATTGAACAATGGGCTTCCTCTGATTCCTCGCTTGGTAGGTAATAGTCCAGGTTTATCAGAGTGCTGCTGCATAATCTCTATCTAAAGTGAAGTCCCAAGTTCCCCTTAATTACCTCCTGTGTAAAGAGTATACGTACGTCGTACGTAGTGACAATATTATGTCTTCTAGTCTGCTGTCTTCACCAGGATGAGCTAAATAGGTAGTCATTTAACATTTTGAAGTGTCCGAACGCAGATCTGTGGGAGACACAATGTGTCTATTGTGTATTACATGTATATTGATAGACAAGGGGTTAAATTGTTATTAAAGCAAGATGGTGTGTAATCAATCACACTAATATTATAAATGTGAAAATGTATTTGTTTGGAATATTATCCAAAAACCACGTTGAAACTACTGAACGGATTTTGATGAATTTGGGTATACAGGCAGGGTATGGACTGACTTACGTGATATGATACGTCTATCCTGATTAAATGCTCCCATGGGATAAGACAGGAATCATATTCTACGCGAACGAAGTAGCGGGCAATATTATAGCTAGTGTTAATTTAAACCGGATGTTTGGCCAAATATACATTTGCAACGATTACTTAAGGTTAAACTAGTCGCGGGCTCGAACTCAATCAAGGGCGTGGCCAAAAAGCGCGCTGTCTCATCTAACATCGTGTGCGACAGAAATAGTACCAGTGATGAGCAGTTAGACGCTATCTATTTGCACGACGTATTGTTCGCACGCACATAAACACAGCAAAACGTCACTGAACGGTGCATATATCTGTGCTGTGTGTGTTTACTCGTAGTAAAGTCGTACGCGCTGCTACGATTTTATGATGCTCGCATGAATTTTAGTAATTATTGTCACAGGGCATTGTACTTACTGAATTTTTTTTATGAAAAGTTGATAACGCAATATCCGATGAATCTACGAAAGGCTAGGGATATAATTCTGTAGGTAAGCAGTTACTTTTTTTTCTAAGTACCAATAACTTTATGTACCTACTAAACCTAATAGGTACCTACAATATTTGTTGTATTTGTTTAGTTTTCGTAAAAGTAGGTAATTACCTAAAAGTATGTTTACTTGCTAAAAATAAAGTAAGAAACGTAATAAAAAGTATAGTTGACAACCCCAATCGAGTTCTCACGGAGCGCGATAGCCACAAAATATAAAGGTACCTAGTTAGTTCTATGGTATAACTACATACAAAGCGCGCTCGAGCACGTAGGTATAAACAGTGAAGCAGGTACATACCTACATGAGATTGACTTCTGTACCTATGTATTTTGTGCGAAAACATTCGGCTTGGCGGTTGCCCGTTGATATTATCAATATTCCTACTTGCGGTAATCTACACCAATTTATTATAAAGAGCCTAAAGAGGTAAAGTTTGATTTATAATAAGCATGATCATTTCTTCTGTCTGGGTGTTTTTATCTAATTATAATAATATGGAAATATTTAGAAATATACCTCTAAGTACCTATGTATATCTGTTGTCTAGTAGGTATCTACACATAACACAAGCTCTGCTTAGTTTGGGACTGGACAGCGTAGGTACAGAGTTGTGTGATATTGTGGAATATTATTATTATATTATTATTACTTAGGTATTATTTAGGAAGGATGGCTAAAAAAGCAAAGGTACCGTAGGTACGTAAACGTAGTGTACCTGCTAGTAAAATATCAATTCGGTCCAGCCGAATTGAACATTGACCTGAACAAATAGAAAGACAGACAGACGGAAAAATAAATAGGAAAAATACAAAAATAAATAAATTAAAAATGGGTTTAAAAACTATTTATTTGTTTTTTTCTGTCTATCTGTCTTTCTGTTTGTTATACGTAGGTAGGTACCTATGTCCAAAGGAATAAGTAGTTTTTTTTTACCTACTTATCGTGCAAATAGCCGTGTGAGTATGAAAAAATCTATGTAGGGAGGTACCTATTTTAATATTTGGTACAAACTGACACTGCAATTTATTTACATTGTTTAGTATAGGTATATCGATTTTACGATAAATAATATAAGTATCGTACACCTCGCACTATAATACCTACGGACAGTTTACTTACAAGCTTTTATATAGGTAGGTAGGTACTTACTCGTGGCTTCGTTGATAACTAACAATTATATTTTTGTTCAACTTACGTACCGCGAATAATACCTTACTACCTACCTACCTAATAAATAGGGTACGATCGTGTCATCGTATAAAGGACATCTTGTGTAGGTATAGACCTACTCCTATCCTACCTATCGACACCACACCACCGCACCGGTCGCAAAGCTCCAGTCGTAAGATAAGGGTAAGGAGAATAGTCTACACATACGATACAAACCACGTAGGCCACAGCAGCAGACTAAGTCGACCGAGTCCAAAACAAAAAAATAAAAACTGCGTTTAAAAAACCGACTTCAAAAAACCAAAAACTAATAACAAACAAAAAGTCTAAACTAAAAAGCAAAAAATAACTATTATTAGTACTGATGGGTTACCCACCCACTGATAGGTAAGAAGTCGGTGCCATAAGTTCCATACAAAATTATTCATTAAAACCTTAATAGGTACCTAATTCACAATTTTGTGGACAGTTATATCATTATGATATGAGCTTGCGGTAGACCCGAGCGTACGGCGCGTCGCGTTCCGCGCGCGCCTCAAAGAGCCATCAGACCACCACAGATGGGGCCCAATAGGGCCGATGCCGATTCGGAGTCGCGGAGAACCTAACGGGTAACCGGGGCTCCGGCTCGACGTGCAGGAGAAGGAACGGGGTGGTTTTTAGTCAGTAAGAGTCTGACACTCCCTCCCGCCTCACCCAGGCGGGGGCAGTCATTCGATGATTTTCCCCCCTTAAAAAAAAAAAAAAAAAATGGCACCGACTTCTAACCTATCAGTGGGTGGGTAACCTATCAGTACTAATAATAGTTATTTTTTGCTTTTTAGTTTTGACTTTTTGTTTGTTATTAGTTTTTGGTTTTTTGAAGTCGGTTTTTTAAACGCAGTTTTTATTTTATTATTTTATCATTTTCAGTGTAAAGCTACATATACCCATTTTGTTACTTATAATCTACATAGGTGCAAAGTTCTAATCAATACAAATTATACAAGCCTAAACACAAGGTAGTTACAGTATACCGTTGAGGAGTTCCCTTAACAATTACACTTCTTCATCATCAGACCCTTAATGATAGCCCTACTCTATCTAGGTGTAAAGTCCTCATCAATACAAATTAATCAAGCCCAAACACAAGGTAGTTACTGTATACCGTTGAGGAGTTCCCTTAGCAATTACACTTCTTCATCATCAGACCTTTAATGACAGCCCCACTCTATCTAGGTGTAAAGTCCTCATCAATACAAATTAATCAAGCCCAAACACAAGGTAGTTAGTATAAACCGCTGAGAAGTTCCCTCGACTGTCTATCGGCTCCATCATCAGTTCGACTCCAGACCGTTATCAAATTGTAGTGTTTAAAAATCCTAATTGAAAAACATAATAGACGCATCACTCGCCCATATAATTTTCGAAAGTTCCCCTCGGTTTCCCTAGGATCCCATCATCAGATCCTGACCTCATGGAAATGGGACCATCTTGGGAGTATACCCTTTCCAACAAAACAAAAATTTTGCAAATCGCTTCACGCATCTCAGAGTTATGCGCGTACATACATACAAAAAAAAAAGCAACATACCGGCCGAACGTATAACCTCCTCCTTTTTTGAAGTCGGTTAAAAACAATAGAAAATAGTCTAATGGTTTGCACGACACGCGCTGTCATGCAAAAAATTGTGCAAAAACGCGTGAGCGTCTTCCCTCCGCCCCGCGCCGCTGCCGGGGGAATTTTATCAAATGAAATGCACGATAATTCATCGTAAAACGAGTGCGTATAAAAGTACGATTTAGTGCTTTAGAAAATAGCGATTTTTGAAAAAACCACTGCTTAGATCAATTTGAAATAAATTTTATAGAACTCTCTGGTAATTGTGCTGTGTCGGTACGGTCTACGTTTTGGAGATTTTACACGATTAGTAGTACTTTTTAACACCCAAAGTTGCGTCAAAATTGTCATGAAAAACAAAACTTTGGTGGCTCATAACTTTTTAATCGTTATTTTTTATTTTTTTTTGTTTCCGTACCGACAAATGTAATTACAAGATAAAACGTTGTCGTGTTTACTTTTGGAGATACAAATTCACACTGTGGAGTAATACCACCCCGAACTTTCTATGGAAAAAATATCGACTAGTGTAACCTTAAATGTTTGAATTTCGTCACACTTCGTCATGCCGTATTTCGGAAACCAATGTAGTAACGTGCATGACTTTTAAAATTCATGGATGGAATAGTCTCTAGTTTTCTATTTTAACCGAAAATGTAGAAATGATATTTTTTTTGCAAGTAAGTAGACGGATCATCAAAGTTATCGAACAAAATCTTACTAAGGCATTAAACCAGCGAGGGGTGTATTGAATTCTTTATATCGATGATTCTATACCAATCTACATATTTTGAAGTCATTGAAATGCATTTTGAATAAATATGAATCCAAAGAAACCGATTTATTTTTATCAATAACATAACACAAACAAGTTATTCGTCCTTCATACAATTTTATGTTAAATTCCATACAAATATAAAATGACGATAAAAATGCAAATTATAAATCCGACAGCTTAATTATCAAAGGTATTGAAACCTGTTTTAGACTTTAAGTGTAACCAAATATTGTTTGAAATTGTTTGATATTTCATAGATAGTTGATAGACGCCAAATTTCGTTTTAAGTTATGATGGATAAGCTAAGCATTAAGAATATAATTTATTATTATTATTGTCAAAAGTGTTTCTTGTTAATGAAAATATTAATCCTCCAATGTCCTCCATTTAATTATAAACTCTACATAAAAACGTTTTATTATTATTTTATTTTAGTTTCTAAATGTTTGCGAAACGTCTCTAGAAGCAAAAATATTAAAATGTTCGGTCGATGGATAACGAATGAAACATGAAGGCAATTATAATTTACTCCAAACATGCTGATGCAAAATTATACAAAACAACCGTTAATCTTCAAGCTAGACGAATCGATTTGAAATCAAATTGAGAAAAATTGGAAACACAATCTACCATGAATCTATTATAATAGAATTCGTAAACTGTGACAAAACAAATCAATTTCATTTATTCTTAGTAACAACAGAACTAATTGAATCAATAAATACAACCCGGTTAAAATCCTTGATGTTATCAAGCAGTCAAGTAGAACAAACTAATGAACTCCAACAATCGCGGCTCGGCCGCTCTGCCGCGTCTTATCCATCGTGTTTTGTTAGCAACGTTATTAACAGAAGTAAACATTCAGTGGCCGTGGGCAGTAGGTATGTGTAGGTACTTAGTGATGTTTGCTCGGCGACTAGGGACGACGGCCGAGGGGCCCTGTTGTCAGGGGACCCTCCCACGGCGCGGGCTGGCGCCGCATGGCCCCGCTCGACGTCCATAGCCGTTGCCGCCACGGTCGCAACCTGCCGCACTGTACGCAGCTTACTAGGAGCGCAGAAATAACGAAGAACTCTCTCTTAGCGAGGCCCCCAGCTACATTGACCTGCCCTGCCCCCACATTTACATTACAATTGAATGATAAACGCGGACGTTAATCACGAACGTAGAGGTCGTCGTTAAATGGATATTAGTACATAAGCATTTCAACTGTAAATGTGTGCATAACAGAACCCGTATTGTGGTTAAATGGACTATACTCTGTCTATTCATTTTCCGAGTGTAACACAACACCCACGCGAACGGCTTTTGCTGTTTGTTATTCAGTTTGTTTTGAAATTATGTGGAAACGTTCATACGTTAATAATCATTATAAATTGTTCGATGTATTATAATAATGAATGACACTTAATGTAACACCATCCTAGTCGTTTGATACTTGTACAAATACCATACAACTAAGTAACTCTTAGAGCATACTAAAATAGACTTTAGACCTTTTATATTTTTTGCAATGCAATAGTCTATTTTTTAATCTATTCTAAGATTATCTGCATGACGACAACCTCTTCTGTCTTTTTAAACAGATGAACCGGTACTTATTCAAACAGCGAATGCAAAGTGAATTTTTAACAAGTTCCACATGAACATAGCGTATATTTGCTTTTTATTAGCGATGTGAAGCCGGTGCGACAATCCGATAGGTATTGTTTGATGTTTGCATAATACCTCACTCGTCAACAACTTGCCTTGTGTGTGCGATGTGCGACAAGCGTGCGTGTGACGTCGTGTGTCTGGGGAGTTGCGCAGTGCGCGCTGCTCACCCGGCTAGCATACTGCACAGGCGGTGATCCGATACATTCCCCTTGACTTACCTACATGCGCGTCAAATGCATCAAACTAAATTACTCCTTATCTCAAGTACGCAGAGTCCAACGCTAGTTGAGTCATAAAGAACATTTTAAAGAGTACTCAATGCACGACACGAAGCAAACGCGAGTGTTTAGCTCCGGACGTTTATGCTGCCCTAGTACAATCGCCCGCTATGTCGCGGCACGCGCCATCTTCTCTACCGCATCAATGATCGGACTGGCAGCGTAGTGGCTTATCATTGTGATACTGCTTCCGTATGTAAGTAAGTATAACTGTACTATATTATGTAGATATTATAATATTTTATTCCAAGAACAACATAGGTACTTGTTTTGTTTGTTTAAAAAAATATTTGCTTTTGATAATAGAATTATCACATTTTATTTACTTTGCTAAAAACATCATATTGGTAACGTAGTACCTATATTGAAATGAAAAAAAAACATTCATTTAATCACAAAGCCATTAATTAATTTTAATTAAGATAATGATATTTGATGTATGTCATCAAATTACAAAAATAATTGTACGACAACCAGACGAATGTGTGAATCGAAACAGTTCGAAAGTCCATATTACGTCATTCATTATTTATTCTGAATGAAGAAGATGCAAAGAGGCTAAATAAAATGCACCGTTGAAAAGGCCCACAAAATACGAAGAGACGACCACGAACAAGGGGTACGCTGACGGTAGAGAACGGCCGACAACATGTTGATAAAAACTGACGCAGCGCCGCCATTGCCAGGCCGAACATTCCGCTAAATAATTTCCTCCACTTTATTTTTTATCAGACAAACACGACACGGCCGCGCCGATCTCGGGTTGTTTCAAAGCATTCTCAACTCCAATACAAAAAAGGAATGTCAACCACGCCAAAATGATCCGTAAGCATCGAAGTTATTAGGGTACCATAAGCCAACGAAATATAACAGAAATTCTTCACGTGTTTCAGAAATCGTTTCCATTTTCGTAGCACAATGGAGGTTTCGATGGGGATCATTAAAGCCGAACGATGCAGGGAACAACAGCGTAGAACGGGTCTTATCTCAACTGCAGACGATTCTGTTTTGCTTGCGGCAGATATTGAGAAGGCCATTTGCCTCGTTCCATCAGGTTGAGGTCGTCGATAGCGCGAGCGAGACGGCGATAGAAGAATAGTGTGTGTAGCTCTCTCAATATTCTGAGAGCCTGGTAGCTGGGATCGTTTGCGTGTCGGTCGAGGTGGCGCGGTGCTCGGCGGACCACAGTCATTCTAAATATCCGCTAGAGGAGACACAATCGCATGCTTTCCATTGTTCTTTGAAGGGAAACTTGTTTATTTTTTCTTTATACATTAAAATGACGCACTTCCATAGAATCATAAATAACGTTCGTTCGTTCTACATAATGCCGCATACTTGTACTTTTTACCAGTTTATTAATATGAGAAAAATATCTATAAATTAAATTATTGCTAGCATTGGCAGGTGACGTAAATAGTTGGCATTGAAGTCAAAAAGGAGTACCTACTATGCAAATGTATTTCAATTAGCACAGGTGTTACTTGATACGTGCCTAGAGACATGCATTAAACATTTGCTATAGTTTTATAAATACTTTCGTATAATCTTAATTGTAGGCCATTTTAACAATTGGAACAAAATAATAAATTACGTAAAGTACTTAGCACTAAATAAATTCTTTAAACAATTATGTAGGTATGGCACAAGAAAACGTTAATTAAACAAAAATAAACACTAATGATGTAAATAAGTGTCAAAATATTCCTTTGCGTCAATGTCATTTTGTGACTTATCAGCTTGTCCTGATTAATTTTAAAAATAGAACGTTAATATAAATTAGTATGTATATGACAGTAAGCCTTATTCTGGACAGGCTGAAACGTGTGGATCGCAGTACCTAAATGGATTTTTTTATCAAACAAAAATTATGATAAGAACTTGATACAAAACAAAATCCATACATTTGAATACTCTAGATACAAAACAATACTGAAACGGTGTTTCTAGTTGGGCAATTTCTGGGAAAGGATAATAAGGGATAATACAGATATTACCTGTAAAACTTATGCGGTCTTCACTTTATTCCAAATTGCCTTTTTTCCACATAAGTTGCCTAATTCGTTGCCTCCAGGCCGTTGCACCAATGATACTTGATAGTGGGTGACTCAGTGAAGGCCCTGGAACTGACAACTCATCCAGTAGATAGTCTTCTTTAATAGATAAATCAGGATTTGCTGCAGGACTGATCTCAGTACAATGCAAATCTAGAACAAGATTCTTCTAAATCCTTTATCAGATCTTGTACATTCGAGTAGTAATCTATGTCATTTTCGTCTCCTATAGACTCATCATACTCAGAAATGTCTCCATTGTCGAGACCTGATTAAATATTTTCAATATCTTGCTCTGCCAGTCGCTTAGACATCCTAGAAAGTGAAAAAAAATAGCTAAGTACCCAAATCCAAGAAAATAATAAATATGCACATAATATGCAACAAACGCATATGTAGACATTTGACAACATACAGTTTTATAATTATTTTTATACAGATCTAATAAAACTTATAACTAAAATATGAAGAACCAACAACTTACCTAATAAGAGTTGAGAAAATATATATTTTATAAGAAATAGCCCTCGTATATCAATGAATACAAAATTACGGAGACACTTCTCATAACTCTCTAAACTTAGTCGACCGCCAATAGAAATGTCAAAACAAATAGATTTGCCGCCGAAACTTGCATAATTTCTTTATGGACACTCAATCAATTCATTATCTATGGTCGTCTAAGTGCGTTCGGAAACACGTACTACATGAGCATGACTTCAATAAAATAACGTGAAACGTGGTATATAAGTATACATTTACAACAAGATGCATTTAAGCGTTAACCATATTGTGTAAATACTAATTAATTTTGCTGAGACAAAATTAGCGATAAGTAAATATATTTTCCTCCACTTTTCTCGCGACAACAAATTATAGGCCAGATTGATTAGATACTGTACTTATTATGAAAGGTTTTACAAATTCAATTTAAACTCGAGCATCTGCTGCCGTGTTGATACCATAACATCAACGCTATCGATCTCCTTCAAAGCCGAAGAAAACATAATTATAATTACTCATACGTTTTACTTTGCTTTTTGATATATATTTGATGAGCCGAAATTTGACCACTATCTCGCCTGATGGTAAGCGATGATGCGGTCTACGATGAAGCACGTTGGACCACTAGCAACCTATTCACTTAGGCCTTGAAGACATCAAGGTACCCTTAGGAAACACAGGCTCTGGCAAAGAATTCTACTTTTTAGCAGTTCGCTTTTTAATTAAAGCCTATGTTTTTCTATAAGTTGATAAACATCAACGGCTTATTACATGACAGTCAACTTCTAAATTATGGGTCTCCTCATAAATAATAGGGTTTACTAGAACATATATACCAAAATATGATAATATCACCATTGTGTTTTACTGACTGACACTAGCAAATTTTTCGAGATTCTCCGCTAAACACATTTTTTTTAAATTACCAGTAAGTGGGTATTACGGTATTTCATATTTCTTCATTCTCATATAACATGATATTTTACATTGACATACTTTTAAAATGTATCCGATAATCCTCATAATACCGAAAACATTTCTTATTATCTTTAATTTTTTGATCCTTCTAAAGCTTTCGATTAGGTGGGAATCCGAACTGGATTAAGTGCAATTTTAATACTGATAGTACAATAGCAATGTTATTGAATGTATAGGAAAAATACTACTATATGTAGATATAATTCAACAAAACATAGAATCTAATTAATTTAAACTTAACAAACCTAGTCAAAGTATGTAAATAACTAGCTCTAATAAAGTAGGAGTTCCTCAGGGGTCAATTTTTGCTTTTTAAATATTTTATTTGCACTCTGTTGCTATTCATTGTCATAATTAATTTCAATCAGCAAATAAACCTACAACATATTTTTTAATGAAATCAACTTCGTAACTAATTAAAAATCCCCCAGTTTCCTTATTCCCCGTATTAAGTAGGTAGATAGGTAGATACCTAATCGACATTTCCTAGAAAAAATATAACGACTGATACTTGTTTATGGCACGTTGACAGACACCAAGTAATAACTTTTCCCTCCTAATTTCCATTTCCCGCCCAAAGCGTCAACACGATTTAATCTGTCTGTCATCATCAACATCGAAGCCTACATCAATTTAGTATTCTACCAACTTACTACTACCATTAACAAAACTAAAAATAATTGAATATAAACCTAATTCCTTTTGAATAAAGGTTAAAATAAATATTATAAACCGTAAAACTAACTTTGCATTCCACCACAAGAATTCTCTTTTCAAAACTCGTGACGCAGCCTGAGGCATCGTTCGAATTTTTTCGCAATCTAATCGTGGAATAGATAGAGATGGAAGATATGAAGTGGTGTGTGTTAGAGTGAGAGGGTGGATAGTAATAGAAGAGGGTTCAATTGATTGCGGAGGGTGTTGCGCCCTTGTATGCATGTCTATTCATTTTGCACACCCCGAGGCGGGTGGGGGCACTGTGAAGCATGCAATGAACAGCTTTTTTTTGTTTCTGTCTTTATTTAATTTCGCAATGGAGGATAATTTGAATATGGCATTTACATGGCGGATGGCAGACATGTTTGCCCTCACGATGTGTGTGAAACATGTATAATTGTATAAGTTATGGTTGGTGTAGTCGTGTGTTATCTAGAAAAACATGACACGTAGGTAATCAATGTTTGAACTGTTTGTGTTTTTATGACGTTCAGTTTTCTGTTATGGAATGGTTATTACTTTACTGTGGATAGTAAAATAATTTAGCTAAAGTAATGTAGGTAATGATCATCCACCATAAATGATTAAGTACCTACTGTAAACGAAAAAAATGACTAAGTAAATGTTGATTTTTTTAGTTTCTTAGTCAATTGTTCCTTGTATAACAATAATTTTATGATAGGATAAAAATAATTACACGTAAATAACATGCTGCATTTCCTGAAAATATAAATTAAAATTACTAAAATGATCTAACACTAGGTACCTAAATACTTACGACATAAGTAAATCAAAGAATTTACTAGTAAACTTCATCATTCTCACCCAAAATTCGTCCTCCCCTGAGGGATGTTTTGTCATAATCCCTGGCCTGACAAGTCGTTTGGAGATCATAGTCTGTTTACCAATTAATTTAATTACTGGACGATTCTTTCCATATCTCTATGGCTAATTACAATTTTTGAACATATCCAAATCCTTCGGTATTATTAGAGCAATTTTAATAACGAACAACGATATTAAATGCATATTCAATGCAGCCAATGATGGAGAGAAGTATGTTAAATATCAAAAAAATATCACATACGGAAATTAAAAATACTACCAAAGCAACAGACGGTTTGAAACAAGCTCTATCATTGAAATGGAAATGGGCTGGACACGTAGCACGCCACCAAGACTAAAGATGGACTAAAAGCATCACAACGTGGAAAGGTCCGGCAGGCGAAAGAAAAAGAGGTAGACCTCGCAAAAGATGGGAGGACGAAATTAAACAAATAGCTGGATTAAACTGGATACAAACTGCGAAGTCAAGAGACGATTGGCAAAACTTGGAGGAGGTCTTTACCTTCAAAAGGGAAATAAATACCTCGCTGAATAAATAAAACAATTTACCTAACACAATAAAAAAACTAAGAAACAAATTTTCAAAGTCAAAGTCAAAGTTATTTATTGCAAACATAGGTAATAAGTACATAATACAGGATGAATGATTTTATATACTGTCTTAAGAAAAATACAGGCTTTTCATTTTATTTTGTTTATTATTTAATCAATGCGGCACAAAACGCAATTAATTTGCCTATATCATTATTGAGAATTTGAAACCGCAAATTGCAGAACCGAAAATATTTGCATTCGACATGAAAATTGGCTGATGAAAGAAGCTGTTACCCGCAACGTCGTCCGCGTAAAAGAATGACTTCTGGCAGAAATTGGGCTTTTTAATTAGTCTTTACCATCGCCTATAGTTATACCACTCGAAAGTAAAACAAGACCACATTTCTTGTCATTTAAAAAAAGTAGACTCGTTGGCCTAGTGCGACTGCCAGGCAAGGAGTCTCGGGTTCGATTCCCGGGTCGGGCAAAGTATTACTGGGCTTTTCAAAAAATCTCAGTAGTAGCAAGGAGTCCGGAATCCTGCCTAATATATGGCAATAGGCTCACCCCCTATTACATGGGACTCATAACATGAATAGTGAAAAGTTAGTGTTACATTGCAGCATTGTGAGGACATGGCATTAAGTGCCCAAATGTGCACCTCTGCCTACCACTTCGGGGATAAAAAATGTGATGTTATGTTATATAAAAAAAAGTCCGCGAAATATATAGCAAAACTACGCAAAGTGAGTAAGTAAAAAACTAAAAACAATTTTTATCATGCCGTTGTCGCGGGCAATTTATTAATCGTACTCCATTATCTTTGTTAATGACATTGTTATCGCAACTGTAGGTTAATGATAATTACCGCATATCAACACCAACCTCCTTGACTTACCTACACTTTTATGGCAAAAGAATGTACTAAGTGATCTCTTATTTACTGTACAATTACCTTATTAGGCGTTTATTTATTTGACGTCAACATCTGCGTAAACATGTGTGGATGATTTAATTAAGATAGAAAAATATTTTTTGTAATGGGACTATCGCGCCACAATCTCCGAAAACCTGTAAGCCAGGATCGACTGTAGATACAACCATGAAAACCCCGGAACACTGAAGTCCGGCGCGTCCCAGGGACATGAATAACTGTCTTGGTTCCCGCAACGAAATAGATAATATAAGAGAAGAAGAAAAAAAACGATACTTTCCGCTTCCCCCGGTGAGTTAGTGCAGGAGACAGAAGGAAAAACAACAAAACATCCTCGAAGAGGTAGGCAGAGGTGCACACAGAAGTAACACCCACTTTTCACTATTTATGTTATGAGTCCCATGTAATAGGGGGTGAGCCTATTTCCATATACCGGGCACAATTCCAGACTCCGTGCTACTTCTGAGACTTTTTTTAAAACCCAGTAATACTTTGCCCGACCCAGGAATCGAACTCGAGACCCCTTACCCGGTAGTCACATTTGCGACCACTCGGCCAACGAGGCAGTCAAGGAAAAATATTTATAGAAATTTTCGTCTATTGAGCAAATAATATGAAATCTAATAGATATCATTCATATTTGGTAACGATTATCATGGCCATAAATTCCCGAAGCTTACCACAGTCAGCACGGCGCTTTCGTAAAATTAACACGATTCCATGAAAAACGCACTCACCAGCGTTGACGTCATTTCTCTGATCTATTTCGATCTATTTCGACGATATTTTGTGTCTTAATTTTAAAAGACGTGCTTATTACTTATCAAAACTCTACGCAAGTTACTTAAATAGGTACATATTATGTCAAAAAAACTCATTAAATCGTATTGCTTAACCGGGATAAACCTCGAAATGTGGATGCCAAAAAGACAAATTTTCACAAAAACAAATAAAAGAAATACGTAAATAAATTTATTTTTGGTAATATTACAGTTCTTTTCTACGAGCATCATCATGCGTCACCCGTTTTTATTACCCTTTTTTAAGTTATCTTAATCTTAATAACTAGGATCAAACCTAGCACATTCACGTATATGCATATACGTCATACATAATTACTTATATCTTATAGACTATACCTAGAAATATTTCCTATATTAATATGTTTAACATTTTACATAGGTATCGGGAAGTTTGTCACTCAACCACGCGATAACTGCTAATCTGCTAAACACATTGCGACGAAACGTTTCACAAAAATAGATTATCATGACATATTTCATTCAATTAACACGACTGAAACTGCAATCAAAATCTAGTCTTCGACTAAAATCTATTCATCATCAACAGCCATTAAATGCCCACTGCTGAGCAAAGCCTCTTCTCATACGGAGAAGGTTTGAGCATTAATCACCACACTTGCTCATTGCGGGTTGGCGATTTCAAACTTATAATTAGAAATTATAAGTCCAGGTTTCCTCACGATGTTTTCCTTCACCGTTTGTCAGTGGTGTCTAAATAATCTTAGAAAGTACATATAACTCGGAAAAAGTCACATTGGTACTTGCCGTTGGTAGGTTTCGAACCCGCACCCTCAAGCATGAGAAGCGGGCGTCTTAACCTCCGGGGTGGCCAACATACTAAAATCTATTAAGTATATCTAAATATAACACAGTGATATCTATTTTTACAGAATTCCACGTAGCTGCCGACATCACATGATGACAAGACGGGCGTTTGCGCTCGCATATACATATCTCTGGTCAAAGGCTATCGGCCTTGTCTCGTTTCTGCCTTGATAAACTACCTACTTGATACCTTCCGACGATATATGAGGATATTTATTATACTTCTCATCATGACTTAGGTACAGTTAATGACTCACTCGACTATATATTGATTAGTGAAGTACCTATTGATTAATGAATGTTTGTTTGTACATAATATTTATGTCTTCCGATGTCAACGCGCTGTGCCGTCAATTTTTTTTTTATATACTTTATAGGTCGACGTTTGAGTCTCGCCTGATGGTAAGCGATGATGTGGCCGACGATGGAGCACGCCTACCTATGAGCAACCCGTTTACTCGGGACTTGAAGACACCCAAGTCATATTTGACTGGACACACAGCCTCTGGCAAGGATTTCCATTCCTTGCCAGACTTTGAATTTTCGAATTAAGGGTCGTGACAACAAGATTTTAAATCGAAAAACGAATAACGTACTTATTAATGAAAACTTTCAGTCTGAAAATCTAATACCGGCTTGGCTATACTTTTTTTTTGAGGGGGAAAATCATCCGATGACTTCTTCCGCCCGGGTGAGGCGACAGTGAGTGTCAGACTCTTACTGACTAAAAACCACCTCGTTCCTACTCCTGCACTTCGAGCCGGAACCCCGTCAACGCGTTAAGTCCTCCGCGGCTCCGTATTGAAATCAGCCTTATTGGGCCCCACCTGTGGTGGTCTGATGGCTCTTTGAAGCATATACTGGGCTACTTCATCATTACTATCGTTAACTCGTGATACACATAACATAACATCACGCCTTTTTATCCCCGAAGGGGTAGGCAGAGGTGCACATTACGGCACTTAATGCCACTGTACAATGTAACACCCACTTTTCACTATTTATGTTATGAGTCCCATGTAATAGGGGGTGAGCCTATTGCCATATACCGGCATCTCAACTTGTGATAGTCTCAGAGAATAACAGAAGCCATGAAGACTTTAGTTCATAGATCGAGAATACCACTGGAGCTATTTGGATGTGAAGTATTAGACTTCAATAGACATACACCCTAGAAGAAGCCCAGAAGAAGAAGCAGAACATAGAGCCTTCTGCTCTGCTCAATATCAATTATTACCTACGCTCGAAAAAACTAAAAGACAGTAAATATTACAACGTAATTCATTACTAACACGAGTTACAAAAAAATGTTTGCATGGCAACCCTGACTCAGCCAATGATGACAAAGGAAATCCAATCTTAACGCTGTCAACGTTAATTTAAATAGTAAAAAAGTATATTTTTACGATCAGGCCCACATTTCCTATTATTTTAAGTCTTCATTGTTATTTGCAATGTAGTGACGTCCATGGCCGTACCATTGGTTCGTGCGGTAATGTATTTTTCTTACCAATACCGTATAATTTTTTTTAAGGGGGGAAAATCATCGGATGACTGCTCCCGCCTGGGTGAGGCGGGACGTAGTGTCAGACTCTTACTGACTAAAAACCATCCCGTTCCTTCTCCTGCACGTCGAGCCGGAGCCCCGGTTACGCTTTGAGTTACGCTTTGCTTTTAATACCTTTTTGGTCAATCTGGATTGGTGTTTGAATCGGTCAGTTAAATAACATAATCTCGGTAGCTTTTGCATAGTAAATATGTCTTTTACCGACTTCATCATGGGCACATTAAATATAAAAAACAAAAAAAAATATCCGATTAGGCATTCACGTAGTTCATTCCAAACACGTCCTAGCATCGATAACCTCCACAGATTACAATAACAAATTCCGTTTACAAAAACTCACAGTTTTTTTTTCTACTGGCAACCTTCGCTCCGATACGTCATGGCAACATTGAAAAACTTCGACATTTCCGGATAGAAGTCACACCCTACAATGCTAATGGTGTTTTTGTTAGGCTCGCCCACGATGTAATGAGACACCCCATTTTAAGGGTGCACGGTGAAGACTTACAACTACAATAAAATAAAGTGCTAATTAAGTTGGGGGGTTGAATGATATGGAATATTCTGTTGATAATATTTTTAAACTATACTTTACCATCAGAGTATACATTAGCCAAAGCCACCACGTCTAATTACTCTTTCAGCGAGTGTCTGCTGCTAACTGAAGCTGACGGGTCTACACATTTCGTAAAGACCAAGCAATAGCTATCTGTGAAACCCACTCTGATAAACGCAGGATCGCGAAGCGTTGCGTTGTAGACAGCAGATGACGGAATAAATGCAGTGTATGTACAGTAGATTTGTCGCGGAGAACGGAACGTGTTAACGGGACTCCGGCTCGACGTGCAGGAGAAGGAACGGGATGGTTTTTAATCAGTAAGAGTCTGACCCTCCCTCCCGCCTCACCCAGGCGGGAGCAGACATTCGATCAGTTTCCCCCGTTAAAAAAAAATCAGTAGATTCCTTGTAGCCAACACGCTTCATGATGATAATATTACAAACCTGTATTACGAATTATGCATCAACAGCATAATTAAAAAGTTTTATTACACTCGTTTGTGCACTAATAACCTCGTTAGTTTAGCTTAGTACAAGTTCATAATTGCATTTTTTGCAACATACATATATAGTTTATCATTTATTTTATAAGGTTTTAATACATAGTTACTAAGTACAACATATCTGCTTACTAGAATAGCATTCCATTAAAGATATTTATAGAAAACATTGGCATTTTATTGCTCTAGTATTGCTGATACAATTGTACTTACGATTAACTAGCTAACAACCTATTTTGAATGGGGAAAATCATCCAATGACTTCTCCCGCCTGGGTGAGCTGAGAGGGAGTGTCAGACTCTTACTGACTAAAGACCTCGTTCCGTTCCTACTCCTGCACTTCGAGCCGGACCACCGGTAACCCGTTAATTCCTCCGCATCTCCGTATCGGCATTAGTCCTATTGGGCCCCATCTGTGGTGGTCTGATGGCTCTTTGCTAATACAATCTAGATTATGTCGAAATAACAACAGTAGGTAGTTCTGGATTTACACTCAGTCCATGTTTAAAACGTTTTCGGTATAACTACAGGAATTGATTCAAAGCCTGAGCGGAGACCAAAAAATAGCTGACCAAAAAGGTTTAACTTAATGTACTCGAAGAATATCAACGTGATGTTTATTTACACTCGAAACTTCATCACACATTTACAGGCGACTTGAAATTTTTGAAACCCGTAGTACAAAATCTGCAGCAAAACGCTGGTAATAAAGCATTTTTACGATCCATTGTGAGCAGTTTATGACTGTACGGGCCACGATTGACTTCTGACCATAAACTACGTTTTCTATGTCGTTCCTAAACAATATTTCTTTGGTTTTCATCAATATTTAGTTAGTTATGTATATATGTGTGTTGCTATGTATATCTTTATGGTGGTCGATGGATGGGGACCCATTATGTGGGTATTTTATTACGAACGTGTTGAATTATTTATCTGTTTTCTTCGAATGTGCGTGTGTGGTACTGTATTTGACGTGGCATAATAGACTATGTTGACAAGAAAACATGGTTGTGTTTTTAAAGTTATAGAAAAGGTGGTATATATGTTTTTTATACCTGTGTCAAATGTTAACTTGTTTACTTTTCAGAGGGTCTATTAAAATTAGTTGATGCCGTTGATGCGCGATTGCCTTCCAGTAGCACCTTTGTTTTAGTTGCAACTTGTTCAATAAATGCTACCGTACATCCTCATTATTCCTATAAGATGTGCTGTGATCTTAATACTGAATTTTATGCTCAATCAGGATATTTCTAGTCGTTAGAATAGTGATTGTGGTTACAATTGCTGATACCAACTTTGGTTACCATCACAATGGTATGCTAGAAACATACAGAGCACAATCACACTAATATTATAAATGTGAAAATTTCTTGTTTGGATGTTTGTCCGTCAATCAGACTGAAACTGCTGAACGGATTTTGATGGTATACAGGCTTTTTATTTCGATTAAATGCTTCCATGGGATAAAACAGCAATCATATTCTACACGGACGAAGTCGTGGGCATCTGCTTAAATAAAATACTAGTAACAATGTTCAAATTATAAATAGTAACTAATTAATAAGGCCAATTAAATATCTACTCAGTAGCTAAGTAAATATAAACTACGTTTACAATGTTAATGTAGTCCTTGGTTCGACTATACCACAAAACCAAAGAGGAAAAAACAACATATTCTAGCAATTACAATGTAAGCACCACTAACTTGTAAATAACTTTCCCAGTTATAATTATAGGTACTTAAAGTATATACCTAGGTAAGCCCAGGTTTCCTCACGATGTTTTCTTTCACCGTTTGTCAGTGGTACCTAAGCAATCTTAGAAAGTACCTATAACTCGGAAAAAATCTTATTGGCATGGTAGGTTTCGAACCGGCACCCTCATGCATGAGAAGCGGGCGTCTTAAATCTCCAGGCCACCACGAGATGTTTTAAAATATGTATTAGGTATTATTTATTTTTTGTATCATTTTTTTAATTTAGTGGCTGGTAACAGTTGGACTCGAAGGGCTGGAGGAAGATCGAGCTCAATGGTGTGTTATTAACGATACCAATGTAGATTCCGAGTTTTATGTATTTTTTAATATTATTCAGACACCACTGACAAACGGCGAAGGAAAACATTGTGAGGAAACCTGGGCTTATAAGTAACTATAACTTTGAAATTGCCAGCGCATTGAGCAAGCGTGGTGATTAATGCTCAAACGTTGTCCATGTGAAATGAGGCCATTGGTCAGCAGTGGCCACTTATCTTGATGTGATTTGAAAACAACAAATCCTAACCGCAATTTTTTTTTGTTTTTTTTTTAATTTCAATCGAAACTCCGAGCATGGTAAGTACCTAAACTCATTAGCAGCCACGTACCTAACCAAAAAGTTATTTAATTGAAAATTTATTAATATAACCAATGACCATCGATTATAAGTGTCCCATAAATGGTGGCAATCATATCTTTACGAGCGTGCATTATGAGCTTCATTAAAAATTCCATATTCTGTACAAAACCTACTTGGATGTTTATTATAAACAGGTTTCGAACCAGTGGATGCTCGTCAAACTGGAATCGACCTTGGTTCTTTAAAGAATCTTTTATATCTAGTCAACATTATCGCTTAATATTTTTCGAAAAAGTATGTAGTACTAGTATCTTGGATGGAACATTCGGATACATGTAGGGCGTTGTCATTTGGCGTAGAGGGATAAGGGTAGATCTTTGTTTACCAGTTGATTGGAGACTAGAACCGTGACCAGTTAAAATACAACATCGATTATCTAGTATAATTACCTTTAGATAGGTACGTTCCCTTTTGTATCATCACCATCATCATCATCAGCCTAATATTCATTCACATAGAAGGAGTTTATTATAATCTTTGTGTGATCCACAGATTGTTGTTTCGGGTCTGGGTGTGACGTGTATGTGAACTTGTATGTTTGTAAACGCACCTACGAAACGGGAGAAAATCCTAGAGTGGGGCACGTTTTTTTAAAAAAAAAAGAATAAATAATAAGAATTATTAAAGAAGAGCCAAATTAAAACCTTAACTTTACTTTAACCTTAAATTAAGCCTTAACTGAAAAGACTAATGACTGTTGGTGAAGCAAAAGAGGTATGTAAGAATCGTGGCAATTGGCGTTCCATACTCTCTGCCTACCCCCATGGGAGACACGTGAGGTTATATATGTATGTTTATTGTATGTATATTTGTTTGATATATGTTTATTATAGGTAATTTACTGATTGCGGAGCCGCGGAGGACTTAACGGGTTGCCAGGGCTGTGGCTCG
Source organism: Spodoptera littoralis (assembly GCA_902850265.1). NCBI lineage: Eukaryota > Metazoa > Arthropoda > Insecta > Lepidoptera > Noctuidae > Spodoptera > Spodoptera littoralis. The sequence goes on along the minus strand of LR824538.2, from coordinate 10,500,952 downwards.
AAGAGGAGGAGTAGAAACAGGGTGGTTTTTCGCACTCACCTCATTCAAGCCAGGGGAAGACATTGGATTTATTTCCCCCCTCAAAAAAAAGATAATTTACTAATGATAGTGATGATGACTTTAGATGATGCGGCCCATCTCAATGGTGTCAATGCTTATTCAACCTAAATAAATAAAAATAGCCTTTTAAAATCAACAGTACATTATAATGCAAACATAATCCATTCTTCGTTGCGATTTCAATCGGCGGAATCGAACAAAAAGGAAATAATACTGAATGTATGGGCGACACAATGTGTTGAAATTCTATAGCCCATTCATTGAACATTGTCAATACATAGACCTGTATCTCTATATGTCGTTATATGTCTTCGATTGTTAGATATTACTCATGAAGCTTCGAAAATATTCCCGAAATATACAATAGGGTAGATGCCTAATTTTTATTTTAATGTCCGTCTGGTAGATTATTTCTAATCATTAGACACGTATTTTTTATTTTCTTACAGAAACGAATATTTTCGACGATATATTGATTTGAAGTGTCGCGTGACGTCACTTCTATGTACATTTTATACGTAGAAATAACGTTTAAGCCCCCACTCCTATACTTTGATTCGTTTTATCTAAGTATTGTTTTATTATACCACAAAATAAAAAAATACGTGTCTAATATTTTTTCATTAGGTACCTAACTTACGGACTAATTAGATTTTTAATTTTCATACCCTGTCATCATCCCAATTGGCATTTTGGGTTTAATTTTACCTTTTACTAGCTTTTATCCACACCGTTGCGAGATTCCATGATTTTTTTGATACTCTCAATTCCATGTCACGTCGTATCAAGAGCCAGTGATAGTCTGCTACAGGTCTATGCTCCTCATCTACGTTAAAGATGTTTACCATAATTTTCAGGATTTGCAAACTGATAGGAGAATAGGGGTTTAAAAGGTCAAGATTAACAGAGAGCTCTGTTATAAGACTCTAATCTCTATCGTATCCTTGAGTGCCTAGTCCTTTAGTTGGCTTTTATGATAACTACAAGTGTAGAGAAGGTTGATAAAGTAAAGTATTCTGCTAATACCTAATCAATGCCACATACCTAGTTCTAATACTTCATCATCTAATCAGTGCAACATAGGTAAACGTAAATTCTCAAGAAATTATTTCTTCGTTTTACTTCTAATTCCGTCCAACCGTGTAACCAAAACAGCTACGTAGATAGGTTTTGTTTTAGCTTCATAAATTAGGTAAATGTGTTTACTGTACTTATGATCTAACCAATATAAGTATTGGATAGGATACAAGCTAGTGCTGAAAATCAGCGCCACGACTCAAGCTATTGCACTCGAGTCGCGGCATTTAAGCTGAGCTCTGGCCTTTTTGCACCGTTATCACTGTTTTTTTTTAAACATTTTTCGTGTTTTTGTGTTTTGTTATAGTGCAAATAAACTATTTTTCTTTCTTTCTCAGGTACCAATATCGATACTTTAATAAATAAAGGTAATCATTATAGTATTTCCGACAATACAAGATAGATTCTATCTAAACAGTTTCGAAGTAAGTTAGTCGTTTATTATTTCATAAAACAACAGCATAAGAACTAGATCAATTAATACACAAGTTTCGTATAAAACGAAAAATGACACCTGATGATTTTCCAAGTAATACGAAAATTATAACAATAGAAATTATCGATATTTAGAGACACGAGCAACACACAATCAAATGCTACAAGAAGGCAGCGTTGCCTTAAATTCCTTGAAAAATCATTATTTTTTCACGTAACTATAATTGTATTCTGTCACTTTGTAGTTTAAGATATATTGTTCTGATAAATAATAATGAATTGGCAATAGGACATCAAACAATATCGAAATTTTGATTAAATCATCTGAAACAGACGATGGAAACTTAAATTAATCGGTTGAATTATCGCGAAAAAGTCGTTTAAAGTCTATTTTAGCATCAAATTGAATAAAACAAGTTATTCACCTTATAATAAAGGTTATAATGACAATAAATCATTTAAGTTATAAGAATGTTCTAGAATGATTTTACGTATTTTTAGCGCCTGTTCTACAGAGCGTTTGCAATAACTTCTATAAAATTACTTTAATCTACCAAAAATTTGGGAACTGAACGCCATAGTTATAATAAATATCGTTTCGTTTTCTAATAAACATTTATATTGGAATTCTGAATTCAATTTTGGAAATAAAATTATTCGATAATTTGTAGTTTTAGGCTCATATAACGCTCATCATTCAAGATCTTACGTCGACGTCGTGATAAAAAATCGGCGATATCTTAATAACCAGATGTGATACAGGAAATCTGTTAATAGATTCAGATTCAGCTGGTGTCATATTATAAGGAACACATGGTGTAATTGTATTATGAGAGTTTTTCTAGAACAATTTGTTGAAAAAACGTGATGTGTTTTAGAAATTTCGTCCTAAATAGTATTCGTTGGTTGGGTTTTCTCTTGCTATTTTGTTTTTAATAAGTGTTGTGTGCAAATTCTAATGTTATGCTATTCTACATTTTCCATCTTGTTAAATAGGATGTTTTGATCAAAACATTTTGAGGATAAAACTATATTTTCCCCAACCACTCAATGCCAAAGCGAATGTTGTTGCGTAGTTCAACTACGTTCATTGTCTATGTCTCTATTCAAAGCAAACAAGGCCAAAAAACGGTAAAATAAAAAATCTGCCAACTGACATCGATTCTATCGCGTCTCGTAAAAAACGAACACAATGCGTCGAGAACGCCACGCGTCCCGCTACCCTCGGACAGCGTCGACAAACAACTCAAAGCGATAAAGTCCTTCAGTAAAATTACTGTTAAATTGAACTCTATTAGATTAGAAATAAGGTTTAGATTTTTCAACATTTCTGTCACAGTTCTAATCTGGAACTTTATCAAACTATACAAGAATAAATTGAAACAAGCTTGGAATCCGTCGGCAAGCGGTGCGACGTTGCCGTTCTTGGCACGCTACAACGTTTGCGCCTCTATGTATATGTGTGTTCGGGCACAACTGGCGCCGAATATTTATTGTATACTAACAGAATACTGACGGACGCTTAGGGCGATAGGGTTCTATTTGCCATGCACTCTTTATTGTATACTTTATTTTGTAGGTATTAGGGTTCGTATTAGGCGGTTGTGGAGTTATAAGACAGTGTGTAAGTAAGGTATTTGTCTATGTGACCGTCCAGGTGGCTATGTATAGGTTGCTTGGTTCGCTCAATACGCGGCACGGCGGACTTAAGTTGGATAATGGTTTCGCAACTAATAATTAATTTATCAGCGAAGGTTCACAAAGGCAAATATTATAGGCTTCATGAATATTTTAACTGCCTACCAATTATATCTCGCTGTGTTCTCACGAAGTGCGTGGGAGTGTGATTTAGTGAAACTTGACGTTATCTTGATTGAAACTCTGTCAGGTAGCAATTGTATTAATTAGTTCTTCGAAGTTTATATGAAACGAGGTCTTAATTTATACGAGAAAGTGAGGTCAGTATTTGCACCAAAATACAAAGGAACAAGAGTATAAAAAACACTTACAACTCCAGATCGCGATCGTAGAATATTGTTACGGTAATATAAATCGTAAAATCTAACTAATTTCAAGTAACTTTCTAGTCAAGTAACTTATAATATCATAATAATCAAACAAATTGGCTACAACGAATAGCCGTCTTCGATCTACTTTACCATTAATCACTAAAAACCTTGGGTAAACCTCAAGCCTTGCTCAATTAAACATTAGAAAATATACCATGGTAGCACATATTTATTTCTATATCAGCATTTTTAGATGTGAGATACCTAAATTCTTTATAATCAATCAAAATCTGTTGTTTTCTCTGTCTTTTTACGATTATATGATCCACGAAACGCATCAATATCTTCAATGTTTCCAATTTCATCGTCCGTTTTCCCATTAATATTGATTTTCCCATACATATCTGCAATGAAAAATAAAAGTTACACTCCTGACATCTCCGAAATAACAACTTTTAGTTTACCTATCTCATACTAGACAAGTTGTATTAGTTTCAAATCCGAAAATCCGATTGCACCAAAATGACTTAGAGCCTAGCGACACAACGTAAGTAAATTGTGTCTGTAGGTATCAACTTATAATATGTGCCACACGGACGATTGACAATGGGATAGGCTGATAAAGCAAAAACTGTTTTGGAAATCTCTTTGCATGGCCTTTAGCCAAACGCCACTTTAGCGCTTGTCTACAGCGAGAGTAGAAAACTAAATGTATGGGAATGACACTGACAAGTGTCAAAATTTACGTCAATCCCATATAATTTGGTTATCTATTCTACATGTAGACAAGCGCTAAATGGCATTTGGCTACAGCTGCATGAGTGCACAAAATCGGGCAGCCGAAAGAAATGACGGAACATTGTGAGACGGACAACAACAACAGAATTGAACCAATCAGGTTACCTCTATCTGAGTCTATCATGAGCAACTCGACTAAGAAGAAGAAGAAGAAGAATCTGTGCAAGCAAATAATGGGTATACTATATAGGTACCGATTCTAAAAGAACATGAAAAACAATGTAATTTAATCATTACAACAGAGAAGGAAATGAAATCCAGAAACATCGGTCAGATGTCGCCATGGTGAATTCCTTTATCTCAAGTCAGAGTTTGGGCATTACAAGATTAAAATTGTATTTAACTCGTCGAGTACCGGTTTTATAGACACAATTAAAGAACAATAGGTCGCGGTCACCGGTGACCGCTTGGTGTTTGACAGTTTAAAACCATTAAAATATTGTTATCATGGCAACTACGTAAAATCTGCAATGCAAGCCGTGGATGAAGAACGAAATTCGTGTGTAAGCAAATAGCATACTCGATGAAATAGTTCTGTAGATAAATGATTTACCTACAAATTTTGATTGATCATCTGTGTTCGAAAAACTAGTAAGAGGGTACGACGATTGCCTTGCAAATAGCTACTGAAATTTACGGAGAGCTCATTATAAGTAGACAAATGATAAATTATGAAGAATGCCGTTTTATATAGGTGCCTATGCATTTACCAGTCAACCTATGAATAGGTATACATTCAAATTACTTATATTCTTGTTAAACACAACACTTGATTAGTAAAAGAGAAATATTCAATAGATTTCTGAAATCAAGGATTGAAAAGGAATCGATCGAGAATAAGCATACAAAACGTTCCGTTACTTAAAAAGCAGCACTGTTGCGGGTTATCTAGAAGTAGATTTTAAGTAGAAACAATATTCAAAATAGGCCAAACACACGAAATATAAATAAAATTCAAGAGCAACATTCGATAACCCGATAAGAGTAGAAATCCAAAAACCTGCACAATCAACTTCTAATCATATAACGTCAAATATTGACGTCAAACTCTTAACATGGAAAGACAAAGTTTTTATCTAAGTAGGTAACAATGTAAAACAGCTAAGTGCTAGGCTGAAACTACTTAACGCCACAGAGATAGTGCATTGGATAAGCACGTAAAATACATATAAATAATCTAATCGAAGCAATGTGCGTAAACGATAAGAATAATCTGATTATGTTATATCGGATACCTATATTGTTAAGTGGGCACAAACCCGGCGACGACGACGAGACGACGGCTGAGCAGAATATATTTGTTGCCATTCCTACATTTCCCGTTTACCCATAAGGGCGGACTTAACAGGTTACCGGGGCTCAAAGTGCAGGAGTAGGAACGGGGTGTCTGACACTCCTTCTCGCCTTACCCGAAGTAAGAAGATATAAGTAATGACTTACTGGGAGAAGTAATTCGATGATATTTTCCTTCTTAAAAAAAAAGTGTCGTAATAATCCTAATTCAAAAAGACTGTGCAACAGCGCTTTCTGAACTATCCGAACATTTTATACTGGCATTTCCAATTCAAACCCATCTGCGTGGAGATTGTAACAAATGTACTTATTTAGACGAAGCTCATAGTTCAGCAGGCCTGTTCTAGCTGATGATTTTACTATATCTTTTTAAACCGGTAGCGTTGGAAGATTTTGAAGGTATGTTTTTGGTTTTTCACCGCGTAATTAGCCATGATGACGCCATGGTGTGTAATCTGTCCTACATTTCAATTATAGGTAATAATTTTATTGATATTAAAAAAGGATTCGATTCGATTCCATCAACACTTGAATATTGGAACTTAACCAAATGTCAAGACTTTCAGCTATAGCTACCTAAACCATCACACTGGCACCCATAGCTTTTCTACTAAAGGTATATGCAACCACAATAGACCACCAAATGACCCTAATTTTGTGTTATAGAACAAAGCACTTGTCTAATTAATCTAACTGCTCAATTTCATGACTAATCTACCTACATTTTATTATGATTTAATTCCGTTTTTCTGTTCCTTAGTGTCTATTTTTACCGTGATGTTAGATTGTAGGTATATGTAAAAATGTCATCACGATTTTGAGATCACTTTAAACATAAGTATCTAATCAATAACATTCTATTTTCAAAAAGAAAATTAAATTTATCATGTGCGTGACATTAAAGCCTTGAGGGGTTATTCAAAATAGGTGCGTACAAATTCTAGAAACCAATCCGTCTATCGATGGACCAACATAATAACTAACGAATTATGTATTTTGCCTAATGCTAATTTATTTCTACAGTAAATTACACTTCGCTAATAATTTGCTAAACCTACCCATGAAACCTATTTTATAACAACTCGTCTAAAAATCGATCAGTGCTGTTATTTCTTAAGTCGACATTATCACCATTTATATCTATATTTCTACCATATTTACAACACTTCACAATCCACACTACAATAAACATTTTAGAAAATATCCTAATAATACATTATTAAAAACAGAATTAAATATTAACATCTCATCTCTATACCAAATATCTGGTAACGCAGCGAAGCGGCAACCTCGCAGTCCAGTTTATGGCCGCCTCCGGTAGAAAGCGGCACGTTTCTAATCTGGACTGCGGCAGTCAATGACTCCAACTCGGTAACACGCGACACTCACACTAACGTTATAACACATGCACCGAGTTTTAGGAACTATTCCAATTTTATTTAAGTGCATTTTTGTTTAATTTTTACGACTAGCCGTTTTAGGTAACAGGATTTTTTATTTTAAATTAGATAGCTATATCTACGGCTACTTTCTTTTCTTCCAGAATTTTCGGTTTTAAGTACGCTTTAGTTAGTTTGACGAAAATGCCTAGGTGTCTAATCTTCCTTTCAATTAATTTCCACTAAGTGGTCATCCCGAATCGGGCCTCGGATAAATGAAATGTTAGAAATTTCACTCGGATAAATGATGTTCTATAGCTAGGTAAAATTTCACTACAGAAGTTCCAGCTAGGTAGGAACTGAATACAATCCTAATGATTCTGGGATTTAAACTTGTCCAGCTCCTTAGTTAATTAGATAGTATTAGATTAGTTTAAATCATTTAATTGCCAACTATAATCAAACTTGAGTTCTTTCTCAGCCGTTTTCCGATATAGGGAGTTGTCAGCATGTCGTGTCTTTAGCGGTTTTATTTGCTTCCAAACTTAGGTACTTAGACAATTAATATGATGATAAGCTTAGGTATATCACTACATAGTATAAAACAAAGTCGCTGTCCGCCGTCTGTCTGTCCCTATGTATGCTTAGATTTTAAAACTACGCACGCATCAAAATGATGCCCTTTTTTGAATAGATAGAGTGATTCTTAAAGAAGGTTTATATGTATAATACATGCATATTGCACCCGTGTGAAGCCGGGACGGGTCGCTAGTACTTAAATATGTCTTTTAAGCCTTCAGGCTAATGACCAACAAGTATGTCTATTCAATTCTTATTTACCTTTTCCTTGCGATTGTTTGCTTGTCCTTCTTTCACGTCACAGCTATGATTGTTATTCAGTAGATTGATTTTTGTGTCTAAAGATACTGAAATAGGTGGAGTATGGTGTAGGATACTTTTATTCCTTTGATCACGTGAGCTAAGCTGCGGCTGAAAAACCTCGCTTCAATACGAGGTTTTCTGCGATTCGGGTTGATGTCATCGGGCCAACTTTCCTTTAATGAATAGAGATTAGGAAGCCGCTGTACTTAGCATTTTGTCTAAATTCTCTGAAAAACAATTTACTAAAAACAAAATGCAAGCGTTACAAACGCAATAAGTTAGTAGGTACATTAATAAATTACTCATTGTTTAACATAGATACCGTTAATAGGAAATTTGTAAAGTGCCATCAGCAGATTTCTTTGTAAATAAAACCGCAATGTGACGTCATATTGTCGAGGTGCGTCAGTCCATGTTGCTTGCCTAATATGACGAGGGTTGACATTTTCCAATGATTGTATTTTTATAGTCTACTAGCTTTTAGCCGCGGCTTCGCTCGCGTCACAAAAGGTTTTTTATCCTTTTTTTAGTAGCCTATGTGACATATACACACAGCGCCATCTATACCAATAATTTCATTTTCCCTCGAGAATATCAAATTTTTCCGTGATAAAAAGTACCCTATTATTTAATCCACACTTCTAACCTTACCATTGCAAAATTTCAAAGCAATCGGTTTAGTAGTTACGGCGTGAAAGCGGAACAAACAAACAAACAAACAAACTCACTTTCCGATTTATAATATTAGTAAGGATCTTGCAGCTGTAGCCAAATGCCATTTAGCGTTTGTCTACATGTAGAATAGAAAACCAAATTATATGGAATTGACGTAAATTTTGACACTTGTCAGTGTCTTATCCCTACATTTAGTTTTCTATTCTCTCTGTAGACAAGCGCTAAACTGGCGTTTGGCTAAAGGCTTTGACTGATTTATGTCATCTTTGCGGGTGGGTGGAATATCTACCATATATAGGTGTCGTTTTTCCGTCTGAGATGATCATAACATTAAAATTAAATAAGATTTACATAAAACATTTAAGTATTTTTTTTAAGGGGGGAAAATCATCGAATGACTGCTCCCGCCTGGGTGAGGCAGGAGGGAGTGTCAGACTCTTACTGACTAAAAACCACCCCGTTCCTCCTCCTGCACGTCGAGACGGAGCCCCGGTTACCCGTTCGTTAGGTTCTCCGCGACTCGCCGAATCGGCATCGGCCCTGTTGGGCCCCATCAGTGGTAGTCTGATGGATCTTTGAGGCGCGCGCGAAAACATTTAAGTATAGACTCTCGTGTATGGAATTAAGCTTTTCGTTGTAACTTTTTAAGATCTCCCATAACACCGAAATAATTTGGGCAGATTTAGTTTCATCCATCAAAATTGCTAGCGCAAAAATTAACAAAAACAACACATAAGAGCCCTTAATTCCTCAATCGCGAACAATGAACTGGGCCCAGGTGTGTGGAGCGAGCGACAAAGCGCCGCTATCGTGCTGATAACGCTATCACTTGTTATCGCCTTCCGCTGCAGCTGCCGACGCAGATATTCAGCCTTGATGCATGTGTGCTCCCGACTCTTTAGCATAGGGATGTTTTAAAATATTATATAATACGTAATATTCGTACACAAAAATGTTCCTGTGTTTTTTTATATACCACGACGGTGGCAAAAAAGCACACGGCCCACCTGATGGTAAGCGGTTACCGTGGCCTATGTACATACACCTGCAACACTTGAGGCATAACATGCGTCTTGCCGACCCTTAAAAAACCTATTCACTGCCCTCTTGAAGAACCTCATGTATGTAGATATGTTATGTAGGTAAGGTACCAACGCGACACCCGCATCGCGGCTTCAATATCAACATCAACAGCCGATGACAGTGCACTACTGGACTTTGACTTTACTATACCTACATACATAAGAGGGTGTGTCATAATATTCACGTTTACTGTACCTCTTATTGCGGTCTTCGGGCGTCGGGTTTTTCATAGAACGCGCTGCTGAATCTCCATTTGCGACAAGAATTGTAATGTTGACAAAAGTATTGTACTGCGATGTAAAGATAGTTCTTCATCATCATCATCATCTTTTATCCCCGAAGGGGTAGGCAGAGGTGCACATTATGCCACTGTACAATGTAACACCCACTTCTCACTATTTATCTTATGAGTCCCATATAATAGGGGATGAGCCTATTGCCATATACTGGGCACAGTTCCAGACTCCGTGCTACTACTGAGATTTTTTTAAAAACCCAGTAATACTTTGCCCGACCCCGGAATCGAACCCGAGATCCCTTGCCAACGAGGCAGTCTTAGTAGTCTCATTTAATTATAAAATTTATCTGAATATTCATTGGATTATTGAATAGTAATACCTACCTGCTTCATTATGTAAAAATACTCAAGAGATCATCATGAAATTTGACATCCAAATAGACCATGACCTTTTACCCCGATAATGCGATAAAGCCACGGTCATAGTGCTAATTAAATATACAAAGTACAATACCTATTAATACTTGTTTTTCAATTATTTTATCGAAACAATGACGCATACAGATATGACGTCACTATCTACAAAACAAAATGGCTGACGTGACGCGACGTCTCTGTGTTTTTAAACTAATATTACAAAAAATATGGTTTATTGTTTGTTCATTTTTATTGAATAGGCTTCAAAAGTAAGGGGCGATTTGGAAAATCCTACATCATTGTGAATCATGGGGACAAAACTATAATCAGAACAAATAGTAATATAAGAAATATTTACTTAATCGACTAAGTATAAGTCATCAACTGCAAATAGCATGCCGAATGAATTCGATTCGGTCAACCAATTGGGCTCAAGGACTCATTAAATGAAAAAGTAAGTAATGAGAAGTAGGCTAAGAAGTGATAAATTAAAATACGCAGTGGTTTTATTTTCTTACATTTGATAGCTACAGTCGCGGAGAACCTAACGGGTAACCGGGGCTCCGGCTCGACGTGCAGGAGAAGGAACGGGGTGGTTTTTAGTCAGTAAGAGTCTGACACTCCCTTCCGCCTCACCCAGGCGGGAGCAGACATTCGATGAATTCCCCTCTTAAAAAAAAGGCCCAAAAATCGCCTGGATAGTAAACAGTCTCCGTATCTATTTTACTTCTATGATACCAAAGGCGTCACAAATGTGTTGCTGGCCACAAAGAAAATAGACTTTTTAAGAACCTAATGCTGTAGCTCAATTTAGGGAGCGATCATAATGCCATACACTAGTCTCTTACCCAGACTTAGGAACTCTTTGAATTAGGAAGGTGTATCAAAAATCAAAACGTCAACTACACAGACTGACCAGGGGACTAAACCTGAGAAACTAACAGTCGCTGTCAGAAGAAATCGAACCAATACCGAAAAACAAATTAATTCATTTTAGTGATATTAAATATTATTATCGATTCAAAATTATATTATTATTCTTGATAGCAGTGACGTCATTAATCTGCATAAAGGACTGATAACGTTGATAAAATAACTACGTTTTAATACCTACGCAGGAAGATACAGCGTGAACATAAATGTGATGTAATTTTGAAAGACTATTCCTAATACTTTAAGTGAATAGGTACTTACCAACTTAATTATGTTTTTTTTTATATTTTTAATATGACGTAGAAGTTCTTCCGTATAGGAAATAATTAGCATGAACGATGTTGAATGAATAAATATTCATGAAATAAATAAGTAATTAGATATCCGTATGGTGGCTGGCAACGATTGTATGCACAGAGCTGAAGATCGACTTCAATGCTGTTTATGGTGGCGGAAACGGGAGATGATGATGAGGTTTGCCGTACACCAAATATAAGACCCCCTTAACCTAAACTAAACGTTTATTCAATTGTAACATTGTGAATCGAAAACGCATTACATTTTTTTTTATGGCATAAGCCGGTAAACGAGCAGACGGATCACCTGATGGTAAGCAATCGGCGTCGCCCATGGACACCTGGAACACCAGAGGCGTTACAGGTGCGTCACCGGCTTTTTGGGGATTAGGAGTTTGAAGATCGTTGGGGATTCAGGGATTGGGGAGATTGGGGAAGGGGAAGGTAATTGGGCCTCCGGTAACCCCACTTACACGACGTAACAGAACGCAAGCGTTGCTTCACGTCGGTTTTCCGTGAGGCCGTGTAGGAGGTATCACTCCGGTCGAGCCGGCCCATTCGTGCCGAAGCATGGCTCTCCCACACTTGATTTAAACCATTTCTCGGTCTCAAAAATCAAATACAAAACCATACATGTAACAATTTAACATGTAATATAAATGTATCCTACCTTATATTGCACAAAACAGAGAAATCGCTCATTAAAACTCGAAGATTACTCAACATCAGTAGCCTCAGTAGGCGTCATACCGTTCCCAATTACCGCTGAGTCAGCTACCAGTAGCAAACTATCGGTAGCAAACTGACGGTAGCAAACTAACGGTAGCTATTGTCTGTTTGTCTGTGTAGTTTCCGTTCAATATAGTTATTGTTTGAGTTTCAATACGAAGCCATTGTTCAGTTATGTCGTAAAGTTATTAGATTTATGCAATAGGTGTTGTAATTTTTTTCTTTTTTGGATGTGTATTGGTAATCTGCTTGCGGTATTCTGATTTGTATGTGGGAGGTAATTTTGTAATGTAGATATGTGTTTGTAATCGAGCATAGACTTTGGATATACAGAAGTGATAATTTCATAGAGATACCGTATTAATTAGCCATTAAAACATAATAATTGGTAACCTCACACGACGAAACACAACGCAAATGTTTCACATCGGTTTTTTTTATGGCATAAGCCGGTAAACGGGTACACGGATCACCTGATGGTAAGCAATCGGCGTCGCCCATGGACACCTGGAACACTGGAGGCGTTACAAGTGTGTTACGTTTTCTGTGAGGCCGTGGTATCACTCCGGCAACTATATCTATCACTCACACCTCTCCCACATTTTAAACCTGGTTTGTTGATCTCCAGTCTCCAAGTTTGGAAGGCGGATTGGAGCCCACCATATAACAGTTTCAAATTTATAAGGGAGCACTACTGCTTGGTCGCTGTTAAATGCAATAGTCTCTTACGTCCGAAATCAATAATGAAACGAAATCTACATACATAACATCACGCCTTTTATCCCCGAAGGGGTAGGCAGAGGTGCACATTATGCCACTGTACAATGTAACACCCACTTTTCACTATTTGTTATGAGTCCCATGTAATAGGGGGTGAGCCTATTGCCATATACCGGGCACAATTCCAGATTCCGTGCTACTACTGAGAATTTTGTAAAAACCCAGTAATACTTTGCCCGACCCGGGAATCGAACCCGAGACCCCTTGCCCGGCAGTCGCACTTGCAACCACTGAAATTGTGTCCGTTATATGGCAATAGGCTCACCCCTATTACATGGGACTCATAACATGAATAGTGAAAAGTGGGTGTTACATTGTACAGTAGGTACCTATAGTATAATTTGCACCTCTACCTACCCCTTCGGGGATAAAACGCGTGAAGTTATATATGTATTTTTTAAGGCGGTATTAAGTTTACCGGTTCAGCTAGTCTGTAGATAAAGGTTAAATTTTGACATTAGTTGTGTTGAGTTTTTAACAATAATAAATTCAGATTTACAGATTTTGGATTGAGATCAGCCATTAATAACTCCTGTAACCACATCTGCGGGAAGATAGAGAAGATAATCCCTGGGTACTTATCCACTTGTATAAGACATCCATGAAACTATTCAAAATCACCTCTAAACACATACTTACCTTTTGTCTCACATTGTGAAGCTTCTATGCATAATATATGCATGTCATAGTCAGCTTTAGATGGCAACGCATACATTACCGGCTAAGTACATACTTCTGAATCACCTCACTTAGCACACGCGGTAATGGTACTTAACCTATTAACTGGACTTTTCTAGAGGTATATCTATATAAATAATGTTGTTTGAGAAAAGCTAGAAAGTTATCCGCATTGGTTTCCAAGAAATCTTCAATTTTGATTACCTCATTGATTAATTTAGTGTGGCTGGTCTCTGCCTTTAGCCAAACGCCACTTTAGCGCTTGTCTACCGAGAGAGTAGAAAACTAATTAATGTATGGCGATGACACTGACAAGTGTCAAAATTTACGTCAATTCCATATAATTTAGTTTTCTACTCTACAAGTAGACAAGCGCTAGACAGCATTTGGCAACAGCTACTGGTCAAGTTAAAATTACCTTTTTTCAAGGGGGGAAAATAATCAAATGACTTCTCCCGCCTGGGTGAGGCGGAAGGGAGTGTCAGACTCTTACTGACTAAAAACCACCTCGTTCTTGCTCCTGCACTTTAGCCGGAGCGCCGGTAACCTTTTATGTTCTTCGCGGCTCCGTATCGGCATCAGCCCTATTGGACCCCATCCGTGGCAGTCTGATGGCTCTTTGAGACGCGCGAGTTATTTTTTAGTAGGTCGTTTCCAAGCCGCTCTGAAAGACATGGATGCTTAAAGAGGTAGTTAGACGTCTTGTGGCTGATAATTGTAAATTAATCATGATTGAATTTGAATCCGTGCAGTGTAGACTAAATCTATATATTTAGGTAGGTATACATATATTAAAATCATAGAAAAGTCAAACTGTCAAAACTGTACATTGAATATTTTTTAAACCGAATAGGTACTTGGTGCATGACCTACAATCGTACCCGAAACCAAAAATATCGTTTTTAGAATTATTGTCGGTATGTCTGTATGTCCAGTGATAATCTCAAAAAGATCTGCATGGATTAACTTCAAATTTTGCATGAAAATAACTAACAAGTACATATAGGCATAGGCAACACATAGGCTACATATTATCACGCTATCATCTACGGGGAGCAGCCCTATACCAGGTACTGAATCAATTCTGACGACATTCCCTATCGTAGAATATCCCTTGATAAAGTCTAATTCAAAAGCCTAAATTCTGCCAGAACTCATTATTCTACGCAGACGAAATCACGTGCAACAGCTAGTAGTAGAAAATAGAACTGTAAAAAAAAGAAAATAAAAATCTAACGTAGATACAGACAATAAAAATCCATAGAACATATTTTATAACCGTTTAACGTATGTAAGTAGGCACATTCCCATTAGTCAACACCCTTAAATAAAAACAATACTAGATCACTATCATTCTATTCTATAGTAATGATAACTAATTTTATTCCTACTATCAGTTATAGAGATCTGTAGACCTTTCACCGGACATATTATGGTATCATAGAACTGACGTCATGGTTGGAGGCACATAGCATGCCATCAACTGACAATACCCATTCATATGTTCCTAACTTGTCAATTAAACCTGTTTTATTTAATGTTTATTTGCAAAAAAATGTGTAATTATAAATACTATGACAATGGACGTACAACGAACACAGATTATATGTTGTTAGATGTCTACCTGTTGTTTTTTAATAACGTTTGTTTAATACTGCGGCTTTACCTCTTCATTGCACTTTACTGATTCTACATTACTTCAATTCGATTCCAATTGGGTAGATGCCTAATTTTTATTTTAATGTCAGACTGGTAGATTATTTTAAATCATTAGAAACGTATTTTTTATTTTCTTACAGAAACGAATACTTTCGACGATATATTGATTTGAAATGTCGCGTGACGTCACTTCTATGTAGGTACATTTTATACGTAGAAATGACGTTTTAGCCTCCACTCCAAAATTTTGATTCGTTTTATCTAAGTATTGTTTTATTATACGACAAAATAAAGAAATACGTGTCTAAAATTTTTTCATTACCTAACTTACGGACTAATTAGATTTTCAATTTTTATACCCTGTCATCATCCCAATTACGTAGATTTTTCCAATTCAAGAATTTCAATGGCAAAATCTGTCCTTTCACCTTTCATAATGAACTGAAATGAGCATTTTTCTGCACTCAAAAACCATTTTATTAGCACTTTTCTGCGATTTTTGACAGGATTTCTTTTATTATTTTTCATAGATAGAAAAATTTTGAAAATAAAATAATATATAATGGTTATTTACCTAAGTAAGTGCCTATACCGCTAGAAAGCCGTTGATGACAGCCGTCCATAATAATATGGACACCTATATAATTTATACCTAAACCATATAAATTTTTGTTCAGTAGTCGACGTTCTCCATCCTCAAACTGATGGTGATGTGAATCATCACATGATTTAGTGATGTAAGTCTTTTAATAGACGGCTATGATCTACACCTTTTTATAACCAGTCATATTAAACTGCCTCGTTGGCCGAGTGGCCGCAACTCGCAAGTGCGACTACCAGGCAAGGGGTCTCGGGTTCGATTCCCGGGTCGGGCAAAGAATCTACTTAAAACACGAAGCGTAAAGTAAAAACCCAGTAATGTTTTTTTATAAATCCTCAGTAGTAGCACGAAGTATGGAATTGTGTCCGGTAGATGGCAAAAGGCTCACCCCCTATTACATGGGACTCATAACATAAATAGAGAAAAGTGAGTGTTACATTGTACAGTGGCATAATGTACACCTCTGCCTACCCCTTCGGGGATAAAAGGCGTGATGTTATGTTATGTCAAACTTAACGGCACTGTGCCTTAAGTATTATATTTTTTATTACAAAACATTTTTATTTCAACTCACACGCACGTATAGTTGAAAAAATTTATGGCGGACGCGGATAAAGTCATACATTTACTTACTCGCGTGCTGAAGTGCTTCGACTTTCACTGAACATCAATTTATCTTTTTTTTTCAAAGAAAACTAATCGTTTGTGTGTCTTATGTTCAATTAGAGCAAGATTGATTTACAGCAACATGCATTATTTTCTTTTTTTCTATTTTTTTCTTAGTTTTTTTTAATAAGATCATTATCTGTGGCCACGCTTTGGTATTAATCATGGATAATTAAGATATCTAGTTGGTCTACGTTTTTTTACATAGGTAGGTACGCAAGAAGAATCCGCGAGGTATTCCTCGTAGCGCTCCTTTGAGGAACGATTAAAAATATTAAAATTTATTTCCTCGAAGCGCTCCCATGATTAAATTTCGGATAGAGATGGGATGGGAATACTTACATATGTCGGCAGAATATATTTATCAATTTTTTGGACTAAGGGATTTACAATAAAACAAAAAAATAATAATTACCAAACCCGTGCGAAGCCGGGACGGGCTGCTAGTTGTATATTATAACAATGTGTTTTACTTATTACTTAGTTCCTATCGATCATTTCAGTTAGTATAGTCCCATCTCTATCCGAAAGTTAATCATGGGAGCGCTTCAAAACGGGAGCCCTACAAGGTATGCCCTCTTATCGTACATATATGCTGACAGTAATAGGTGCGCCTAATTCTACTCCTGTCCTCATGGACGTTCCTTTAATTAGTAATAGAACGCCTTAATTTGCCTAATTATAATTATCTATATTATTTGTATTATTTACTGATAACATATAACTCGATTTTTCCTAGTAGGAACAGAGTTCAGGACTTAACTATTGAACAGATCAAAGTTTTACACACACAACATCACGCATTTTATCTCCGTAAGGGGTAGGCAGAGGTGCACACAAAGGTAACACCCGCTTTTCACTATTTATGTTAAGAGTCCCATGTAAGTAGGATGAGCCTATTACCATATACCGGGCACATTTCCAGACTTCGTGCTACGAGGTACTGAGAATTTGTAAAAACCCAGTAATACTTTGTCCGACCCGGGAATTGAATCCGGGACCCCTTGCCCGTCCGTTGCACTTGCGACCACTCGGCAGTCAAAGCTTTAGAGGACTCAAAAATAAAGTTAAAAAAGAAATGTAGGATATCCCAGTGACGTCTACCAATTACACATAAGTGCCTAGAGAGGTGTTAAAAATTAAGGATAATCACTCCTATTTGCTTTCCAATAGGATTGCTTTTACTATAATTGCTGAGTGGGTGAAGGAAAGGAAGCAATTACCAGTAGGTACCTACCGCGCTGCCATTAGCTGGCAGTTAGACGTACTCGTAACTGCTTACGTTTGGTAGCTAAATTAGGGTTGTCACGTATAAAACGAAAAAAAAAATTCGTGATTTACGTCAATACATTTGTAAAACTGGAAGAAAATCAATTACAGACGCTTTGTCAGCATGGTTTTTTTTATGTAATAAGCCGGTAAACGAGCTGACGGATCACCTGATGGTAAGCAATCGGCATCGCCCATGAACTTTTGGAGTGGCGTTACAAATGAGTTACCGGCCTTTTGGGGATTAGGAATTTGAGGAATGTCGGGGATTCAGGGATTGTGGAGATTGGGGCCTCCACTAACCTCATTCACACGACGAAACACAACGAAAGCGTTGTTTCACGTCGGTTTTCTGTGAGGCCGTGGTATCACTCTGGTCGAGCCGGCCCATTCGTTCAGCATGGTTATCCCACACTTCACAATTAACAAGTTATATAAGGTTTAACTTCTGAAGCGGGAAAGGCTAGCCGGAGGCATATTAAATAAACATAAGTAAGTGCCTATGCTTTTGGACGCCATGATCAAATATATGTTTTTTCTTTAAAATTGCGGTTCCCCATATTAGGATTTTTTCTTCTTCTATACAAGTATGTGACAACAAATTGGGGATCGCTAATAATTCCGTTCGTGTATCGAAACCGGGACTCGATGTGTAGCAGCTGGTAGTTGTCCAGCCACTGCATCAACGGTGCGTACAATTATCGTGACAGCAAAGAATGTGTTACTACTGACTTGGTAATAAGCTGATCCCCTATTACATGGGACTCGTAACATAAATAGTAAAAGGTGGGTGTTACATTGGACAGTGGCATTAAGTGCCGTAATGTGCACCTCTGCCTACCTCTTCGGAGCTGAAGGTTTGATGTTATATATGTATGTATGTCTTGACATTTTCTTGATTCTGTACCATCATTGGGAACTTTCTAAATAGGTACTTATAAATCAAAATTATACATAATTGGTTAACCAAGTTCGTCTCAAAATCTTTATTCACAAGAATTTCCTGTTACCTTTAATAAGAAACCTTACTTTATATAGCTCATAAATATATACAAACTGTATGATAAGTACTGAGTCATACATTTTTATTTTTAGGTCACCAGTTCCCCTTTTCCTGAAGACATTAAAGGTCCGTTAATATTCTCTGGTGCAAACGTTATGGACACTCGGATAGTTAATTTTATGAACTGTTTTATGGCTAAAGCAATGACTTGTGAGAAATACTTAAATTACATCTTAACCTATTGAGTTATACTTAACCTATTGAAGAGTTTTGCATGAGAGGAATAACCGAAACTCATTGATCGTGCGATTGCAAGCCTCAAGCAAGATGTTCTATTCTCGATAAAATGTTACGTAAAAAAGTTCAAATATTGATGAAAAGTATACCTTTAATAATATTGTGTGACTAGCCTCGGCCCGCAGCTTTAAAAGCCTATGTTTAATATCAAATCCTAGAGGTAAATAAAATAATTTAAATTTAAGTTGCTGATATCTAATTGGTGGCTAGTTCGTCCGCGAATCGCTTAAGGAGCCAGTAGAATACCAGCGCAAGGCCCTGTCTTGCACATGCTGAACTGGCCCCATTTCCCGGCAGACTTGGGACGTGAACATGTATCCATCAGTACCTACTAATAGAATAACCCATCTGTATATGTCACTTGTTTTTAGCGAGTGAAATAAAATTTTCAACTGCGCGCTTCTCACGATGCTTTCTGCCTCGCACAGCAAAACTGTAATGATCTGTCGTCGGCAGTATTTCCGAACCGATACGACCTTCAATCATTCAAGAAAAGAGCGTATTCCTTTTTTAAAAGGCCGGCAACGCACCTGTGACTCCTCTGGTGTTGGGGGTGTCCATGGGCAGCGCTGATCGCTTACCATCAGATGATCCGTCTGCTCGTTTGGTTCCTATTCCATAAAAAAAACCTAATCCCTTCAGCCGTTTTAACAGGATTGAGTACTTGACAAACACAAAGACAAAAAATTATGAGTTTCTGTGTGACTTACAATCTTTGGCATTTATAATTAGTAAAATAAGTTACTATGTGCAAAACCGCCACATAATTCTTCTCCATAAAACTTTACTCGATCCAATCTCCAGAAAAGAGAAAAATAGAACACATTAACGAAAACCATACGAAAATTCGTTTGACAGAAATTAATTTTCATATCGTTTTCTTGAGTTTGTCAAGATTAGCCAAACACCGCTCTTGTACAAATAGGTATGTAGTAACCTATATAATTTACATAAGTCGCGTCGGTTAATTCTGCTGCTATTTGACACACAATAGAAAACATCAAAACACATTGCCTTGCCTAGATTAACGTTCAGCAGGGCTAGTGTATTTGCGTCTCACCTAGATTAGGCTCCACCAAACCATGGATTAAATCAATATTTACTCTGACAACATTACAAAAATACACCGTTATTTTTTACCCGCCAAATTTTTTTGCACTGTTTTTTGTCACAGCACAGCCCTGTCCCCGTTTTGCAACGCTTGCCACTCAACAACCGTTCCGTGCGCTGACTTAACAACGTTCTACAATAGCAACACAACAATGGCTGCCCTGTTTGTGATGCAGCTCACGAATATATAGTCAAGGAATTGTCTGTAGCAAGAAATTAGGCATAGGATGCTAATGTTGGATATGATAGGTTTGATTTGTATTTACGTAAAGAATTATTGTAGGGTTTCGTAGTTAGTTGTCGGTGTTTAATGTTTATGAAGAGAAATCAATGTTTATGTGGATCACACTGTTTATTATTATTTTTATGGAATAGGAGGCAAACGAGCAGACGGATCACCTGACGGTAAGCGATCAGCGCCGCCCATGAACACCCGCAACACCAGAAGAGCAACAAATTAAAAAAAAATAAGTATGCTGTTTGACGCTCAAAAAACGTGACGTCACAATACACAATCTCGTACAAAATTCATAAAAAACTGTCGTTTTTGTCAGTTCGAATTAAAAAAGTATTGAATTTGACTTGTTAACAAGTACCCAATTCACTTTATTTTATTTTGTAAAATTTCCTTACTTCATAAATCAGCGTCCCGTCCAATCTGCAGTCGGTTGAATTTAGTAATTTAAATAGCAACTCTATATAAATCTCAATCACCATAGTACCAAACAATCTAAACAGTGATTCAACACTGCAACTAGGTACGTCATTAAGGTAGACAACAAAGGCGTTGTGCCGTAGTTAGCAGCCGACGCGCTAGTTTACGCGCGACACACATTTTGTCCTAATTGGTTTTCGCGGTAGCTTGCCGTAATTAGACTTGACTTGCTGTTGCCGTGTGACTGTGACGCTGTTTCAATAGATCAGAGTAATTAATATAAAATTTTTATTTTAAATCTATTTATTTGCATTAGAATGTGGTATTTTAGGTAGATAAATTAGACTGCCTCGTTGGCCGAGTGGTCGCAAGTGCGACTGCCGGGCAAAGGGTTCGATTCCCGGGTCGGGCAAATTATTACTGGGTTTTAAAAATTCTCAGTAGTAGCACGGAGTCTGGAAATGTGCCCGGTATATGGCAATAGGCTCACCCCCTATTACATGGGACTCATAACATAAATAGTGAATAGTGGGTGGTACATTGTACAGTGGCATTAAGTGCCGAAATGTACACCCCTCTGCATACCCCTTCGGGGATAAAAAGGTGAGATGTTATGTAGGTATGTATGTATGTAAAATATGAAAACTGACAAAAACAACAAAGCAGTAAATGTACGTAGACAATACACAGTAATAAATAAATTAATATCAGTCTGTAATCTTTCTCTGTTCGGAAAAGGCCGAGTGGTCGTAAGCGACTGCCGGGCAAGGGCCCGGCAGTCGCTTACGACCACTCGGCCAACGAGGCAGTCATATTTTAGTCTACCAAATTATCTACATCAAGTGAAATATAGAGCATAACTTCATATCTACATTATTTAAAGAAAATAATTACAATTGATTCAGCCGTTCTTGAGTTTGGCTCTTACAAACACATTTGACAATTATATTTTTTACAAAAATAAAAAAGGCTAACTGTCATGTGTAAAGGACATTTAGTACGGCATCGCGTGAATCAAGTGCAGGTTCGATATAATTGATACAGACACATTTATGTTCGAGTTCAAACAATATCGTGATAGTACGCAGTTATTGTAGTCCGCCATTATTAAGTATCTATAATTACTAGTCCATCAACATAACTAATAATTGTTTAAAGGTGTTTGTTTTCTTTAAATATTTGATTTGTTAGCAATTTCGCTTTATTTATGAATAGACTAATGTACTTACTTATTTGTGTGGTTGTTAATAGCAGGTTAATACTATTTTTATGGGCTTTATTTCTACATTTATAGTGCTAAGAAAATTACTTATGTTTTTATATAACTATCGTGAGACATACTAAATTAACTAAAAATCGCGGGTTACTCACGTGAATATACTGAGAAAAGCAACACCGATGCGAGCGTCATCGCTAGCCTGTAGGCTGCGCGACATCGCCGCGACTGCGCACGCTGCTCATGAGTAAGAACCCCTCTGTGGTTCGAAACTAGTAGAGCTTTTCTCAGTATATTCTGGTGAGTAACTCGCGATTTTTAGTTAATCAACTACAATAATTGACTAAGTTTCAAATACATAACACAAAATAAATATTTTCTAACTTAACTAGCTACTTGCGCGCGGTTTCACCCGCTCTGCTCGGATCGTATTGGTCGTAGCGAGATGTTTTATAGCCTATACCCTTCTTTGATAAATGGACTATCCAACACAAAATTATTCTATTCGAATCAGTAGTTTCGGAGATTAGCGCGTTCAAACAAAGAAACAAACAAAAAAACAAACTCTTCAGCTTTATAATATTAGTAGGTATAGATTAATAATACCACTTTACTTACGTAAATATTTATTATATAAACAAACAAAAAAACAAACTCTTCAGCTTTATAATATTAGTAGGTATAGATTAATAATACCACTTTACTTACGTAAATATTTAGGGAAACTACTAGTTTCATGCCACAGTGGGACTCTTCCTCACGAGCAGCGTGAGCGGACGCGGCGACTTCATGCAGACAACTCTATTACAGTAGTAATAAATTTTCTGTCTTACGATAGTTATTATACATTTATTTACTAACTTAAAAAATACCTTATACCTAATGGTCATTTATAAGTACGTACTTACTTCAATTAACTAACAAATCATTACCTTTCTTCGTCCTATATAAATGACGATAAATTTCTCTCATAATAAGAGTGAAAATTATTGATATTTTCACTTCTTACGTAGAAAATGCAAATATGGCATACAAACACAAATATAAATGAACCTAAATGACATAATTATAAGACGTGATATCGCATAATTAGTTTACAAAACACTCTCGACAAGCCAACTTTCACGATGAAAAGGTTTTCATTGCAGACGCAAATCCAGCTACCATTAACAAACATCTTCAATAGAAAACCTACTCTATTACAAAATGATAGAGTTGAAAGTTAATCCCACCATAGTTTGGGGTACATGTTATGGTGTTTAACAGTGCTCATCATGCCTTACGTGGAAATCTTAAAGACCAAGTTTGTCGAAAGACTTTATAATTGGTAGCCCTTTAAGATATAATCGATTCGCGTTCGGAAATGCGTGTGATTTCGCCAACCTACGCCGCGCCGGCGCAACGTATAGACGGTAGCGGTGAAAGTTTGGACCAATGTTTGCCTATGTTGGAATTGGTGTTCTTTAAATTAATTTTCATATGCCAAATGTTAGTTGTTTACATGACCTAAGCTCTTATAACGTCCACCTAATACACGTTGGAGCTAAATATAAAGTATCAGGATTAGAATAACCAGTCAAATAATATTTATAACATGCTTAGGTACTCTAAATCTAAGAACTCTTTAGTTTTTCTACGATCTCTATATTGCCTATAACTCTAATAATAGGTAGTAAAGTATTGTAGCTCCACATATCTATACAGATAAATAAAATTACAGTGTCTGTTTGTAATATTAAAATAACCGCTTTTACGTCAAGCATATGAATATACATACGATACACATACCAAAATAACATTTATTACAACTATTTTCTGTCTGTCTGTTTGTACTGGCTAATCTCTGGAATGGTTGGACCGATTTTGCAAGACTTTTATTGGCAGGTAGCTAAAGTACCTACTAAGGAGTAACATAGGCTACTTATATTTTGGAAAATTGAACATACTTATCAACGAGGCGGTCATTGTTTTACCCTTAGATCATTATAATACTAAGACTAAATTAAGTATCTTTTTCATTGAGTACCTAGCTATGTGTCAATAATATGAGTGAACAATGTTCACACGGAAACGACAGTGTATAGTTGAAAAACTATACTGATTATAATTTTAGAAGAAGCTTCTACGATTCATCGATATGCTTGATTAATTTTGATTGAATTTGGCAAATAAAGAAGTCTTTCATTCATCAGGTAATCCAATCTTCAATTCTTCATTACATCAGGTATTTAAAGTACACGCTGTGTTCTTAGTATTAAACCTGATTATTCTCCAATAATCAGGTCTATTCCCGGGTCGGACAAAGTATTACTGGGTTTTTCAAAAAATTCACAGTAGTAGCACGGAGTCTGGAAATGTGCCCGGTATATGACAATAAGCTCACCCCTATTACATGGGACTCATAACATAAATAGTGAAAAGTGGGTGTTACATTGTACAGTGGCATAATGTACACCTCTGCCTACCCCTTCGGGGATAAAAGGCGTGATGTTGTGTTATGTTATTTGAACTTTCTTCTTTTGTGTAAAATGCACAAGGCTTTGTAGTACTAACCCTAATTCTCAATTTGACATTATTTATTACGGAGTTTAGTTTCGTCCTATAGCTGATATAATTGATGGTTGACATATTCAAAATGTGGGATTATCTGGCCAACACAGGTTTATCGGTTGTATCTTCCATCAGGATTTTCTGATTTTAATCAAGATACTGAGATTAAGAACATACATAGTACACGAATAAAAAAATAGAGCTATTAGTTAGTTCACCATTGATATTAAAAATGTCACCAACGTGAACCAGATGTAAATAACGAAGATGATTGGGATGAATGGACAGCTTTAGAAGAAGTCTCAAATAAAAGTGCTCGTATAATTTAGTATGATATTGCTTGATATCATTACCTAGCCGCAAAACAGTATAGAATTACAAGCTGGTATTATTATCTTAATATTAATGACCTGATAAGAGTCGGCTCCATTATAATGCCGCATCTAGTTGACTCCAAAATGTAGTCAAACATTTGACATTTTGTCGTCAATTACCACATATTTAAACTAAAATATAAAAGTAGTGAGCCTTGAGGACACTCGCTCGGGCCACCGGTCACCGACAATTTGTGTTTTTTTTTTATTTTAGCTCTCGCGTCAATTCTGCGAACGTGAAACTGGTCGGACTGGACTCCGCGCGAGTTTTTTCGGCGAGCAACTCCGAGCATGCGCTGGGTTGCCAGATTAAAGTTACGGGCGATTGGATTTATTACAACCCTTGAGTTTTTTATGTGGGAATTAGGGTGTCGTGTGAGGTGGAAGAATGTGATAAGCGATACTGTATTGTTTGTGTTGTCGATATGTAGAAGGTTAGGTACATTATAAAAAATCTTTTCATATTAAAGTAAACGCGAGTTCAAGGTTCAAGATAATTTAAGTTAATGCAACGGGTAAACACTTCTCTAAACTTATATAAAATCAGCTGTTCAGTCAGTTAAAATGTTACATGCAAACAAAGCGCCGTCTCCAGAATGCATCCATAATTAACTTATTTAATTAACTTTATAACTAGACCAAGTACTTGGAAACCGTATTGCAAACTATTATCCATAATGAAACAAATAATTTAATTTTAACGAACTAAAAATTCCTTAACAACATAAATGAATGGAGAATTACAAGCGAAAATGTAATCCATCATAAGTACGGAGCATATGTTGTTATAAAATTGGGCGAAAAAAGTTTCCTTACATGGCAACCCCGAAGTTAATGTGGCAACATTCACCAGTCTCCTAATTGACGAGCGCCGCTAGCATACTAATGGACAGATTAAAATAGTTTTATGGCCCATAAACGTTAGTCAATAGCAGGTATATCGTTAAACTGCCGAGCAGACTAGAACATAGTGAGCCCGACCACAAATATCAAACTATTGGTTCATACCTTGCCTGCCTGTCTACACGTCTGTGCCCAAAAATCATTAATCACGTGGCCACACAGCTAATGTATTCAATTTAAATCGATTGTGCCTAAATTCTTGATTCGATTAAATATAAATGTCAGATTTAAAAATTGAAATTTTAGCCTCGTTTGAAAGGTTATGTGGTTGTTATGTAAGTGTGGTAGGCACATAGTTTTTTAAATCGTTCATTTGAATGCCATTGCTCTGAATATCGATAATATATTCAACGATGTTTTTAATTAGGGGGCTTTCAAAAATAGAAAATGGAAGTAAAAAATGAAACACCGTTTTCTTTAAAAAAAAATATTTTTGAAATTTGAATCTAGTGACCAAATTAATATTAGAGGTATGCCAGTTATAAAAATGTTTAAGTACTTAATGTCCTTAAATGAAAACAGTTCTAATTAGGTACAGATAAGCAATTTTCTATCAGATCAAGTTGTCTATCAGTTTCCGCATTAGGTGTGTCGAATATTCCTTCACCAAGACTTTGTCTGACTCTAGAATAAATATTTTCTGCAGTTACCATTTAGTTCATAAGATTTATGAACTTTAATAGATTTTTAACACAAAACAATACCTTTAAAAATTTATCACTACTTAGTATAAAACAAAGTCGCTATCAACCGTCTGTCTGTCCCTATTTATGCTCAGATGTTTAAAACTACGCAACGGATTTTTGATAAGGTATTTTCAATAGATAGAGTGATTCTTAAGGAAGATTAACTCGTCGAGTACCGGTTTTATAGACACAATTAAAGAACAATAGGTCGCGGTCACCGGTGACCGCTTGGTGTTTGACAGTTTAATATGTATAATACGTGCATAATACATACGTGGGAAGCCGGGGCGGGTAGATAATAAAAAAAAAATTTTTTTTTAACTTTGCCCCACACTATGTTTTATGTTTTTAACCTGTGTTGGGCGCGTTTACAAACAAAATTTCACCTACACATGACACCCAGACCCGAAACAACAATAGGTATATGGATCACACAATCAATTGCTCCAAACCCACTACACCTTGCAGTGAAACTGATTGACCTGCATTCAATTAACTCATAGACAAGCCTATTATATACTTCTACGACTTGTAGAAACCGCAGCATATAATTTATATGCAAATGTAGTGAATACAAATGTTTTATTATACGTAAATAATCGGCTAATGCAAATCACACTTCAATTAAAGATGGTAATTCTAGCTGTTTAGAATCTGGACACATAAGTATTTTACAATGATTCTTGTAATTTGTGAAAGCAAAACTTTTGTTAATACACAGCTGTATAACATTTAATTGCAATTCACATTAAGCATATTAAACAGACTTTTTTATGGTACAAGCCCGCCACAACCTCCCAAAACCGCTGCAACTCCCGTAAGCCAGGATCTACAGTAGATACAACCATGAAAACACCGGAGCACTGAAGTCCGGCGCGTCCCAGGGACATGAGTAACTGTCTTGGTTCCCGCAACGAAGTGAATCAGAAGATATTATAAGAGAAGAAGAAAAAACGATAGTTTCCACTTATATTATTAGTTTCTACTTATATTAAACAGACTATTGACTGCCTCATTGGCCGAGTGGCCGCAAGTGCGACTGCCGGGCAAGGGGTCTCGGGTTTGATTCCCGGGTAGGACAAAGTATTACTGGTTTTTTTTTAAATCTCTGTAGTAGCACGGAGTCTGGAATTGTGCCTGTTAAATAGCAATATGCTCACCTCGTATTACATGGGACTCATAACATAAATAGTAAAAAGTGGATGTTACATATCACTTAATCGCTGAATC
This sequence comes from Spodoptera littoralis, assembly GCA_902850265.1. Taxonomy (NCBI): domain Eukaryota; kingdom Metazoa; phylum Arthropoda; class Insecta; order Lepidoptera; family Noctuidae; genus Spodoptera; species Spodoptera littoralis. The sequence continues at coordinate 10,472,971 of LR824538.2, read as the reverse complement.
CATATCCATAGCGATGATCGCTAACCATTAGGTGAACTGTCTTCTTGAACTAAAGATTTATTATCTATCCAAGATCTATCCCTTGGAAATTGGGTAGTATCCTAAATTCTATTTTAATGTCCGTCTGGTAGTAGTTTCAAACATTCGACAAGTATTTTTTCTTTTCTTACGGAATTAAATTCTTTCGGCGATATATTGATTTGAAATATCGTGTGACGTCACGATTTACTACATTTTATAGGGTAGCGTGACGTCCTTCCGCTCCTAAACTTAACTCCGTTTTATCTAAGTATTGTTTTCTTATACGACAAAATAAAAAAATACGTGTCTAATATTTATTCATTATCTAACTGACGGACTAATTACATTTTTAGTTTTGAGACACTGTCTGTTTACTACCCTATTGAAAGTTTTGACGATTAATTGAATTTGGAAGTTTTGAAATTCGGTATAAAATTAATGGGTTATGTATTTATAATGTGTAGCAAGAAAACTATACCTATATAGGTACTGTAATCGCAGTCTATCTGTATATAGCAACTGATCAAAAATATAATAATATGTGAATAATAAAAAAATGGAATACAAACATTTCATTTCTTTCGGGATCTTATGAACGAAAAAGACTTATAGCTATGAAAATGTTCAATTTATTTAAGCCTATACTATACATACAAAAAGCCGAAACAACTTATTTTCAACATAACCACATTGTGCCACCGTCAGACACATCACGGTACATAAAACACATCCAACATACGCTGACCTCTCATCATACTCCCAACCGATACAAACCAAGGTCAAGTTACACTAGTCAGTATAGTTTAATGTGCTCTGGGTACAGTAAGCATGGTTTCTCGGGAGACAGATAGTACTACCGTTATTACTGGTGATCTCCGTCGTAATGATGTGTTCCTGGTATCAGCATGAGGTTCGAAGGCCCGTTATGGAAATGAGATGTTTAAAGGCTTCGTGGAAGACGTTCTTGTGTCAAGTAAATGTATCTAAGTAGGTAAATATATGTATAAGTATGTATGATTAAGTAAAATCGCGGGTTACTCACGTGAATATACTGAGAAAAGCTCTACTAGTTTCGAAAAACAGAGGGGTTCTTCCTCATGAGCAGCGTGCGCGGTCGCGGCACGGTCAAAATCGCGGTTCAAAGGAGTAACCCGCGATTTTACTTAATTTAGTATGTCTCACGATGTTATTATAAAAAGTATGTATGATGTTCATTTTTGTTTAAGTATGAAAGTATTATATTGAGTAGGTGCAGTCAGATCTAAAGTGCAAATGCTGAATTTGTATGTCAAATTCAAAGTCAAATTATTTGTTTGCAAGTCAAATAATGTTCAACGATATCTATGAATCAGTCCCCCAGTGAATCTATGCTTTTGCTCATCCCAAGCTGTAGATTCCTATAGATAGAAGAATAGATACAAGGAATTAATAGCGTTTTTATAAGTGTTTGTATAAGTGGGAGAGCCATGTTTCGGCACGAATGGGTCGGCTTGACCGGAGTGACACCACGGCCTCACACCAATCCCGGAATCCCCAACCATCCTCAATCTCCTAATCCTCAGGCCGGTAACGCACTTGTAACGCCTCTGGTGTTCCAGGTGTCCATGGATAACGCTGATTGCCTACCATCAGCACTATGCCATAAAAAAAATGATAAAAAATACGAGTTGCTCACTACTAGCTTCTACTACTTTCGAGTTACAGAGGGACTCTCCTGTTGAGCAGCGTGCGCGGTCGCGGCGATGTAGCTTTTCTCAGTATATTTAAGTACGTGAGTAAAACTCGTAATTTTTAGCGTGACGACATATTACATTATTTATGTATAAACATAATGTACCTACATTATATGACACGTAAATGAGAATCAAGAAGCAATAACTTTATCACGATATAGCAAAAATGCCTTAAAACTTATAACATAATAATATCCATGAAAAGTTATTAAAACATAAATAACATCAGATATTGATACACACGTCCGTCCACTCGTCTCACCGGTACGTTAATGTCACTAAATTACAGTTCCCAGCTACCGGCGCACGCGCACGTTTTTGCGCATGAAGACGAAATTTATGCGCGAAACGAATTTTTATCCTGGACCGTATTTCAACACTTAATTAGGTATCTAGATAAGAACAGGTGCAACCCTAAAATTGATATAACTATAATTAAACACAAGGTGCAATTTTTTTTAATTTTCTTAATAAACATAAGCTGTGTTGTATTTTTGCTGGTTGTGTAGTTTACAGCTTAATTGACATATTTTTTATGCCAAAAATGGAAAATATAGCATCACGTCTGATGGTCCTGAAAAAGGTGAGCAGAGGTCCACATTACATTACAACCCGTATTTCGGCACTTAGGTATCTCATGTATAGAGTGAACTATAGGTAATTTACTTACTTATGTTTTTACGGCAATCCTTTATGATACCGAATAAATACGACATGCTCTTCTTTCACCTTTTGATTTTCTTCAACATTTCCCATCCCAGCTATCTATGTCCACCTACTAGCCAGGGAAACGTGTAATCACTCGACCAACGACCCATTCACCCATTCAAATGGTATCCTATACATCAAAACATAAGATTATATCTCAATATTACATCTTAAGATTAACTAAAAATCCCGAGTTACTCACGTGAATATACATTCCGCAGTAGGCTGCGCGACGTCGCCGCGACCGCGTACGCTGCTCATGAGGAAGAACCCCTCTGTGGTTCGAAACTAGTAGAACTTTTCTCGATACATTCACGTGAGTAACCCGCGATTTTTAAGTAATTTAGTATGTCTCACGATAGTTTTTTTTTTCAAAGACAAAGATTATTTATTTGCAAAAACACGTGTTAAATAATAATACATCATAGAATGCACATTATAAGTTGTACAGGTGAGCAGTGAGCATAGTATCAACATGTTTGACCATTTCTGGTGCACAAATGTGGAATATAATATTAAATCCAATTATAACAGTAATTAAACTTTTAAATTGTAACATTCCTATAAGAGAGTCAAACCTCCTGACCAGGACCAACAAAGAAAAATTACAAACACTTGTCATTTACAAAGTCATGAACACTATAATAGCTATATTTATTAACTAGTAGTTTTTTCAACGCTTGTTTGAATAAGTTATTATAAAAACATATGTTCTAAGATTTTCCTGTGAGAAATAGAAACAAAGCATATCAAGATTGTTCACGCGATTCAAGCAACAATTGCTTGCTTAATAGTTTTCGCACTATGAGTATCAAATACAACGGCCTTTAGATCTTCCGACGTGTTTTATTTTGATCCTATCTTTAAGAAAAAAATGGCAGAAAACATGACAATAGGCTCACCCCCTATTACATGGGACTCATAACATAAATAGTGAAAAGTGGGTATTGTTACATTGTACAGTGGCATAATGTGCACCTCTGCCTACCCCTTCGGGGATAAAAGGCGTGATGTTATGTTATATGATGTTATGTAAAACTATAGTATTACCAAGACAGAACCATTTTATTTCAGGATGAAAACGAAATAGATTTCACGGGGCCAGCAGTAGACCAAAACAAGCTTTTAACCATACTGATGGTAATGAGAAGAAGTCTAATTTTCTTTTATAACAGAGCATTTTTAAGTTGTCCTTTCCTTTTGTCTCATAATATGATTTTTGTTTTTTTTTTTTCAGATTTCTTTCCATGTCGCATGTCGAACAAAAAAAAAGATAAAATAAAAAATGACAAGCTCAAGTCTAAAAATTCAGGGCATATTTCACAGCCGAGCTTCGGAAAGCAAGTTAAGCCGTTAATCCTGCGAACAGCACCTGACCTCTCTCCGGTCGTGTCGGATAGCTGTTCGAACGGATCATGAAGTGAGGGAACGGGGAATATGAAAATATTTATGTTACCTTCTTTTACTTTTTTTATTTACCACGACGACGGTGGCGGTAAATGGTTATATTACTTACGCTCTATAGTCCTTAATACCACCTATAATACAATACGATCGGAGTGATACCACGGCCTCACAGAAAACCGATGTGAAGCAACGCTTGCGTTGTGTTTCGTCGTGTGAGTGAGGTTACCGGAGGCCCAATTACCCTCCCCTTTCCCAATCTCCCCAATCCCTGAACCCCCAACGATCCTCAAACTCCTAATCCCCAAAAGGCCGGTAACGCACTTGTAACGCCTCTGGTGTTCCAGGTGTCCATGGGCGACGCCGATTGCTTACCATCAGGTGATCCGTCTGCTCGTTTACCGGCTTATGCCATAAAAATATTATTTAAACTGTCGTTTGTTTTTTTCTTCTCTTAAATATCTTCTGTTTTATTTCGTTGCGGGAACCAAGACAGTTACTCATGTCCCTAGGACGCGCCGAACTTCAGTGTTCCGGTGTTTTCGTGGTTGTATCTACTGTAGATCCTGGCTATTTTAGGTTTTTATTATCAAAAAGTCTTTAATAACTCCTTTACATTTGGGCAAGTCTCAAATCTAGACTTACCTACAGATGTTTCAATAACCTATCTAGCGGTAGATTTGCGTACTAGAGATAGAATTCTCACATAAGCGCCAAACTATAGTTTGTAAATACACCGACCTACGCGACGACGTTGCGTACCTATAGATGTTATTGTAACGAGTCGGTCATTCATTTTACAACTATGTATATTATTATACGCAGTAATTTAGAAGCTGAACCTCAATAATTATTATGTAGTTAGTATAATTGATTCTGCTACTGAAGAAACAAATGAGAACATGGATGGACTGAACGATTTAGAGAATAAAAACATACATTTGTTGTATTTCATCCAATATTAACTTACTATTTCAGTATTACTATCTGTAGCAGTTTCTACATTTACCAATAAATCATTCATCTAACACAATTTAGAGCTGGCACAGATAACAATGATAAATGACAATAAGTAGTTTCTAACAATAATGCGATAAAAAAGGCATTGTATCCCTAACGAGGTCCCGAATCCCGAACTTTCACCAAGAATAAAGTGCTAGGCAATCAACTAAAAGCCGAATCATTTTCCAATTCCATTTCCGTTGTCCGCGGCGTCTGGTGGAAATGGCACGGAACAAAGGGGATCACAAAGGCTGTCCGCTGTTAGCCCCCTGCCACCCCAAGAACCCCCTCGCGGGAGCAATGAGGGGAGTTCACCTCCCCTGTTTCCACCCTCGAGGGATCGCGTACACTAATTGCACGCTTAAATTGGGGTAATGCACGCTCGTACGTATTTTAATAAAATACGAGGCAGGATCAAAGCTGCCATTTATTTAAGTTAGCTGAGATTTTCTTGTCGCATTTTGTTTGAGCTTATTTTAATTCCTCGTGTGTTCGTGTTTGGGCTGATTCATTCCAACTAATTTGTTGGATACATTTCAATACTCTTCTTTTTAACATATTTTTGGACGTACAAAATTAGTGGTTGTTTACAATACTTTTTTTGCTTTCTTGTTGAGCATGGCATGGTCTGCGTTGTTTCATCATCGCCTTGGCCCGTTATAAATATGATTACAGTTATGGATACGAAATATGTCTATTGGTGTAGGTAAGTAGGTATAAACGTTATTCGTTATAGATTCCAATATAATGATTTAGACAATATGAAATGTGAATTTAGTTCCAGTCGACAGTCGCTTCATATTGACCGATTTCAGCACAAACAATGGACTACACGCTATATAGGACAACGTTATAAACGGCTATAACCGTATATCAAGTAGATCAATATCGTCGATCGTAAAAACGATTGCGTGTCAACGAAGCTAATCTCATAAACAACCTATTTTCCGAAGCAATATGCTGTGGCTCCGACGTCACGCTGTCACGCACACACGGCGACGGACACGCTGACTCATCACATCACCAACTTGGAAAACCAACGCAGTTCAATTCAAAAGCCGTAAATAAAACATGTTGCGATATCTCCCTTCTGAGTATTCGCGTTATTGAGTTACGAAGTCCCCGAAGCGTTTTGCCGCCAAAACAACGTACATTTTGCCCCCCGGCGCGCGTAAAAACATCCACAGATATCCTCAACGCGAGCGACAGAGAGCAACCTTGTAGGACAGAAAGGGACGGACGCCTTAATATTTTATCAGGCATCTTCTCATCAGGAAGCGATGCCTCACGCGAATATCAATCTTAACAACACCGACACAGAGTTCAAAATTGTAGAAGTAGTTTTTAGATTGCGTGTGTGCCCTTACGTCGGTGAAAGGAAATTACAACCACACCCACGTATAATGTTGCCGCAATAAAAAACGTGTAAGAAGAAATAATGAGCGGTTACTGGCGCGGCGAGAGTCTCGACCGGCGATTTCGTCATTTTACCTTCATCTAATTGATTAAAGGGAATCGTCGGGACGTTTAAACTCGTCGTTAACGTCTCGAGGAGGTAATGAATGATGGATGAAGCTGGGTCCCGCAAATCTGATTACAAATTCAAATGGTGGATGCAGATGAGGCGAGCGTCGGTTGATACTCGCTGTGAATGGGGGCATCGTGATCCCGCATAGATACACGATACTTCTACCAATTGTCATTCAAAATCTTCACAACAACGCTTTGTTGTGGCTTCTCTACTTTCTTTTGTTGTGTGAAGACGTTTCTATCAATATGGTAATTCTGCATGTTATTGCCTCGCCAATTTACTATTAAAAAATTACAAGCTATTCAGAGATTTATTGATTTGTAATATTAAAAGTTCATGCAAATTTCACTAAACTAACTACTTATTACTATACTTTTGTAACACCGGCCAAGAATATGACCAATTTCTGAATTCTCTTACTAGAAAAGTATCGGCTATAAATCTCGTCAGTGGTATAATGAAGAAACTTGCTGAAGTTTAGGACACTCAGTTTGGTATCAAAGTAAATTCGATGACAATAAACCCAACGACTGATGATACAAATAAGATACGAGTAAAGAATAGAGCAGACCTAGGCAGAATTTGTCAAATCCTTTGTCCAAATCCATCCAATCTACCAATAGGAGTATTTAAAGCAACAGTGCAGTACAGGCACCATTCCCAAATACTTACCAGATACAATTTCAGTATGTGTGCATCTTAAGAAACTTTCATAAAAATTACTCATCATATAGATCAAAACAATGTAAGGACGAAAAAGAGGAAACTTTAATGCAATAACTACACATCTGTCTTAACAAAAACTACGATAGTAATTCCAAAGACACAAATATTAGGTTTTAACCGCTAAGTTTTTAAATAGGCAAGAGAAACCCACCTGACGTATAAGGCATCTAATGCATTAATGGTCTTATTTAGGAAAGATGACCAATACTTCATGCAAAGCAGGTCGGACCAGCAAGCCGATAAAACGGTACACGAGCCAAGAATCGACCATAGTATTGGTTTTCACCTAAACTTATACCTGCAAATAGTACCCTTACAGGACATCCACTCACTTGGTGAACAAAGATCCTGATAATGGTCGCAGGGAGCTTCTAGATGCAGATCGTTTCTGGACACCAAGACCTATGTTCACGCAAGCTGTTAATGTCTTATAGATGACTGATAAACATTATTGGGATGGTCTAAAATGGCATTTCTAAACCAATTCGGTTGCCGAAAACATTTTATTTTTTTTCTACTATTTCGGTCATTTGATCTTTTAAACATAAAATGAATAATGGTTATGGAATGAATGGTATTCCAGGAATTCATATCTAGAATAATTATGTGTAAAATCCTAAATAATTTTGAATAGGTAATTCTCATCTTATTCGGAAACAATTTTTAAGCCTAAGTAATTCATTTTATTTTGTCTGGGACTGTACTGCATCCTAGACAGGTTGATAATGTTGTCTACCTACACCTACTACACATTCCCAAGATACGTCATTTGCCCCATTATCATAATAGGGGGCGTGCCTACCAGAGCTAATGACAATTTCGCAAACCCAGCCACAACATTAACTGATCTCAAAATTCCGATTGCAAAACTCGACATTAGCAGCCCTGATTCCGACCTTCAAATCAATTAAAGAATACTTCAATGTATAATCAGATTGATGACGAATGATACGGAAATATGTCACTTAGTTACTCAATCACGAACGAGTCGGCCGGAACAGCGAATGGCGATAAAGCGTAAAGGAAGTTCACTTCCCGGGAAACGCGCAAGTTTTTGTTGGAACCGCACGAACGCGCCCATGTTACACATACATAATTAAGCAAGTACCTAGATACTTTAGGTAAGTACCTATATTTTAACTCCGGTGATGCGCGAAAAAAATACTTATATGGCGAGAAAACACAGATACGTCTTAGTCATCTGATGTTGCATCTCCAACATTTGCAGTTATACTAGGTTTTAGCCATGGCTTCAGCTGCATGAGTTTCCCATGAAAGATATTATCGATAGGTAGGACCTAAATTTGTCGAAACACACGTACATACAATGATATTATAAAGCACTACGTTCATACTAAGCGGCGTCCAAAAATTGTTGCGTTCTTATTACAAATGTACTTAAATGTCATTTTCAACTACGTGCGACAGATAATACGGAAAGTATGGTACAGAAAGAGATAGCTATTATAAAATTACGACAATTGTCTGAATTCGTTCGCAACAATTTTTGCGTGCCACTGCGATATCTACCTTTTTTTATTATTTATAATATCATTGCGTACATATCAACATTAGCAAAAGCCCTCGTTTCTAAAATCTTGAACCGCAATAAATAAGAAGGGAGAGCGTCGCAACAGATTTATCGGATTAGCCTATCGTCTCACCCGGCTACCTCTAAACTAAACCCTAACTTCATTAATCAAGGTAACAAACCCATTTAGTGTGATGTAGGTTCTACGAAAGTGAATTAAGTAAATAGCTACCTACTATAATAGATACTTCTTATGTACCTTTCATTCGCAAATGTTACCTACTCTAGAGAAAAGAGGATTTATCTAGAGGTAGATAAATCCTCTTTTCTCTAGAGGATAATTTGTAAGGATTGGGATTGTGCCATAATTGTATCCCAATTCTGATGACGACGGCATCTCTTGATTGGTCAATCAGCTAACTGTTAAAATAAAAGAAAAAATAAACAGTTTATATATCGCGCTTTTAGATTTAGGTTCTTCAGAAAGCAACTGTTACTCGATCTCTGTGTAATATGCAGTCGCTTACTCTGATCTGACAACGCCAGCGGGATGAGCAGGGAATATTATCTACTCATAACTGACATAATCTCGAAAGCCCACAATGGGAACACCAGTCTGCTAGATAACCTTATCTCCTAATTAAATAATGGAAACCCCGGACGTTAGGGAGACGAAAAAATGAACGATCATGTACTTAACAGAAATACGAATACTATACAAAAAAGTGTTGATTCCAAATCTGTTTCGATCGATGACGCAGCATCATTCTCATTAGATGACGCATCGCGTGACGAGGTGTACGACAGTCGTGACAATGCACGTGACTTGAAATCCTAAAACTTCGAGTACCTACTCCATTTATACTTAGGTACCTGAGTAAAGCTAATAACCCATGTATGAATGTTAGAGGAATGTCAAAGAATATGCGGTTTCTAATAAAACTATGTTAAAGTTTCTTGTGCAGACTCGGTAGATAGAATCAGATACGACTAGTTTGGATAAGGTTTTTTTTTTTATTAAGGGGGTAAAATCATCGAATGACTGCTCCCGCCTGGGTGAGGCGGAAGGGAGTGTCAGACTCTTACTAACTAAAAACCACCCCGTTCCTTCTCCTGCACGTCGAGCCGGAGCCCCGGTTACCCGTTAGGTTCTCCGCGACAGTTTGGATAAGGTTAGACAGGCTAGAAGGCAGGCAAGTTTAGGCTAAGGCAGAATATGGTTAGTTTGATTAATGCTCCATTGCTAAGTTAGACTCCAACATTTGCAGGCTATCAAAGAAGGCCCTGGGCCATTACAGCCAAACCCGCTAGAAAAGTTGCATTAACCGCAAAGGAATCATATAGAACACATCTGCGCTAATTATTTTGTGATCCATTCCAAAGTTTAATAGATTTACTATCTAAATAAGCACGCATAACAAAATGAACAAAAACCCTAAATAAGTATGAAAATTAAGCGGAAAGTTAACTGATCCAAGACGAGATCAACACCGAGAAGGAATTTCACGTTGGTAAGTGCTCATTGGGGGAGGACTATGTTCAGCAGTGGACGTCACTGTGCCTGATATGATGATGATGATGATGATGATGATGATGATGATGATGATAAAATGTCTGTCAAACATAATGTACGAAAAAATACAGGTAGATATTATAGAATAATAGACACTATAGACTATTTTCATATTGATAACAAAGACCGCAAGTCCACAAAGGTTCGCGTTAACAAACATGTCGGAATTGGAAAACACAGTCAATGGAGCTAACCCCGATCCATCACTAAACCACTTGATTAACAACAAATTCCTCTGGAACATACAGTTTCTTCATAATTCGTTTACTATGATATACTTAATACATTAGGGTTATAAAGATTCGAATTCAGTTTACACAGATATAAAAATACAGGACACATTAAAAGGCCGTAATTGTATCAAATAGTTTTCCATCCTTCGATTTCATGGTATACCTAGCTTTAAGCTTTGTTTTTAAAGGTACTTAGCTATAAAATATATTTATTTATATTGTAAATATAGACATTATATATTTCTGGGTGTAATAGAATGTAGTCTTCATAGAGAATCCAATCTATTGACGCCGCGTCGCTCGGTGCTTTAGTATCTACTGATTACTGTTCCAAGTTTGGTATAATAGTTTCAAGTAGTTCCATCTCTTGACTTTCTCCTTATCAGTTTTACTTGAATAAGTCAGACAATACACGTTTAATCTTATCTAACCGTGTTTCCTTTTTCACAAAATAGATTGCTGATCTTTATTTATTTCTGTGCGATACTTTCTGTACCTGTGTTTTTATTCTTGATAGCCTAGATACTTAATTAGCTATACTTAATGCCAAAACTATTAATGAATTTCGCTACCAAACACGTCCTAATTATAATTTAAAATAAAATGAGATGTCCTCAATTAACATGAGATCCGCTAAAGGTGGAATATTTACGCAAAAACTGACATTACCGTACATGGTGCAATTAAAGTATGTGCGACTCATTAGGCGCGCGAATACCGGGCCGCGCATTTTTACATTGAAGGAACGGTAATGCGTAACAAACAACGTTCAGCAAAAACACATCAGCGCTAAAAATATACGCGGCAATCGCACTGCGCAACGACTCCAAGCTAAGGCCGCCGCTGGCACCGAAACTATAGAGCGTTTGAAATACGAAGCCCCACGAAGTAGACATGTGTGCGTGCACGAAATTCGTGTTTTCGGATCGTAAAATGCCTTTGTGTGCGTTCAATACGATCGTTTTGTAAATGTGTGAGTATGTTTTCAAACGTTTGATACGTTCGAATGAGGTTATCGGCGTGTTTGTGTGCGTGAGGGGTATACGTTTTATTCGTTTTGATAATTTCGTCCCCGTCGTCGTCGGTCGGATGGCATAAAGCTGAAAGGGTCAAGTGCGTGAATGGTTTATAAAGACGTCGACAGCGAGATGACGTGGGAACTTGTCCGGTTATTATTTATGCGTTTAGAAAATTAATCCCTCCTTCGGCGACGTGAATGCGTATTATGTTGAATGAAATGTCGTTTGTGTTTGGATGTATGTCGGCTCTGCCACTGCACGCTTGTTCGATTATAATTTGTTATGGAAAGTGACTTCAAAGAAAGAATTGGAACAAGACAGTAAAGTTACCACCTTCGTCAACGCAATATTTTTAGAAGCATCTACTTTCATGTACATAATACATACAGAAGATCTCATCTTCGTAACACTCTACGGATTTAATAGTTACATTATCATTTATACCGTACTGTCCACCCGATGGATTATTCTCCGCTTCACAAAGAGGATCTGCTTCACCTTCACGATTGACAGACTGGATGGAGATGGTAGTTCAAGAGGTTAAGGTTCAGGAGATCACTGTTACCTGCAGCTGTAGCCAAAATGCCATTTAGCGCTTGTCTACATGTAGAATGGGAAACCAAATTATATGGGATTGACGTAAATTTTGACAATAATTGTCAGTGTCGTCCCCATACATTTTGATTTCTACTCTCGGTAGACAAGCGCTAAAGTGGCATTTGGCTAAAGGCCTTTGTCTCTGTAAACGATAAGTAGGTACTTGGCCCATCCAGCTGTTATAACATCACCACCACATTCTTTCGGCTCCATCGATATTCTGAACAGCTCTGAACAAATTGACCTAAATCTTCGGTATTCTAAAACAAAATGCAAATTTAGACAATAATGAGCCATCACCAACTGTCTAGGCCCTAGACAGTCGAGGAAACGTCAGGTAGACATCCAACATCCAATTAAGATTATCATTGGACAGATTGTCAATCATTAGTCTACAGTCTACTGTGACATGTCCTTAGAGAGGCTTAAGAAATGATGAGCATACAAATTGCTGACAATCTGATGTTGTCATTAGATTTTGTAATAAAGAATTTGTACAAGGAAACGATGGAAGGTAATTCAGTGAAATATTTAGATGCTAGAAGATACGGATATTATTATTATTGCTAAAAGGGGAGAAAATGGGCCTAAAAGATATAAAAGACTAAAAGGAGGCTAATGAAAACATACATAAATAAGGCTAGACATCGATTTGCACTATAAAGAGGAGTAAGAAAGAGGAGGAGAAGAAAGGAGAAGACGAAAATATCCTTATCGAATTCTTCAGTTCGATGTTTTACCATTGCTTCTATTATACTTATGGATCCGCCCATGGCATCTATGTAAATAAATAGCACTATCAAAAACAAAATGCAAATAAAAAGAACCCTTTTTGAACCTCAAAATCTTTATTTCAGATATTGAGCTGGACTTCCAACTCCAAACCGTTACGTTCAAAAGCAGTACCACAGTCAAACAAACACTACTCCCAAAAATGTCAAGTGTGAGTTCCCCGAATTACGCACTTAATCGTAGGTGGCGCAGTTGATGCGTGTGCGCGTCTCGTTAGCGATGCATATCTTGCCTCGCCTCAGCCGTGCCTTTACAAACATCTTGTTGGTTGTTTGACTATTTATTTACTTTTCGATGGTTGATAAATGTTTTCCTAAGACTTTAAGGTTGAATTGAAGTACCTAATTTTTACTACGGCGGTGCCTAAATAACTTATGCTACTGGTATTACAAATAATTAGGTGTCTCCTTTTTTTTAATTACATACCTACATTGAACTCTGCATCCTCACTTGCGTTACTAGTTTAAAGAAAATCGAATGCTAGTGTATAATCCTTCTCATTTAAAGCATTATTACGGTTAACAAAGGTAAGTCTGGGAGCACCTTCGGCACGAATGGATCGGCTCGACATCCAATCACTGGATCCTTGATTTTAGTTACCTAACAGATTGTTCAAAGAGCGTTCCTGATACTTATCAGTCCCTAGTTTCTTAGGTGGACGCAATGGCACAAAAAATGGTCCACACAACCATTGCAAAGACTTAACTTACTATATTATTATGTTTTCGGCTAACTCACGCAACCATTTGACAGAAAAAGACCGTTAAGCTGTGCCTGTTATTTCCTAAGACCTGTGTATATTACCTTAACATGCAAGTAAAGAGTTTGAGTTTGGAACTCGAAAGTAGCAGCGCGCCAGTCGCCGCGTCGCGGGTCGCGAAGTGCTGCTCATGAATGTGAGCCTCTAGTAAGTAAGTATGGCTTGAAGCTGGTCGAGTTCCTCGTCAAATGGTTGCGTGAGTTAGTCAAAAACATAATAATATATTTAGTACTAGCTGTTACTCGCGGCTTCACTCGCGTCACAAAAGGATAAAATATATATAAAATACCAATACACACAGCGCCATCTATACCAATACTTTTATTTTCCCTCGGGAATCTCAAATTTTTCTGGGATAAAAAGTACCCTATTATTTAATCCGGCCTTCTAACTTTACGTCTACATAAATTCAAAGCAATCGGTTTAGTATTTACGGCGAGAAAGCGGAACAAACAAACAAACAAACTTACATTCCCATTTATAATATTATAGTAAGGATGTCTCACGAAAGTTATGATACAGACTTAACTTAGGTACTTTCAAAGTAATTTTTAGGTGCGACCCTCGCATTAACTAAACGCCTTAAAGAACATACTAATCACGCAATTAACAGAAGTTTTTAACCACAAAACGCGGTGTGTCCGGCGACCCATAGAGAATAGAGAGCCTCAAACTTGCCACATGTCTGGCATATGTTAGTGGCGTTGTACCACCGTAACTGGCAAATTACTGGCTTTTACTCTAACAATGGCAATTGTCTTCGGTACTAATAGTTTAATAAACGGTTAGAAACTATTGTTTGAAAGAAAAAGTTGCTGTTTTGTACTGCTGGATGTGTGTGGTGTTTTTTCTTATGTATAACCACTTTTTATTCTGCAAGTATATTATTATATAGATTATATAGAGGTAGATGATGATGAAATGTGACTGACTCGTTGGTTGGTCGCAAGTGCGACTGTCGAGCAAGACGTCTCGGGTCGGGCAAATATTACTGGGTTTTCAAATATTCTCAGTAGTAGCACGGAGTCTGGAATTGTGCCCGGTATATGGCAATAGGCTTACCCCCTATTACATCGGACTCATAACGTGAATAGTGGAAAGTGGGTGTTACATTGTACAGTGGCATCAAGTTCCGTAATGTGCTCTGCTTACCCCTTCGGGGATAAAAGGCGTGATATTATGTAATGTGAATTTTGACGGCACTAGGCGATAATGCCTCTGAGAGAAGCCCTTTAAATAAAAAAAACATTTTGCAGTTTCATATATGACTAGCTACTTATTTCCGCGCGATTTCACCCGCTCTGCTCGGCTCCTATTGATTGTAGCGTGCTATTTTTTAGCCTTTAGCTTTCCTTGATTTATTCAAATCGTTCCAGTAGTTCCGCATTAGCGCATTCAAACAAACAAATTCTTCAGATTTTTATACCTAATACTCAGTAATAAGATAAATAATATAATGAATTATTCCCATAGCCCCATAGTCTTCTTCCTCTGCATATTTAATTTCATCACTCATATTGTTGAATGCTTTTCATCCCTTCTCATTACCTACCAAAAGAGGGTTTTTTACTAGGCAGCTAGAACTTTTAGCTTCTTTTTAATCAGCGCCATTTTAGACATTTTCTATCATACTCATTTCTTTCCTTTTCCATTCAATCAAGCAGACACACCACAGTATATTTACTTTATTTGACTGCAGCTCGAACCGTCGCCGTGACGTTTCAATGGACAACAATGATGGATGGAGCCCCCTGTCGCCCCCTGTCGTCGACACCGCATTGTCTTGTACATATCGCGGGCGGCGCAAACTATACGCGAAAAGCGATAGCGAGGAATTACATCCTTATCTTCTTCTATGGAATTTTTAAATAGGTTCTAAAATGTCCCTTTTAACATTTTGTAACATCCAATTAAAGGGCTGACAAAATTACTTATGTTTTTATAATAACTATCGTGAGACATATTAATGAATATACTGAGAAAAGCTCTACTAGTTTCGGAGATCGGTAGGCTGCGCGACGTCGCCGCGACCGCGCACGCTGCTCATGAGGAAGAACCCCTCTGTGGTTTGAAACTAGTAGAAGTTTTCTCAGTATATTTACGTGAGTGAGCCGCGATTTTTAGTTAAAATTACTTATCTTCCACTTTAATATTTAAATGCACGATTTTGATACTAATCTAGGAAAATCATCAAAAAAAAAAGAATAAATTATCTTCTTTACAAAGATATTGTAAAGAGGATGGTTGACACTTCAGATGGTCGCAGGGCTGACTACTACCTTGGGCAAAGGTTAAGCATTGCCAATTGCCATCCAACATGACAATGCTGCCAGGCTTTTGGGCACTTTACCTCATGACAATGATGAGGATATATTATTTTAAGTAATCATACAGGTATATTTATAATGTAAATCAACGGCAACTTTTCACCATCAAGCATATATAATAAAGTAACTACTTGCTAGTGCCCGTTTTCATCAACCTCTTCCAGATTTCAAGGAACTCCTAAGCGTATACCCCTAACAGTACAAGTAAGGGGATAGTTTAGTCAAATGACTTTTAGTTAAGAGATGCTTTTAAGGTGGTTCCTACCTACCTACTACTAATACCTACTGGTATACTAACTACACCTATTTTGAAAAGACTAGATCACAATGCATGATAAACCAAAACCATTTAAACAGCGCAAACTGCTTGGAAATTATACCAAATTAAATGAAATGATGAGCTCAAATTGTTAAAGAAATACAATAAGGTAGTTACCGAAATTAGTCTGGAAGATTAATTAAAAACTTCAGACACGTATTGTTTCTTTTCTCACAAAATTAAATACTTTCGGCGATATATTATCCCACTCCTAAACTTAAGCCCATTTTATCTAAGTATTGCAACTTTATACGAGTAAATAAAAAAATACGTGTCTAATATTTTTTTCATTATCTAACTGACAGATAAATTCGATTTTTAATTTTCATACACTGGCAACTACCCTATAAAGTAAAGAAAATCTAATAAATCGAAAATCTCCTTCAGCTGCTTATTACACGTGTCTTCAACACTATAAACCACAAAACCTATTTCGTAGACCACACAGCCGCCGAGCTATTACAGTAATAACTTTTGTACAATGGCGCTAGAGCATTGTACGCGCCCGCGCAGGTCGGTGAAAGCGACGCGCTACATCAGACTCTGATGATCACAGTTAGTCATTATTTCGTTCTGCTCTCAAGATATCAATGATTTCTCTGACAGATATCGTGGGCTGGAGAAATAATGAGGCTGTTTCACAATTTCTGGCGTTTGTATGATAAAGTGGGTTTTAAAGTGCTTTTGTAAAGATCTGAGTGTCGACTGAGGTTTTATTGACAAGTAAATAGTGGGCCTCATTACCATCGTATACTTTAAAACACCTATTATATCAGATATTAGTATCTGTTGTGTAACAAGAAATAATGACGTGAAAATGAATAACCGTGATGAGAAAGACGTATACAATCACCACACTGATTAAAACTAGAAAAGCGTTGCCACTTGGTTAAAATAAACACTATCAATAAAAATATTGGGAACCTTAATTTGAAACTAATCAACACACATCTGTAAAGACAAATAAAATTAGAGTGTCTGTTTGTAATATTAAAATAACCGCCTTTTTAATACAACATGCATATGAATATACGATACACATTCCAAAACAACATTATTTACATTTTTTGTCTGTCTGTCTATCTGTTTGCACTGTAATGGCTGTACCGATTTCGCAAGACTTTTATTGGCAGGTAGCTGATGTACTAAGGAGTAACATAGATTATTTTTATTTTGCAAAATTGAAACATAAAAATGTTACGTTCTATAATTCACATTCTATGCATATGAAGTAGCGGGCTATAACTAGTCTATACTATAATATTATAAAGAGGAAAGATTTGTATTTTTGTATGTTTGTAATGAATAAACTCAAAAACTACTGAACCGATTGCAATAATTTCATTCAATATCACCATTCGAAAGCTGCATTATTCAGAAGTAACATAGGCTATATAATATCACGCTAGGTCCTAAAGTTGTGGAGCAGTAACCAAAAATGTTTTAAAAAGTATCGTTTCTGAGGCCTTCCGTGGCGTGCGCTGAGCATATAGTTAAAGTTATACAAAAATGTTCTATAGATGAATTGTTTATCTTAACATTATTTTTAAAAAAGTCCGCGAGAGCATATGTCTACCTTTTATAGTTTACCCATAACAATCGTTTTAATGAATGGTTCAATCCTTATAAAAGTTTGCTCTAGATAACTTTTGAATTGTTCAATCGGTTACCTTAAGACGCGACATCGACAACGGAGGGCAGGTCGCTAAAAAAAAACTGAGAATAAATATAAATAAAACGTAAAACTATGTAAAAAATCTTAAGTCCCCCCGTGCGAAGCCGGGACGGGCCGCTAGTGTTATATAAAAGCTTGGAAAGTATATAAATTACTAAATAGACAGCCACTTAGGTAAAACCAGTCGCATATTTAACCTCATAAGAACTATTTTGCATTCATTAGATACGATATCTTGATTCTCTCTGGTATTAAGTAATTAATGAGGTAGATTCAATTAATACTGAACATGAAAATATGATCTTTTGATTGAATTCCTTCATTTATTGCTATCTGCTTACGAGTATGACTATTCGATATCGGACAAAGTAAAAATAGGTTTTGAAAAAATCTCAGTAGTAGCACGGACTCTGAAGTTGAGTCGTCCTATAATAAAAAAATCGTACTATAATTATAATATTTGCACTATCATTTCATATCTTAATGACGAGATAATACTATATTTTTTGCGTTCCGTTCCATTTACCCTTATTTTAAGCTGAAATTTTACATTTGATGACATGTACACATGATATAAAAACTGCATTTAAAAAACTGACTTCAAAAAACCAAAAACTAATAACAAACAAAAAGTCAAAACTAAAAAGCAAAAAATAGCTATTATTAGTACTGATAGGTTACACACACTTAAGCTTTCGCATTTATACTTAATGTATAAAAAAATCAATTCAGTCTAGGATTTTCTCAACCTGCCCCCCCTCCCCTGTAAAAAATCCTGGCTACGCCCTTGCTTGTACCATTATTTGTAGGACCTAAGATGTATCAATTAGGTATCATTAGGCACATACATCTTACACACAGGTAGGTACACCTTAGTTCCTTGAACCTCTTATACACGCAGGATACTTGACAGCATTATAATATCATATTAAACAAGTCACACTTATTAAAACAAATATTTATAAAAGCAAATACTCAGTCTAATTAAAGACAGTAGAAGCCAGTCTTCCATGTGGGACTTGTACAAACAACAGGACGTCGAGGGGAGTCATTATGGCATCCATGGAACACGAGGGGGGCGCGTGTCTTTCCGTTCCCGTTTCACTACACAGTGTACCTCTAGAATTTTCGCTATTTCTGCTTTCTCTCTAAGTTCCATTCTTACTTGTAGGTTTTTTTATGGAATTGGAGGCAAACGAGCAGACGGATCACCTGATGGTAAGCGATCAGCGCCGCACTTGAACACCCGCAACACCAGAGGAGTCACAGCTGCATTACCGGCCTTTTAAAAAGAAGTACGCTCTTTTCTTGAAGGTTTGAAGGTCGTATCGGTTCGGAAATACCGCCGACGACAGATTATTTCACAGTCTTGCTGTGCGAAGCATGTACTTTGTTTGTTAAGATAATGAATATAACGAAAA
The DNA here is from genome assembly GCA_902850265.1 of Spodoptera littoralis. NCBI lineage: Eukaryota > Metazoa > Arthropoda > Insecta > Lepidoptera > Noctuidae > Spodoptera > Spodoptera littoralis. The sequence goes on along the minus strand of LR824538.2, from coordinate 10,453,599 downwards.
TAGAGATGGTACTAGGAAGGTATCGCAGTTTTTAACTGGTGACCATGACGATTAACATGTGCGAAACCAGACAAGAGTACAATTCTTGTAAAATTATTTTCTAACTAGCTTTTACCCGCGGCTTCGCTCGAGTCACAAAAGGATAAAAAGTAGCCTATGTGACATATACCAATACACACAGCGCCATCTATACCAATAATTTCGTTTTCCCTCAAGAATATAAAATTATTCCGGGATAATAAGTACCCTATTATTTAATCCAGACTTCTAACTTTACGTCTGCAAAAATTCAAAGCAATCGATTTAGTAGTTACGGCGTGAAAGCGGAACAAACAAACAAACTCACTTTCCGATTTATAATATTAGTAAGGATGTCCAAATTGGATTCCTACATTATCTAACTACATTATACCAACCAACCAAATAGGTACAATATCTAACCACAGCCAAGAGGAAAAGAAAACATCACCTAACATTAAAATATCATAAACGCATATCTAACGCAGAACACTCAAAAAACCATATCTCTAAAAATTACAACCCTCTCACAAACGTCGGTGGCAATCCATCCGATCCCTGCAGAGTGCCGTAGATAAACCGGGGGTGGATGCGGCGAACGATGTTTTCAATTTCCTAACCACCCCCAGCCCGGAACGGCCCGGACCGGGGGTAATTTTATTAAAAACGCGATATTCGCCGCTCATCCGGCCCTGAATATTTATCTCTTCATGCATGGTGATACATTTACAGCAAAGGGTTGGGGTTTTATACAGACTGTTTGATAAAATGTTTAAATTTTAGTTTTATACTGTTAGCGAGCTGGATGAGATACCTTGTGGATAAGTAAGTGATTTCTAGTAAAGTGTTCCAATCCCATGAGGCTCTTCGTATTATAGCAAGAAATAAACAGAGACACTCACAGAAGTGCACATTTCTATTACTGACAAATTGATTGACATGTACCTAAGAAACGAATGAGTGACTTATGCGTTATGGAACGTGATCCCCAAAACTATTTAATCATCATCAACAGTCGAAAGACGTCCACTGCTGGACAAAGGCCTCCCCCTTAGTCCTCCACGTCGAACGACAACTCGCCATTTGCATCCACTGGCTCCCCGCAACTCTGGCGAAGTCGTCGGTCCACCTAGCGGAAGAAAGGAAAGGCCTTTGTTCTATAATAATCAGTTTCCAAATAATGAAGCTGACGGTAAGTACTATGACGATACTATACAAAATCAGCCTAGAAACAATCGTAAATTTAATATTATGCAACACATGATCAATCCATTTGATAACGCAAATCCTAAAGACGTCAAACACACCCAATAATAAACTGAACAAGCTTTATTAATCGCATATAATTACTATCAGTACTAAATACACGTAAATCATAATCAGATAGATAATCCTCTTTCCTCCTTGGTATTGGTACAATTCCAACTTGTCTAAATAACTGGCATTTATTGATTTCATTCTAATCTATGAGGTTCAAACTGTCAGTTAGCAAAATGGTAGTCTATTATTAAATGTATTAGAATCGAGTGTGGAGTAATTATATCGAGAGGAGACTCAGAAAGGTAAAGAGCTGATTAATCTAATTCTGCTGGTAAAGTGAAATTGGGTCTTAAGTACTTTATTGTCAGGACGTCTGAAGTCATGAGTGAGAAGATTGCAATGAATAGGTGCTTTAATATCTCAGGTCAGTAGTCACATACTGACCAGCTATTAAAATTGTAACCTAGTCTTACTTGTTCTTCTCCTCGAATAATATCTTCTGATTTCATTAATTGCGGGATCCATGACAGTCATTCATGGCTTTGGGAATTCAATGTTCCGGTGTTTTCATGGTTGTATCTGCTGTAAATCTTGGCTTACAGAAGTTGCAGCGGTTTTGGGAGGTTGTGGCGAGCTGGTCCCAACAAAAAAAAAGTCTTATGGAATGGCCGGTACACAGCACATTGCCACCACATCTCATTACTTGATCGTCTTCAATCCGCGGTATTAGCTGCAGACTATATTCTCCCATTTCAGAAACACATTTTTTGTTGTAATTAAATCTCTTCTTAATTTTCATTCTGCCTACTCAAATTCCAAATTTCATCATCATGTAGACCAATAACGTCTGCACTAAAGTTATTCTCTACATCATTTCTTACAGTCATACCGTCTAATCATAATCCTATTAGTATAAACTTCCCACAATCATTTCCCAATAATATTCGCATTTTGCAACAATTTCAAAACACAATTACTTATTTCCTATTTCTGCACAGAATGTCAAGGAAAGTTAAATGAAATTGCAATCCTTTCCAAACTGTCGACTTTGAGGATAACAGTTTGTGAAGAAGGCAAAGTACTTACTTTTCTACTTATTCCAAATTCCTTGTAAGCCTATCGAAAGCCTCTCGTCTTTCTGAAGTTCCGTATTTTTCCCTTTAAAAGGAAATTGTCTTTGTTTGAATTTGATATTCCGTATTCATTCATCATATTCAGTTTTGGCACAATTTCATCCTTATTTTCATTATTGGTTAAAATCATCTAATACTATGTACAATTTAAAGATTTTTATGCTTCAATTCATTTTCTGAACAGAACTTGCCTACCAACTTCAGTTGAACATTAATAATTTTGAGAAACAGTCTAGCATTGGATTAATAAGCAATATCATAATACCATCCTGCCTATTCTAAACTTTTTTATCAATTACTTCTCTATAATATTCGTATTATAAACAAAGATGTTGAAATGAGATGAGATGAGAAAGTGGATAGGCAGTGCCAATTAAAATAAAACATCTTTCAACATAAACACAAGCGATTCCATCGAAGCAACATTCAAAGTCCATTGTTTCAAAAATTCCACGTTTCTTGCCATAATTATCAGACAAGTCATTCCTTTGTGATCCGTGAGCCACATGCGAAGCCGAAACTTCGCAAATTTGCACAGACGCGGCAAAAACATTGTCGGTTCCCAGAATGCCTATTGTTGGAACGTCATTACAACGCGCAATTTTGTCAGATCTCACATCCCCTTTATGTAAGCCATGGTTATTACAAAACAACACTCCACATTATAAATCCAACTCTATTTCCTCGCTACACGCTTGCATTTCCCTTGTATCAGAGTATAATGCAGGGATCAATGGGATACCCCAGTTATTTCGCTCCGGGTGTCTCGGCTCCAATTTCAAATACGACAGCGCTGTATCGCTTGACGTGCCTACTGCATACTAAACGCCTCGTTTCCACGTGGCGCTTTATGCTAGTCGATCGTTTCAATAGAAAGGTGTCTGGGATTTTCAGTTTCATTGTCAAGAGAACCTTTTCCTCAGCCTTGCATATTGAAATCGTCTACTATTAGGTATTTACAATGGCAGCCTTTGTTCTTTTTTCTCCGGTTTTTGTTAAAACACATATTTTTTGTGGAAACCTGTTTGGTGGAGGACCATAAAGAATTTATTTATGACGGTAAAGGCGTGCCATTATGTTATGATTAGTTGGTCTCGGTAGATAATTACGGTTGATGAGATATTTTTTGATCTTTGCTTTTTAAGTTTTTGTTACTTTTATCTTTTTTTATCTACTTAGTTGTTATGCAATTAGACTGGTATTGTTTTAGCTCTATAATCTCATTACCATTATTTGTATTATACGTGTTTTTGTCGTTTATAATAGGTAAGCGCCACTAAGGAGTAACACCATTGGTTAAAGTCTTTTAAATTATCTTTTCTATTTGACAAAAAAAAAGAAACCACATAGGTACATCAACCACGGTTTTTTGCATTTTTTGCAAAGAGAGGAAAGCCTCTACTACAATAAGCCTTTCAATTTCTTGGGTGTCTCACATATGCATAATGATGTTTTTAAATAAATCGTAAGTATTTATCACAACAACTAAACCGCTTTTAAGAGCCAACCAAGCACTCTGAATCTCCATTTTAATAAAACGACAAGTCGTTAAATTCTTAATGCATTCCTTCCACACGAAACATTCGAACATCAATACTCGGCGCAAGATTACTCCAATTTTATTTTTATTGCGTGCTTCGAAAAGCAGTCGTTACGAATTTTCTAAGCGATTAATTCGTGGGCGCTCGGCCAACTTCGGGACCGTTCGATAACGATCTCAACCTGCCCACGCGCACATTTGACCCTCCTAACTAACGTTTCTGAGGCATATGTATTAAAATGTGTTCAAGGATTCAAATGAAGCAGGTTTTTGTCCGAGGACATTTGAATGTTCAACGGATTAAACTGCTTATCGGATTGTATTATAGGTTGTTAAATTCGTTGAAATTAATTTCTGGTTTCCGCTTACGCAGCCGTTGACTTATCTTCTTCTTTAGGCATACATATTTCATTACCTACATTTATAAGAAGGATTTTAAGTGAAGATCCTTTTGTAAACGCCCAAATTGTACAACTGAAGAGAAGTATCTGACCATATAAATAACACGGTGACTCGACCACCTAACTTCACTAAAGGACCGAAAATTAACATATTTTATAGCAGAAAGCTGTGATAGCGCCAGGCGGGCTGTTACCCGATTCGAATAGAAATGTACCTGTACGGGATAAATATTGATTAATTTCATGATGATAGAAGAAACATAGTTCTGTGTGCGATACGATATGATATCTATGAGCTATCTCAATAGAATGTTTGAACTATGAGATACTGATCACCAATGGTTCCCTAAAATGCTCGCGTATGCATCTAAGTCTAAATAGACCGAGCGTACGGCGCGTCGCGTACCGCGCGCGCCTCAAAGAGGCATCAGACCACCACAGATGGGGCCCAATAGGGCCGATGCCGATTCGGAGTCGCGGAGAACCTAACGGGTAACCGGGGCTCCGGCTCGACGTGCAGGAGAAGGAACGGGGTGGTTTTTAGTCAGTAAGAGTCTGACACTCCCTTCCGCCTCACCCAGGCGGGAGTAGTCATTCGATGATTTTGCCCCCTTAAAAAAAAGTGTAAATAGAGGGCTGTGCGCAAAATTTCTCTGAATAAAAAGTCGAATCATTCGGTAATGTGGAAGACCCATTACGACGGCACAAATAATGGTCCGGTCCAACCAGCGTATTACCACGGCGTCGCAGAAAACTGCGAGAAACAACCCTCACGTTGTTCACTCGTTTAAACCGGCAACACACTTGTGCAACAACCACAACGCACGATGGCGGCGCTGTTTGCTTACGAACCACTGACCCGTGACTGACAGTTTTGAGATGCTGAAGATCGAGTGCTGAAGGTAGAGTGGTCTAAAAACCTAAAGGGCTACAAGGTAAAATAAAAGGGACATTTCAGTTGCGTAAAATATAATAGGGAACCTATACCTACATGGCACATTGTAAGCACAGGCCTGTGGACGACCCGAGCGTACGACGCGTCGCGTTCCGCGCGCGCCTCAAAGAGCCATCAGACCACCAAGGATGTGGCCCAATAGGGCTGATACGGAGCCGCGGAAGACGTAACGGGCTGCCGGGGCTCCAACTCGAAGAGCAGAAGTAGGAACCGTGTGGTTTTTAGTCTGTACCTAATGACATTCCTTCTCGCCTTACCCAAGGTAGGAGATGCCCCCCTAAAAATAAAATACGTACCTATATTTGTTAACACTCCTATTCTTGTGTCATAAGTAAGATTCGAATTAAGGACAGTTGATCAGTAGAGGCCATGCAGCAGTAGCACAATGATGTGTTCCAGAAGGCTAGTCGACCACATCTTTATTACTTAAGGTGTTGGTGACCAAACGCTGACCTAATGTTAAAAGCGTCAATATCTAATTTTATTCACTATGTAGGTATATCGGTCACGTACTGAGACATGGCAAATACATGCTGCTTCATGTTATAATGATGGGTAAGGTGGAAGGGAAGAGAAGCGCTGGGCGAAGGAAAAAGTCGTGGCTGCGCAATATTCGGCAGTGGACTGGTATCAGCTCTGTGGAACAACTTTTCCGCCTGGCCAATGACAAGGACCAATTTAAAAAGTTGACGGCCAACCTTCAGGAATGAAGTGGCACCATAAGAAGAAGAATGTAAGTAGGACAAACCTTGATTTCTTCCGTACAAACGCAATTCGAGTCAAAAAGGGTGTGCGCTAGACGCGTTCGACTTTTGTCTTGTTCTCTCCTATAGCTCTATCTTTTTCACTCGGAAACAGCTCTTGTGAAAATGTATGCTACAGCGAAAAAAGGAAGGTTGGAAATGAGGTGAGTTATTTCATCAGGAACGAAACAAATAAGGAAATATTTTTGGAGGCGTTGAAGACGAATTTTTAATGTTTCATTGACCGAATTTGGGATCAATGTTTCCATACTGCTGGAATTTGGAGTTAAGGAAAATTTCTCCCACCCGGGTAAGGCGAGAGGCAGTGCCAGACTCTTACTGACTAAAAACCACCCCGTTCCTTCTCCTGCACTTCGAGCCATAGCCCCGGTAACCCGTTAAGTCATCCGCGGCTCCATATCGGCATCAGCCCTGTTGCAAGTCTGGAATTGTGGCCGATACTTATATGGCAATAGGGTCACCCCCTATTACATGGGACTCATAACATAAATAGTAAAAAGTGGGTGTTACATTGTACAGTGGCATAATGTACACCTCTGCCTACCCCTTCGGGGATAAAAGGCGTAATGTTATGTAATGTTATACCACGTGCAAATAAAACCATGCAACCAAAGTCAACGATTGCACATACCTATCGCGCTAACCTGTGGAAACTAGTTTGAGCCGGTAGCCAGCTAGACCGTCCGCAGCTCCAGGGTCTTAGGTATTATCAGCGCCACTTATGAATACCCTTAACAACTAAACTAGCGTTACCACTTACCAGTCCGTCAAGAGCTTTTGAGGAGATTTGAACCTCCTCCGATCACGTCACTCACACGGGAAATTGCAACGCAAATGTAATTTCACTCATATTTTCGACTAGCTTTTAACCGCGGCTTCGCTCGCGTCACAAAAGGATGAAAAGCCAATGTGACATATAGAGGTACTAATATAAACAAAGCCATCTATACCAATACTTTTGTTTTCCCTCGGGAATATCAAAATTTTCCGGGATAAAAACCCTATTACCCTATTATTTAATCCAGACTTCTAACTTTACCTCTGCAAAATTTCAAAGCAATCGGTTCAGTAGTTACGTCGTGAAGGCGGAACAAACAAACAAACAAACAAACTCACTTTCCGATTTATAATATAAGTAATAAGTAATATTTTCTATAAGGCCGTAGAATTCAAGAAATCTATCTACTAGTGCGAAGAAAGTGAAAATTTCACTGAAGATTCCTATTTCCTAGTCCTTCAGTTACACACTCATTGGTCTTTGGGCATACAATTTAAAGCGTAGATCCCCGTCATTCTTTACGTGTATCGACAAACAATCTTTTGTATGAATGAAGTGGATTTATCTAACAATGTTCTGGCTTGAAGCCAAACTAGTGTCTTCATAGATACTGACTCATGACGATCATGACATCATCCCTCAGGGTGCAAGAATTTTAATGATGCATCCGTTTGTTTATCGGCAACTGCTGACTGTTGTGAAATAAGTAGCTCTGGTTTCCGTCCGACCGCGTCATCCATTTGCCATGTTGTAGTAAATGAGTCTCTTTTCTATGCTTAGGTAAGTACTTACCTAGCCAAAATCTATCTAAAATAGAGGCGGTAAAAATTGGCTATGTGTTCATAACTTCTATTAATATCGACGCATATCTGATATGATGGATCTTCTTATTCCCGTTAACATGCTATGTCAAAAACTCCCTTCCTAAATCAAAAATCTAATCAGGGAACTGAACAATACTGTAGGTATCTGTTTTAAGAAAATCAGTGTATCGAACACGCGGCCCATGCATCAAACGTGACAGTTTTAAAAATAAAACCGCACTATCTAGCGGCCGTACACCGGCGCGTCGACGCAAGCCGTATCTATTTATCGCGCCATATCTCCCTACAACAATACAGACAAAATAAATAAATGTGCTCGGGCCCGGATCCGGCGACCCTTCGCCACGCACGTAATCCATTCCAAAATGTCCGTTTATTTTTCTATGTGAGCCGCGCTCGGTAAAAAACAACGCGCTTGGATCGACCGAGTACCCGTGCGACAGGGACAGCAACACTCGGAGCCCGAACATCAGCGGGCGGGGCACCGCGCCGCGCGCTCCCATTGGCTCGCCCCGCGCAGCGCCCGCCGCCCGAGATCAACAACCAATCCGACTCCATCTTGTTTCTCACGTCCCGCGCCCCGCGAGGCCCAAAATACCGACCTTTCACGAATGCCAACCCGATTCGATACGACCGAAAATGCCTTAGTTACTTCACGCGCGCACTGTTGACTGGTCGCTTTCGCTCGTTTCTAGCGAAAATAATAACAAACCGCTGTCGGTGTTCTGAACTGGCGGTCGCGCTGTACTTGGAAAGTGTATTGGTGCAAGTCGTGGACATCCATCTGCTGATTGATTCAGGTACTAATTATAATTTTACACACAGTTAAGCCCTAAAACGTAATAATAAGGGTGGTGTAATTAGTTTTTCGATATCTGTCAAGAATCGTGAGATAAACGAGTGTTTTTGTACCGGTTGATCGAACGTAAAAGCGGTGTCCTCGTAATCAACGTAGGCCGTTCGGAGCGGCAACGTCGCGCGTAAATAATAGGGTAGGCGCTCGGTCTTTCTCTCGCAGCTGGCGCACAGCGGCAACGTCGCGCTCGCCGGCTTATTGTGCCTCCACCGCGTGCCGCGCGCCGCCACCGACTCGAGCGAGACGCATTCACCACGCTCGCTCTGCCGACGCAATATACCTACAATAACGACACGACACCGCGCTCAATCACGATATTACTTTGCATTTCCAATTAAATATTAACTTAGGATTCATTCCAGACTTTCTCATTCTATGCTACTTGGTGACTATTGTTTACTGCTTATATACTGAGGTATATAATATGTTATGTACTTTTTTATGTACTACATAGATTTGGATTTCAGATACCTAAACACCTAAAATTACAAAAATACTAGATCTGAGATTACGAGACTCATTATAATAATAATTTGCCGGCTGATAATAAGTTATAGCGCTGAAAACACAAAACTGATGAAAATAAAACTTGTTTACAGAATATCGAGCGGGTGTTGGCGGACTCGTGGCTCGCTCTGTCGGCGAGAAGCGTACAACGAGCGGGCGGGACGCGCGGGGCAGGGGCATCCTCCCCCTACTTCAGTTTCGACAGTGACGTTGTGAGGAGAGCACGTATCGCTGCGCGCCGCAAAAAGGATCGTTCGCGCGGCAACTTTGAACAGTGACAGTGTGAAGAAGTGTGTTGTGACAGAGAATGTGTATCGGATTGCAGTGCACTATTAAACGGATGCAGTGATTTGGATCGCAATACTTGGATTGCAGTGATTTTGGATTTGAATTCCGCTTTTCAATTATCTACCAAACTGGGGATGCACAAGATGGAGCTGGGAGACAGCGTGTACGCCGCTGAGCGTATCATAAGGAAGAGAATTAGAAAGGTGAGCTTTATTTCTTTACAAAACATTGCCGTAACAGATTCTAACCTTGCGAAACATGCATGCGAGATCACATATCAGCGTCGGTTCGATTGGTGACTTTATTTGTAAACTGCTTGTTTCGCAACACGCGAACGCTTGATTGTTTTGCTTGCACCGAATTTCAAAACATGCTTTAATAACGCTTTATATAAAATGCATCGCTGCGCATGATTGTAGTTTACATTTTGTTTATTAATCCCAGTATTGTGACGTGACGGCAGCTGTTCAGAAATTATCGCAAGGGTTTTGTGTTCCTTTTCACGGGTGTTTTTCTATTCTTATTATTATCAAGAGTCCCCTTACATAAGTCTCTGTACGAAGATTGGGGGCCTCAGTGAGAAACTGAATACTTCTTTATAAACGGTGCCCTTCTCGAGATTACATTAAGTTTTTGACAGTAAACAAGTTTGGACGAGACGTGTGAGGGGTAACCTTGCGATATTGTAATATGCCTTTTTTCATTATCTTTTTGGAGCCATTCCCCGTTACTAACCTGATCCTGATATTGATAACAATAAATTCTGCTTTTTGGTTTTGGTTTTTTATTTGTAACTGCATGTTCGGTCACATGGGGATTCATTGTCAGTTGTCGATTGTGTAACGGGTCTTTTGATGCAGGAAATGTGTTGATTATAGAACTTACCATACTTGTCTACTAATAAATCGTGGTTTCTATTGAGAACACAATTGGTCCAATCACTCGGTCACTAAATAGTATTAAAAACATCTATAGAATCGGCTTACTGAAATGAATCCCACTATTGTCTGTAAGTAAAACAACAGCGTTGTCATCGAAGGTAAGACTGTTGGAGGCGAAGGTGTTCATAAGGTAAGTGCAGTCGATCATGTGGAAAGGTTTGCCATTACGAAACCGTAGCACTGGGGAGAGTAAGCACAGTTACACAACATTGTTGATACAGGACATAGTTCCGACATTTCTCACTCCTGTCGCCCGATGTCAAACATAAACGTATCTTGTCTGGGAGCAGTTTTCTTTTTAAATCTGTCCCGGCTTTACATCGATAGCTTTGAAGTCTTTAAGGAAAATAATGTTTTGTCTCTGTAGTAAATATTGCAATATCTTACACTTTTGTGTTCGTAAACATGGAACTTTGATATGTTTTTTGAATGAAGACCCTTATGAGTTCCGTAGTTCTTTCTTTTTATGCCTTCTCAACTTTCTTTAGGATATGATTCCTAGAATTTTCTGAACTCAATATTTCGTGATCTGGTTTTCTGTTTGACTTACCTATATATTCATCATATTCAGTTATGAATAATGAGATCAATAAAAGCCGTAGTAGATTATTTGATAAGGTTTCTTTGACGCGTGAAAAATGGCAAACCTTTTTATAGGCGTATTGAGAATTATTTAGTCTTGTTTGTACCTAAAGACCATTCTTTTTACAGTTGCTATTTTTCTTTTTTATATATAAATATATACTAGATAACTTATCGTGTTTTTGGTGTTACAAATTTGGTCCTTCGGTACAACAATTTGTGGGCCCTTAAGCTAAAATATGTCTTCCGTGTCCTTTGCGTAGGTACATCTGATGTTGCATCTGATTCTGGTCATTAAAATAATACATTAGTTTTTTGGACGTAACTATTTGAAGATGTATATTAGTTTGGGTTACCATTTATTATAATCGTAGGTAATTGGTTCTTAATAAAGAACTAAAAATTGGAAGCAAAATCGTGGCACAAGCTAACTAGGTATCTTTATGACTATAACTCTCTTACAGCTAATAAAATGTTTCAGTTATTAAAAAAAAGTATTTTCTAATGCAATAAAGGACAACTGACTGATATCATACGAGACTGAAACCCTCTTAAGACTTTGACTGCCAACAAAAAACTGTTGAAAATAGATCCTCCGCTAACGCCGGTCACCGGTGACCCCCATGGCGTTTAACGTGTTAAACTAATAAAGGATAACTACTAACGAGTAAGTCCTAAAGGAATCAAAATCAAAGGCTTAGGTAACTTTTTTAAACATTGCAAATCAATGATTAAGTCCCATGTCTGTCTACTCTACTTACTATTGCCCTCAGACAGTTTTAATTACTCCAAAATAAACAACAAGAAAATAATATCGACGTCTGTTATTTTACGGAGGACAAAAACCTTTATTAGTTTTAGCAAAATTTCTGCTAAGTCTGTCCCGTAAATATTTTCTAAAATGTCTAGACTTTAAAGTGACTATGACCTCTGAGCTTGTCTCGGTTTTCTTCTCAAAGAAACGCCGACTCCATCTTTGTAAATCCATTCGCAAAATATTAAATTCGACATTTCTTTAAAACTTGTCTTTCGGAAAGGTAATCTCTTATTGAAATGTATTTGAACTTCTAATCTAAAGACAGGATTCTTTTAGAAAACGAAATTGAATTTCGTTAGCATTTCTTGTTATTATATTTCTGGGAAACCTCAGTTTTAGCTTGAAAAAGTGGTCATTTTATTGGAATAACGATTCTCCTACACTAGCTAGACCATACTATTGTGTTGGAACGGTGTGATTTTTAGTCAGTAAGAGTCTGACACTCCTACGAATTATACCTATATATTCCCCTCTTAAAAAAACCATGCCATTGATTTTAAATTATTGTATTCTAATAAAGTTTATTATCCTTCCTACACATATCTGACTAAAAACTTTTTGACGTCAATCTCTGACGTGCTCAACTAGTTTCGAGTCAGACCAGGAGTCCAAAGTCATAAGCAGCGTGCCTTATAGCCTGATTGAATATGTGTTAGTTTCATTATAAATTCTTCAACAAACTTTGTTGGCCTGTGCAAAAGTTATGACTGCAAATTCCGAAGTGTCTACCTAACTGTTTTGTTCAGGCTAATAGGGTTAGTCATTATAGGTACTACCTACTTACAATAATACCACGGGGCAATTAGCACAAATAGGTACCTTGACATTTTTTGTGTTAAGTGAACGGAATGTCGAAAAAAGATTTGCAGGGGTAATAAGAATTCAACAAATTGCGCAATTTGAAGGGCCCTAAAAACGACGCAATATTTCTCTGTTAATTAAAAAAAAAGGAACTATCCTTCTATAAGTCATTTGAATTTTACCAAAAACGAATTATAAATACTAGATTGAAACTTAAATGCCAAATGACCAATGAGTAGTTAATCTGGCTAATCTTCGCTCATAAGTTAAATAATTGCTTATGGTACAGCCACTAACTTCAAAAACCCATCCATGGTATACCTACTTACGTTCTACGACTAAAGAGAATTTACTTTCCCAACATTTATAACTTAATACTGAACAGCCAAATAACGAGGCTTACCAAAGAGTGTCTTTGTCAATTTCAAGCAATTTCCCGCTACAAGGACTAAAAGTTCACACCAAACTAACTCTTCAATTCTATTAACGTCTACACTGCATCTCCAAAAATAGCACGTTTGATCCTAAATTAGCTCTCTTCGCCATTTGTAAAACATTCATAATAAGTTCTTAGTTCATAAACACACGAAATGCAACACGTAGCTAAATATCACGTGCAACTTATTGAAAGAAACAATCAATTTCACGAACGGCCACAATTTCACTCCAATCCATTATTTTGATAGCTCTCATGCCGCCAAAAGTTTCCAACGCCCGCTTACTAGCGCCCGTGGCAATTTTAGGAAACTACTTAATATCAAAACAAATTGAATTTCACATGAAAATTGCCTCTAACCCAACGTTATAAAGCTCAATTTCATTTACAACTCACTCGTCTTGTTATCTGCCAGCGTGTTCTAATATAAACGAAACTTCTTGAAACAAGCCATTCTGTGTTTTACCATTCGAGCGTAAAGCGTAAATTCGGTTAACCAACAAGCCGCAATATAGAAACTCCTACAGAGCTCTGTAGCCCTGGTATCTTGAAGCAAACGCGCCAGTATTCGGCTTCGACCGAGCGGCCGTCGAGGTGCGCATGCTCCCCGCCGTTTCGTTCAGCCAATCAGCGTCGAGTAATATTCCGGCCGACAAAAGTACCGTAGTGTGTTGCGGCGATACAAATTAAACTTAAGTTACTTCTCAATAAGTATACTTTCTTCTGATTTTTTCTTTTAATTTTGATCATACAGACTTTAAACTTAATAAATATCAGAAGACACTTGAATGTGTTACTAGCGCCACAATGACTTCTGATCTTACCCTGCAATCTGTTAGCCAACTGTTGTACCACATAGTTCCAAGGCTATTTGTTAGATGGCGCTATTTTGCAATTATTGAAAGTAATTTAAAAGGTGCATTATTTTTTCTAAATTTGTTGGGATTTTTGAGATAGCCATATTCTTAGATTAAGAAAATATTTTGAAGTGATTACGAAGTTTTGATTCAGCGCCAGAAGAGCTTCTAAATGGTACATGTAATCAAATGCCCGGGAAGTACGGGAAACATAATTTGAGTTTGGTACCCAGTAGTACCCTTGTCATTTAAAGGTATTAACGGCCTTTTCGGAAAACGTATAAAAAACAAGAAGACGCAAAAAAATAAGCCGTTACAGGGTCACGGCATGGTGCGGATAATAATTTGAGACTCGTCCGGAGTGTGCACTCGGAAGCGGCACAAAGCGACCAAATTTTCTATAAATAATCGCTTCACAATGCTTCACCGTAATTTTATCCATCCCTGTATTGGAATGAAATAAAAAAACTGACAAGGGAACAGGGCGATCTGTGGAGACGACCCGTTTATTCATTGATTAAAGTTTAAACCTTTATGTTCAACTTTATGAATTATGAGTAGGTATGTTCAAATTGCTGTGCAGTAGGTAAGTTCGTGTTCTGGCTCGTTAGAAAGTATTCCTAACTACCTGTAACTTCTCTCGATCATAAAGTTTCCGATCGGCGCTAAGCAAGTTTGGAAACTTATTGTGTTCTTAACGTGTTTTCAAAAGTATCAGATATTAAAAATGAAAACATTTTTCAGAGATAGCAAAGCCTTTTATATTTTACAGATCTTTTCTTAGTTTATGACTGAACGAACAGCCTTAACTTAACTATTGATGACTATTTTTACCCACGGCCACAGCATAAGGCAAGTACAATTTTATGACAAGAGAAACGACAAAATAAACCCAATAAAAAATAAAATTTTAGTGACGAGTGTACTCCACAGACATCTGTATGATGCATCGCTAAACATAAATTGGGGCTTATATACTGTCTACGTAGGTAAAACAACCCCTCGGAATATAAAAAAAAAACTATATAAAGGGTCCCCTATATTTAGAAAGCATACTTAATCGCATGCACGTACACTCCGAATATTAAAGTACAGCGGGGGGAAGCGTCATATGGGGACCCCACACAATTAAAGCTTAGTCTGCATTGTCTCATGCACGCCCGCGTTCCGTTACACCACAACTGAATGCCTCTATTCACAACGACCCATCACACTGATAAAACAACGCTGCAAAATGGAAATGGTTTCTACCGAGTCATCTTACAGACTACTCTAATCGATTTTATTCCAATCGCCTGTTTGAAAGACATTCGATATCAACGACACCGATCTGAACTTCTCAAAACGTCCGCACCGCACCATTCCGGTACTCAGCTGAATATGGACACCGTTACAGGAGTGAGGAACCACATAAAAACGCAGAGACAAGTTGGCGCTTGGCGCTCCGCCGGCGTCATTATAATAATGCGCCTGTTGGCTCGCCGCCGGTCGTTATGCCCCACGCATTATTATGTAAATGTAAAACGAAAAGGAAAGGACGGGGTTTTTTGTAAACCTTTATCTGATTCAGATAAGGATGGTAATTAGAGAAGGATATAGCGGGTCGCCGCCGCAGGTGAGATGTTCCCACGTGATGCCACATATCTAGCCATTGTTCGACAGTGAAATCGCGTTCATTAACGAACGGCACGCCACGAGGCCTACAATTATTTTGCACTCTAATTTATATCTGAAATGGACGTCACTTGTCGTTGTCGTGTAATTGCAACACGTCTCGAATAACAACAATATTTGCACATTGTTTAATACGTTCAGTAACAATGGAATGTAATCAGTTACGGCGCAGTTATGAAGGGTAGACGAGGGTCAGGGTATCACAAAATATTTGCTGTCTCCCCAAGGCACCCCATCGCTAAACCACCCGCTCGTCATCATTGTGTTTTTTTTCTCTTATCTGGCGTGGAGCCCTTATCTCGGTTTTGCCGTGGGGTGTGATCTCACTTAATTGAGTTATTACTGAAGTATTTATTACCAGATTATAATTAACAATCCTGTCGTTATATCCTTCTATCAGTTATCTTCTTTGTCTTCTACTTTCAAACTTGCGCAAAGCTTCAAAATGCATTTGCATAAACCATTTTTAGCTCTTCCAAGTTCCAAATTCGCCTAATTCAGCACTACATGTTAAATTGAACGCTTGGAGCGGCCACTAGCCAAATCTCGCCGCTTCCCCTCTCAAACTAGTCACAAGTGTTTGCTCTCCGACTTGGCCACAAGTGGCGAGGGTCGGAAGCCCCTTTGTGTCAAACGAGGGACCTGCTTACCTTGCCAGAACCGGTAATTTGTACAAATATTCCCTCGATACGCGTACCCACAATCCTACATGTATTACGGAAACGCTACATAGGCGTTAGAGTAATTCGCATAATGCTAAAAGAATTTGTTAGACCGTTGGCTGCAATTTTTCCCATAAAAGTCTCATTCATACCAGTAAGCGAAAAGATGTCGATGACAATCGGTAGTTCACAAGTACGTCGATTTAATTGTCCCTGAGTCGATGACCGTGCGACCGCTAAGCGCAGTCGCTCTGCACTACCGTTTTACTATACCGATATAATTGTAAACTACTGGTACTGTTTCTGTCTTTACTACACTATCTACGTAGTGTCGTGGTCCAACAGAAAAAAATCTCTCATTCGATGACTTCTTTTTCAAGACTCGATTTTTTAATATGGTCTATTCAAACTCCTCGTTTGATATTGCATATTTTTATGAGATTGATAACCTATAAAACTGCACATGCCACCTTCTTTCACAATATCCTTACCTCAAATAAATCGTAACTGAATAAAATTAGAGCATACAATTTGTTAACACCCATATCTATCAACCGATTTCAGCAAACGTAAATGCAAAATTACAGCCATGTGAGCCATATTTATTCAATTTACACTGTCGTGTGAAAAAATACTATATCATTCATCCATTCAACCCGATCATAGTAAACATTAAGAGTGAGCACAATACGTCCGCCCGGCAGCTCAATCGGCTGCCGACTGACGCTCGGCACGTCTAGTGTCGTGTGTTTGCCGTCGTCGTTTCGCCGGCCGGCCAACAGACTTGCTTACCTTGTCTGACATATCAATTTTCTCCTCGCACACACAGCTCTGGTTTCAAACGAACACTCCTCAGTATTTCTGTGCTCCTGGTATTTATGTTACGAAAGAATACGCGCGATATTGCGCTGAACTGAACCGAGAGAGAAAAAAAACTTCATCCTTTGGAGTTGTTGTGACGTTGATTATTTTTTTTTTACATCTGCGACCGAGGAAATTTTTTATTGTGGTTTATGTTGCATTGTCTCGATGAGTTTATGGTTTCGTGAAGTCAACCTGTCCGAAACTATCGTTACATAATATGTCGATATATTCGTCTATTCAACGTGTGTCTAGTAATTTGTTTAGCGGTGTGGGGGTATGCATACAGAGAGGTTCGCATAATATCTTGAATGCATGGCAAATGGACGCTGATGGGTACGTCACGTCCGGCTCCACGGAGGTCCGTACGTGGCATGAATAAACACGAGCGTTGTCCGGGGTGTGAACTCGTCTAATTTAACCCGTTTGTAATGCTCGACGCGAGCCCGACGCGACGGCAAACTATCTAAACTAATTGTTCGCTCAATAAAGTGTCTGTTTTATCTAGTAGATACTTTATGTAGGAGTAGTTATTTTAGTAATTTAAGTAAGTACATACACATAAAATTGGTTAAAATGTATCGAAAAGTTTATTTAATTAGAATCCATCAAAGAACACTCACTTCTTCAAGCCTCCAATATCCCATTTAATGAAATTTTACGATTGACCTGGTTACCTGCACCTACATTAAAAGTAACGACATCACTCCATTAATCACAAATGTACCCAAAAATAAAGCTAATATCAAATAGAAATCGACAAATCGTCTCGAACGCCTGTGAAAAATGAATCACGACATCGTTATTGCGCCAATCGCCCGCGGCTCGTGGCTCGACCCGAGTTTCATCCTGTCACTTTTCCACCTTCCCTCACCCTCCAAATGGATCCCTCCATCCCTTTTAACGCTTCGAGACTCCCCCGGTCTACGAAATTAAACGCAGCAATTGAATTATACTCGAATCTACACCGTCGGGAGCTTAAATATTAAGCCTGTTATTCCTTGCGATGTATTGCCTGTAAAATTGTTTCAAGTGTTTCTGATATTGTTTTAATGTAGGAAGTGAGTGCAGCTTTACGACAATGCACATTGTGGAAAGCATTGGACAATTAGTGCCGTCACAGTCTTGGAATTTATTTCTGTCGATATCCTACATTATCCCTGTGTATCCTTCGAACTAGTTACGAGATTTTGGGAACAGAAACATAAGTACTGTATTTTGAAGTACCTACGGTTTTATTCGACTGTTATTTCAAAATTTGGAAAGGTCTAAAATTACTCCTCATATTAGACCAATCGTTCCACCGTTTGGTGCAGCAAAATCAACAATGGGACTAAAATACTTAGGCAATTTGCGCAACAGCACTTAAGATAAAATTGCATTCAAAACTAAAAAGGACTTCAAACTAAATCCAAACTCTTAGAACTTGAGTTCTGTTAACGAAGGTACCGTAGCGAGGGTGTTAATGAGCAGTCGAAGGCAGGTCGTGCGTAGACATGTCACGCTTTCTGCCATGCAATAACTCCCTTAACAGTCATGCATCCAAATAACTGTTTAGTGTACAAAATTGCTGTTGTAGTCCCTGATTTAGGTACTACTGCATTGTGGGTGTACAAGTACTACTTTCTTTACTAGTGTACTACTTTCTGCTGCATTGTGGGTGTTTTTTTTATAGCATAAGTCGGTAAACAAGCAGACGGATCACCCGATGGTAAGCAATCGGCGCCGCCCATGGACACCCGAAACTAAGGCGTTACAAGTGCGTTACAGGCCTTTTGGAAATTGGGAATTTTGAGGATTGTGGAGGATTCGGGGATTCAGGAGACTAGGGAGAGGGAGGGGCGGAGTAATTGGGCCTCCGGTAACCTCACTCACACGACGAAACACAACGCAAGCGTTGTTTCTCGTCAGTTTTCTGTGAGGCCATGGTATCACTCCGGTCGAGCCGGCCCATTAGTGCCGAAGCATGGCTCTCCCACACTTAAAACACTTTCCATAATCACTCGTGAATTCCACATGCATATCATGATTCAATTATTTGTGGATCACATGAAAGACGATGACGAAGCATCATCATCGTTTACCATCAGGCGAGAGGCCAAACGTTGACACATCAAGTATAAAAAAAAGACAAAAGTCGCTATAAAATGATTTTATAATAACTATCGTGAGACATACTAAATTAACTAAAATCGCGGGTTACTCACGTGAATATACTGAGAAAAGCTCTACTAGTTTCGAACCACAGAGGGGTTCTTCCTCATGAGCAGCGTGCGCGGTCGCGGCGACGTCGGCGAGTAACCCGCGATTTTAGTTAATTCGCTGTAAGATTGAGAAATATCTACAGACAGCTTGACGTAACTGCATCACTGGGTAGTCCTCTTGGTCCTAGTTATTTAATATTAGGGGTTTTCTGTAGGCACAGACATTTCCTCGTCTGCGCAAACCTTAAATCATAATTACTACATCGATCCACTATTTCGTCATTATGTTAACTCCCTAATAAACTTATTTCGCATATTATACATTACAATTATTAATATCCCAAAATACACATCAACCGCAGCTTAATGGAATTACGATTCACTGTTAATTAGTGCAGACGGATCTGAAATGAATTATTCTGGAAAATTGTGAATACTGTCGAATTCCGGAGCAATTAAACGTGGATCGAATTTCGCCATTATTGGATTGATCTCAAATTCGCTACTGATAATTACGTATTGACTTTATAATTTACCCGATAGTGATAAGCCACGGTCGAAATAGGGTATCATGAATAGAGAATAGCTATTCCAAATTGGATATATTTTGGTGGCATCCAATTATGCCTTGTTTTGCTACTTATGCGTACGTATTTGCCGAAGCACTGAAGACTCGATGTTACTAATTTAATTTAAATCTTCATTACCTTAACTATATCATTAGAGAGAAACACATGGCAATAAATTGAGATAATTAGTTAATTTAGGTAGATGTAATCGATTAATGAAACTTCCAATCGATTAATCGTTAATATGAAATATCAGTGGTTTTAATAGTGATGGGCATCGTACAGCCCTTTTGCCCTACCAATGGCAGTTGTATGAAATTTCGTATCGATCGTTGTGTCTCTTCGCACGTTTCGTTTTTTTAATCGCACGGAGACTTTTTCGAACACGAGCCTTTTTGCTTTAGGCTATAAACCTAAATTGTTTAATTCAGAAATGGGTATATGGACATCATCCGAATGGTGATGATGACAGGGTATGAAAATTAAAAATATAATTAGTCTGTAAGTTAGGTAATTAAAAAATATTAGACACATATTTTTTTATTTTGTCGTATAATAAAACAATACTTAGATAAAATGTACTGAGAAGTGACGTCACGCGACATTTCAAATTAATATATCTTCGAAACTATTCGTTTCCGTAAGAAAATAAAAATTACGTGTGTAATGTTTTTAAATAATCTACCAGACGGACATTAAAATAAAAATTTGTCGTCTACCCTATTACAGCAAACGTGGGTTATTCTTATAAAAATGTTTTTCTTATCATTTATAATGGCATAAGTTTAGAATGATTATTGCCGGAATACTGAAACGTTACTCAATTTTAAATCGTGCTCAAATATCATGCCATCTCTGTCATTTTACAAAGAATTTGTAGAGATAGAACTACACTTAAGCACGACTTAAAATTGAGTAGCGTTTCAGTATTCCGACATATTTCTATTAAGCTAGGAAACATGCTTTCCGCTATAAATTACGATAAACTAAGGAGAATTCCGTAGCTTCATGTTTGCAGTACCTTATTAAGTTGTCACATTATTTTCATTGGCATTTACGTAGTTTACATGGCCAATTAATTGGTGGCTCGCAACATTGTAACACACCGTAATTGATATTTCAGTGGGTATTTAGATATAATTATAGAGGTACGTCGACAGTTACATGATGGAAATAATCTATTGGAATTACTTTTTTTGTTAAGATATATGGATTACCGTTAATTTACTAAGCAGCACTTTCATCGACTGTAGATGTTACCTCTATTAAAATTCTACTTACTATATCTGTACGAGTTTTGTTTTACTTTTACAGCGATCGCAACGAGACTGTCCGACGTTCTGATTGGTTGGTTCATTGGAGCCGGCCAATCAGAGCGCTGAACGCACTCGTACTAAGCCCTAATGAGTTGATAATTCATCTCAAGTTGACAGATTTCATTCTTAATGACCTACCTATAATCTATCGACAGATTTACTAGACGGATATTAGACATTTTTTTCGAGACACTATTAAAAATTTTGGATATCTGACAGATTTATCATTGAGATTCCCCATAACTAGACTATTAATGGACAAGTTTGTCAATGATAATCAGGTATTAGGTACTGCTATAAGTTTAGAAACAGCTCAATATAACAGTCAATTTACTAAAACAAACCCTTTCACGGCACCACAGCCGTTCGGGCAATTTGAGAGCATTCGTGTTTAAACGGCTGATCGGTCCCGGGTGGGGCACGGCACGGGGCTCGAACCATTAATCTAAACCTCCCGGCAGTCCCGGCCCTTTGCCAAGGATCGGAGCTTTAAGCAATTTGCGATAACTTGATGAATGGTCCACTGCAGTATTGAGCTTGTTTCGTACTTTGATCAAGTTTGTTTTAACACTGTACCATGGGTTACTACCATTGAGAAATTCTGTTTATTAGTGGCTAAAATGTAGGTAATGTAGGTAATGTCACAATTAAAGAACAATAGGTTGCGGTCACCGGTGTCCTCGCGGTGTTTGACAGTTTAAGCTAGATGTTTGTAGTGGTAGTATTTACAAATTTTGTATGGGGGTGATATCAACATAATATCTAGAGTAAGCACAGCTTAGATGGACAGTTTATTGCAATTGGCCGTTCGTGAATCTTAGTTGGATTTGATGTTCATCTGCACCATTTTTGGTGGCGATGAAAGGCGATGTTGAGCAAAATACCTTTTATAAAACCTCATGAAAGCTACCTACTATAACTTTCTAAGAAACTTGCACTAGGTATTAAGGTTACTTCAAAGCAATTATTCTACCCCTATCATTCCATAATTTGCCTTCATTCCTATGAATAAGTAAATAAGTCGATAATTTGCATTGTATTCCCAGCCCTTGTTTAATGGGCGTTAACAAACGAGTGATTGTTAAAAAATCGATACCTTCGTTGGACATATTCCCGTTGGTTACTATGTCACTAGTTTATATTCTGTAATATTGAGTACAGACTTGGAAACATGCTGTTTTGGCTGCGTTCCAACAATACTAATATTGTGTTTAGTTCCCTATCCCAGTATCCCCACTGGTCAAACTTCCTCTTAGCACAATATGAAAGATATTTAACTGATATGTTCGGCAACAAGGGGTCTCTTGACATAGATTCCGCAATGTTTTCGGTGTTATGAAACAAAAATCTGTAACACGCGGGTCTAGGAATTCTTCCCCGAGTATGCCACGGGAAAAAATTTAACATATTTGGCGAAAATAGGCACATATTAAGATACGTCGAGCTTTCACGATCATCCCTCAGCTCGCAAGCATTTTTATCATCGGGGGCATTACTAGATTTGGACGCACTATTTCATTTTCATATGCACACTGTTACCCACAGATATATCTATGCTCTTATTTTTTTTTAACATTGCCTCACACTAGGATTTTCTCCTGTGTCGTGGGTGCGTTTACAAACATACAATATAACATACACATGACACCCAGACCCGGGAATCGAACCCGCGACACGTTGCGCGGTAGTCAGTTGCCCAGCCACCGCGCCAACCGTGCAGTAAAGTCAACCCTTTTAGGTAATAAAACTCAATGTCCAATACAAAACCGCAGAGTACGTAAAAGGCCCGGTAGGCCTTCGGCTCGAAGAGCAGGAGTAGGAACGGAGTAGTTTTTAGTCAGTAAGAGTCTGACACTCCCTGTTGCCTAACCCAGGGAGGAAGAAGACATTGTAAGGTTTTCGCCCCTTAAAAAACCCTTAGCGAATAAAACTCAATATCTAATACTGTGTTCCTAACTTCCTAAGCACAATATTAAAAGCCATTTTGACACGATCGTTGTAGATTATTGTGATACATTAAAATGCAGGGGGAGGAAGGAAAGGTTTTATTAACAGAACGTGGAGTTGAGAAAGAAATAAAAGTGTCACATCTGCTTGTTATGGCCGTGTGATAATGTGAGGGAAGATTGGAGCGAGTTTGTGGGAAACATATTGATATTCTTTTCTTTATTATCTTTTAGTAACTTCATATAGGTTCTTTAGTGATTTGTTGCACCTATTTATTAATATACTTAAGTAGGTCTCTGCACACAGCGGGCGCGGACACTGAGCAGTTGTATTGTACTAGATATTACGGACGACGCCACACAGAGCCGTCCCGCTTGACGCGATACCTCATTGATACCTAATTGGGTCGTACTTCTAGATTTAAAGCTGAAAATTATTCAAATGGCAAATTTTTTATAAGATAAGTCCTGACTGTATACACCCGGAACACCATAAGCTTTACAAGTATTTAGCAGCCTTTTAGGGATTAAGAATTTGAGGATTGATGAGGATTCAAGGATTGGAGAAATTGGGGAGTATGTCTCTCCTGCACTTGATTTGCATCTTAATATCTCGATAGAAAATATCTTTTAAATAAATGTAATGGAACAATAAAAAGAACCTACACACTTAGTAACTAAGTAGTTAAAGATGCGACAAACAATCATTTGATGCGCCGAACGAAAGGGGAGCGCCTATGGAACGAACAGCTAACATGACTAAAGATTAATTAATCAAAAGCTTATAAAATGTCTGATTCTGTTTTGGAGATCTGAGACAAAAGATATTTTACCTACTAGATACTTCATTAAAATACTTGAAAAATTAAAATTACGCAGAGCTTACAGTATTCATTCGATTACTGAATTCCCCAAGGGTAGTTTCCAGGGATATTTCAAATTAATATAGGTATCGTCGAAAGTATTTAATTTTGTAAGAAAAGAAAAAAAAATATACTTGTCTAAAGTTTTAAATTAATGTACTTACCTACACACGGGCACACATCAATCTATACAAAACCAGTTTATCCTGGTGTCGCGTCGCATCATCTTTCCGCACATTTAACGTTCAGTTTATACTGGTTATGTAAAGCTCAATGTGTAGCCGTGTGTACCAGATAAACAATAAAGTAAAATTTAGGAAACCACCCTATTCTATTAATACTCTGCTTTCGGCTGAGTAATCTAGCAAAAAGGTGTCTAAATATTTAAATAGCTAGGCGCCACTCAACCATTGGTTCCTAAATAAAACAACGTGTTTACACTAATCTTATCACAAACCAAATACAATCAAACTGCTATTTTTATTCCCTATCTTATCTTTTAGAATAAACGTGCAATCGACATTAAAGTAACGAATTATCGGTACTGTGTCGATATACAATATAAGTATCTATTAATCCGATCTTACCACTCCCTTAAATTAGTTTTCTCTCTTTACCTATCAATCCAATAAGATACCTAGTTTTAACTGCCATCAATTGTGTAGTTTCCTGGGTCAAAAATAAATTATTTAGATTTTTCAATTCAATTAAATATTGAAAAATAGTTACACTTTCATTCATTGATTTGCCGATATACTTAATTTTCGATTTATTCTCGCATTTTCTTTAGATATAATTGTGCTGTTTGACGCGAAAATATGATGACGTCATAAGCTAGTATTTCGTACAAAATTCATAGAACAGTATCGTTTTTGACGTTTCGATAAAAGTATTGAATTTGACTAGTTGTCAACTACCGTATTCGGACACACCGCTTAGTCTTGTAGAGAAAACAGCCCTAATTGTATCCACTGTGGCGAATCAGGTCACTTTGTCCAAAAAAACTTCTCCGTTGATTTTTTCTTTCAATATGGCATTACAGAATACTTAAAAAATGACCCCAAATTCTGTTCAAATTGAAAGTAATATCGCATTTAATCCCTTTGTGTCGCTTTCGCGAAATCACACCCTCAAGGCACTCCCTTTTTAAAATCCCAAAGTAATAGGGATGATGACAGGGTATGAAAATTAAAAATGTAATTAGTCCGTCAGTTAGGTAATGAAAAATATTAAACACGATTTTTTATTTTGTCCTATAAGAAAACAATACTTACATAAAACGAATCAAAGTTTACGAGTGGGAGGTAACTACAGCTACGTCATTTTGAGATAAATCGTACTCAAAAGTGACGTCATGCGAATTTTCAAATCAATATATCTTCGAAACTATTCGTTTCCGTAAGAAAATATCAAATACGTGTGTAATGATTTAAAAAGATCTACCAGACGGATATTAAAAATAAAAAAATATTGGCCGGCGCCAATAAACCAACCAATCAGGCCGCCGAACGCGTACTCGTAAGGAAAGAATTCCTAACGAAAGTTTTGGTACACTGTTTGTCATGGTTTTAAAAGCCAGTGAGTAATAAATAAAAAGCGGTTAACTGCATAAATTAGACGTGGACACAAAATTATGTGCCCGCATATTCTCATACAGCAGTGATTGCAACAAGGGCATAAATCATTTAAACATTTCATAAAGACTTGTTAAGGTTAAATGATGATCGTATGGGTTAATCTATACTAAGATTTGTACCTATTTTTGTATGTTTGTAATGAATAGGCTCAAAAAGTACTGGGCCGATTTAAAAAATTCTTTCACCAATAGAATGTTACATTTTCCAATTTGACATAGGGTACATTTCATTTTGAAAAATATTAGGGATCCTTGGTAAAATTTGAACAATGTGTAGAAAAATGAGTCTTAAAATGACTTTAGTCGAATGCGTTGCCGAAACTATTATTGATAGAACAAAATAATGTACAACAATATTGAACAACATCTTATGATGTTATGATAATGTCTACAAAAAACTCCGCGGTAGCATATGTCCAACTATTGTAGTTATGTCACTACAACAATCCAAATTTCCAAAAATAAATAATTGTATAATATGTAATAAACCCCGTGCGAAGCCGGAACGGGCTGCTAAATAACTAGTTATTTAATAAAGTACCTAATTTTATGGAATTCCAGCAGCTGTAGCCAAATGCCGTTTAGCGCTTGTCTACATATATAATAGAAAACCAAATTATATGGAATTGACGTAAATTTTGACACTTATTAGTGTCATCCCCATACATTTAGTTTTCTACTCTCTCTGTAGACAAGCGCTAAAGTGGCATTTGGCTAGAGGCACTGGTTAGTTTAGATTCTTCAATTTGGGTAATGGTGGTTTGAATATCAGATAAACTTGAAAGTTATATCTGAATAAATGAAAGTCTACTTAGCAAATTATGATTTTTGACTACCAAATTGACGATTGTTGGTTTCAAATTGTGACAATGTTTAGCCCAAAATGTGACGATTTTCATCCGATCTCCAAAACAGGAGGAGGTTCTCAATTCGACTGTATTTTTTCGTCTGTTAGATACTCGATTTTTCGAAGACGCCTGGATCGATTTCAAAAATTCTTGTTTTATTTGAAAGGCTTGTCATTTGTTAGCTTAAAATTTGACGATTTCTATCCCAAAATGACAATATATATGAAAAATTTTGACTATTGATTACGTCATATTAAGATTTGGTATTGTAAGATGTTATAGGTACTTTGGTAGATGACTAGGAAAGCCAGAAAATTACTGTATTTCTAGCCTTTCCAGAAAAACAGAACCCACACGAAGCGTTTCGCATCAGTCTTTCTTTAGCGTACTGCTAAGGAGTGGAATTCTTTGCCAGAATCTGTATTTCCTGAAGGGTATGGTCAAGACCCGAGTGTATAGGTTGCTTATGAGACGACGTGCTCCATGGTAGACCGCATCATCGCTTACCACCAGGCGAGATAGTGGTCAAACGTCGGCCCATTAAATACAAGAAAAAAACGATTCTTGAGGCCAGTTTAGGTAATATGCTGTAGATTTGATTACCAAAGAATCCATTTTTTGTAAATGGATTAGGTGATTCTCCTATATCGAAGTATGTGCTTCAAAATGAGGAATTAAACAACAATGAAGACATTAGGTAGATATTCACTATTGTCATAATAGATACATATCTATATTGAAAGTATCAGTAGGAAGCCAAACGTATTAAGTCAATCAACACCGGTTATCAACATCGGTGATCCTATCAACACATCACCGCAGTTGATAGGGGATTATCGTTAATTATTCGCGTTAATTGCCACACGGCTTCCGATCAACGCTAATTGGCGTCTCTGCTTCCGAGACACGATCCGCCCATGGCGCGATTACTACCATCAAATTTACCATCTACCATTTACCTTTACACACGCGAAAATGAACCTTAAGTGCAGTAAATAAGGGCTATGTTACCGATATAGGTAAAGTTGTAGGTCGACACGGGCGCGCGGGGGTGGAGTGAGACGAAGCGGGGGTGAGGTGCCTCTCCCTTCGCCCCGCCCGCCCCGCGCGTCGGCCAATCACCACGCGCCAACCGAACGACCTCACCTTGCCCACACGTCCCAACGGATCCTTTTTTATTTATTTTTTTAACGATTATGTCTTTGTTTGGTTTCTGACTTTGTAGTTGTAAGTTTAAATTGACTGCTGAGCTACCTACCTACCTATTTATAATGATTATTAAATACAATGGAGGCTTTTGTTTGTCTTTGTAGGTACTTTGAATTATAATGTTAAAGGTTGGTTTTTTCAATAGAGCCAAGATTTTCTTTTTGTGGATTCGAAGTTTAGTCAAGTTTTTTGTCTACTGGTTTAAGATAAATTCGGATAGCTACCTAATTTATCTCAAAGGTGGCACAAACGATGAAGTACGCATCATCATCATGTCATCAACAGCCTATATAAATGCCCACTGCTGAGCAAAGCCTCTTCTCACACGGAGAAGGTTAGAGCATTAATCACCACGCTTGCTCAATGCGGGTTGGCGATTTCAAACTTATAATTAGAAATTATAAGTCCAGGTTTCCTCACGATGTTTTTCCTTCACCGTTTGTCAGTGGTGTCTAAATAATCTTAGAAAGTACATATAACTCGGAAAAAGTCACATTGGTACTTGCCGTTGGTAGGTTTCGAACCCGCACCCTCATGCATGAGAAGTGGGCGTCTTAAACCTCCGGGCCACCACGACATTCGCACGACGAAGTACGCATAAATGACTTGAAATGTTAATATTTCCTAATTTGTTACGGTCAAATACTTAGGAAATTAATTATGAGGTTTACCTTCTGTTACCTAGCAACATTTATCTACTCTCAATCTGAAACATTCACGAAAAATATAAAACTAAAGTAAAATATTCAACATTTTTAAATTCAAACAGAACGCCGCTGCAAAGTCAGCGCGCGTTGTACAATTTCCACTCACCCTCCGTCTGCAAAACCAATAAGACGCGAGGGTCTGAAATCCCCGCTTTAATGTCGAAACGCCCTAAACGCCGAATGCCGCAAAGGATATAAGACTCTAAATGTATAGACCTTAGGTATGTTTCAAGTTGTTAATGTTTAATCTAATTAAGTGGCTAAGGTGAAAGGTTGGTAATAAAATATGGTGTTTCACATTGGGGACTGTTAGCAGTCGTGTTACGACTCAACAGATGTTTTTGTTGATTATCAAAACTTTTGACGTAACTCACATTCGATTTTGATTGAGAGTTTTGATAGACTTAGTTTCGACTAGGTAAGTTATTAGATACTAATTCTAATCAACTACAATTCTTAAAAAAATATGATGTAACCGAGAGGTTCGTGATCAACAGTCGTACTTAGGTAGGTACAAACACTTCACTAACGAGGTGCATACCAAAAAAAATACCCAAATACATAACAATTGACAAATTAATCTCATTTCACAGCCGTCATTTCAATGGAATAACTACCTATCTTGGAAAATCCAAGACGATATTAGGGCTTTTTTTTTAAGGGGGGAAAATCATCGAATGACTGCTCCCGCCTGGGTGAGGCGGGAGGGAGTGTCAGACTCTTACTGACTAAAAACCACCCCGTTCCTTCTCCTGCACGTCGAGCCGGAGCCCCGGTTACCCGTTAGGTTCTCCGCGACTTCGAACGATATTAGGGCTTAGATACCAATACTCACAAGTCTTTGCTTCCAGTTAGACATTGTAGTACCTAATAGTTACTGTCGCATGATAACCTTAGATAAATACTGTCAGTGCGTAACTGACGGCTTCCTTGCTGCATGTAATACCGCTTGTCAACAAATTCCGCAGGCATGTTGGATGACTGGTGGAGGGTAGTAGCAAGTGTGTGGCATGTATAAAGACCATACGTCCCGCTTTGGGCGGGACTGTCCCGCTTTCAGACTGTCTGTCCCGCTGTCCCCCGCAAGAGCAAAAATGTCCCCCTTTAGCTTTAAGATCTATCGTTTATGCATCTATCGTTTTTAAACGTATCAACTGTGCGGGCGACACAGTGCGACAAATACAAAAATACGACTTAGAAGTCACCCCACTTCTTAACTTTTTTGTGTTTAGTGTTTGATTTGTGTTATTCAATCTTCTATAAACTTGTAAAACTCCCAAAACTTTGTTTTATTTTATAATTCCGGAGGTTTTTTTTAGAACTATTCCTCAGTTCTCCCGCTTTGGCACAGAAAATAAATGGTCACGTTAGGCATGTAGCATGTAATGATGTAGGTACCAATGTATGTGAGGGCCGCATGTGCGGGCAACGGGCACGCAGCTAGCGACAGCTGGCCGGCGGCAGGTGCGCCCCAAATGTACTGCGGACTGCAACCGATACTCGCACAACTTCGCACGCCTCCTTCTAAACGTAACCCTTTCAGTATCTATACAGCTTCACTGTCAAAACAACGTCTTACATACTTAGGTACCTAAATATTCGCCTATCGTTATCAAACTTCAATAACTCTTTCCTGCCCCAAGCCAACGATCTTGCACCTTAATATAGGTACGTGTTTGCCGTAATATTATCATCGAATAAAATCTGCAAGGCTATGTGCAACCCTCCCTCGGTCGCACGCCACCGGCAGTCGCGCCACGTCAGCGAGCGGGCACACACCGCCACTCACTGCGCTCTGCAAAATGCATACAACTTTATAACGGAAAATTTCTCTGTTTTCAGAACAAAGTCGAGTATTACGTGAAATGGAAAGGGTGGAAACCGAAGCACAACACTTGGGAGCCGGAGGAGAATATCCTGGACCCACGGCTCATACAGAGCTTCGAGCGCGGCGAGGAGCATCGCCGCCAGGGCAGGCGGCGCGAGCGCGAGCACTCGCCCGCCGAGCGCGCGCGCAGCGGCTCCGAGGAGTGCCACCCGCCGCCCGGCAAGCGCAAGGCCGAGGTGCTGTCGCGCGAGTCTGGCAAGATCGGCGTCACCATCACCATGAGTCCGCCGGCTGCCAAGCGGCACGACTCTACGAAGCTGAACGGCAGCCGCACTTCCCACAGCACGCACACCACGCACACCACGCACTCCGCGCACACCGCGCACGCCGTGCAGCCTCCCCCGCCCGCCGCGCCACCTGGTGGAGCTGCAGCGCCCGCCTCGCCTGCTGCTGAAGCTGCTGCACCTAGAACAGGTCCCAGACGAGCACCACATTCCCCAGAAGAAGCTGATGCTCACACTCCTCCGGAACGCGAAAGACGCACGGAAACACAACCGACAGCCACTGCCCCGGCGGAACCCAAAGGTGCACAACCACCTCCACCAGCCGAGCCGCAGCCCGAGGAGGAGGAGGACTCGTGGGGGGACGCACCTGTCGCGGTGCCGGCACCGGCGCCAGCGCCCGTGGCGCCCCGACGTGGCGCCGCCTACTGGATGGCGCGGTCCCCTGTTGCCGATCAGATTTTTATCACCGACGTCACCGTCAACCTACAAACAGTCACGATACGCGAGTGCCGCACTGAAAAGGGATTCTTTAGGTCTCGCGAACAACGGCCGCTCGATGTCACGTAAACGTTGCATTGTGGACCTTGTGGACTTGTAGATACAGTTATAGGTAGCTAGTATTTATTTAGTTACTACGGATGTTAAGTCAAGTGATGGAGTGAAGTGAAGTGCACTGTCCTGGTAGGCCTAATGTAAACTACACTAACGTAGTGCTAACTTTTGTAAAGCGGGATATCCGGGATTTTGTGAACGGATTGATTGTCTCCTAAAAAGCTACAGGCATAACGTTAACACTCGTTGGCGATGTCCCTGTGACTTTTGAAACAGAAGAACTTAGATGAAAAAACGAACCACCAGATTTTACAATAAATAGACAAAATTGTTGTCAATTGTTGAAAATAGAGACTTCTATATTTTATAATAATGTTGAATTTATTGATGACTGGGTGTATACCTCCTTGAATCTAGATGTTAACTTGAATCTATTATTTAAAACCACTAGTTCTGTATCCCTTCCATTAATCAATAAGAGGTTTGCCTGATTACTAAGTTTTGGCAAACTTAGCTCTATAACTTCCTACATAGGTAGATACTGTTTGTTTGTATTTATAATTTTAATTGAATCTCGGTGAGAACAGCATGTAAAAGTATGGTGTATCTATGTGACATAACACCATACTAAACATTTATATTAATTTATCCCTCTCTGTGTAAAATATTCCCTTTTTGTTTTTTATTGTTGTTGTTATTTATGTGAACTTAATTTAATGTTGAATAATTTCCCATTCATGATTTTATGTCGTCAAATAAATCCTTAGATATTTTAACGATTCTCTAACAAATACTTAAAAGCAATAACTATTGAATTTAATGAAATTTTTCTGCCTCCTTTTATATTACTAGCAACATTGATTTATCAATTTTAAGCCTGGTAACTTTGGTACGAAGCAGTCAGTGTTGCAATTAAACAGAATATATTTTTCTAAATGTTTGTAAATAATAAATAACGTACAGTCAGCAAGTTATTTGGCATGCAGGCCCCAATAATAAATGGATTCAGTGTAAAGACAGTAACCATTTTTGACTGGTGAGCCGATGAATGGTTACAAAAGATTTGGCTTTTGAATTGAATATAGCTGCTGGAATCATACTTATTTACTCTTTATTTTCTTGTCTGTGTACCAAATAACTTGGTTTACTCTACTTTCATTTGTTATACATAGTATTAGAACGAACTTTGAAAAAAAAAATGTTTTTTCCATACATTTGTTTATGGTTCTGTGCTATTAAGTTATATAAATAATTTAAGACCACACGATTCCGTATGAGGAGTTCCTTTTATTGTTATTTTGGTTCCTTTAATAATTTAAATATTATTATTATTATTGTCGTGAAAAGATGGATGTAGTCTCCTATTTGAGTTAATGTATATTTTAATTAATGCATTTGTATGTGGAAGTGGTATTTGTAAATATTGTAAATATAATTTTAGAAAACCTGTTTTTATAATGTGATAGTCTTTCACATAAAATAGCCTGTAAATAAATGAGAATGAATTAGATGTTATCTTTTATTTTCTAGATTACCTAACCTTCTTTTCAACAGAAGACTAGGCTGTGACTGAGAATTTCTCGAAAATAAATATAATACCTATCTACACACAATCGTACATAGGTACATAATATTATTAAGGTATCTCAATAACAAGTCAGAGTAGTCTGACCCAAATATCGAATTAGAAATCCGTAATGTCTCTTGCATGGCAAGTTACCTAATAAAGAACGAGTCGAAATACACCACATACAGAAATACACCAGACACAATTTCAGATCCGTGCCTGTGCTATCCGAGAATCGAACCAGCAATCACTTGTGCGGCAATCGATATGTAAAATAATAAAATACTACCTACTAAACTACCATAAAGTAAAATTCAACAATTCTGCACAATAAAAAATATTTTTAAGGTATCTAATGATATCTTTTACTCTACATCATGTCCCCATCTCCCCAATGAAAGCACAAATAAATAACAATACCGGTCCTACAGCAAGGTGAAAATAAAAATATTTTGTTATTATGCTGTTTTTGTCAGATAAGGATAGGGTGATGTGACGACTGAAGTGTAAAAGAGACAGGTATACCAACAGCCATGCTCAAAATGTCAAACATTCCCTTCATGCTACAGATTGTGCATATTTTGACGTAAGTATTGACGTTTGTTTTGTTTTGTTGAAAACTTGAAAAGCGCGGATCGCGTCTGACCATCGGGAACAGTTTAGCGAATTATCTAACGATCGGTCGCAAACCCGGTCTAGTCTTTGTGTTATAATTCGGGCATACTTATACAAATCGGGCGATGGAGTGGTCGAAAGATAAAACATTAAAGTTGATTGAGTTGTTACAAGTGAATGCGAGCTTGTGGAATCCATCTTTATGTGAAACGCGAAGGGACAAACAAAAGCGACGAGAGGAGTTGCGATTGATATCAGAATTGTTGGGAATTTCTGTGTTAGACATTACGAAGAAAATACAACATCTTCGTACACAATACAACCGGGAGTCGGCGCGGGAAGCGCGAGCGTTTGCTGAAGAACCTAATGATAGATATGTCAGCAACTGGTACGCCTTCGAATATCTACACTTCTTGAAAGACTCCAGGAAGCCGTACAAGATCCTACTGTCGGTCAGTATCACTGTGTGAAATAGTAATTAATATCCTACAAATTAATCATAGTACATAGTTTAATGAACATTAAATCCGGATGAACTTAGCACTCTCAGACAAAGGTTCTCGTTAGTAACTTATTAATTTTTAATGACAATTTATTTGAACAGTAAGAAAGAACAAACTTTCACCAATCTTTAAACCTGCAGTTTAAGGGTTGATAATGTGCCAGTGTATATACTACCTATATAATATATTTTTGTATCATTTCAGGAGGACAACAACACTGAAATAGGTGTGTTATCCCCACATTCAGACAATGCAAGCACTGAGTGTAAGCTATCCAACCTATCTCCGCCACACAAGATCTCAAGAACAGAGTCACATACACCTGCAGTTCGACCTGATATAGTCTACCCCTCAAGGACGAGAGACGAATTCTCTGTATTTGGAGAATATATTGCCAACGAGCTGAGGTCTCTTAAAGGGGAGAAGAACCTACTGGTTGCGAAGAAAAAGATCCAGGATGTTATATTTGAAGTGAAAATGGGAATGATCGGTGAACCACGTACTGAACAACCAATATGTACTGTGTTTACGAATACTACGCAGCCTCATCAGACTACAATACATAGTAGCAAGTTATATTCCACTCCAGTTATGACCACTGCTGCACATATTGAGCCTCTCTCAGCATCGCACACACCACCCACCACGGGAATCAGTGAAATTATTATAAATGGAACATGTCACTACCCAACCTTTAAAGTTGATACTCAATAGCAATGTCATCCACTTCCCGTTGAGGAGGTGGATAAAAATGAAGGATACAATATAAATAATTAAGTCAAACTGCAAACAGACCGTTGAATGCATATCCTATGCTAATTATTGTCAGTCTTTGGTGACCAATGCAGTGTTTAGACTGTTAATAAATACTATACTAGTACTAGTTTTAAATATTAACAAAACAATCATTATTATCAATTGTGTTTTTGATAACTAAGTATTATTTTTACGTACTTAATTACTAAGTACATAATTATTTAAGGATCTCATGAAAAGTTTACTTGGAAATTAGATTTTAATAAATCACAAACAAAGGAGTAATATATCATTGTTTGCTGTAGAAGAACAAATCACTTTATCAAATATTTGTTTGTACTTTAAAGTTGAATTTTTCCTTTTGTAGTAGTCTGTTCTTGTATGTACATTTTTATTAATTTTTGCATTTAGCAACACATGCAACATAATTATAATTGCTTCGATTTTATACATATCAGTGATTGGATATGAAA
Organism: Spodoptera littoralis; assembly: GCA_902850265.1. NCBI lineage: Eukaryota > Metazoa > Arthropoda > Insecta > Lepidoptera > Noctuidae > Spodoptera > Spodoptera littoralis. Next base: position 10,418,768 of record LR824538.2, on the reverse strand, counting down.
TTGAACTGTCTTTTTATATGCTAAATCAAGTATTATATGTTTATGAAACATAGTATTAATTGTAAATAACATAAATATTACACTTAGATTGTAAAATAATACTTATGGTGCGTCCACACTTTGCGAAGGCGCATGCAGTTTGCAACTTGCTCACGACTCGGCAGCGGCGCATTCACCAGATCTGGACGCACCATTAGGTCTAAAATTGACCTTTCTAGTCTACCTAGTCAAACCTGAATACTGCTATTATTTCTCATGTAGTTTCATGACCTAGGTACTATTCTATTGTTTACTTATTACTGCAATCAGTATTGAAATTTTGATCTCAACGAAATATTTGTATATAAGTTTTAAATGTAAATAGAATTAGAATTTTATGCAAAATTCAAATATTTTGTTTTATTTACTATCACTGTTTCTTAAAGAACGTAATAGAAACTTGGTTAGAAAATGCCCTGCTCTCTTAGAATATTCTTTGGCTAAATGTTACAAAGCACACACATGACTTGTAGTTGTGTAGCTGTGTAGGTGTGGCGGAGTAGCTGGGCAACCGGCTGCTGCGTAAAATGTCGCAGGTTCAATTCCTGCGCGGAACAACTCTTTGTTTGATGTATGTATGTTCCGATTTGTATATTTTTGCATAAACTCCCACGACACGTGGGGTAATCGTAGTGTAGAGTAAAATTTTATATAAATATGTTTCCTAGTTAATCTATCATCACTGTCAGGACTATTGTAACCAATAAACTTATCATAGTGGTGATACACCGACAAGTGCGACGCACGATGATGTCGATGTCACCATTCCCCATAACAAGAACTTCGTAAAAGCTGAGAAAGATAAACAAATACAATATCTAGACTTAGCTTTCGATGTTGTCGTCATGTGGATCCGGCTATCATTGTGCCGATAGTCGTGTCGGCCAATCGGTTAATCCCTAAAAGCTTCGACATCCATCTTAGGAGGCTGGCCTTAGGCAGATGGATCAAGGGCCTGATTCAGAAGGCAGTTCTCCAAGAATCGGCACGTATGGAGCCCTAACCACCGGTAGCTTGGATGCTCCTGCTACTGGTCAGCACCTATTTTTTATACATAACATCACGCCTTTTATCCCCGAAGGGGTAGGTAGAGGTTCACATTACGGCACTTTAATGCCACTGTACAATGTAACTTTTCACTATTTATGTTATGAGTCCCTGTCGCGGAGAACCTAACGGGTAACCGGGGCTCCGGCTCGACGTGCAGGAGAAGGAACGGGGTGGTTTTTAGTCAGTAAGAGTCTGACACTCCCTTCCGCCTCACCCAGGCGGGAGCAGTCATTCGATGATTTTCCCCCCTTAAAAAAAAAAAAAAAAAAAAAATGTTATGAGTCCCATGTAATAGAAGGTGAGCCTATTGCTATATACCGGGCACAAATCCAGACTCTGTGCTACTACTGAGGATTTTTAAAAATCCCAGTTTTCCTTTGCCCGACCCGGGAATCCGAGACCCCTTGCACGGCAATCGCACTTGCGACCAGTCGACCAACGAAGCATGAATTTTTTATACCTATTTTTAAATATGATTAATTTTTTTTTTTTTGTTAAACTCAATTCAAAGTCTTTATTTGCATATTAAGGTAATACATAGGTACAGGTCTTATGAAACAACAGGCACAGCTTAACGGCCTTTTTCAGGCGTTGCAAATTTTAGGGGTGTCACTAGCTTATTAAAAATTACATTTGCTTAACATTTATTTTTTAACATTATTGTACCGGAGTATTTTTATAAATAGGTATATGAAAAAAATAAATAGCCGTGGCTGTAGGTGCTACATTGCGAAAACGCTTCTTCTCATAATCGGGTAACTACCTTTTTATCTGAAAGTTTAAAGTTTCATGATGAAACTGTTCAGGTAGTCCCCGTCCTCGGAACCACAGCGTAGCTATCCATTGTAAAACTAGTTACTTAATGACACACAAATGAACGATAAACTGTTTACAGTGACCGACCACGATTACAAACACATTATTATTATATATTGTAGTCTACGAACACTATTAATACTCAGTGTTCATTTAACCGCCACATAGTGAACCAGTGTCGAGATAACTAAAGGAAAATATTACAAAATTAGCTTTTTAAATAAAGTCGCATTTAATGTTAGTTACCTAGATAATAATAACTTGAAAATATTGGCCGTTGCTTGCAGATTACATAAGGTATGTTTTTTCAAGATCTATTGATATATTTGTTTAACTAAAGAAAATGATCTTAGGTACCTACGACGTAGTAGATCCTATTTTCTAGGTGGAGAAGGGAAGGCAGATATTATACAAAATGGTTATACAAGTAACCGTAACTTATTAAAATATCGTAGGCTATATAAGTATATTTTAAAAATGTGCCACACTTGGAATTTTGTTTTCTATATCTTACGATATCGATAGCAAATTCGAACCGGTGCCTAGTTCTGGCAATCGATTAAAGAAACAAACAACTTTTCAGTCTTCAGTAATTTAAAGTTCGCAGCGCATCAGCGCAGTTCACAAGTTAGCGACATATTCACCAGGTGTGAACGCACCATTACCTAGCCTAGTAAATCCTTTATTAGGTACTTATTTTCTTTTTAAACAATTCTAAAATAATAACGCCTTACTTACTTTACGGCTTTGGTTTGATGTACTATTGTACAAATAATAATAATATTACAAATAAAAATATTTATGTAACTTACAAATACGAAGAAGAAAGCATTATTCGGGAGCTAAATTTTGCATTCAAAAATATTTTAGGGACATCGAAAAGCAAAAAAAAATCGTCTAGGTCATAATCATAGATAACAGACTCGTACTCAATTTGACATGTCAGGTCACTGACATCTTATTTATTTATTGTCAAGCCGACCGGCTATTTTATTATTGTATTGTTTTTATTAGGCTGAAAATCACAATATTTTTGTGTTTCTTACAGAATTATGAGACTGCTAATATTTTCAATACTAATCTGCTTAGCATATGCTAAGATACGAGAAATTAGTGTAATCAAATCGGAAAATAATGTTCTGGCTAAGGATTTCAATGATGGAAAGGGATATCGACCGAATTGGAGGGATTTAGATAAACGGCCGCTACCCGAGTGGTATGATAGAGCTAAGATAGGCATATTCCTCCATTGGGGGGTGTATGCCGTACCTAGTTTCGGGTCGGAATGGTTTTGGATGAACTGGAAAACTAGTACGTAGATCTATTTATTATTAAACAAAAATAACAGATATTTTTCTACATAAGTGTTGATATTAAATTAATTTATGTATTTTTTATTTATTTTCTAGATGTGACAAAATACGTTGACTTCATGGATAAAAATTATCCACCAAATTTTACCTATCAGCAATTTGCTCCAATGTTTACGGCAGAATTTTTCGACCCTGCAGCATGGGCACAACTATTTGCGGAAGCTGGAGCGAAGTAAATTTTTTTTTTTCAATGAACATAAAATTTTCAATATGCATAGAACTTAAGTAATTAAGTATTCTAAAAACATTTTGTATTTGTCATTTCCAGGTACCTTGTCTTAACTAGCAAACATCATGAAGGTTTCACCTTGTTCCCATCAAAGCGTTCATTCAGTTGGAATGCAGTTGATGTCGGGCCAAAACGAGACTTGGTGGGCGAGCTATCGGCTGCTGTAAGAAAGAGGGGTCTAAAGTTTGGTGTATATCATTCTTTGTATGAATGGTTCAACCCAATCTACCTGCAGGATAGAAATGCATCATTTGAGACGCACACATTTGTAGACACAAAGTTGTGGCCAGATTTAAAACAAATTATCCATGATTATAAACCATCAGTGATTTGGTCTGATGGTGATTGGGAAGCTCCTGATGATTACTGGAGATCCACAGACTTTCTGGCTTGGCTGTACAACAATAGTCCAGTTAGAGAAGAAGTTGTTGTGAATGATAGATGGGGTAAAGATATCCCTGGACACCATGGAGACTTCTTTAATCATGCTGATCGATTCAATCCTGGTTAGTGATTTTGTACAAAAGATGTTTTTATTTTTATAAGGTGTCTAATTTTGTACACAAAATTTTGGTATGGAACTACATTATTTTTGTTTAACATTTATTATTTATTAAACTGCATAGTTATTGTAATATTTTAGGGTTTGGTTCCACAATGTCTGGTTAAAGAAACATAGTCAAACACATCTTTAACTAAATTTTGTCTTTTTTAGGTAAACTACTCGACCATAAATGGGAAAACGCTTTTACAGTTGATAAAGTATCGTGGGGATACAGAAGAAATATGAAAATCGGTGAAATAATGACAGATTCACAGCTTCTGTTCCAAGTGGTATCAACAGTCAGTTGTGGAGGTAACCTTTATCACAATAACTTTATGCTTTCTTAGGGGATAAGAAAGCAAACAAGTAGACGGATCACCCGATGGTAAGCAATCGGCGCCGCCCATAAAGACGCGTAACACCAGAAGAATAACAAGTGCAAAATTTAAGCCTTATGAGATAAGGGATTCGGCCCCTTTTTTTATGGCATAAGCCGGTAAACGAGCATACGGATCACCTGATAGTAAGCAATCGGCGTCGCCAATGAACACCAGAGGCGGTACAAGTGTGTTACCGGCTTTTTGCAGATTAGGAGTTTAAGGATGGTTGTTGATTCAGGGATTGGGGAAGGGGAGGGTAATTGGGGCTCCTGTAATCTTACTCACACGACGAAACACAACGCAAGCGTTGCATATATAAGCGTTGTATCACTCCGGTCGAGCCGGCCCATTCGTGCCGAAGCATGGCTCTCCCACACTCAATCTAGTAACCTGACTCACATAGCGAAACATAACGCAAGACAAGAACCGTTTTCTGTGAAATACATGGCTGCTCAACCTGGCTCATTTGTACTAATAGGTAACTTGAACTTGTGTTGAAAGTACTCACTTGAAAAATATGCAACAAATGTATTTTCTTTACAGGTAACGCTCTTATCAATGTGGGTCCCACTAAGGAAGGGACAATAATACCAGTATTTCAAGAACGACTCTTATTCCTTGGAAAGTGGCTGGCCATCAACGGAGAAGCGATATATGACAGCTCACCATGGTTCTCCCAAAACGACACGGTGAATGGCAAAGTATGGTACACTTGTACCAAAGAAAATTATAATGCTACTCACCCCACTTATCCGCCTAGTGCTAATGATAAAATCCTTGCAATCTATGCTATCGCGCTTGAATGGCCTAAGGACAATTGGCTAACTCTTGGCGATATTACAAGTTATTTGCACAGAGGGACATATCAAGTGGAGTTGTTGGGCAACAAAGGAGTGTACTTGGCTGTAAGTGTTTATCTTATGCTATTTCTTTATCATATAAAGCTTAAGGTTTGTTTGTTTGAACGCGCTAATCACCGGAACTACTACTAAAATCACGGGTTACTCACGTGAATATACTGAAAATTTCGATAGACAAAGGCCCATTAACTAATTAACTTCGCCCCAGCCAGGAATCAGTCATATTTGATTATACGTATTTTGAGGTATCCAAAAATGCATTTTGTACTTAGTAAGGAGTTACCGTAATGAGAATTTAATGAGTTCTTCTCTTATCAATTGTTTATTTGTTTCAGTGGAAGATAAGTAACGGGAAGGTCGCTATACAACTGCCCGATAAGGCGACTGTGCGCTCGAAAGTAGCTTGGACTTTAAAGTTTACGTTAAAGTAAATTGATGCTGTATTTGTGTATATAAACTACGTTTCTCATTGACTTTTTGGTAGTTGAAACTTAAAGAAACCAAAATGGTAATCGTATGTACTTGGAATCAATGCCACAAGTTCAATAATAATTAAATGCAATTATTATTATTTACATTCTATGAAATTCTAGATTTTTTTTCAAGACTTGTGGCATTAATAATTATATCAGAATGTGACTACAGTATGGGCAATGTTACCAGGAAAATAAATAAGTACAAAGTGAGTCTGTTAAGGCTCGTACACAAAACTGCGAATCGCATCGCAAGAACTTGCGAATTGTTTCGCATCGCGCATCAAACTCTTATCTTCCCAAAATCTTCTTTGTTTCTTTTTTCTGTATCTACTAAGCAATAACAGAAGTGCACACTTCTTTAGGGCACCTTGGGACTGTCGCCTTGACGAAATCGCATCGCAGTAATTCGCATCGCATCGCAGTTTTGTGTACGAGCCCTAAGTCTGTACAATTTTTAAAATAAGGAAGTCAAAATATGTACTGTACAATGCAATTAGAGGATGGGTTAATTTTTATACATAATAATAAAATTAGGTTATGTTAAAAGAATTACTGTGTTTTTATTTAACCCGTGATGTGCCGCAGCACAGATCTAGGCGAGACACAATATTTTTTCTATAATGTCTCATAAACCGGCATTAAAAAGGTTAAGCCGTTAATGGTTAGTGTATATTTTTATAGTAATATACCTCCCAATATTAATATTAAAAGTTTCGTGAGATATACTAAATTAATTATTGTGTTTTCGGCTTGCTCACGTAACTGTTTGACAAGGAACTCGACTTGTTTCAAGCCGTCTTACGTGGCGACTGTAGCAGTGCGTAAGTTGCCGGCGCCGCGTCGCGGATTGCGGAATGCTGCTTATGAATATGAGCCTCTAACATGGCTTGAAACTAGTCGAGTTCCTCGTAAAACAGTTACGTGAGTAACCCGAAAACATAATAATTAACCTACTAATGCATTTATTTTATTACATTCCTTAATTACGATAGAAATTGGTTTTTTGAGTTTATATCAAAACAATAAAGTTAGCAGAAAGGAGTTTTTTTTTTTAAGGGGGGAAAATCATCGAATGACTGCTCCCACCTGGGTGAGGCGGAAGGGAGTGTCAGACTCTTACTGACTAAAAACCACCCCGTTCCTTCTCCTGCACGTCGAGCCGGAGCCCCGGTTACCCGTTAGGTTCTCCGCGACGGCAGAAAGGAGTAGGTCGGTCTATTCTATACATATGTACATAACATAGTTACATACATATGTCTAAATGTAAATAAAAACAATGTATAACGTCAAACAAGTGTATTCAATGAAGAATTATAAATCATATATCGCTACTTACATGGACATAGGGAACTTACAAATTAAAATATACATACTATAATATAGCATTTTGTGCTTCAACTTATAACAGAGAGTTATGAAATAATACAAAATAGCACAGCTTTCTAGAAAAATCTCAAATCCTGGACAGTCCAAGCGAAGCAGAGGGCTAAACATTGTGTTTACAACATTGTATTGTCAAACATTTTGCTGTACAGTCTTACACAGAAGAGTATTAAAAAAAATTAGGATACAAAAATCAAAGTGTCAAGGACGGCCCTCTCCTGCAATCGACTGTACCTAAAAGCTTTTATAAATTGTACCCAAAAATTCGTTAATTCATTCACAATAGTACTATTATGAATAAAATATCGTGATTACAAAAATAAATATGATTAATATACACGTTTATGACGATATTGCTTATTTAGTATATAATGTATAGCTATATTTCTATGTATAATCAGGCCTCTAGGTATTTAAACGGTAGTCGAACGAGCAAATAGAAGTCAATGTACTATCGGCGAATTATTCGCTAGTACACTATTTAACAAAATCCTGAGGCAAACTTTTCCTCGGTCGCGCCGATTGCATGCAAATATCGACTAATGAATGATGGTCGACCATCTTGTCGATTGGACATACTTGACATATTTTTGATGTAATTTTTCGAATTCTAGTGTCAAACTTACTATTAATTCGTTCGACTAATGTTTAAATGCCATGATAGGGACCTGCGCTGTTTTAATGACCTTTTCCACTAACCACCCTAAAATGATCTCTTATCTAACAGTTATTTAGGTAAACTAACTCCATACATTAGGTGTCTAAGCCAAAATGCTGCTAAGTGTCACCTATCTTAGATTAGGGTTTAGTGAAAACGGACATCATAGATTAATATCAATTATCTTACATTATTCACGAACAGCTTATTTTCAAAATTTGTTAAAGCGTCTCAGCGCCAAAATTTACTTGAGAAAAATATATCTAATTGTATCTTTTTGTTAAAGTGTTTGTTTTAATAAAGCCATTATACTTTGTAAGCAATCTGTTAATCTAGTTTAATAATATGATTATTTTTTATACTTTGGGTATTATTTATACAGTATATACTTATAGCGAGGAAATACATGCATAGAGGTATTTTTTTTAACACAACGTTGCCCCTACTAGGGTTTTCTCATGTGTCGTAGGTGCGTTTAAAAACATACAAGTTGACATACACATGACACCCAGAACCGAAACAACAATTTGTGGATCACAAAGAGTTGCTCCATGAGAGAATCGAACCCACTACACGTTGTGCAGCAGCCGCTTGCCTAGCCTAGCCACCGCGCCAATCGTGCAGTCACTATTACCGTACCGTAAAAGGGGGATAATGGAATTCGAGGGGTGAATCCCCCTCTTTTAACTCAAGCAAAGGATAGACTGGTTTTCCAGTTCTATATACAATACCTCTATGAATGTAGTTATATCCAACACATACTTCTAATTAGCCCAGAGAACACCGAAGTCCTCTCTTATCCACTCCATTATAGACCTTATCTCCAATATATAGAGATTACATTTGTATGGAATAAGCTTGGTTATGCGATGGGAAAAAGTATACAATTTCCTTAAAACTCGATATATTCAAGCACTTTAACCTGCTAAGCACCAATCATTGAAGCACAGTACACCTGTCTACTACATAGGCACTGTTTATATACACATACATTTAATTTTAAACCTTATTGTAAATGTAACACGTCTGAAAGTATATTGCTTTAAAAGCGGTTAAGAATAATTTATTTGGAAGCGAAGCCACATACAGTGTTGTTGAAATCGTTTGTGATGATTTAAACTACAATTTCCTATGATAATTATACCTAGATGTTTTCACAAACCACTTCTAAACCATATCTTAACTAAGAGTTGCTTAACTTGAAAGAGCTCCTAAACTAACCCTTTACTGTCAGGTGTCACTTATAAGTTGGCGCAAACCAAAAAGTCATTAAGTATCACCTATCTTAGGTTAAAATTTAGGAGAGATTAGTAAAAGCGGTTAAGGAAGTTATAAATGTTTAGAATTTATCGACGTTAGTAAATTACGGCAGTCCCTATGAAGATGCAGACGTTAGTAGAAACAAGTGGTTCCAAAATAAACGTTATTCATACTTGCATTAATACCATTTTCGATTAGCGTGGCAGTAGCCTTCCATAACTTAACATTATTAGCATAGAACTTTAGTTTAAAACATCACCAACGTATTCTATAACACCTGTATAATAAATGAAAAAGAAAACAAGATACATAATATTATATTAGTAGTTACTATATTATACTATAAAGAAATGCTAATTTTGTACTAAATCTAGATTTTTATATTTATTGAAATCTGTAAATACATAGCATAGATTAGGTACATAGGTTTAGTAACTAGATTAGGTTAGACTAACTTAAAAATAATATGGCTATGTGTATTACATTAAAATATACTAAATAGGTACAGCTACCGAGGAATAGGAGACAAAAGAAATATACAAGCGACTGATTATTCGCGTGGACTTTATTATCTATTACTTTTAGTTGATTTTCCGAAAGCAAAAAGTTATTTTTTGTAAAAAGTAGTCTACTACACCATAATACACGCTACACACCATCCGTTTTAACTGTACAGTCGAACTGTACAGTTAAATCGTAGGTCCGTACAGCGTACACACACGTAGTAGCGTGCATCTTCACCTCAAAAATAGATGTTTACGACAAATTATAATTTATCCCGTCCATTTTTGCTATCAAGAAAAGGAACCAAATACAAGTAAGTACCAATGTTTACATAAACAAATAATATTTTGAACCAATTCCTCAGTGAACTGATAATATTATTATCAGAATATTTATAATATGGAATGTATACTGAACATCACGAATACCTATTTTAATGGTTAATAAACAAGCATTTTATCAACAATAAGATTGTTCTACAATTCTACATAGTTTAAAATTTTCTCTTGACATTACGACCGGGTCTTGCAGTATAGAAATTGTTAAGGCCGGTCGCTAAGTCGTCAATGTCATTAAAAGATTTTCAGCTTTATTACAAAAAGGTAAGTTTGAAAATCTAATGAAGTTTAACATCGATTCCAGTTAGCGACTGATTTTTTTAGCTGACAATGTGACGTAAAGGAGTTTTGTTGTCATGATTAACTCCTAAAAGACTCCAGGATCTAGTTCTTTAAATAGTCACAGGCAAACTCATTATTTTATCAGTCTAAAACCGATTAATGAATTTCTTACTGCAATTACATTTTAAAATGACCGACAAGGCTTTTTACATCAATCGTAGTTTAAGGGTACAAGCATCTATAATAATCTAGATTGGTCTTTGGAAGTTACTAGACTTTTACAAAGAGTTTTATTTATATTTCGATTTATATTTTTATTTTTTTCGTTCGTTAGTTTTTTGCGGTATCTACACTTATAACTAAGCGTTATATACAATGTTTACATAGAAACAAGCGAGATTATGTAGCCGTGGTACATAGCAAAGGTGCATACATGTAATGCAACACTAATTTCTTTTTAAAAGGTCATCTTGGTGATTCCACCAAAACGACATGATGCAATTAAATATACTGATTTGTTATTATTTTTAAAGTTACTATTTAGACAAAATCGTAACTCTTTCTTAAGTACCACCGAATATTACTGAAAATAGTTTCGATTTTACTGATTTTACATATCGGTTTTTTCAATATGACCGAACTTTTTTCGTTGAACTCTATGCAACGTTAAACAATGCCTGCTTCGGTTAAAAAAATATACAAATAACATTTGTATTGATCAAAAACATTCTATTATAGATAAACACTGCTGGTTTGTTTTTACATGGAACATGTGTGTTTATATTTTACAAATATACTAAATGGGTCGACACAACTAGACTATTATTTATTTATTTCTTTATTTGTTGTGGACAAAAGTACCTATTTATGATTTAGTTGAAATGAATGCTTTGACTTTAACTTTATGAACAGCCAGTACATCAAGCTACTACAAACAGTTATTTGCTTTGCTAATACATTCCCAACTTTATCATTCTGTAACAAAGTTCAAAATCTAAGATATTAACCAGTTTGAGGTAACTTGATAAGCTGGCGTGTGTATGATACGTATAATTATCGAGCCGGAGCACTACACAGAGTACGGGCTAGTTCCAATACTGTCGAGTTGTTAGTATGCCTGTTTATTACTAACATATTGTATGTGTCTGTGTGTGTATTTGTTTTCTATATTGTTTTTGTCTGTTTAATGTGCTTACGAATATATTTGTTAAGATATTTCATATTTTACTAACACAGGGGATCTTTGATGTCTTAAATAAATATTATTATATTAATTTAAGACCCATAACATAACATAACATCACGCCTTTTATCCCCGAAGGGGTAGGTAGAGGTGCACATTATGCCACTGTACAATGTAACACCCACTTTTCACTATTTATGTTATGAGTCCCATGTAATAGGGGATGAGCCTATTGCCATATACCGGGTCACAATTCCAGACTCCGTGCTACTACTGAGAATTTTAATTTAAGACCCATCTTAGGTATTTACCAATTTCAAATGACTATAAAACAGCAGGCATTATTTAACACATACACAAATACAAATACCATGATCATACGACATACCTTTTAAAGCAGGGGTGCCTGGAACTAAAGACTTATGCCAAGCAACCCGGCTATTTCCATCAGCTATGACATCGACTGCAGCCTATCCCTTTGCCTAAGCAGTTCCAACTCTGGTAATATAGACACCTTCTCATTGAAGAACTCCTCAAGAGCTGGTTGAGATAGCATGGTGGCTAGGAACTGTTCTAATGTGATAGACCAGACGCCTTCTGGTTCTGTCTCTTTGGAAGGAGACGGGGATGGCTTTCTGATTTCTGGCTCCGGTTCTGTTGTGTTGCCGTTGGGATCCAACTGGAATTAAACTTGTAATTAAAACACAACCTCTTCGCTAAAACTATCAACATCAACAGCCTATAAAGTGGGTACTGCTGAGCAAGGCCTCTTCTCACTCTGAGAAGGTTTGAGCATTAATCACCACGCTTGCTCAATGCGGATTGGTAATTTCAAACTATTGATTAGAAATTATAAGCCTAGGTTTCCTCACGATGTTTTCCTTCACCGTTGGTCGGTAGTGTCTAAAATAATCTTAGAAAGTCAGTGGCGTGCAGTCCATATAGGCAAATAGGCTTTGCTTGACATAAAATGTACTAACGCGTTTATTAAGATTCAATAATATAATAAAAGTTTGTAAAAAAACGGCTAACATAAATATACATTCACATATACTATACACGGACCGCACGCCTTTGTAAAGCAATGAATGCGCGCCGCACGCACCACGCATGCGCTGCTATTCCTTAAATCTTGGTTGGTGGTTGTGACGTCACAAAAAGTATGCAACGCGCATGCGTGAAGGTCACGTGACTATGGTCACAGCACAGAATAACCATTCATAAACGCAAAAAATTATTACACGATTCAATCTAGCCGGACTTGATGAAATTTGTGAATCTGCGCCATCTATTGAATTTTTTGTTAAAACTTCTGAACGCGTTCGGTATAATGGAATGTCTTTTTATAATTATGCATACTAAAAAAATATGTTTCAGGTGTTTTAATTAAATCTTAACATTTTTACGCGTTGTCGCTTTATAGAAACTTTAAACGAGGAGTTGACTTTATTATTTTAAAAGTTAAAAGGAAGTTATCGAAACGTCAAGTTGCCGCTACTCAAAGTTTCAAATTATTATCAACGAATGTTTCTTATTGGAAAATAATAATAAGACAATGATGCAATTCCATTTGACTTATGTAAATTAACGTTTTGTTTTTTTTATAATTAAACACTGTGTTGCCTTAATGTTTTAGCTATAATTTTTTTATAATAAACACTCAATTGACTACGATGGGTAATGACTTTCCAATGTTTTCGGCCATATTGTTTTCATGTGATGTGCGATCGCTTTGTTTATGTTTTCGTTTAAATTATAAGGAATTAGTTTTAAACATAAAGTTGCATAAATATGTGTAGAAGTAGTAAAATATATGTGTCGGTTTTTCAAATAGTGTATTTGTTTATCAGTGTCTAGTATATTATTCGATTGTGAAGTTTGTGTTGATAATAGGTAATTTTTTGTGTTTGTTTAAAGTTAAAAACAGTAATTTTCGCAAAAAATTGTCCTATAACGACTAGATTCAGGTAATGACCATAGGCAGAACTCAAGTTACGAGAATTGACCCAAGTCAAAGGTAGTAATGTAAATATAGGTACTTAATGGATCTTTATATGATGTTCTTGTTTTATTGATTGATAATTCTTAAAAATATCAACTTATACCTCGGTTTTTTGATTTACATATTATTTATTAAAAATTATGTAATGTAATAACAAATGTACCGCTTATACTCGGCTCGGCCGCAGCCAGCCGCGCTTGTTGTTGTTTTGTTTGTTGGTAGGTACCTACGTTCTTAAATTCGTAATTATGATTTTGAATAGATTATTTAGCAATTTGATAATTGAATTTGGTTCATCAAATTTATGATTTATTATTAGTATAATAAATAGATGCTTCATTATTTGCAAGTTTTGTTGGCTTATTCGATAGCTGATGTAGTACTTTACAAAAAATACGCGAGATGTCAGTGTATGTAATTTGGCGAAAGAATAAACCACAATATTCTTGAACGCACTTTTCAACAAAATGTATTCTATACATGTACCTGTCTTGTAGGAGTATGATTGTATGACCGGGGGGGAGGGCTTTAATCATACGATATTTAGTTGCCTACCCTGTCTCGAAAATCTGTGCACGCCACTGTAGAAAGTACATATAACTCGGAAAAAGTCGCATTGGTACTTCCTGCTGGTAGGTTTTGAACCAGGAAAAATAGGCGTTTTAAACCTCCGGGCAACCACGACAATATTTCGTAAATATTGTACAAATGAAAAGAATGTTAATGAAAATATTCATATGCGTAATAACAATATACGAACAAACAAAAACTCTTCAGCTTTACATAATAAGTTAAATAAACGAAAACAGCTTCAATGACACCATGACATGCATTACGTAGGAAATAGACAACCTAAGAATGTTTTATTTACCTGCACTTCTGGTTGCTTAGCGGCTGCGGCTAAGAACAAGCTGTCTTGTGACATCTCGCGGTCCAGTTGCGGGCGGTGATTCAGTTCACCCAGTTGTAGGAGGAGAGTACCTAGTACACATAATTAATAAGTACATGTAATAAGAATACATTTTAAACTACATTTTTTTATACCATAAGCCGGTTAACGAGCAGACGGATCACCTGATGGTAAGCAATCGGCGCCGCCCATGGACACTCGAAACACCAAGGCGTTACAAGTGCTTTACCGACCTTTTGGGAATTGGGAATTTGAGGATTGTGGAAGATTCGGGGATTCGGGAGATGGGGATTAGGGAGGGGGGTAATTGGGCCTCCGGTAACCTCATTCACACGACGAAACACAAAGCGTTGTTTGACGTCGGTTTTCTGTGAAGCCGTGGTATCACTCCGGTCGAGCCGGCCCATTCGTGCCGAAGCAAGGCTCTCCCACGCTTGTACATTAATGGTGTATTCATTAACTATTCATTATTTCAACAGCCCATGACAGTTTATTGGTTTGCCATAGACTCCACGCTTTGTAGGCGGGTCGGACATAGCAGTTTAAAAGGTTCAGGTTTATCAGAGAATGCCAGATACACTAGGCAGCAGCAACCTGATAAATCTGGACTTTTAGTGCGATCTCCAACCAGCTAGCCAAGGGTTGAGATTTTGGGAAACCTCTGTTTTAGAGGTATAGTCTAGCGGACTCTAATGACTTTCAAGAGCTGCTTAGCTATTCAATAACTGGTTATTTGCCAATTAGTCAAATTCAATACTTTTTTCGAACTGTTAAAACGAGAGTTTTCTATGAGATTGTGTAATGTGACGTCACGTTTTTATGGCGTCAAACAGCAGCAATACACATTTCTTAAAAAATTGCTGGAAAAATACTAGAATTATGGTAGTCAAAAAATGAATGAATGAAAGTGTGATTATTTTTAAATATTTTATTGTATTGATCAGTCGACATTATTTATTTTTGATTAAGGCGTTTAGTATGCAGTAGTAGGCATTTTCGCCCGTCATTGGTCGAAATTATTCTCAAAACCAATGACAAGGCGTACCGCGATCGACTTCACTTCAAACTTCTGAATTAAAAATTACAGAATAGCCTATATAGCCGTCCATGGTTATACAAGTATTGAAGATTATGTACGTACCAGCGAGTACGACGGCCTCGTAGACCAGTGGCCGCGACTGCGTGAGGTCGTGCAGCACGGCCAGCAGCTGCAGGAAGTGGTCGCGCGGCAGGGGGGGAGCGCCGCCCCCCGCGCCCCCCGCACCCCCCGCGCCCGGCGTACTGGCGCCGCTGGCCAGCCCCGCCAGTCCACAGGCACGGACGCTTTCAACGGTGAAGTACGTTGGGCCTGAACAATGAATATCGATATTAACACGTCGGGTTACTTCTCTGCAACTGAATTTGATTTGCATATAACAAGTTTTTAATTCTTCTTTGCATCTTAATCCCTGGTATGCATAATATGGTATGGTAACGTAGATATACGCGAGACACAATGTGTTTTCTATTGTGTCTCATATGCCCCGTGACAAGAGGTTACAGTTGAAACTCTAGGACAACAATACAATCTAACCTTGTAAAAGTTTTAACCAAAAATATGATTAAAATTTAAAATTCAAAAACAATTATTGTACCAAAATTTGTTGAAAGTAGATGAAAAAAGGATGTAATGACAAAATATAAAATTAACATTCTCACTCCACTTACCTATTTGGCTGGTTTCCGAGTCACTCTTGTCCATCGGAGTGCCATCGCCACATACTTCGCTTATGGAGCGCTGCAGTGGACCTGGTTCAGGTATCACCTCGTCATCAGCACTGTAAGTATAATACACAACCCATTATTGACACTATTTTATTGTTTTTTTTAAAGAAAGAGGTTTTTAAATTAACCGCGACCGCGCACATAGCTCATGAGCAAGAACCCCTCTGTGGTTTGAAACTAGTAGAGCTTTTCTCAGTATATTTACGTGAGTAATCCGCGATTTTAGTTAATTTAGTATACCTCACGAAAGTTATTACAAAAACAGGTTTTTTCAATTTTTTGATATTATTAAACTAGTAAATACTTCATAATTATACATTTCTTGTAATACACAATTTTGCGAATAAAGATCACAAATTAATAAAATATGAATTTAGAATAACCTAAAGTATCACAAACTATTGCACACCTCATAGGTATGTATGTAACAATGCTAACTATTATTATAATATGTATAACATAGAATATTACGTGTAATGTACAATTAACCAATAAAATTGGCTGCATGGTTGGCGCGGCGGCTGGGCAACTGGCATGTAAGCTTCAACGTGTCGATGGTTCAATTCCCGCACGGAACAAATCTTTGTGTAATCCACAGATTGCTGTTTCAGGTCTGGGTGTGATGTGTATGTGAACTTGTATGTTTGTGAAAGCACCCACGCAACAGAAGAAAATTCTAGTGTGGGGCAACGTTTTTTAAATAATAAAGAAAATATTAGTTTTCGTTTCTTTCTGTTCCTTATTAAAAAAGAAAAAAAAAACATTTTCAATTTCCTTCTAGGTCTGGGCTAGACCCAAATTGTAACAAGAGATTTTGTAGAACCGCCTGCAACGGGGCTGACATGTTCCTACACGAAAAGTCCCTAAAACCATAGATAATAATAAAAAAAAGAAGCGCCTGCAACGTTTAAGTGATTCCCAAAGTTTATAAAGTATGTATAATGTGAAGTTACCTATCAAAGAACGATATAGCGTCAGCAGCGAGTTCCTCTCCCGTGTCGGTGAAGTGCGTGGGCATGAGGTCCCGGCGCGGCAGTAGGGGCGGCGCGTGCGCGGCGTACAGCGCGCGCAGGCGCCGCGCCGCCTCCGCGCGGACCGACAGCCCTAGCGCCACGCTCAGGCCGCGCGCGCTTACTATCCCGTCGTCGTCGTAGTCCATCAACTGTAATATAATCACATATTTAAAAATGACAGCAATTATAAGTTTAAAATCTTCATAACGTCTCTACGAAGGTGATTTCACACTTTGATGTTATTAGAAAAACATGTCCCTCCTTGATTTTTAAAACAAAGGGTTGAATAATTGTGAAGGTACATTTGACCAAGATAAATGTCCTATCATTTATAAAAAAATATGTAGGGAGTGTTTTCAAAACCGCAAGAAGCAATACAATAATACATAATCCTTTGCTATTTGAAATTGGTATGACAAATATGTTTATATGTGATTACTTACCTTAAACATTCTCGCGGTGATAGCCTCAGCGAAGTCCCCTTTGGCCCAGGGCGACAAAGCACAGAACAAAGTCTTGAACTGGGTGTAATCTAGCCGGTAGGACTCGTAGGGAGCTTCCAACCGCTCGCAAGGTACGCGCTTGGCCCAGAGTAACTCTTCGCGGATAGCGCTTAGTAATTCCTAGAAAATATATAGAAAAACTCATAATTGACGAGATAAAGACTACGTTTCTAGTTACAATCTTTTAAAATTGTTATAGCATATCTCTGCCTGCTAAAAGTATTAATTATTGGGTTTCATAAAATAATCAAAAATGTGATATAAGAAATTTAGAGTTTATCATAAGAAACTTTACTTTGGATTGCGCAAATAGAGGTACTAAACCACTAACCATTATGTCGGTAGTTTTGTTCTCAAAAACAATTAAATTCTATAACATCGAAAATGGGGAAACAACCTGCTAAAACCGCAATATATTTCCGCTAGGAGAAATATAAGCGAGCTATGTACAAAGTATTATTATACTAAAACTGCTGTATGGATTTTAGCTATTTGTGAATACTTTGACCACATTTACTTAGCTGTTTTTTTTTTCTTAAATTGATGAAAACTTTTACTAAAAATTACAAGGTACTCTTGTAAATATACTGAGAAAAGCTCTACTAATTTCGAGCCAAAGAGGGACTCTTCAGTAGCCTGCGGGACGTCGCCGCGACCGCGCACGTTGCTCATGAGGAAGAGCCCCTCTGTAACTCAAAACTAGTAGAGCTTTTCTCAGTATATTTACGTAACTCGTTATTTTTAGTTTATTCAGTACTAGCTTTTACCCGCGGCCTCGCTCGCGCCACAAAAGGATAAAAGTAGCCTATACCAATACACACAGCGCCATCTATACCAATTCTTTTGTTTTCCCTCGGGAATACTAAAATTTTCCGGGACAAAAAGTACCTTATTATTTAATCCGGACTTCTAATTTTACGTCTGCAAAAATTCAAAGCAATCGGTTTAGAAGTTACGGCGTGAAAGCGGAACAAACAAACAAACAAACAAACTCACTTTCCCATTTATAATAGTAAGGATGTCTCACGATAGATATAAAAAAGAAAACTTGCCTGCAACTCATTCAATTCGAGCAACTTGTCCTGCAGCAGAGCTCGAAGCGTGTTCTTCTCAAGACTGTCCTCCAGTTGTCTGACGACCTTCAAACGATGCTTCAGTCGCAAGTGCTCGATATTCTCGTTAGAAACACTACTGCCGTAGGACCGGTACGACTGGTATATCAGCTCTTGGATTTTTATAGTCTGAAATAGAGATATTTATATGGTAATATTAATATAGAAAAGAATTATTGTTTGATTATGAAAAAAAAGAGTGTATACACCGTGAAATATATTCTTGCTAAAAGGAGTACTTTCGATGTATAAAATAAAAATAATGATGTCTTTTTATAGTTTAAAAAAGAATTTTCATGGAAATACGACATGAAACACTACACGCAAAGTAGGCACTATTCGCATCGCACGTGCCACCCGACGAGAAAATACTTCTTCGAGAATTACATGGAGCGACGTTTTCATAATGTACTATGAGTTAATCTATGCGCTTTCAAAGTTTGCTTTTTGCAATAGTACACCAGTTATTTTTTGTTTTAAACATTTTATTTATTTGTTAAAGTATTGTATTACCAAGACAGAACCATTTTACTTTGGGATGAAAATGAAATAGATTTCACGTTGTGTATTTACAAAATACTAGTACTAATTTAGTGAGATAGCAAAAAGAATTAACAAGAATTGGACACGTTCTATCTCAAAAGCTTTAAATTATGGATTGTTATCATTGATATGACTGTCGTCATGTCGCTACTGCATTTTAGGACAATCTTACTTCTTTTCTATATAACAGAAAGAAGTAGGTAGCAGATAAAAGCTTTGTAAATAGTTGAATAACATTAAGATTTTCGCCTGTCTCTTGAGTCTTGAAAGCGCTTAAAGAAGGTTACATCTACAAAGTCGGAACGCGCACACCAAACTGTTTAAAATTAATGTTATGACACGCCTCTAATTTCTCCTTCAGGCTCATTTGTTCTTCACCGGCAAGATCTATATCATGTTCTTCTAACTTCGTAAAGTGGAGTAATCAGAACAAATACAGTTGTATCCTAAGCAGAACTGCTACATCCCGATATAGCAGGTTGTTGCGTACTAGCTGCGATGGAAAAGCTTATTTTTCTTCACTTTGATTGGGTCGTATATATCGCAAGTATTCTTCAACGCACCCTGCTATTTGTGGTTGATAACAGTACTTCTAAACTCTCGAAATTAAACGAAAGAGCGACTCTGTTTGTCCTTTTTTAACCGACGAAAAAAACAGAAGACGTTTGAAATCGACGAGTATATTTTTTGTCATATTTAATTTGTCATCGCGACGATTCTAAACATATAGAATAGGGATCCTTGGATCTCGACGTCCAAATTTCTAGTGGCACTGGAATTGAAGGCACAAAGCGATCACCGGAACATGATTCGGATACAACTGCGACATAGATCAAATTTTATCAGACCACCATCGCGTAACAACGTTAGATTAGCTCGAAGTATAATTCTTCAATTCAACCAATCTCACCTTCAAGGACATATCCTCCTTGATGACATCAATGTAATCGAAAGTGACGTGAGGAAGTTTCTGCAGCTCTTTAGCCACAAAATCCGGTACGTCATCCGGGACGGTCGTCTTCAGTAATTCGATGATGTCCAGTAGAATGTTCTCGCCACCATCGTTCGGATGTGATGGCATCTGTCCGACTTGGTTGAGTGATAGGAACAACTACTTGGCAATGCATACCTCTTTGTTTTTCAAGGAGAACTTGACAAATGCCAGAAACTAGTAAAATAGCCTTAAAATATTTGCAAGTAATTATACCTTTTCAGCAGTTCGTGGTTCAGTTGATAGCGCCATGGCTTCCTCATTGTAGATGCCTTGGAGGTAATCGTTCAGGACCTGCATGGCCTGACCGTCTTCAGTACACTTCAGGAGCTTTTCGCGGTTTATGTCGAGTATAGTGAGGGTTACCTAAGAAAATGTTAAACAGTAGTAGTGTTTTTCATTATAATTACTTTATATCAATTTCAATGTTTTAAATATGTGAATTAAATTGAGTTATATTCTAATTCCCGGTCCAAAACCGGTCCAAGTCCGCTTGAAAAACAATGAATAACAAACCTGGAAAATAACTTTAGCGCCATCATAGAAGAAGCAATCCATGACGTTGACAGCGCACTCGTAGGGCATCACACTGATGAAGAGGGTCAGGAACCAAGATAGGGAGATCATCTTCATCATGCCCAACTCATCGAGTTTCGCATGAAGCTCTGGTAGATGAACCTCTGTTAATTCTTCTAATACACCTTGATCCACCTAGAAGAGAAATAAAAAAATATAACCAAGATCACCCACTGCTCTTAATAAATTAACTTGATATTTAAATGAATGGAGTTTCTTGTTTGTTCCAAAAACCTCCATTTTGGTTTGATCGTTATCTAGATGTGACGTTTAGCCTTCTAAAGGGACTAAAATGTTCAACGTTTTTTTAGTACGCAATTCCAATTACTGCAGTCCACGTTAGCCATAATCTATAGTAGCGACATCTAGCACGAGGAGTCGTGTTTTAAAATTGTTTATCATGTTAAGCAATGCTTAAAAATTTCCTACCTTATTGAAGAGATAAATATTTAACACACGATACGGTCACGACTAAGTTTTAACTCTTTGAGTACCGTCATTATAGACACAATTAAAGAACAATAGATTGCGGTCACCGATGACCGCGTGGTGTTTGACAGTTTAAAGAATAAAATAACTTAAATGAAACTTACCAAAGCACCAACTACCCTAGTATTGTAGTAATCAGGTAATAAGGTTTCACAGATGGTCGCCAAAAGCCAAAACGCCTGTTCTTCGGGGCAGTATATTAGTAGTACGGAAGCAACAATGTTCATCGCTTGACAGTACCCTATTTGTGGGTTTTTTAACGCGTAAGCGCATAAGACACGGCGAAGTGCTGAGATTCCTGAAAAGGTAGTGAAATAATCGATATAGAATAATATTACAGTGGAATTTATGCAAGATTTATATTTTAAAAATAAAATTACGACTTACCAACATCATTTTGGAAGGCTCTGTGTTCAGGCAAAGACCGATGCAAGTCCCTTTCAATTTCA
Source organism: Spodoptera littoralis (assembly GCA_902850265.1). Classification (NCBI taxonomy): domain Eukaryota; kingdom Metazoa; phylum Arthropoda; class Insecta; order Lepidoptera; family Noctuidae; genus Spodoptera; species Spodoptera littoralis. The sequence goes on along the minus strand of LR824538.2, from coordinate 10,397,041 downwards.
TCATTAGCTTGGGTCTTTGTAGAAAGAGCTTTGTTCACCAGCCGTTCATACAATCCTTTGTTTTGAGCTTTCTGGAGTATAGAGCCTGAGAAGACGCTCCATAGTTCTCCTCTTAAGAGCTCTGGGATGCCATTCACGACTAGTTCACTCCCTTCCGTTGTTTGGTACATACTGACGCCGCGGCCTACTTCTGCCATGTGATCCTCCCATTGTTTTTCCTAAGAAATTCATATTTCCTTTATATTTATACTAATTAACAATACTTGAAACATTAATTGCTTAATACAGGTAGCTAATATACTGACTTATCAAATATGCAAAGTAGTGCGCAAACTTTTGCGCAAATCACGCAAAAATTTGCGCTAATTGCGCTTTATTTTTTGTAAAGAAAACTCATCAAACATCTAGAGAACTTACTAACCTTCTTTTGCTGAATTTGCTTTATAGGTGACGTTTGGTGAGTCCTGAAGAGTGTCATCAGAGGCGGCTGCGGAGTCCAACCTTCGACTTCAGACTGCGCCAGCACCTTGGTCGCCTTCTCCCTGTACACATCACTGCATATTCACGCATTTGAATTAGTAAATGGAAAACTGAACCTTAACAATAAAATCCCAAAGTTGAAAACCGATGTTAGCAGAGTCTGGAACATGCTGGGTTAGAAGCTCCCTGTTAAAGACAAAATGCAAAGACAGCTGAAAAGAGAACACATAACATGATTAGAGCACTTTAATTATGCATTGGTAAAATAAATGTTTTTGTTGATGAGGTTTAAGATATTAGTCGTATTATGAATCATAAAACAGAAGCATATAGGCAGAGAAAATAGAATTCATACTCACATTCTAGAAAAAAGAACCCAGATTAATTAAATCCAGATACATTTCACATAGTTAGTTTTACATGCAGAGAACTGAACAGGAACTTACTTTGGCAGTTTAGCAAGAAGTTCGGATATCTTATGGACTAAGAAGTCCCTGTCTGAGATATTTCCGAATAAGAAGCTGGTGTGGTGTGCCGTGGTGATGAGGATGCTCCCAGAGTCTCCCGAGGAGCTGCCAGTTCCACCAGAGTCCGCCCGCTCCACTTGATGGACATTGCGGAGAGGTATATTAAGACGGACTAGATTGCGGACCTAGAAAGAAATGAAAAACTATAAGAGATACGTCAACTGAATTCGATTTTTTCCAACTTCAACTGGGTTAGTGATCTTATCGGTTCGGAACTTAAGGCAGTTAGCGAACAGGACAAAGTAATCAACGCAAAATTAAATTATGTTTTCTGTTTTTATGATAGATGACTAAGTTTTATTTTAATGTCCGTCTGGTAGGTACATTATTTAAAACATTAGACACGTATTTTAATTTCTTATGAAAACTAATAGTTTCGAAAATATATTGATTTGAAATATCGCACGACGTCATTTTTGAGTACGATTTATACCTACTCTAAAATGACGTAGCTACCTCATAGTCCTAAACTTTTATTCGTTTTATCTAAGTATTGTTTTCTTATACGACAAAATAAAAAAAACACTTGTCTAATATTTTTTCATTACCTAATTGACAGACTAATTAGATTTTTAATTTTCATACACTGTCATCATCTCTATTATTACCTATATTTTTCGGCCAACTCTACTAGCATGGCTTGAAACTAGTCGAGTTCCTCATCAAATAATTACATGAGTAAGCCGAAACCATAATAATTAAATTATGTCTTCTGCTGTTTCTGGTGGTGTTCATTTTTTAATCGCAGTATTACCCGAACAGTACCTCGTTGGTTTGTTAAGAGGAGATGACATAGATTAAATACCAAAATTACTCAAAATCTAGATTAAATCGTCTAAGATATACCTATCCAAGAGTTTCCGACCAAGATAAGATTTGCATAAACTTAACAAAAACATTAAATATACAAGAAAAGCAAGCTAAATACCAAAACAAAGGTTATGTAAACTAGACTGACTCAGAACAGTAATGATAACGAACCCAGTACAATAAATAAACTTACTATTTACATTTGAGTCAATAATCCTTATTCCTTTAGCATACGGTCTAGATTTACCTCACACTTATAACCATTGAAGATTGAAGACCAATTGCATAATAAGAACTCTTATTCCTTTAGCATAAGGTCTACATTTGCGCGAAACTTATGAATGTTGAAGACAAATAATTACATAATAATAATTATATATGCAATTGTACTTAGTCTATCTATTATTACGTTATAGAATGACTGAATGGCTGTGTATCTGTGTATTTATGTATCTGCTATTTGTAAATGTGTAATTTCATAAACAAAGGAAGATATTCAGGATTCCCCTGTTGCCATGTTATCAAGAAATAACTAATTATTTGATACTAGCTTTTACCCGCGGCTTCGCACGCATCACAAAAAGATAAAAAGCCTATGTGACATATGCTAATACACACAGCGCCATCTATACCAATAATTTCGTTTTCTCTCGAGAATACCAAATTTTTCCGGGATAAAAATTACCCTATTATTTTTAATCCAGACTTCTAACTTTACGTCTGCAAAAATTCAAAGCAATCGGTTCAGTAGTTACGGCGTTAAAGCGGAACAAACAAATAAACAAACAAACTCACTTTCCGATTTATAATATTAGTAAGGATATAGTATTTTAGTTACTAGCGACCGGCCCCGGCTTCGCATGGTTATTAGTGTTTTTCTACTGTGTTATATAGGTCTGTAGGTATTTGGTATTTGGTGAGACCTGCCGCAAGCATAGAGGTGGGTCTACGCCTATCAGGTGCGGTGAATCTTCAAGGGCAACACAGGTCATGGCCACAGACAGAGAAAGAATACCTTGATAGTTTTAGCCAGTAAGAGATCGGCAGCCCCTCCCCCCCCCTCCCTCACCCGCCCCGTCGTGGGAAGTCCAAGAGGATTTCCATTGTGTTATAAAAAAAATAAAAATACCTACATTTAGCTATATAAACCTTCCTCTTGAATCACATTATCCATTAAAAATGCATCAAAATCAGTCGCGTAGTTTCTAACATCTAAGCATACATAGAGACAGACAAAAAGCGGTTTTGTTTAATACCATGTAGCGATTCCCTTGTTGCCATGTCATTAAAAAGTAATTGCTTATCTGACCTACTTTATTTTCTTTAGGTATTTAAGGCAGATGCCTGGTGAAGATTGATCTTATAAACTTATTTCTTCTATTAATTTTTATATTAGGAAGTGGAGGAACCACACAAATCTTGCAAATAACCAAAGAAAATTATCCAATTTATTGAATTTGCTGCAGTTGCTTTGCATTTATTAAGAAACATATAATATAATTATGTTTTTTCACACTACGTACATATTTACATAGACTAACCGTGAACACAGGTGTGCGTAACAAATTTTAAATATGGAAGTCACTAAGAATCATGATAAACATTGAGATCAAATTTCAAACGCGGAAGTCATTACAATTGGCTAGTTTCCTGGGTTTAAAATAAATTGTTTCAACTTAGCAATGCAATAAATAATTAAAAACTAATCATACTCTCATCCATTGATTTGACAATTTACCTACTTTTGGATTTTTCTCGCTAATTTTAAGGAAATAAGTATGCTGTTTGACGCAGAAATACGATGACGACGTCCTAAGTTGCGATCCAATACAAAATTCATAGAATAGTATCGTTTTATACATTTCAATAAAAGTATTGAATTTGATTACCTGTCAACTACCGTATTCATGATGGATGGACATTTAAATGGTTTTATATTTACAGACAAAATAACTGTTCAAAAAAACCTTTTTTATTACATTAAATAATAACCATTAATTCATGCAATTATTCATTGAAATTTTCCTCTACTAACCAATATTTTGAACAAAATAATGATCAAAGAATGTTATGCAAAAACCGTTACTTAAATTAAACACAGATAAGATTAAATATCTTATCATATTTTACTTTTAAATGCATAATAGAGTCAACGTCTGTTAAATGCCTTAACTATTATTGTTTGCTTTGTATCATAGCTTGAGCATTTGATTATAATAATATAATGTCTAGATAGAGCGTCACCATACAATAGCAACAAAAATAACGTTCCAAAATTTCTTGCATGTGTGCGTGCGGCATGCGGTTTACACGGAGCAAAATGATACCAGCTATGACAAAAATTCTCCTTCCCAATTTATATCTCCCAAATATTTGGGTAGGTACATGTACCATTACCATTTATAAGAATAATAAAAAAAAATACCCACCTCTTTGAATTTGATTTTAAAGTTTTTTTAATTGTATACTTTGTTGATATTTATCAAAGGCTTGAGCCTATAGCGCAGTGGTGGTGGTGCAATTTTACGTTCAGAATCTGACGCCCAAATACTGAAAGACTACTAAATTTTAACACTTCTAAGTAGTACTTAAATATCGTGCCATCTCTATCATTTTACAAACAATTTGTAGTGACAGAACTATACTTAAGCGCGACTTAAAATTGTAGTTTATACTATTTGGACATTAGACAGATTCTATATATATTATGTGGTGATGTTTATACTGATGTTATAACAACAAAGTTTTGCGTTTATGTATTCATTGCATTTGCTAAACACTGAGAATAACGTCATTACGTGACGTCATGTTATTCTCAGTGCCTCGTTGGCCGAGTGGTCGCAAGTGCGACTGCCGGGCAAGGGGTCTCGGGTTCGATTCCCGGGTCGGGCAAAGTATTACTGGGTTTTAAAAAATCTCAGTAGTAGCACGGAATCTGGAAATGTGCCCGGTATATGGCAATAGGCTCACCCCCTATTACATGGGACTCATAACATAAATAGTGAAAAGTGGGTGTTACATTGTACAGTGGTATTAAGTGTCGAAATGTGCACCTCTGCCTTCCCCTTCGGGGATAAAATGGCGTCGTGTTATATTATGTAAAGAAGACCATTGCCGATATAATATCGATAATCTTAAGATAACTTTACTCACCCGACTTTCAAAACAAATGAAGTTCTGCGATAGGTACAACCTTCCCCAATTATGTCTCTTATTATAAGGAGTCCATAAGGTACATTCTTCCGTGCCGTCCAATTTTTCGTTTTGTGGCAATCTGAACCTTAAAGTGAAGAGGTTAGACTGCTTTCTTGCATCTAAATCTCTTTTCAAGAACGATGGTTTCTTCGGTACGTTTTTGCTGAGTTTCGTCAGAAGATCCTTGTCAATGTTGAAGGATCCTGACTTGTCGTCGATAAGTCTGTAAAAATAGGTAAAGATTATTTCAATTGAATGAAATGTTACAAGGTTTTTTTAAGGGGGGAAAATCATCGAATGACTGCTCCCGCCTGGGTGAGGCGGGAGGGAGTGTCAGACTCTTACTGACTAAAAACCACCTCATTCCTTCTCCTGCACGTCGAGCCGGAGCCCCGGTTACCCGTTAGGTTCTCCGCGACTCCGAATCGGCATCGGCCCTGTTGGGCCCCATCTGTGGCGGTCTGATGGCCACTACATAGTATAAAAGTCACTATCCGCTGTCTGTCTGTCCCTATGTATGCTTAGGTAACCTACGCAACGATTTTGATGCGATTTTTTTAATAGATAGGGTGAAAAGTGGGTGTTACATTGTACAGTGGCATTAAATGCTGTAATGTGCACCTCTGCCTACCCCCCTTCGGGGATAAAAGGCGTGATGTTGTGTTATGTTATGTTGTTGCACCCGTGCGAAGCCGGGCCCGTTCGCTAGTATCATTATATATCATAGTAGATTGGTATCTTAAAGGTAAGGATACACTACGGGATAAATATGCCACGACATGTAATGGCAACATATCGTGGGACTTCTGGAAACTTCTCCGGATATATCTGATGACATCACGAAGTTTTGTTTCACAAGGCAGTCGCTTGTTGACTGCACGGTTGGCGCGGTGGGCAGTTGGGCAACTGGCTGCCGCGCAACGTGTCGCGGGTTCGATTCCAGCACGGTACAACTTTTTGTGTGACCAACAGATTGTTGTTCCGGCTCTGGGTGTCATGTGTATATGAACTTGTATGTTTGTAAACGCACCCACGACACAGGAGAAAATCCTAGTGTGGGGCAACGTTTTTTTAAAGATAGATAGATACATAGATAGACATTGCGCGATGCTACCATTGTCCCCTAGGGTATGTATCCTTGGCTTCATAATACCTATAACATAATAATCTGTTGTGTTGTTTCTTAAAAAAGTATGAGTGCATATGCATTTAGTTTTAAATAAATCAGAATCTATAGGTAAGTCCAAATCCTCTGATTAAATAAAGAGAAGGAAAATTTAGTAGATTAATTTACTTACTATCTCACAATTACAACTATTCTTTATAAAAATGAGTTTGTCACATACCATGTACGTATATTTTTACATAATGGACAACAATAAATACCAACACGAACTAATCAATAAAATTAAACCGCTGGAATATCAGGTTATTGATAACAGCTGACTGACAAACAGACGATCGGTTTTATTTTCATCTTATCTACAAAATTCACATTTTTATTAGCATTTTACACTAATTATATCCATGTACATTTTGTAAAGTCAAAGACACAGAACATCATATTATAAAGAACAGAAGCTACTTTGGTACAATGACTCTTTGGTCCTGTGGGTCCTTTTGTCCTTAAACCGGACAAAGTAGTACTATTGGCATACCAAATGTCAGTAAAAATTCAGTTGCTAGGCAGGAGAGAGAGAGAAAGAGTCTACATTTATGTCCTATGTTTGCAAACAAGCCCGCTACATATTATTAAACAAAGTCGCTATCCTCCGCGCCGTCTGTCTGTCCCTATGTATGCTTAGATCTTTAAAACTACGCAACGGATTTTGATGCAGTTTTTTTTTTATAGATAGAGTGATTCTTAAAGAAGGTTTATATGTATAATACATGCATATTGCACCCGTGTGAAGCCGAGGCGCTAGTTACACATAAAGTGGCAGTAAATGATTTTGCTTATTTATAGCTACGTATAGATATGTAGCTTTGTATGTTGTTGCCCTGTGACCTGATGATAACTACATTGATTCCGCAATAGTATCAATTACAAATTAATAGATAATGCGATAAAAAAACTAAAATACACTAGTCCACAGACCCATGTCCAAAGATCAAATCCAATAGGATATTAGCCTTTATATACCTTCCGCCTACAAAACCTATTCTATCTACCAGTGGCATTCCCATTGGTTCTTTCGTTCAGTAGTGTTTGAGTCCATCACAAACTGCTGTCAGTTTGAACTAGAGACAGCGAGAGACTATTTGAAAATGTACACGTCTAAGTATGAGCCTTGGTACTTTATAGTACCTACAACGTAAACGTAATGCACACGACATATACTAAGTAGGAGTGTAAATCACTTCAGCAAAGAGTAACTCTTCAAACAACCAGCTTATCTTAATCCAACTCGCAGTGCATGGCTACGCATTGTAATGTCAGTACTTAGGTACTAAATACAAAGCACTTACGCTTAATTAAGGTTAAATTCGTCCTCTATTTGCCCTTGAAACTGAATGTCAAGTCTATTGCCCTCGTGAGACTTGCGGCAAAGGTGGACTATTCAATACTCTCTTTGTATAGACGAAAATCGTTACACTCGGAGTAAAATGAGCTTTATTGTGCATTGTTAGAGGTCAATTTTCATCGATAATTATAGTCTTATGTGTCACCGTCTCATCGTCCGGCGATAAATTACATTGAACACTAAATGGCTACTAATTTTATGCATAACATCATGTTTTTTACTTTGCGAGCCTGAAGGCCAAAAAAATACCATTTTGCGAGCCCTTTTCACTATGTTTTACAAAAAATCTTGAATAATACGAAATCCAAACTAATTAAAAAATTACGGAGAATATTAAAAACAGAAAAAACAGTAATTACGCAAAGCTCTTTTATGTAAGAATCACAAGATGACTAGATCAAATGGGATGATAAACAGTAACTTCTACAAATAGCATGGCATTACCTACTACATATTGAATTTCTATTGCGGAAAACCAGATACCATGACGTAATTTATTCGCTATCGATGGCGTATTTAAAATGCACAATTTATGATATGTTGAGCCCAAGAATGTATTGACAATACTTTGTCACTGTCACTAACCTACTGGTTACCGAGGGTTCGGTCCTAAGCAGGAGTACGAACGGGGTAGTTTTTAGTCAGTAGGAGTAACTTGTAGAAGAAGTCATTGGATGATCTCCCCTGAACGAAAAGGTATATTGTTCATAAACTAGCTTGTAGGTAAAATATAGACGATATCGATAAATTGCCTTTAAGAATGAAATGATGTCGTCACGCCACTTATATTAACCTAGTTATGGATTCGAGTTACCTACCTACATACATTAATCTCTATTTTCATGCTAACTAATCAATTTAACAACTAACAAAGTACTTACTGTTTCATAGCAATATTGGCCAACTGTTGCATTAAAGCAAATGTTTCATTTTTCCTCAGAAATAATGTGAAGTAATGTTCTCCGTCCCTGGTCACCACTTTTATGGAATCCGGGAATAGGAGACTGTTCGTTTTGGCTAATTCTGTGACGTCTGCCCAACGGATCTTTATGGAGGTCTTCCGTCCAAATATGTAGGAGTAGAAGCACATGTAGTGCACTGAGAGGTACATCCAACCTTGTCGGGGCATCTTTCCCTTCCAGTAACTGAAATAAACATATAGTTTTAGATATTTTTAAAGAAAAGAGAACCTTAATCCGTGGTGGCCCGGAGGTTTAAGACGCCCGCTTCTCATGCATGAGGGTGCGGGTTCGAAACCTACCAACGGCAAGTACCTACCAATGTGACTTTTTCAGAATTATATGTACTTTCTAATATCATTCAGACACCACTGACAAACGGTGAAGGAAAACATCGTGAGGAAACCTAGGCTTATAATTTCTAATTAAGTATAAGTTTGAAATTACCAACCCGCAATGAGCAAGCGTGGTAATTAATGCTCAAACCTTCTCCATGTGAGAAGAGGCCTTTGCTCAGCAGTGAACCTTAATACTAGTGTGGGCGCGACTTTTTGTTAAACGTATGTGGGCGCGGTGTGGTGTTAACAAACTTCTGCTCAATTAGTCCACAGCGCATTTACAGCATGAAACCTTTCAGCACGCATTGCTAGCGATACGGGAGGCAGCTACTAAAAAGTGTAAGCCTATCGGGCTGTTGTTTGTACCGTTTTTCCGTACGCGGGTGGCAAATGCCCATAGCGCGCCCACTCTAGGGTTGAGAAACTATCCTTTTTATATATATTTGATGGGGCGACGTTTAACCACTATCTCGCTTGGTGGTAAGCGATGATGCGGCCTACGATGGAGTACGTATGCTCATAAATATATATTAATTAAACACACTATAGATTGACTAAAGATAAATATGACACAGAAACATGTTGATAGCGCATTCAACTACCATTTAAGTTAAGATCTGTTGTTTTTGCCTCTTTATTTCGCTGACAAAGGAAAATTATCTCCTCCAGAGAACAAGAGATATCTTAGTGCCAAAATTCATTAAACTTGTTTATAACAAAACAAACCAAAATCACTTTTGTATTTATAACTTCAACATTATAACGTGAACACAAAAAAATGTAATGATTATTTAGATAGCATCGCAATATAATTGACACACACACATTAGCCTGGCATGTATCATAAAATTAACTTTAGATTTAGTCTTTGTCTGTAACACTAAAATTGTGTTAGTGCATTCTATGAATCACTTGTAAAACAGTTTGTTCGTTTGGCCAGCAGATCAATTGTCCTGCCAAATTTCTTTATTCGATTCTCAACTTTATCGTTTTAATATAAAGTCGAAAATCCAATAACAGAATGGAATAAGTCGACCTACTGTTCACTATACAATCAATTTAAACTGTTGTTAATTGAAATTTATATTGTTAAAAATAAGAATAGAAGTATTACTTACCTACAAGAGTAATAGCAGACAAGTTTCTCATCTTTGGGCATGCGGAACCTTTCGTGAAACTCATAGTCCACATTCTTGTATGTGACCGAGTCTTCGTCTAAAAAAAAGAGAACAAAAATTAATTTACTATTATTATTTTTTTACTACATAATTGTTATGGTAGAATATTTATTATTAAAACACTCACAAATTGTATTTAATTGTCTACCACTAAATTGTCTAAACATTTTAAATGGGAATGCTTCTGCCTTGGAATTTAAGCAGCACTATACTAAATTCTGATGGAACAATTAATGAATACTGAAGAAACAAGTAATAGGGTCACTATTGGTACTTTAAGTACATTAAATAAACAAACATCATTACCACAAATGCAGTTTTAAATATTTGCATAAATATATCTTAATTGGTAAATGATAAATTATAATGATAGAAAAACTTGGCAGCCAAGTGGTTACCACATACAGTTCGTAACAGTTTAAAAAAATCCACACGCTACACTACACTTTCATCATTATATATAAAAAGATGTTCCATTTTTAAAATTGTAAAAAAAAATATCCTCCTATCTGTTGAAAGTTGCGGCCATAATGTATTTTATACAGGGACCCGGTGTTTCAACAGATAAGAGGCTATTAGAAAATTCATTAAACTAGAGTATGATAACCATACCTTCAGTGAAAATCTCTTGCTCCGTTGCAAGAATAGAATTAATTTTGCAGCAGACAAACTCAGTCACTTCTTCTTCTGTATCAAATGAATGTAGAGTCGGGCACACATTGTCAAATAACCACTGCCAATCTTGTCTTATTTCTTGTTCAGTCAGTGCTGTAGCTATTACTGTAAAAAAAGAACAATACTGAAAAGGAGATCTAACCAAACGGAAGCAAAGTTAGGGACCAGTTTTATTTATCGCTAGCTGACCCAGCAAACATCGTATCACATTTTAAACCTTCCCTGGACTTCCACAAACATTTGAAAACTAAAATTAGCTAAATTGGTTCAACCGTTCTTGAGTATTAGAGAGGCTAACGAATGGAAATCATTTATATTTATAAATGTTAAGATCGCAGCCATAAGACAAGTACACTGCTACTTTTTTTTTGAGGGGGGAAAATCATTTAATAACTTCTCCCGCCCGGGTGAGGAGAGAGTGTGTATACTGCTGCTAGGACATAGGCTCATATACCACTGAGTTACACTTGGCTGTGATCAGTAACTAGCAACTCTGTTTGTTATTAGGTTGTTTGGTCATTGTTCAATTTATTATATGAAGAAAAAATATAGCCAAAATTGCAGTTACTTTAAAAAATTGGGAATCAATTATATGTTTATATTTGTAGGATTTAGGTTTTACCAAGAATATGTAAGATGTAGAATAAGACGTAAAATCCAAGTAAGATGCAACATATTTTTATTACCAATGATTCCTGGAGTAGAATATGAAATGTTAATATTCTAAATGTCCTTGACTGACACATTCAGTACTAATTGATAGACAATCTATAGACCTAAACATAAACTGAAAAATATTATTATGATACATTGTTACCACATTCTTTATGTAATTAGTATGAGTCATAGTATCAAAAACATATGCATATAATTTTGTCAAGTTCTAAGACTTCTATATTAAAATTGCATATTCTAATACTATTCCAATAAGAAATTTCGTGTCACAAAACTAATTACATTCAGAAATCTTTTCTTATTTTTTATTCTAAAGCATTGCCAACTAGATGTTTGACTTTCTGCTCTCAATGCACATGTTGTATTATCTTCTATAATCCTAATCTTGGCTTTAAAACTAAAGCCAAAAATTAACTTTCAATGACGAAATCAAACCCAATAATTATTTAATATCTAGTTACTCAAACCCTAATCAAAGTTAGATTGATAAGAAATGAGTCGAGATTTTTTTTTATTTCAAGGAAAAATTGAATCTTATAATAAGTGTGGATTACCATAATACACTTCTGAGTTTGGTGTCTGATGTAAAATTCTATAGGGCGCTGGTTTTGTATCTCGAACGCTGTCTAAAGTACCCACAAGAAGCGAAGAGAATCCTTTCGATTTCCCATGCCCTTTTCTCCTCTGTAGGACAAAGTACAAAGTCGTTTCGTCGGAATCCCTAAGGATAGGATAATAATATTAACACAATTTCACAATCAAGTTTATTACTAATGATAAGCGGCCATAGTAAACATAATTACCAAAGCGCAGTTTTTATGAAAATTTCTTGAGGTTTAACCCACATAATGGCTATTTACTAAATTCAGTCTATAATAACGACACAATTTATAATAATCACAAATTCACAGTCATTGTGATTCCATAAAATATGTTTTGAAATTAAAAAATTCAATACGGAATCACGGACACAACAACAAAATAATATTTTAGTTTGACAGTGACATTGACGCTGACAATACAATACTGACATTTCAGCAATACCAAAATTATGTCATTTTATTCCAACTTTTCATGCTACGGTTATAGGCCTTTTGTTACCTACTGGAATAACGGTTCTTTATCATTGATACAGGATTTTTGGCTACATTTCTGACAAACGTGGTAGAAATGTGGAAGAAATAAATCTAGTACATTGATTGAAAATGTGAAACCGGTGTCCAATCATCGAACTTTCTGTTCTGACAAGGCTGATTTACCGGCCCGTTAGACAAAAAAATATATCATTGTACCTATAATAATATGAAAGTGCTAACTGCACGATTGGCGCAAAGGCTGAGATGAGAAAATTGTCGCGCGGTGTTTTTAAAAAATTAAATGTATGAATGACATAAAAATGTAAATATATTATCAATCACTAGTAAACAAATTGAACATGGTCTGTTGGCAAAACAACACAATTTTATGTTTCAGATACAAATAATTTGTAATTTTATTAACAAACATAAATATTAATGATGCTCCTTTGCAGCATTCTTTTTTTTAATTTCTGCCCAATTTTTTTTATTTGATTTAGAATTCACCAATCTATGGATTTTAAAGAACACAAAAAAGCTTCCGAAACAGCCCACAGGCCAATACATCCAAATCCAATTATTTTTCATGTAGAAGAATACAGGATACTGTGCTATTTTGGCCGATAGAGTGTAAGGAAATTTCATATGTCGACCAGATTTTCTGGAAAAGAAAGAAAGAAAACGTGCAGGTGAAAAGGGTCCTAATTTATGCTAGGTACCTTCTATTTTTTGAGCATGCAGGCAAATCCTAAAAAAATTAGGTAACAAATATAGTAGCCATTACCTATTCCATAGTACATATAAAATACATAAAAATCTAATTACCCGGCAATTATTCCAGCTTCACGACACTCTTTTTCAAGAAACTCGTAATATCGTTTTAGATCCTTTGGGTAAATCATTTTTATATGTTTTATATTATAGCTCTTCAAATAAAAGCTTTTTAAACGGAGTTATTATTATCAAGTTAAAAATTATATTTCAAAAATCTGACATCTCACCGTAAACGTAATTGGCAGCTCTTTGAATAAATTTATACTAAAAGTGGCAACTATTTAACATTACAGCTAGTATTAGACATAGAATCGCTACCTATAATATTTTTTCATTGCATTAAAAAATGTTATATTATTTTCTAACTGTTGATTTAATCATTGTAATATAAATTACATTATATTATCGTATTCAAAGAACATAACCCGATGTTTGTTGACTATGATCTGTTGTAATTTAGGATGTTTCAGTTGGATCTTATTTATAACGAAAAAAGAAAACGAAATTCACTCGTTTACAAAATTTAAATTATTATTTAAAAGAATGTCAAAAGTTACTGTATTTACTACTGAATAAAGTTAACATTTGTGTGACACATAAAATAATAATATCTATGACATAACTGATAGTGATCATAGATTTTCTACAATTTACTTTAAATCTTGAAAAATGTACTTAATGGCCAATTTATCGGTCATTATCTAAGTATGTAACGTATGTAACCATTTCTTGTTCTTGCTTACCGTTAGCGATTATGCCATTTCCGTTCAGAAATGTATAAGAATTCTGTAAACATTAATTTCTGTTAATTTCTAAACGGAAATGTAACAATCATAGTAACTGACCCCCCTGCCCCGCGCCTCTATCTGATTTCTGTCCCCTTCAATTTGTGATTTGTAAAATTCTCCTGAATTGAAAAGGCAACGCTGACATAAACTGGATATAATTTATTATTAGACGTCTAAAATTCAGTTAAAATGTGTGATAACGAAAAAGAAGAAGCAGCTAATCTGGTTTGTCAATCAATTGGTCTTTCGTCCGTTGTAAAACTAACATCGAGTGGGCAATTTGTTTCAATCATTCACAAGAGGTATTTTGTAACTTTAACATGTAATTTGTTTTAGAAAGAAGAATTTGAATGGGTCCTTCGTGAAGAGGTGCATGCGATATTACACCAGCTTCACACAGTTTTAGTTGTAAGTACTAACTAGTGGAAAATGAATTAATAAAATAATTCGATATGGTTTTAATTCAGGATTTGCATTTTAGGAATGCGCTCACAGGTTTCCTGTGCCGTTGTATGGAAATGAGGGGCAGAAACAAGATAAATTCATATTGACATCACAACCTGAACAGTTAAAATGTATTGTGACACTAACAGGGGACAGCATATCCCATGCTGTAAGTATGAATCATTATTGATCATTAATATTAATATAATCAGCTAAAGCTGTATTATTATCTGTATGTAATTGACCACTACCTCATTAGATGATAATCACTAGTAAATATCATGATAGTAACTTTGTATTCTATTGCCAGGACATAAGTTTCAAAGTGTTACGGCAAATGCACACAATATGCCGTACATCAATCAACCAGGATGGGCCATGGAAGTTGCAGCAGATACAGGATGCTGCAAATCATTTACAACAAGCAATTGGTTACATTGATAATGTGGATAAACATTATGTATTCAGGTATGTGTAATTAAAAGTGTTTTTTAATGACACACATTATAAATTAACCATTTTAAATGAAAACTTTTTGCTCGAATATCTGTGTCAAAGTTGTTTTATACATTTTTGAGCAATTGATTCATTGTGGTTCATTTAATTATCTTTTTGTATGAGATACCATGTTTTAGCCAATTCTGTGTATACTAAACAAAAATTCAATGATACTCACCTCATTAAGTTTTCTTGATGCATGAACCATTAAGTGACCTATATTTTTGCACACTGATTTGTGAACCATTAAGCAACCTATGTAAGTGACCTATATTTTTGCCCACTGCAATATTTATAGGTCATATTCTCATCTCTATGTACTATTTAAGTACAAAAGGAAATAGCTATCATAATTTGCATTAAAACATCACATGAATACAGATGACCTCAACATACATAACAAAAGAGCTCAAGGTTACATAATATACATTTATTTCAGCTAAATAAGATATTGTTTACGAAGTCTATAGGATTTGTTATGTTAATTTTGTACTAGAATAACTCAGAAGTATAGTATTTAAATAAGACGAACCAACTAAACTTTGCGAGATTTGTATGGTTACTTTTTAAGTTAGTAGTAGTAAGTAAGCCCTGTATATGGCAATAGGCTAATGGATGGGACTCGTAACAAAAATATTGAAAAGTGGGTGTTACATTGTACAGTGGCTTAATGTGTACCTCTGCCTAACCCTTCGGGGATAAAAGGCGTGATGTTATGTTATGTTTTAAGGTTATATTGGCATGTAAAAGGATATTTCGTTGCTATTCTTATTGAGAAAATGACATACTGAACAGATAATTTGAAAATATTGAACTTTGTCAAAGTTATCAAACCGGATATCAAAAAAATACTAAACAGTTTTATACTTCCCTTTATTTATTAACAGTTCTTATTCAACTGTTAAAGTTATCAAAAGTCATTCATAAATCATGATTTTGAATCGTATGAGTAATGTGATTGTACATTTATTTTTATGACCTAGTTACAATTTATAAACAACAATACCTATAGCTTATCATTATCATGTTATAATAAAACGTTTTTTTGTTTATACCATTAAACTAGACTATTTCCTATTTATAATATTAGCATATGAACTGTGTGTTAAAATACAAATTATGGAATAAACTCGATTGCAAAGAAGCATTAAATAACAGAAAGAAACTTAACTAGATTTAGGAGGAAAATGCTTTGAAAAATGTCTGTTTTATTTATGAACACAATCAGGTGAATAATGTAGCTCATCTGTTTACCACTAGAGAATATTGGCAGTGTTTCTTACTGTATTTTTCTGTGTATTGCAGGTCATCAGAAGAAGTGCTTCACATAATTCAATGTCTTATTGGTTCATTGCAACGAGCTCGGACTGCCTTAGTACTGCCCAAGAAAAAAGCAATTGATGAGCTTATGAAGAGTAGAAATATGGTAAATATTACTTCTACCTAAAGTATTATACAGCATTGAGCGAGTAAAATAAAAAATGGCCTTTTCATGGCGCTACTTAATCAAACAGTAAAGATAGATTTAATTTTATTTTGCATCAACTTATTAAACCGACTTTCGAGAGACGTACTAAATTAATTTTTATGTTTATAAACTAGTCGAGTTCCTTGTCAAATAGTTACGTGAGTCAGCCGAAAACATAATAATTAATAAACCGACCTTTTGACTGAAATTGGGAGTTACTCACATGAATATACTGATAAAAGCTCTACTCAGTAGCAGTAACCTCAGAATAGGCTGCGCGACGGCGCCGCGACCGCGCTCACTGCTCATGGGGTAGAACCCCTCTGTGGTTCGAAACTAGTATAATTTAGTATGTCTTATGATAGTTATTATAAAAACAAACCTACCTTTTATTAGAAAACCTAATTTTTTTATTGGGTTAGTAACAAAACCTCTTGAATTCTAACGCTTCTTTAGGCTAAGATACTATCCATCGGACTGATCATAAACTTGTTAACCATCATTTGTAAATAGTGACCAATTTGTCCCTACGTAAATTTTCCATGTGATTTTATGAAAGTAAACCTTATAAACAATATTATTTTCAGAAGGCCCTATCTCCGAATCTACCAGAAGACTTAGCAATATCATTCTACATACAGTCGCACAAGCTTATATTTGTTGCGTACCAACTGAGCTCCGTTCATGGAACAATGAGAATTGACTCATGTCAAGCAGACTGCGCTGTCCCTTGGCTAAGTGATGTATTGTTTATGTTAACGGCAGCACTTCATATGTGTCAACAACTTAAGGATAAGGTAAATTGAACCTTCTTTGTTTTGCAACTAGATTTATAGTACATACTTGAGATTTGAAATCGCGTTGGCTTTGTTTCAAAGTATTGTTAATTGTGTTGTTGTTGTTATTGAGTGAATTACACCTTCATACAATTAATTTAAGCCTGATTTCACCCTACACGGTAGCTGAAGCGATGCTATTTTCTATCGATGCAACCAAAGTTCTGTGTTACTAGGTCAATTTTGAGCTGAGAATATAGTTATAATAATATACCCTATTTCAAAACTAAGCTATTGTAACCAAAACTATTATTAAGTGGTTACCAGTGACCAGTCTCAACAAACTCCATTATAGGTCTTATTTCCGATGGTTATAGACTACTTTTGTATGAACAAATTTTCGGTACGATATATCAACATATTAAAATCGTTCACATAACTTTATGACGTAAAAAGAAATTCCCTGTATGTCATGGAGTGTTATTTTTTATCTAACAAAGATAAAATATTGTTTGAGCATTATTATGTAGTCCAAACACATTTTGATTAGTTGATATTCCTGTACCTACATACTTTGCGTGAAACCTTATCAATGTTACCAATATATGGTAAATATTTACTTTCCATAGACCTTCAGGTTGGCTCTCAACCTAAAACCTGACCAAACTCTGTTATCACTAGGAAGAGAAACATTACAATCAGTTTATCATTTTGACGTTAAAATGACAAGCAAGTACTGATAACAATTGGCCGTCTTACGACCGAATACTGAAAGGCTATCAATTTTTTATTGTATTTAAATATCGTGATCTCTGTCGTTTTACAAAGAATTTGTAGAGACAGAAATATATTATGTACTAGCTAGTATTAGCGCGACCTAAAATTAAGTAGCGTTTGAGTATTAATCATATTGCCAAATTGTGAATTATAACTAATTTTATTGATGTTTCTAAGATAAGTACCATAATTATGATAAATTGGTCGCTTATGTCATAATATAATTTCGTTCATTATATGGTAGCAGTTATATCAATTTGTTTATCAGTCATCAAACTTGATAAATAAATATGGTTATGTACTTGAAGAAATCATTAATTGTTTCCTAATGGTGTACACAGATAATGATCTTTAATGTAATGACGTCAGTCAGTCAAGGAAGACCTTGAATAAAATAATGGCAATAATAAAAAAATATGTTTAATAAAACAAATTCGTTATAATTACATCATTTGATAATTATTATTATTGTTTTTTTACGGAATAAGCCGGTAAACGAGCTGACGGATCACCTGATGATAAGCAATCGGCCTCGCCCGTGGACACCCAGACACCAGAGGCGTTACAAGTGCGTTACCGGCATTTAGGGATTAGGAATATGAGGATTATTGGGGATTCAGGGATTGGGGAGTTGGGGAGGGTAACTGGGCCTTCAGTAACCTCGCTCACCCGACGAAATAGAACGAATTGTTTTACGTCGGTATTCTGTGAGGTCGTGGTATCATTTCGGTCGAGTCGGCCCATTCGTGCCGAAGCATGGTTTTCTTACACTTAAATCCGCCAAATTATTGCGCGCAAATTATTGTAATCCACCAACTGCGGAACAGATTTTATGGTCTTAATGATTCGTATTTCGTACAATTGTCTCTATGAATAATGGAATAACTATTCAATAACAGGAAAACATCGATTTAAGGCACGTTTCATATCAAACAATCTGTTATATGTGTCAAGACAAAAACTTTTTGCTCTGTCATGGAATAATGACTGTAATACTAATTTTACCTGTTTTTCTTTCCAGCTCTGTGTCTTCTCCCAATACAAAGATTTCACAGTGGGTTCAAGATCTGCCTCCATGGTATTCAACTAAATATTACCTACTGGGATGTTACCTAGTTCTCAAAGTGTATGTAAGCATTACATAAATATACCTAGGTATGCGTAATATACAAACAATTGTATGTAAGTACTACATGTATTTATTTAGTTAAAGTTATCGAGTCCATTGTTGATATTCTTGTTGAGTATGATGTAATATAATGTATAGAAATTAATGTTACAACTAACTATAGAATAACTAATCTTGGGTCTGCCATGAGTGTATATTTTGAGTAATAGCAAAGAGGGGGGAAAATAAAGTATTTTTTAATTTATTTCAACTACTTACATTTATTTATGGACATTGATTAATATTTAAGGTCTATGTTGATTGTTATTATTAAGTTGGTAACATTTGTTGATGATTTTATGTTAGATTGTTTAGAGAGCACAGTATGGCCATCTGGCGAATAGGTGAGGAACTTTTGATCAAGGTTCAATGACACTTGAGTCTTCAAGGAACTATTGGAGGTAAAAACCTTGAGTTTCGTTCATTTTTATTTCAGTTTAGATGGCTCTAGTTAGACTAATGTACACAAAGCGTTGTAGGATACGACAAAGCAATAATATTTTCTACAGCCTAACAAATTAACGTATAAAATGTAAGTGCAAAGTTATAGTCGAATAGCCCTTGTGTACGATAATGGTATTTATGTCGTGTTTTTAAGTCCCATTTCAGAATGAAGGTCCAAAGTTTGAATTACGATTGTATTATTTAATATTTCTATTTCTGCAATGAGGCTTTTAAGACGTGTGACCTTTTGAATGAGGTTGGAAAGCTGGTATGTAACTGTTATTGTGAAAAATAAACATTGTGTCTCATGTTGTCTATGTTTGTAATCAAATTATGATTATATGTTGATCCTGATTATTGGCCGAAATAAATAACCTGTATCGATCCAAGATGTATGCTTTGAGATTGAATTTTGACAGAAACTATACATCTACTGTCAAAAATCGATCTTAACCTGCAACTGTAGCCAAATGCCATATAGCGCTTGTCTACTTGTAGAATAGAAAACTAAATTACAATTGGAATTGGAATTGACATAAATTTTGACACTTCTCAGTGTCATCCCCATATATTTAGTTTTCTACTCTCTTTATAGACAAGCGATAAAGTGGCGTTTGGCTATAGGTTTATAAGCACTGGGTGTCTTCAAGGCTCGAGTGAATAGGTTGCTTATGGGACGACGTGCTCCATAGACTGCATCATCGGTTACCACCAGGCGGTGGAAGGTCAAACGTCGGCCAATCAAATAAAAAAAAAAATTCACCGATATTGGATTCAGATAGATTATTAATTTCGGCCGTATATCATGCCGTCATCAATTTGTAATATAATATATTGAAAGAGATTACAAAAAAGAGTATAATCCAGCAAATGATTTAATTATTTATTTGTATATTAATTAATAGATCTGAATGTATGTTTAAAGGAATTATAAATTGTATAAACTTGAAGCCGTTAAGCTTCTACTATTTGTCTGTATTGCCATATTTAAATGAAATCAAAAAACAAATGTATGTAATGAAAATATATTCATATGGTAAGAAAGCTGTCCGTCAAATGTAAAAACTATAATCTTGCTGTCCAAAAGTATTTTTTTAATTATTTAAATATAGAATACTATCAGGAAAATGCGTCGAACAGAACCATAACTTTAAAAAAGTGTTGCCAAAGTGTCATTAAAATTTCTACTTTTTATTTTTAAATCTTTTACTGAATGTTATTCTTTTAATGCTTCTGCCTTTAATATATTTAAAAATCAAACTTAATTATTACTTCAGAGCTATGTCCACAGTCAATTAAAAAGTGTCCGTTATCAACACACTTAAAATGTTAAAAAAAATCAATTTCTTATAAAAATGTGATAGTAATTACATCCTTGTGTAAGAGGTAGATAAGGAAGGGTTTTGCTTGTCAAAGATACAAAAACAACAAATATTAATTTGAATGTAAGTCTCACTCTCCGTTTCAGATTTTCAACCTTAATTCTTTTTGAGTAAGGAATCTGTTTTATCTTACGTTCTGGTAATATTTTCGCGCACTCGATGAGTCTTATCATTATTATAGTTTAAGCTCTAATTTCGGAAAATGTTTCACTTGTTAATTGTAAAGTGCAAAATTAGTAAAACAAATAATTTTACTTTTAAACGTGAAGAACATCATATACCAGTGTATTCGTTACAATTTCGCATTTGTTTGTGTTCAATTTAATTATGATTTGTATTAAAGAATGTTAGACACTCGTCATATTTCGAGTGAGTAATTTAAAATTGGGAAGCTTCGAAACTAATACGATTTTTAACGTGACTGTGAGGTTGTAAAATAATTGGCAAAGGAATTGGCAATTAATGTAAAACTGTATTTTTCTGCACATATTAATAAATATGATAAGTAATAAATAAAATTGTTAACGCACTTTCTGGATATTCGCTACTATATAAGTCTTGAAATTAATTATTATTATACCTTATTTGTATATAGACTGCACCGACTGTGGTCTTGTCTGCCTATATTAAAAATTCATTCCTTCAACATTTTGGACGCGAAAACAGTTACACAATTTGAGAAGATTATCCCTTCTCCTGTGTAAAGTACCATCATGTTCAAATAATTAATTTGACATGTTTGACAATAAAATTATTGTACTAGTATTATTAGATAGTCTCAAGGCTATTTTATCTATATCTACTGTATAAACAGTTCATATGATTGTGTTGTATTTCAATAAATCAAAATGCTGTTATGCACATCTTGTTTCTTTACTTAACCCAATAGACGTAGTAAGAAGCATAATATTACCAGTTGTTACCTAGGTATTGCATCGATTGTAGTCTGATCCCCCCTTAATTAGTCTAAGGTTCCCCCTGTCAATTTGGTTTACCTTTCAACCTTTTCTGGTTATATACTCTTTGTTTATTGCATATAAGACAATTGAGTGAAAGGATCACCTGATGGTAAGTGTGATGAGCACCGCCCATGGACATCAGAACTGAAACACCACTAAAATTACAAGTGCGTCATCAGCCTCTTTGGTTTGGCATCTCCATGGCGCGGTACATTGGTATATCGATCATAGTATTATATCTTGTGATGACTGATGAAGTGATGACTTATAAAAGTTCAAATAAAATTAGATCGTTTTCGGTTTGAGTGGGAAGCCCGATGAATGATAATAGACTTCATAATGTCGGGTAATCGATTAACTGACCTACAAATAAGAGGTCCATTCTGCAAGTCTTGATAACAGAAAGTTATCGATTGCTGTATGAGACCTTTATTTAATAATCGGCTACGCTAATTACGTTATTATTGGGGCCAAGGTTATCATAACAATTTAATTACGTTGTCAAAGATTTATTCGTTTTATATTCTTCAAAAGTTTTCACTTCTAATATTACTGTTAAATAGGGGGATTTAACCTTGACTGATCTTGAGTAAGTAGAGTACTCATTTTATCCAAGTTACAAAAGCCTAATAGGTACTAGTACTTTGATCGAAGAAGAATCGACCATTGATCGAATCAATAAAGAAAGGCATAATGCAGTAACTTACCGAAACGAGTTTGTTGCTGGAATATTGAAGAAAACTATTATTTAAGATGCTTTTATAAACAATAATAACTGAAATAAATCCCCTTATTTTTTATTTTAATCTCAATTTCAAATTGATTTATATTTGTTCGCCCAATTATTTCGCGTGTTGGATGCTTAGAACGAAACGTATATCACAAGGAATTTTGACAGATGACTAATGATAGATTATGTCAGATTTACAAAAATAAATCGTCAAGAGTTGAGGCGTTGAAGTTTGTTTTCACTTTTATTTTGTTATTATATTGTAAATTGTAGTTGTTTTATATAAAATTCAAACATGGTTATTAGAATTTTCAGTTGGTTCGGTCTAGTTACTGTTATTATTACTGGATTGTTTGGTTTTGGGTGGTATTTAACGTTTCTTGCGTTCATCGTCTCGTTTCTGGCTGGGTAAGTTGATAAGAAAGTGTAATTTCTTCTTAAAAGAACAATATTATTGTTAGTCCGTTGTTTGTTATTATTATATGGTCTATACTTTTATCGGCGAGTGCTATATACGCTCTGGAAACTAGATAATAAATGTTGAATGTTGATGTATGTAGGGCATCCTTCTCAGAAGTTATATTCAGCGAAATTTGACAGGAAATTTAACACGGTCTATGTTTTAAACTGTCAAACACCAAGCGGTCACCGGTGACCGCGACCTATTGTTCTTTAATTGTGTCTATAAAACCGGTACTCGACGAGTTAAGTAACAAAGCCACGTTTCTAATTATTTCTGCACCATTATCTTTATAATGAGTATGAATTTTAGCACTTTAAATAATGGAACAAGTTTTAATGCACATATTTTTCATTTCCAGGATTGTCACAGTTCTTTACTTTACATATGACAGTAAAAGTATATTCTCAGTTGATTTAGATTGTCTGGATGACCCATTACAACAGACAAACTTTTCTATTCAAGTACCAAAGGTATATTCATATTATAATTGCTATTCTTTTTTATATAAAATATATTTGAATTCAATCTTAAAATATTTATTGTTATGTTTTAATTGAATGATCGAATTAGTATAGTTTGTTCTTAAAATTAAAAATGTTTATTTAATTATAATTGCATTAAAAATTAAATTAATTTCTTGCAGGTACTAGAACTATTTACAAAAGAAACCCCTTTGCCAAAATTCGACAACAGAATAACGGGAAGTGAGACAGTAGATTCTTTCCTGAATGAGATTATAACGATAATCATCAACGATTATGTGAGTCCGTGGTATGAGATACTGACAAATGACGAGGAACTTACAAACCATTCTATAAAACGATTGGTGCTGGCTGCTGGTGCTAATGTAGCTAATAGGTGACTATATTAATTGAAAAAGCTTTTATTTATGACTAAATATCTCTAAGATCCACACCATACTGCAGTGGAACCGTGGCAGAGTGTGAAGTGCAGCTGGGTCTTATTCTAATAAATAATCTACCTAATTAAAAACATATATCTCTACAGTTTAGAAATGTGTTTCTACTTCTATAATTTATAAAAACTTAATTTACATGTCATATTTAAACATTGTGTGCTTAATTTATTTGCTTTGTTTCCAAATATTTTTTTAACTATAATGATTAATGTTTCCGATAATGGGTTCCAATAACAGTGTAACAAACAGTTTTTAAAATGTAAACACTGTATATTAAATAAATCATATCAAACTGTAAACAAATATGTGTGTGACATATTTTGTTTATTTATTAATTCGTAACAAAGTAACCTAGATTTATTCTATCTCTTTGTACCTTTTAGGAAGATTAAAATGTTTGTTCATTATGATGTATTAACCTCTTGAATATGAGACACAATAAAAAACACTGCCTCGTTGGCCGAGTGGTTGCAAGTGCGACTGCTGGGCAAAGGGACTCGGGTTCGATTCCCCGGGTCGGGCAAAATATTACTGTGTTTTTTAAATTCTCAGTCTGTTTTGTACCCGGTATATGGCAATAGACTCACCCCTATTACATGGGACTGATGACATAAATAGTGAAACTTGGGTGTGACATTGTACAGTGGCATTAAGTGCCGTAATGTGCGCCTCTGCCTACCCCTTCGCGAATGTCCCGCATATATCTGTGTCCCTAGTTGACCAACTAAAATACTATTCAATTCCAGAGTGAAATGTGTGGATTGGATCCACTTATTGTCCACCCGGTTTCCAGAAGAGTTGACAACACATTTAAAACTGTTCAAACAGTCACGAGTGAGGTTGAAACATGTGGATTTGATGACCGCTAAAGATGTATCCAACGGTACTTCTAGACCGAGCCCTAAGAAACAAGATGATAAGAAAACTCATAGAAGAAATAAAAGTGATACTGACTTGTCTTGGCCGCCAGGTACCTACATTATCTTATTTATTTGCACACAATTTATACTCGGATCTGTTTCAATGTTACTTCTGAAGGAAATCAAAAAGAAATGTTATGTTACTCTTCATTATTGTGGTTATTGAATATAGAAGTTTTTTTAACCGACTTCAAATAACAAGGAGATTTTTGGTTTGATCTGTATGAATGTATATGTATGATTGTCCGCGATTACCTCGCAATTGGTGAAACCGATTTTGATGCGGTTTTCAGAAAAGTCTTTGTTACACTTACGAGAAGGTTTTAGTATATTAAACAACGATTTTAAAAAAAGAAGATTGAAGTTGGTCTTTTTAAACGTAGTTCATAAAAGAATTAGGTATTCAAGTATTGTTAGCAAACTGAAGAACTCTTTGTACGAATTTTCTTTGTGTTTGTGTTTTATTACTAGTATTTACCCGCAGCTTCGCTCGCGTCCCAAAAGGATAAAAAGTAGCCTATGTAACATATACCAATACACACAGCGCCATCTATACCAATACTTCTTTTTCCTCGGGAATATCAAATCTTTCTGGGATAAAAAGTACCCTATTATTTATTCTGGACTTCTAACTTTACGTCTGCAAAAATTCAAAGGAATCGGTTTAGTAGTTACGGCGTGAAAGTGGAACAATTAAACAAACAAACTCACTTTCAGATTTATAATATTAGTAAGGATGCAGTTCGTTAATGTTAATGGTAAAGTTCAATTACAGTTACTGGTATTGTTATTGTATTTACAGATGCACAAACATTTGGAAAGTCAAAGTTTTACGATAGTTCAGAGAATATAAGTGGGAAGACTCTGAAGGATATATTTTTCGAACTGGAATGTTCTATAGAGAACAGACAGTTGTGTCGCGATATTTATTGTATGGACTCTGAAAAGGAATATGGTAAGGATTTGTGATTATATGATCACATTAATTGCATTATTTTTGTTTTTTTTTATACTACGGCGGTGTCAAAAAAAGCACACGGCTCACCTGATGGTAAGTCGTTACCGTGGCCTATGAACGCTTGCAACACATGAAGCTTTACATGGGCCTTGCCGATTCTTATAAAACCTACATACTCCTTTTTTGAAGAACCCCATATTGTAGCCTACCGGGAAAACTCCTTGGCTCTACAATCGGAGGGTTATAATTATGCTCTAAATAGACTTTCCGTTTTATCTTGAGAAGTAGGCCCAAAGTGGGCGTTACCATAGTAGAAAGAACACAGTAGGTTATCTAAGGCCGCCCGCCGAGTTATTAGCCTACTCTTGCGTTGATCCCCAGGGTTGTCACTTTTACTTTTAGTTAATATTTTCGAACAAGCAGCACTTGATCTAAATTTATGAAATGAAAAGCATATCGAGGGGTAACGGACTATTTGGTTTAAGCGACATTTTGGGCGATATTGAGTTATTATAATATATATTCGACGGAGAAAAATTCGCTGATTCCGAATATATATATAACTCAATATCGACCAAAATGTCGCTTAAACCAAATAGTCCGTTACCGCTCGATATTATGATTGAATATTTTATCAATTTATAAATTTAGTAAAAATTAAAAGCTTATAAAAAGATTATTAACTTCTTAAAATAAACTTTAGCTCCATACATAGTATTCAGAAAGTAAATTTGGGAATACATTTATATGGAAAAATGCGACTCGGCTACGCTCTTAACAAATCAGATAAACTGTGAAATAAACAATACAATACCACATTTTCTTATAATATTTAAGTAGGTAGGTAATTACATTTCTGGTTGAGTAGGAACTATGAAGAATGATAAGAGTAAGAATAAGTAAGTAGGTATCTCATCATCAAGTACCTACAAATTATATTATGCTAGAAAAAGTGACTAGCTTACCTTTCCTGTTCAATAGGTACCTAATCTGAACGATCTGAGACAGTTCTGGAATCGATTAATTATTAAGACACCCAAACACACAGCAATACGTTCTTCTACGATTATCAGACATTTTTTATTTCATTGAACAGTGCCGAAAAGCCGTGAAGCGCGCGCAATCCTCGAACAGTGTCAGCCCTGCCTGGCACACTGAGAAACGGGTCGAGATTTTGTTATAGTGTGCGTGCGTCGACGCATAGATACTATGGCGCACACATATAAGCCGCGCGCGGAGCATTTGTATGAAGATAACCTACTTTGTTCTTTATACTATGGCGTTACTTAGATACCGTACGCCCACATTTCAAAAATTAGTCCCGTGATACAAGTGTAATGTATGTTTATATACTTTATAGTATTAACGTATACAATTATGGTATTAAAGAATCGAATTAACTGCAACTAATGAGCTGACTATAAACCGATTGATGGCATTATGAATTTAGTTCAAATAATCAACAAATATTATACTCTATGCCCTAATTAATAATATCGAAAATTCAACCAATTAAGTACGACTTTATACAATAGTTTTCTAGTAACATAAGATTCATTAAAATATAAACTCTAACTTCATTAATTTACAATTCATTTTCCTCTAGAGCTACTATGCGAAGTGTCGGAAGCAGTTCTATATTTGGTCGCGCCTGAAGAAGCGTGGCGGTGTCACGCATTGAAACTAATTCTGATTGAGTTACTATCTGCTGTTGTATTACGACCTATGATTAATTTGTTGAGCGACCCTGATAATATTAATAGGACTATTTTGCGAAGTGTAAGTATTTTTTTCTATTGTTAATTTTAATATGTGTTTAATTTACTTAAGTAACCATTTGCTAAGACAACTCGATATTTAACTACGCTTGATTACGGGCCCCAGGCATAGCTCGAAACTAGTTGAGTTATCTCGTCAAACAATTAAGTGGGTAAGCTAATCAAATTAACATTTCTCAAGAGGTATGGTTTTTATTAAACAAAATTCCTACAAATTGAATTGATATCTTGTCTGTTAACAGTGTTGTCGGGATTCCTGCCTACCCTCGGAGCTGTTCCTGGTCGTCATCAGGTGCTGCACCGATGCTGAAGAGTTGGATGCCACAGTGGAACTCGTACAAAAAGATATACAGAAATTAGTGAGTTTGTAGTCTCATATTATTATTAATTCTCAAATTACGACGATAAATGTAGAATATCTTGATCAAACCTTCTCTATTAACCGAATTTGCTCGAAATTGAATTGGAAGTCTTAATAATGAATTAGTTAATTGTAGTAAGAAATTATTTTCAAACATTTTGAACCTTATTTCAAAATCATGAATATCGAATTGAATTGAATATCGAAATCTAGGAGAAAATACATTCCAGTACAAAAATAAGAAAACCCAGATGGAACTGTATATTATAGTGTAGTTTCTTGTAAAGAAGGAAATTTTGTACTAAAGCATAATAATTAGTCCTAAAAACTCACACTTCACAACATCAAATTTCCAGCATTCCAGAGACAGTGCAGGTGAATGGGAACTACAGGACAGACAGAAGCTTTCATCCCTTCAGTACCTAAGCAGGATAATCCAAGCCAGAAGGGCCACTTTAGGACCACAAGAAGGTCTATCACATACTACTACCCCGGACAAAGTTTCTGAAGAAGTCGCGAGGTCACTCAAGTTCTTAAGAGCAAGCACTGCTTGGAGATCTAATGCACAGTATTTATTGGAGATTGAGTTAAATGAGGCTGGTAATTATCTTGATTACATTGTTATTATCTTTTTGTGATGTAACTGTTGTGAGAAATATTAAAATTTACTAAAAAAATATTTCGACGAGGAACCTCGACTAGTTTCGAGCTGCATCAGGAGCCCATAGTCGTGAATAGAATGCGCGGAGTCTAGAATAGTACTCTTGTAAGATGTGGGCACGATTGCAGATTCCATATCGGAATTGTAATTTACAAACTGTATAACTATCTGTGTCAATCTAAAGACAACATTTTTCAAAAGAATATGATATAAATTAACACATTTTTTTGTTGTTTAAATTTCTAGATGCACCGCACACTTCAAAAGCAGTGCTAGACAACTTACGATCATCAGCTCTGGAGCTCTGCGACCTATACTTGGCTCCCAACAGACCAACTGTGATGGGTATACCGGAGAACTGTTATGGAGAATTAGTGAGGAAGATCACGACCGAAGGCGAAGATTTTACTAATAACCCTGTGAACTGCTTCGATGAGATCCAGAAGTGTGTTTGTGATGCTTTGGAGGTTAGTCAGTTATTTGTATCTGTATTATTAAGGTAACACCTGTACTATTTGTGCTTTTGGAAAATAGAATCTATTGGCTTGGGGTTATGGTTTGGTTTACAATGATAGGGTTGTGTGGGATCTTTCAAACACTTGGTATCCAGAAATCAACTTACTGATTAGTTAATAGAGTTAATAATTCTAAAATAAAATCCGTATATTATCAGATATATAGCTTCAGTTTTGTTAATCTTTCAAAGTTAAGGTTACCTTCATGAGTTAAAAGATTTTTTTGTTTTCAGGACGATCCATCTTGGCAAAGCGATTATATGATGGATAGCGAAGACAGTTCAGATAAGAGCAGGTAACTTATTAATACACTATGTCTTTGTATAATACATTTTTTTTATAAAACGTTGCCTCACTCTAGGGTTGTCTCCTGTGTCGTGGGTGTGTATACAAACATACAAGTTCACATGTATGTGACACCACATAACATTACGCCTTTTATCCCCGAAGGGGTAGGCAGAGGTGCACATTATATCACTGTACAATGTAACATCCACTTTTCACTATTTATATTATGGGTCCCATGTAATAGGGGGTGAGCCTATTGCCATATGTATGTGACACCCAGACCCAATATACAACTATTACAATATACCCAAAATATCAATCTGTGGATCACACAAAGAGTTGTCCGTGCGACACGCGGCAGCGTTACAAGCGGCAGCCAGTTGCCCAACCACCGCGCCAACCGTGCAGTCATGATATACTTATTTAGAAAAAAACTCATTAAAACTTATTATAAATTGTTTCAGCGACATAAAAAAGGACGACAAACCAGACAAGAAATACAGCGGTAAGTGTCCATACAAATTATAAACAAAAATACTAAATATCTAACTCATTTCTCCCCGACTTATGAACCCCAAAATGCGCAGAAAAATGCAAGAAAATTATGAAGTCATGTTTGAATCAGTTGCCTAAGTTGTTCTTCAAGTCGAAGTACAAGTTTGACCTGCCGAACAAGTCCTCAACGTTCCCCCGCTCCCTCACGCGAAGAGTACCAAGTAACAAGAACCACACACTACCTAAATGCAATGCGTTTGGTATTAAATTTCAAAGTGAAGTTATAGACCCTCCTTATCACGTTTTTTCTCACATTGTCCTAATTTGCAGACGGTTTTAGTATTGAAAATTGTGTTGAGGAATGTTGTTTGAATATTAACTTTATTTACGCAGTGTTAGGGTTGTTATTTGAATGGACGGTTTTAAGTTTTTGACTGCCAATACAAAACTGTTAAAGGCAAAGTTTCCGCTAACGTCGGTCACCGGTGACCCGGCGTTTAATATGTTAAAATTAAAATCAACTTTAACTATAGGTACGTAAGGTCGGCAATGTTTTTACTCATCTAGTCTTACGAGTATTCATGGAGGATGTTGATCACTCACCATTAGGTGATCCGTCTGCTCAAATATACATCATGTTTAACCTCTTTATCTGTCGGTATATGTGACACAATAGAAAAAACAATGTGTCTCGCGTATATCTACGCTCCCGGCATACCATAGGTTAACGGTGCTTTCAAAAGCAATTCACTTTAAATAGAAAACCAATTTTATTGAGACAAAAATAAAGTTGCTTTTTAAACAAACTTCTTTTCCAATTCAGGTGTTCCATACTGACATTCGTTTGCATTTTAGTACAATTGAGAGAAAATACCCTGTAGTTGTATGCAGTAGATCCTTGCATTGGCAACATGATACATTGCTAGCTAGATACCTTTTCCTACATTTCTTCTTCTTACTTCTTTTCGGTTCACTCTGTTCTATGTTCTGTTGTGAGCGAAGTTCTCTTGTTTATAATTGGTTGAAATCGATATTTAATTGTAATTTATTTGGAACAAATAAGGGGAAATTTAATCTAAAATTAAAATATCACAGGAAAAATGGCTCAAAGTTTGAGATCGAAAATGTACCACGTACAATACTGGGATTGCTTAAGCTTTAGGGCAGGGAAGGCGAACCTTTACACATTAGCGTGCCAATTACTTGGAGGAAAAGTATTTTACGGGTTTATGTGTGCCATCGATTGATATTTACTGTCAATCTGTAGCAATAATGTATACAGTTGGCCTGGTAAGCTGTCACCGCAGTCTGAGTACACCAGCAATATTCGAGACACCACAAATGCGTTGTAGGTTTCTGATCATTTATCAGTTTTGTAGTCACTGTCGTGCCCAAAATGTTGTGTTCCGTGCCATCAACGGCACGCGTCCCAATGGTTCGCCATCCCTGCTTTAGGGTATCTGTTACGGAGTGGTTTTAGAGTATTAAAAATAAACTTTATTTCTTCACTTAAAATATACTCATTGTCGAAAATACAGAATAGCAACTATCTGCAATGACGTTCAAATCCACACTGACTGCAAAACATTCCATAGATAAAAACCCGACATTGTAAGAATGCCAACTCAGATACACGTTGTGAACACACGTGAAAGGATAGCGGTGTCATCGTTATTGTTTTATATGCTTAATGTGAAATTCCGATATAACATATCCCTTAAACGCAATGGATGATCTTTGGTTGTAAATGACGTCCTTAGGCACAAACCTAACGGGTAACCGGGGCTCCGGCTCGATGTGCAGGAGAAGGAACGGGGTGGTTATTAGTCAGTAAGAGTCTGACACTCCCTCTCGCCTCACCCAGGCGGGAGCAGTTATTCGATGATTTTCCACCTTTAAAAAAAGGCACAAAGAGAAATCCATAGGCTCCAAGGCCCCAAGAGATGCCATTAGTCCTCTAGGGGTACCTCATTTAGTCAGAGCATTGGTATTTGATGTACCTCTATATGAATTAAGACATACTTTGGATACCTTAACAAAGGATTTATTATGTAAGGATTTTTGTTGTTATAGTTAAGTTTGCCAGTTAATGGGGACTAGCTAGATTACTATTATTATTAAATATCGATACACCCAAAACATAAATTCCCCTTTACACTTCCCTTGCAACAGAACTTCTTTCTAAACTTTAATAGAAATTCTGTGATAGTGTAGTTTCTACAGATTATATATATATTTTGTTACGCACGTTCTATGTGTGCGTAGTGTTAGATATGTATATGTAAACGTGGTAGTTTATGTTTGTGTGTTTTCAGGTGATGTCCTACCTGTGCCTGGTACAAGACATAACAGGTCCAGATCTGATATTGTGGGCAATTTCGCGCAAAGGATGATGATCAATGAAAGTGCTGGTAAAGTATTGTTTAAAATGTGGCCATGACCTTGAGTTTAGAGGAACCGACCAAATATAGAGGGTTATTTTTGCTACATATAAAGTATTACTGGGTTTTTTAAAAAAATCCAAAAAATGTGCCCGGTATATGGCAATAGGCTCACCCCCTATTACATTGGACTCAACATAAATAGTGAACAGTGGGTGTTACTTCTGTGTGCACCTCTGCCTACCTCTTTAAGGATAAAAGGCGTGATGTTATGTTATGTATTTTTGCTACCATGACGATTATGTTTGATGCTCATTCAAAAACGGAATTAATTGTAAAAAAATAATCAACTAAAACATAAATGAAAAAATAAGTATAAAGTCTTATACAGGGTGACTTTTAACTCGACGTATTCCTCTCGGGAGGTGATAATACAACTAATTTCCTACAAAATTAGCTCTGAGGTCTCTGGTCCGAAAGTGGATATACAAGTTTTTTTCTGAGCTGTGTAGCAGAGTAGAGTATATTTGTTACCAGGGTCAAACTCAAGTACTCTAACGCCATTCAATTTTGAGACGATGCTCTCAAAAATAGTTCTGTCCCTATAAATTCTCTGTAAAATGACAGAGATAGTTCAACTTAAAATTAAATACCATTTTAATATTGTGACTGCCTCATTGGCCGAGTGCGGTTTCGGGTTTCGGGTTCGATTCCCGGGTCGGGCAAAGTATAACTGGGTTTTTAAAAAAAATTCTCAGTGGTAGCACGGAGACTGGAATTGTGCCCGGTATACGGCAATAGGCTCACCCCCTATTACGTGGGACTCATAACATAAATAGTGAAAAGTGGGTGTTACTTCTGTGTGCACCTCTGCCTACCCCTTCGGGGATAAAAGGCGTAATGTTGTGTTATGTTCAATAATCCAGCGATACTCTTTATGTAGGTGTCGTCATAGCCGATTACGAGACTAGATATTTGACAGAGAGCGGTCAGTAACCCTTTATTATGTACCTGACCGTTTGAACCGCGATCTCCAATTCTCTCTCCCCTGTCGAGCGCAGAGATAATGGAATATCCTTGAATAATTAACAGGTTACCGGGGCTCTGGCTTTAACAAGGAGTAGGAATGGGGTGGTTTTTAGTCAGTAGGAACCTGACACTTGCTTAACACAAGGCAGGAGAAGTCATTGGATGATTTTTTCCCCTCAAAAAAAGTAATCCTATATTTTAACTAAAATCGCGGGTTACTCACGTGAATATACTGAGAAAAGCTCTACCAGGTCGCGGCGATGTCGCGTAGCTCACCGCGCACTCTGCTCATGAGGAAGAACCCCTCTGTGGTTCGAAACTAGTAGAGCTTTTCTCAGTATATTCACCTGAGTAACTCGCGATTTTAATTAATTTAGTAGATATGTCTCACGATAGTTATTAAATGAAAAAATACCTATATTTTTTCCGTTCCGTTTCTTGTTGATGTCATGTTTCCTTTTTTATCGTTATGTTATGTTTTGGTAAATTAAAGAGTAATATGATTTTTTGTGTTTTACAGGTCCATCAAATTTGTCATCAGCAAACAATAGCAATCTTTCCCTATCTCATTCGGAAATCAGTAGAAATGCCAAAAACTTGATGTCGCCTCTGTCAGCGTGTATTATTGAAACAGGTATGTGAAAACTTCTATTAATTTTATTATCAACTAGGCTTCTGCCAGTGGCGTCGCCCGCATTCATTTGGCATAAAAAGTAGTCTATGTGTTATGTCTGACCATAATCTACCTCTTTTCCAAATTTCATCCAGATCCCTTCAGCCGATTCGACATGAAGGAGTAATAAACAAACAGACATTCAAACAAACTTGCATTTATAATATAAGATTTTTTTTATGGGATAAGTCGGTAAACGATCAGACGGATCACCTGATACACCAGAGGCGTTACAAGTGCGTTACCGGCCTTCTGGATTAGGAACTTGAGGATCGTTGGAAGGAGAGCGGGGGGGGGGGGGTAATTTGGCCTCCGGTAACCTCACTCACGAAACACAACACAACGTTGTTTCACGTCGGTCTTCTGTGTGGCCGTGGTATCACTCCGGTCGAGCCGGCCCATTCATGCCGAAGCATGGCTCTTTCATACTTAGAGGATAGTAGGGTAATATTACTAGTATAACAAAATAGCAGATTACACTGTCGTGCAGTGTGCGACCGTCTTCTGTATCGCGGGTTCGATTATTACACGGATTACCTTGTGTGATCCAAAATTTGTCTGCACTGCGCTTTTATATATTTTTTATTCTAACATCTCTCTATGTCTCTCTTTCAGCTCTGGTACAGGACAAAGGACGAACTTTTGGTATATACGCCATAGCAGTGACTAGACTATCAGATAACGAAGTGTGGCATATATATAGAAGATATAGTGATTTCTATGACCTACACTCTTCTATTAAGGATAAGGTAAGCAACGCTACTTTTTCAATATACCCAAATTTTAATAGGTAAAAAATCCTATTAAAATCTCGATAAATATGTTCGACTTGGGAATCCAAACGGAGTCTCCTTGCTCAATAGTCGCATTTGAAACTTGACCAACCAAGCAGACATTAAAATTTAAGCTTTAATAGCTAGTAAATAAATTATTAAACTGTTTACTCGGGTAAATCGTTCGTAATTGTTTGATCCGTTTGTAAGTCTTAAAGAACTTATGATTATGAGCCCCGGTATAGCTTGAAACTAGTCGAGCTGCCTCGAAAATTTTATCTCAGTACATTTTAATCAGTAACATGTTAGCTATAATAATATATGACATAAAATCATAATAAACTAATATCAAAATTCCTTCACAGTGGCCGGAATTAAGCAGCCTCCCATTCCCTGGAAAGAAAACGTTTCAGAATACATCTCGCACAGTTTTGGAAAGTCGAAAACGGATGTTAAATACTTACTTACAAACTTTGGCTAGTTTAGCCAGGGATGCCAAGTATATGACTTTGTTGTCTCCCGACTATTTAGGAGGGTTCCTTAGTCCGGAGAATCAGACTGAGAAACATAGCAACACTGTGAGTTTTATAATTTTACAAGCTTTAAAATTACCTTATGTCCTTCTTCGTACTTCCGAATTGTATGTAAAACTTCAAGAAGATTGGTTCAGTAGATAAAGGTAAAAGTATAGTAAACAAACAAAATAAGTTATCATTATTTTGGGCGTTGATAATTAGTTTATAGTTACCTAACTTAATGACACTAAACAATGTTTATACATTGTATGTCAAGTCTTATGATTTATATTATAACTTTCGTAAGACATATAAAAATTAATTTTTATACACATAATTATTTGACGAGGAACTCGACTAGTTTCAAGCCATGCTAGAGGCTCATATTCATTAACAGCATTCCGTGACCCGTGACGCGGCGACTCTCGCGCTGCTACTGTGGCCGCCTCTAGCATGGCTTGAAACTAGGCGAGGTTTTCGTCAAATAATTACGTAAGTAAGCTGTAAACCATAATAATTAAGTGTATAATGTCGGAATACTGCAACGCTACTCAATTTTAAGTCGTGCTTAAGTATAGCTCTATCTCTACAAATTCTTTGTAAAATGACAGATATGGCACGATATTTGAGCGCGACTTAAAATTGAGTAGCGTTTTCTGTCTTGACCGCTTTTTCTGATTGCAGTTTTAGCAATAAGGGACTGTGCCTTTAGCCAAACGCCACTTTAGCGCTTGTCTACAAAGAGAGTTGACATCAAAATGGGGATGACACTGACAAGTGTCAAAATTTGGTTTTCTATTCTACATGTAGACAAGCGCTAAATGGCATTTGGCTACAGCTGCTGGTTACATAATATGAACTACTTACATTATTTATTTCTATGCAGCATATTGTATCTCTTTACTTGCAATAGTGAATTGAGAACTTACTACTATCATATCAAAATACTAAAACGCTACTAAATTTTAAATCGCGCTCAAGTATAGTTCTGTCTCTACAAATCTTTGTAAAATGTCAGAGATCGCACGATATTTAAGTGCTACTTAATAGAGTAGCCCTTCAGTGTTACATCTCTCCTGTTATATTCTAAACATACTTTATAATACGGTGTAGATATTCATTGAGGTGTTTTCACATATTCACCCAAGTTAGTTCATATTGCGTTACCAGAAACCTGGGCTGTGAAAATGACTTGCGCCTTGCTTTTGAATGTATGTCTTTGCGCATGACCTTTAAAGTCCTTTCTAGCATTTATGGGATACACGTGAAAATTCACATGTATTATATAGTATATATTCACGTACGCAAATGCCTACGTCACAATTTTAGTTGACGTTTTGGCCCGAGATAGTAATTAAAACGAGACCGCGTTCGGCGCTCTGATTGGCCGGCTCCAATGGACCAACCAATCACAGCGCCTAACGCGGTCTCGTTTTGATTACTATATACGTAAAACAAACTCGTTCTAAGGCCTCTGGTTGTACTTTGGTTTCAAACTTTTTGGACCAACAGTAGAGATTTTTATGGCATTTTATTTATTAAGTTAAAATTGGTTTTTATGCTCAATATTTTACGTGACTTCAATGCTGAGTGAAGAATTATCGTTGATCGCCTATTTACAATCAATAAATTATAATAAGCTCCATCTTAACACGTTAAACGCCATGGGGGTCATCGGCGACCGGCGTTAGCGGAGGATTTACCTTCAATAGTTTTTTATTGGCAGTCAAAGTCTTAATTATTGTTATCATGTCTGCAGATTGATGCTCTCCTAGTGAATTCTTTGAAAGCCGGCATGAGGACGTTGAAGAACATGCCTGACCAGTTCGCTAACACCGTTGATGGAGTTATGGATGGTAAGAATTATATAACATACGTACAGCTTGGCAAAAAAGAGCTTGACGCGGTGACTGCCTCGTTGGCCGACTGGTCGTCGGTGCGACCACCGTCTCCCGGGCAATAGGCTCACTCCTATTACATGGGAGTCATTACATAAATAGTAAAAAGTGGGTATTACATTGTATGTAAAGCCAAGTGCTGTAATGTGTACCTTTGCTTAAAATATTCCTTCGGGGATAAAAGGCGTGATGTTATGTTACGTTTCGTGTAGTACCTCCTCTTTATAAACTCTATAAAATAACTAATATCAAAACCGATTGGGTCGTAGTGTACCAGATTCCCTGCGACAGGTACTGAATACTGATATAGATACTAGCGACCTCAATTATTCCATACTCTTGCCAAGCTGTACCCTTACTTGTGTTCTAAGATCCATACCACAGGGCAAGCTTATTTAGATACTCTACTAAAACATGTTTTAAAAATTGAAAAATTTAACTATTCGCAAATCAAGGGTCCTTGATTAGGATTCTCGTTAACAAATGAGGTATATTTTAATCATTAACTCATTGACTGGATTTTGGTGTGACATTGTTCCCACACAATTGAAACAACAAAACTATGTAACTAGAGAATTGTGTTGTGAACCTGATAAAAAAAGAGTAACCTATAGAGTTTCTTGCTTGTTCGTCTCCATAGGAATCTACACCTTGAAGTGAGCAAATAGCGGCACTTTAAAACTTTTTGTTGACGTTTAAATGTTTCTGGTTTCCTGGTATAATTGAAATATATGATTCTGACTTGGTTTAAAAAAAAATGTTTCTGAATGAATAATATCCTGGTTTGTTTTTAGGTATTTCTAAAGTGTTCCAAGGGAAGGGTGAAGAAAACTATTACGATGGTTTTAAAAGTGGAAATTCATCTGATGGACAAGAGGTACGGGTTTATTTATTTAACTTTTATAAAGCGAATATAGCTAAACAAGCGTGTAAACGTTTTAGTTTTTTTTTATGGGATAAGCCGGTAAACGAGCGTCGGATTACCCGATGGTAAGCAATCGGCGCTGCCCAATACCGGCGTCGCCCGATACCGGCGTTACAAGTGCGTTACCGGCCTTTTGAGGATTCAGGGATTGAGGAGAGAGGAGGGGGATAATTAGGCCTCCGATAACCTCACTCACACGACAAAATAGAACGCAAGTGGTTGTTTAACGTCGGTTTTATGTGAGGCCGTGGTATCACTCCAGTCCAGCCGGCCCATTTGTGCCGAAGCATGGCTCTCCCACAAGAACATAAGAAAAAAAAATTAATAGTAAAAGCCAACTATAGTCGGGCCATTACTAACGTGCGAACTATCATAAGTCTTTTTTAACCAATCTCTCGCTCACACTTATGCGAGTTGTGTGACATTCTCACATTCCTTTGACGTGACAGTTTACACGTTTGTAATGGGGGTATTACAAACGTGTTTTAGTTATAGTTGGGGAACTACAACTACCAATTTCAAGAACCTATTTCAATGAAAAATTTGTGGTGATTTTTGATGAAACTTCATACAACTAATGACAAAAATCGATTCCTACATGTAGTTACGGATATTAGCGCGTTCAAACAAACAAACAAAAAAACAAACTACTCTTCCGTTTTATATAATAGTATAAGATATAAGATTAAGTAAGATAGTTCAGCAGTGGACTATTAATTGATCTGTTTAATATTAACTATGTTGTGAAGTACAAACTTGTTTATTTATATCGATTTTTATTCACAGGAAAACGACGAGAGTGTGGCTCTGAAACTGTTCGAAGAAGTATTAGGTATAAGAGGTTTATGGTTGAGAAGACGTCTGCTTGCTCCCATCAGGACATTGATTGCAGATAGAGTTAATAAGTACGTATTTAAATAATGTCTCTATCGCCCGAATACTGAAAGGATACTCAATTTTAATTCGTGCTTAAGTATAGTTCTGTCTCTACAAATTCTTGGTTAGATGATAGAGATGGCACGATATTTAAGTACTATTTAAATTGAGTAGCCTAGTATTCGGGCGTATGCCACGAATAATTGCTATTTTGAAATAGTCTTATAAAGAAGAACTAATAAGGTCTAGAGTCTAAAATATTTTTATTTACTCTGAGAATTTTGCTATTAGCAGTGTTTAATAAATAATTATTTCCACAGAAAGGTGCTAGAGTTCGTGTCGTCCTTAACGTCACCACGGAACGTTGTTCAATATTTAAAAACATTCAAGTAAGTATTATCTGACTTAGGGTAGATGCCTAATTTTTATTTTAATATCCGTCTGGTACATAGATTATTTTAAATCATTAGACACGTATTTTTTATTGTCTACAGAAACTACAGACATGAATACTTTCGACGATATATCTACCTATTGATTTGTAATGTCGCATCACGTCACTTCTATATACATTTTATACGTAGAAATGACTTTTTAGCCTCCACTTCTAAACTTTGATTCGTTTTTTCTAAGTATTGTTTTATTATACGACAAAATAAAAAAATACGTGTCGAACATTTTTTCATTACCTAACTTACGGACTAATTAGATTTTTAATTTTCATACCCTGTCAGCATCCTAATTGTTGCAACTGCATTGTTTGCTGAGCTTCACTACTTTAAACTATATAATTGTAATTTTAATAAATCGTGATAATATCTATTCTAGGCAGTGGTTGACAAGTCGAAATAGTTCGAGTATCGGCAACAGAGACGCTGCGACAAAAGCCAGGACGCGAGTCGCCGCTAAAGTCGCCTTGCTTTCTGCTTGCTCAGGTAACAATTAATTGCTATTTATGAAGCATGTTGATTGGTTGCTTTTCAAGATGTCATTGTGTTAATTGGTAAAACCATTGGGTAATTCTTTGATAGAAATAAAACAAACATTGGGATGGGTCGCTTGGTATGACGCATAAGAAACACTTC
Organism: Spodoptera littoralis; assembly: GCA_902850265.1. NCBI lineage: Eukaryota > Metazoa > Arthropoda > Insecta > Lepidoptera > Noctuidae > Spodoptera > Spodoptera littoralis. The sequence goes on along the minus strand of LR824538.2, from coordinate 10,356,882 downwards.
AAAAAAGGAAAAGACATAATATCACGCCTTTTATCCCCGAAGGGGTAGGCAGAGGTGCACATTATACCACTGTACAATGTAACACCCACTTTTCACTATTTATGTTATGAGTCCCATTTAGTTCAAAAAAGGAAAAGACATGTGGAAAATATTAGAAGTTTTAAAACTTTCATTAGTTAGTTCTTCATTACCTAGACACCTTGACGTTGCCATATCTATTCTAAACCTTAAAGTAATAAGCGTATGTTTAATTTTCAGACGACTTGCGACATATAGTAGGCTCGGACACGGCTAGAAGAGGATTGCTGACTGTATTCGATCTGTTCCAAAACCAGGAGATCAATAGGAGATTGATATTTGTGCTGCTCGAAAGTAAGTTCATTTAAAATTTCCACTTGAAATATTAATATTACATTTGTTTTTAATTCCAATTCACCACAATAATTTATATCATTGGTTGGTTATGAGTCAGTTAACTCTTCGAGTACCGGTTTTATAGACACAATTAAAGAACAATAGGTCGCGGTCACCGGTGACCGCTTGGTGTTTGACAGTTTAAAGTCCCATGAGGCCATGAGGAAAGTAATCGAAACGAAACCGCGTTCGGCATTCTGATTGGTTGGTTCATTGGAGCCGGCCAATCACAGCGCCGAACACGGTCTCGTTTCGATGTCTTTAAAGTAAAACAAATTCGTTCTAAGCTCTCTGCTATGTTAGAGATTTGGCTTTAGGTCGACCCTGAATTCGAACTTAAGTATATTTGCGAATTATCAACTTCCGATTGATTCCGACACACTCGTAACTTTACCGATGATGTTCAAATAATTCAACGAATTGGGTACTTGCCAACTAGTCAAGTTCAATAGTTTTTTCGAACTGTCAAAAACGATATACCGGTGGCCTTAGTACGACTTTGTTTTACGTTAAAGGTATTCGTAACGAGTACGCGTTCAGCGCTCTGATTGGTTGCTTCAATGGGGCCGGCTAATTAGAGCGCTGAACGCGTACTCGTTACGAATACCTTTGTACGATTGTTTATTGTGACGTCACGTCTAGTTTTGCGTCAAACTACTTATTTCTTAAAAATTAGCTGGAAAAATACTAAAATTAAGTTGGTTATAAAATCAATTAATGAAAGTGTGATTATTTTTAATATTTTATTGTATTATACAGTCGAAATAATGAATTTTTGATTAAAGATAGTATCCAATTAGATGATGTGTTTATAATTAATGTTTTTTTGTTACAGCAATGCTAACAAACTTGTTCCCAGACAACAATATACCGGAATTATTTAAGAAGATGTACTCACATTCACCGCGCGTGCCTCCGCCTAAGAAATCTGTCAACGTATAACCAACACACAAAGTATCCATTGCTTTTCTTTATTATTGTTATTATCTTTATATACCGTAAAATGTCCGTTCGTTTCAAACTATTTTTCTATGTTGCTCAAGTCTTTTCTGTTTCTTCACTTTGAACTCAAACTCGTCTATTTAAGGTCCAATATTGTTTGCGACGACATCTATTTTGAGATTCATTTTGCGAACATTAGTGATATTTATTATAACAACCGTCTTTATTTATTAATATATTCATTCAAGGCTATTTTGTGGTAAGAAAATGTCCATTGAGACCAACGAAGTAATTATAAAGCTTTTGGCTTTTTGGGCCAAGCGAAACTAGCGCCATCTAGTAAGATTTTATTTAATTAATATTTATTCGAATATGGCTATGCATTTGTAAGGAGATTTTACTTTTTAATTAGTGCAGTGCCAAAGACATTAGTCATTATTTAATTGGCAATGTTATAAATACGAAATTGTGATATATAAAAATGTACCTAAAATGAAATTCTAAATATTAGTTAATCTATGGCAATTAATTAGTAAAATATACAATTAAATAGTTAATTTTACAATCAGGTTATGATAAATATGGCGGGAATCTTTTTATTTCGAATATTCTCAGGGAGTTATTTATTTTTATTACAATTGAAAAAACTGTTGCGTAAATTGGAAAATTGTTTTTTTTTTATTTCATATAAGTTATCACTTTGGGCTTTGAATTAAACCAACTTGTTGATTGAGAGATCACAAGTAGGTACAAATAGCCAACTGAAGGCTGGGTTCGATTCCTAGGTTAGGATATGGATTCCGGAATTGTGCCTAATAATTTAACTATAGGCTTGTCTTACGTTACGTAGGAAAAAAGGTATTACCTTTCATATGTGTATCTGGTTTTTTTTGCGAAATAGGGTAGTTTTGTAAATGTCCGTCTGGTAGATTAATTTAAAACATTAGACACGTATTTTATTTTTTCTCCTAAAATTATATACTATCGACGATATATACATTTGAAATATCGCGTGATGTCACAGCGTGCTACATTTTGTAGCACTTTGTGGTGTAACGACCTTAACATAACGCAATTTTATCTTCATTTTATTTAAAGTTACATAACTTATATTTATTGTTACATTATATTAGGTACATTACTTCTAAGTATTGTAACTTCATACGAGATAATAAATACGTGTGTTATATTTTTTAATTATCTAACTGGCGGACTAATTAGATTTTTAATGTTCATACCCTGGCAACTATCCTATAAAAGACATGATTTTGATCTATTTGATATAATTTACAACCAAAATTTTGACATTAAAATATTAATTCATTTAAAGCTAACAAGGAACGGTGAAGTTATTAATTTAATTTTAATTTTGTAAGAATTGCGTCAATGAGCCATTATATTGTAATTTCATTATTTGAATGTTTTTATTTTTTCTCTCAATCTCGGGGTTGAATCCCGGGTTGTACAAGTATTATTGTGTTTTTTTAATAATATAAAGTTGGAAATGTGACCGATGTATAAGCAATAGTTACGCCCTTTGTAAAACAGGACTTATTTATAGCATAACTGGCTAAAAGTAGGTGTTATGTTTAAAAATATACTTCAATGGGGAGATATAGGAAGGAGTATTTTTGTGAAATCACAGCAGCTGTCAAATATTGAACGTTCAATGAAGTAACACTAGCTAATTCGCTATTGGACGAAGAACATAAAGGTTCACATTTGGTGAGCAAATATACGGTAGGCCCCATTAAATAAAATACTTATTTATAAATAAATGAAAAGCAATAATAGTATATAAATGGTATTAAACAAATACATATCATGAGTTCACAATAATAATTATATAATAGCTATATTTATAGTTACATTACATTCCATTGATACAGATTATATTATATTTTATTGTAATTAAGTACCTAAGTATTTATTTGATTTATTAATAAAGGATTTTTATTAAATTGTATTTTTATTTAAGACACTTTCGGCTCTGTTATGGAAGAACTACAGACGTTGTCTTATCCTGACAAACCATATTTTTTTAAATTTAAAAGTGCCTTACTCCCAAATACTGAATCGCTACTGAATTTTATGTTAGACTTAACCTTTCGTGTGTTTAAGACGTGGATTCACGCGAGACACAATGTATTCAAATTCAAATTCATTTAAATAATTGTGAACATAGGTAACATTAGGGTCTTAAATAACATTTTTAAACGCTATGTTACCTTTTTCAGTATACAAAATTAGAAAATAGTTGGAAACAATGATTTGGATTGATTATTATTACTGAATCCCATTAGAATGATTAATTATTAGGTTTTTTAACCGACTTCCCAAAAAGGAGGAGGTTATCAATACGGCTGTATGTTTTTTTTTTCTATTGTGTCTCAAAGTGAAGTGCATTCAAAAGGTTAAATATCGTGCCATCTCCGTCATTTAGTTACAGAAGTATACTTAAGCGCGACTCATAATTTAGTAGCGTTTTAGAATTCGGGCGTTACTGGTCTAATTGAAATAAAATTTTGACTTTCACCATTATCGAATTCGTCGAAACGTCTTCTCCATTATTCTATTGAAAATCAGACTGTAGTTTAGCTGGCTAGACAAACAAACGAACATCAACTTTATTACATTTACATCAATACAAATTCCTCATCATTCAATCTTAAAACATTTCCGTTTCTCAGACAGAAACAATAACTTAAATATTTTAAAACCCTTCATATTCCAACTCAATATCTCCCTAAAACTAAAAATAACAAATGTGGTAAAATTATTCAAAACCAATAATGATGCTATATGAGTTGAACGCACATTACTATGCAGTGAAAGACTGCCAAATGCCTGGTAAACGCTGTGACCACTCTCCAAGGGTTGGGTACACGCCAGCGGTGCTTCGATGCCAACTCGCTCCCGTAAATGTACCCATATTCGGACCGAACTAATTACCTACAATAAATTCTTCGATACGTCTCCAATCTGCTTAAAATGTTTGACCTAATTAGGTTTTTGGAGAGAAAGAAGTTGCTTAATGTGAGTATGAAGCGACGTTTTGACTTTTTTTAGCAATGATTATGCATTTTCGGAGCGCCTCTACTATTGGGACAAAATATCTTGTCTTTATTAAAGTTGTGATCTACCCGTTTGCTTTAAGTTGATTCTGTTAAGCAGTTGGTTAATGAGTTTCTGAAGTGGCACATGAATGAGTGTGTAAGACATTGGAATATTAAAAATCGATTGCCAGCTCTATTACAGTGATCATTATGATCTCAATTTTTGATTCCCTTTTTCGGTTTCCAGAAAAAATCAACTCGTTAAACCATATAAAATCTGATCCTACTTATAAATACGATAGTTGAGGATGTATAGTATGTGTGTGTGTTTGTTACTCTTTCACGGCTGAAGGGATCGAGACAAAATTTGAAACGAGTAGATTCCGTTCTGGAATAACATAGACCACTTTTTATGCCACAGGAACGCGGGTGAAATCGCTGGCAGAAGCAAGTTTAGTCATAATTATATTTTTCAGAGAACAACCGCAATACGTAATTCTGTAGTATGTTTAAATTTACAATATCTTTATTGAAATAATCACATACATAATTCGCTTACACTGACAAACAATATTTAACACAAAAGTAAGCAATTTAGAGCGCACAGTTAATCTCAAACAAATCTCTGACAGAATAGCGAATAGTATCGAATGATAATTTAAAACCGGGAGTGCGACAATTTGAGCACGTTTGCTGACGATGGGTTTCGTCCGCGGGTCCCGTCACCTATTGTCGTGAGCCCGGGTACCCGGGCTGTCCGAACATACGGACATGTCTTTCGTGATGAATTGATGGCAGATAAAAACCTCAAGGACAGTGGACTAAAAGCGAAACTAGATTCCGTATAATGGTAAGTACGTTGAGGTTTGAGGTAGGTATCTACAAATGTTGTTGTGTTACGCAATTAAGTATTTTATCTAGGTTGATTCAGGGTTCAAAAACATATTTGCTAAGTTATTGCTATATAGATTTTTGCTTCACAATTTGGTAGGTAGTTTCCTCAGTTAAAAAGAAGTTGTTTCGTCTTTTTAATGCAATGAAAAATAACAAAAATATATTTTATTTCCATCAAAACCTGTTTTTTTTTTCTGAAAAGACTGTTTGGTGTTGATGACTGTTGATGAAGCGAAAGAGGTATGTAAGAATCGTAGCAATTGGCGTTCAATAGTCTCTGCCTACCCCCATTTGAGACAGGTGTGAGGTTATGTATGTATGTATGTTAAACACAAATTAGGATTACCTACGTACCTACGTCAATCGATGAGCATGCATGACAATTATGACGACGATCCATTAATGTAGCTTGATGGAACGAAAGAGGTGGGTTAGAAGAACTACCATTCTCTTTGTCTCTGTCTAATTCAATGAGAGATACCTACCTGTGAAAATAAGTTTTTTTTTTTTTGTTAAAAAGTTATGTCAAATTAAAGAATCACGTCGAACACTATTCTATGCTTATACATACATAGGCACCATTAATCTCGGCAACTATTTGACGGATTTGGTTGAAATTTTGTACCGACATAATGATCCAAAATAAAAATAAGTATATATTTAAAAAAAACGCTGCTCATAGTCACTATTCCACGCGAACGAAGTCGCGGGCACAGCTAGTTGATAATAAATTTAATAATACATTTTATTTATTTTTCCATCATATTACATAGTGATGTAGACCTTAATACTAGTTTTATAATATTGACCTTAATACTAGTTTTATAATATTGGTGTGAAAGACTCGTTATACCTAACGTTTTGCATAGTTTAAGTGACAATGCAATGATGGAAGTCAGGAACCCAAACCAACATATAAAAGAAAGAAATAAAGAAAGAAGTATTTGTCAGATTGTAGTTACAATATAGGTCGCGGGACGATCTCCGGCCACCGTAAGCGCGGGCCTGCGGACGGTGAGCATGGGTGGCTCCCCGTCCGACCAGAAACAGACCCGAGCGTACGGCGCGTCGCGTTCCGCGCGCGCCTCAAAGAGCCATCAGACCACCACAGATGGGGCCCAATAGGGCCGATGCCGATTCGGAGTCGCGGAGAACCTAACGGGTAACCGGGGCTCCGGCTCGACGTGCAGGAGAAGGAACGGGGTGGTTTTTAGTCAGTAAGAGTCTGACACTCCCTTCCGCCTCACCCAGGCGGGAGCAGTCATTCGATGATTTTCCCCCCTTAAAAAATAAAAAGTTACAATATAGGTAGACGTGTTTTATGTTAATTAGTGTGAGAGGGCCATACTTCGGCACGAATGGGCCGGCACGACCGGAGTGATACCACGGCCTCACAGAAAACCGGTGTGAAGCAACGCTTGCGTTGTGTTTCGTCGTATGAGTGAGGTTACCGGAGGCCCAATTACCTTCCCCTTCCCCAATCTCCCCAATCCCTGAATCCCCAACGATCCTCATACTCTTAATCCCCAAAAAGCTAGTGACGCACTTGTAACGCCTCTGGTGTTCCAGGTGTCCATGGGCCACGCCGATTGCTTACCATCAGGTGATCCGTCTGCTCGTTTACCGGCTAATGCCATAAAAAAAAATGTCTCATGCATTCTACCGAATCGGTGTACAAATATTAGACTTATTTTCTACTTATAAATATTATGCACTATTCCACAACAATGTTCTTGTAATCCTTGCTTTATAGTAGTACTTATTCAACAGAAACTTAAGTAATTTTGTTCTGAATGACGTTAATATCTTTTAGGTCATTTGGAAGTTGTTAGCCATACAGTATGAATTTTAACTGTGACTCACCAATGTCTGTATTTTACCTATATCCCTGATTTTCTATGGTCTACAAACCAAAACATTTTTTAAATTATTCTGTCTTCTGTACAGCATTGAATCGAATGCGATTTTCACATATTTTCCAAAGCCACATTTCCAAAATATCTACCTAATTCCAATCGTAATTCAATTCTAAATATAACACAACCGAACCCACTGAAAAAGCTAGTCGAATTCTAAAAATTCTACCTCAAAAGGTAAACAATTTCATGGGTAGTGATTCAATTTAATTGGAGTATTATCTTTTTTCCGCTTTGGTTCGGACGGACCGTTGTCAGTAGCAACGGCGACAGTCGACAAATGATGCATCGCCGATTGTTTAATGTTAGCTATTTAAGTTCTAGGCAGGTGATAAGTATTAAAATATCTGGGTAAATAGCCTTTGGAGACCTGTGATTATGTTGGGCTTTAGATAGCACGGTTTTTGTTTTTTTTAGGGGAGATATTCTTGTTTAAGAGTAGTCGTTGTAGGTGTTACGTTTGAAAGAACCTATAGAATTTTTGGTTATTATTTCTGTAGTCCTTATTTGGAATAGGTAAATGTAAAGTTATATTGAACTGAGCTACTAAGCGTCTGTCCACGAGTCCACGAGCCATCTGACACGTCATTACTATTTCTAGATTTTTTTACTATTTCTCGGTATACTTATAATAAATTTATGTGTATTGTGGACGTCTGCATTCTTCTATAAATACATTTAATAAGTTCAAAAGGCCTCATGTTCCAGCAACTTTATCAAATACCTAGTTCGATGACATCACAGATTACAATAGGCTACATTCATTTACTCAGGTAGATATTTTGGTAATATTAATATTCATACACATTTTCACAAAAACGCTTTGATAATAAGCACTCAAAAGCTGAATAACGATCTGCCTACGTACCTACCCTCCCATTCCAAAAATCGACTCTCATTATTTCCACTTTGACATCACTTTAAAAACGTGAAACACGCAGTTATGTACTCGTTCAACGGAAGCGTTTATAAACAAAGGCGCCCACTGTTTTAAAAGGCAAAATTGTTTCCGCCATTACACTGGCCTTCCCAAAGTCCCTGCGCCAATAAATGTAGGTGGGTATTTAGCAGACTATTTACTGCGCGACACTCCGCTCGCCGACTCCACTAATACTCTTAATTATTTTTGCTAGTGTAAGCTGTTTTTCTGACGGGGAAATGCAATTGCAACATTTTGCATCCCGCCGCTCCCCCCGCGCGCCGCCGCCTCTCCCCTCTCATTACGTACTCTGCAAGCGTCCGCTACGGCTGAGATCGCAGAATAATTAGACTCTAAATCAAGAGTAGCAAAGCGGTCAACCGCTTGAATGTGGTATGAATAGTCAATCGTCATTAAATTGTTCAGCTTTGGTAGTCTAATGCGTTCGGGCAATAGTCTACTCTCGTCCACTTTCATCTTGAATGTGGGCGTTATTGCTCTCGAAAAGTCGAAATCTTTCGGCTGCGGGTAAAATATTGTGTTTTTTGTGAGATGCCCGATAAGTGCTGAGGCGACTTTATCTGTGAAGGCCTAAAGCATAAATATCCTTTTCTTTTGAAGAAAATTGTATCTAAATTGCGAAGGGATTTTGTTTGGTGGTGATTTAGGGGCGGTCACAGAGCACATGTGAGGTGGAGCACAATGGCCGTGTTCCACGAGAAGAGGCGAATAAAATTAAATTAATAACACGGCCTCAGTGAAGTTCGCTTCAAATTTAAGCAGCGCAAGATTTAAACGACAGCTCACATTTCGTAGGTACGTAATTATGCCGTGGCTCGCCCCCGCCCGCTCTCGGGCGCAATGTGCCAAATCGCTTACTCGCGGCTCCGCACCACTAACATTTGTTTCATACACTTTATGGCCGAATATTGTGAATAAATTAAAAGAGATTTTAACAGGATGTAGTGACGCACGACGCAACACTTTGTTCAGAATCTGTTTTAATTTATTCACACTGTAAACAGTTTTTGGTGTCGGTTACATCGATAGACAAGTATGCATAAAAAAGCTTACTGAAACGATTTTAATCTATATGTTGGTACCCAAATAGTATGTAATTTCGGAATACTACATTGCATGGTTGGCGTGCTGGCTGGGCTGGGCGGCTGCCGCGCCACGTGCAGCGGGTTCGATTCCCACACGAAGCAACTTTTTGTATGATCGTCACATTGTTTTTTCGGGTCTGGGTGTCATGTGTATGTGACCTTATATGTTTGTAAACGCACCCACGATACAGAAGAAAATCCTAGAATGGGGAAACGTCTTTTTTTAAAGAAATAAAAGAAAGAATTTGTTTGGACAAGTGTCTTGAAGCGCTTGTCATTCGCTTTAACTTAACTAACTTAATAGTAATACATAATGAATTATGACCATGAATTTTCATATTGTTTTGGGCATAGGTAAGGGCGGTTATTACATCCAATATACTGATTAACTCACTCAGTTAAGATATCGAATAATGACCACGTTATATGAAATTCGACAGTAGATTCGAGTTTATATGATAGTGGTTACTCTATCCTGAGTCAGCGGTGTTCGCCGCGCTCCGTTGCACCCCGCTTCCTGTCACCTTTGCTACAGACTTTCAGTTGATTTCATCGTTGTACGCTGTACGCAAATGTCATAGACAATTCTTATATTACATGTAAAATAAGAATATACATTTATTTTAGATTACCCTAATGATAATTTTCCAATTCTTAAGTGTGGGAGAGCCATGCTTCGGCAAGGATGTACCGGCTCGACCGGAATTGATACCACGGCCTTCTTTCTTTCTTTCAGGTTACCGGAGGCCTAATTATCCCCCGCACCTCGCTCTCCTCAATCCCTGAATTACCAACAATCCTCAAATTCGTAATCCCCAAAAAGCCGGTACTAACGCACTTGTAACGCCTGTAATGTTTCGGGTGTCCATGGGCCACGCCGATTGCTTACCATCAGGTGATGCGTCTGTTCGTATACTGGCTTATGCTATGAAAAAAAATAACTGAAATCAAAATATCTTTGGAAATAACTTGCATTGCGAACAATTTTAGTCAGATCGCCTGTTACATACAAGAAGGGGATGCACAATATGAACTGTGACGTCATCAGCATTAACAGGTGTTCAAGAGACAGTGAGATTTACTTTTTAATGTGTCATTAGTAAAACGTTTATTTTTTCAAAGTTGTTTCGTGCAGGAATTAAACTAACCTAACACCTTGTTTAGCATCTGATTGTCCATGCTCAGCCTTAATCAAAAATCAAAAGGCTTAATCAAAAATAAATAATTACTACTGTTCAATATAATACAATATTAAAAAATAATCACACTTTCATTAATTAATTTTATGACCAACATAATTTTTGTATTTTTTCAGCAAATTTTTAAGTAATAAGTAGGTATACCGCCCTACTCTGACGTTAAAAAAAGCGACGTCACAATACACAATCTCGTACAAAGTTCATAAAAAACTGTCGTTTTTGACAGTTCGAAAAAAGTATTAAATATGACTACTTGGCAACTACACAATTCGTCAACCTTTTTAAAAAAAAAACAAAAAACCACCATCATATCTCAATGAACTATTCAGGCCACTGTTAATTCATAGTCACTAAAACATTTTTCAAAATCAAATTTATAAGACAGTAATGTAATACCAACATCAAACAGTGGTACAGTCGGCAGTAAATAATCAAATCAGTATGATTTATTAGTTTAAGCTCGGTATGCTTATTAAACAGCAGTAGCGAATTCAAATAGCAATGTGATTCCGTTCGTCTGCGGTGTCTAATCACTGTATTGCATTGTTTAACGAACATTGTTTAACTTTTAGAAAGCATTTCGATGTGTTTTATAGTGTTTGTTTTGTTTTAGGGGATTGTTATCGTTTGGTGTGAATATGAATTATGCCTAGTACCGTAATCGTAAAAATATAGTCGTCTAATGACGCTTCATACACTTATGTTACCATTCCTAATCTTACTGAGATTTCTATCTCCGACAAACCTATCTGACTTACACTGATTTCTAAGATACAGGTTTTTTCCTAGTTTAGAAGTCAGGGTCTTTATGCTCTGGCCACATAGCCATGATTCTAAAAATTTAAAAATTGTGATCTTTTTAGTAATAATAAAGATTTATTTATTTATTTATTTATCAAAGTAGGAGATTATGGTAGACAATCTTATATCAGAAAGCCTGTAGTCAAGCAGTGAACTATCATAGCTGGTGATAAAGTGGAAATGCGAAATTATGAGACACAATAGAAAATGCATTGAGAACTGTTAAGAAAAAAATATTACGACTTTAGTAACAGTCTATTTTTTATTTCGTATCACAAATAGCCCCTGATTAATACAAAGATTCAACCAATTACAAAAGAGTTGCCACTTACGTATATGTGCATCCTTTTTTTTAAGGTATAGTTGGCAAACGATCAGACTGATCACCTGATGGTAAGCGATCAGGTGCATTGCCGGTCTTTTAAAACAGGAATACGCTCTTTTCTTAAAAGTTTGAAGGTCGTATCGGTTCGGAAATACCATCGACGACAGATCATTCCACAGTTTTGCTGTGCGAGGCAGACAACTACGAGAGAAGCACACAGTTGTGGCCTGCCAACCATCTATGTGATGGGGATGCATCTGCTGTCGTGAGGGTCGATAGCGAAAAGACGCGGTAGGTATCAGATCAAACAATTCCTCAGTAGGATTCATTCATTAGCGATGGATGCACAAAACTCTTTCATCCTTCTTGTGTCCATTACACTAGAACAGTTCTGTCTCAAAACTAGGTTTTCTAGATCAAGATATTCAATAATTTCTTTCTAAATTTAACCTCAAATGTTCAATAAGTGGGTAAAAACTGCAAAAAAATAACGAATAAAAGAGTACGTAGTACGTATCTCTCCATATTATAAAGTTTGAACATTTATTACAGTTCTAATTAAAGTTCGGAATTAATACTTTAGATTTATCTGTAAAAGATTTAGTTTTTATTAATGGATTCACGTTCGAAATACTTGGGCGAGCTGCATGAAGTTTTTCTCTATATTTGATTGGGTTGGTAAAAAATTCAAATATATTTTAAAATCGTTCGATTATTTACAGGTCTAGTACCTATGGTCTAGTACAAGATTTATTTATATTTACCAGGTTGTAAACTATATGTCTATGGTGTAATAAATCGACTTGTAGGAGAAAATTATCAGTACCATTCAGGCATAAAAATATAAGTGCACTTATACCTCTACTTGTAATTAATACTCACTGTTAAATTATTATATCTGTATGGACCACTCACTACACAAAATTTTTGCTTATTAAAGGCAAAAGGCACAGACCGACGTGAAACAACGCTTGCGTTGTGTTTCGTCGTGTGAGTGAGGTTACCGGAGGCCTAATTACAATACTTCCCCATTTCCAATTCCTGAATCCCCAACAATCCTCAACTTCCTAATCGCAAAAGGCCGGTAACACTTGTAACGCCTCTGGTGTTCCAGGTGTCAATTGTTAAAAATTGTTCTTACAATTGAATTGGTATGTTATTACGACATCTTTTTTATAGGATACGCCAGCACACGAGTAGACGGATCACCTAATGGTAGGCAATCGGCGCCGCCCATGGACACCCGAAACAACAGAGGCATTACAAGTGCATTATCGGCCTTTTGAAGGGAGATTGAAAGCGTTGTTTCACGTCGGATTTCTGTCACGCCGTGGTATCTATCACTCCGGTTGATCCGACCCATTCGTACCGAAGCATGGCTCTCCCACATTGTTAGAGTAGGTACTTATCTAGTCATTTTTTGTACCTACATTTGAATCATTGATATCTGGTTGTTTCGGATAAATTTATGCATATCAAACTACTACCACATGGAACATCAATCTAAGCTTAAATTGTAAGTCTAGCCTTTTTCTGGGCTCAATAAAATCTCCAAGATTGTCCTGAATCAACTGCCCTGCCTGTCCGCAGTTGGTCCATTTATTGAACTTTTGCCAAAACAAATGTATGGAACGTGTGATTCAATTGCCCTGTCCACTTGAAGTAGGCAAGGGTACCAGTTCAGGTCTTTTCTAGAATAGCTAGTGTTAGACTTTAGAATATATAGGTACTTGAGTATATAAGTCTGTTATAATTCATCCATTGGTTTTGTTTATTGTGGTTTACAAATCTAGATTTCAGAATAAATTGTGGTATATATGTACATATCTTAATACATATCTAAATACATATCTAAATACATATCTAAATACATTAGGCTTTTTATTTCCGAAGCAGTAGGCAGAGGTGCACATTACAGCACTTAATCCCACTGTGCAATGTAACACCCACTTTTCACTATTTATGATATGAGTTCCATGTAATAGCAATTATAAGCCCAGGTTTCCTCACGATATTTTCCTTCACCATTTGTCGGTGGTGTCTAAATAATCTTAGAGAATACATATAATTCGGAAAAAGTCACATTGGGACTTGCCGTTGGTAGGTTTTGGACCCTCCAGGTCACCATGAAGTCGATTAAAAAGTAACAAATTCGTCGGTTAAAAAGTACCATATCTACGCATTTAATGCATTCAAAAATCTACCCTATAATTACTATTTCATTATCTATTTGTAGATCTACAATTTAGTCCAAATTAAGTCTTGAATAGCATACAATACGAATGTGTATAGGTACATAAATAGAAATTACTTATATCAGTTCTATTTCTATAAACGACCTCTCAATAGTAGGTGTTCAAGAGAAGTAGTGACTTGAGCTCTATTCATTAGATACGTGCGGTTTTGACTTCTGCCATTAGTACATGAATATCAGTGTGAATGTTACTATTTCTGTCATTATATCTATACAGATAAGTAATATTGGAATGTCTGTTTGTAATATTAAAATAACCGCTTTTTAACCGAATGTGCATTCGATACACATACCAAAATAACATTCTTTTTTACAAATTTTGGCTGTCTGTCTGTGTGTTGGGCTAATCTCTGGAATGGCTGGACCGATTTTGCAAGCCTTTTATTGGTTGGTAGCTGATGTATGTACTAAGGAGTACCATAGGGTACTTTCATATTTCTATTATATATTACATATTTCTGTAATAACCTGAATCTCAAGATTTATCAAATTACTTCTTACTTAAAATACAAAATATGTTACAACAACATTCCAAAATGAAAGTAACATCAATTTAAACGGTAAACTATCAATTAATTCTATGGCATACACACTTGTATCCTAAATTCACAAGATGATCCTTGCCTGGCAGTTTGTGGCCAGCGGCTGGGACTTGCCAGTTAATTGTAATCAAGGAGAGGGGCAATTTGAGTGGCACACGGCCATGGATACTAATGTCTTGTTACAGGTGCATCTACCCTAGTCTGGGCTTGGCTTCTATTAGTTTATTAGCTTCGTAATCGATTATATTGCGTTACGTACTGCTTCGAGGTAGATTGGGGAGCTTTTGGGTGAGTTATAACTGGTTTATAATGTTGATACTCGTGGTATTATGAACAGAGGTCAGAGGAAAGGATGGGGGAAAAGTTTGATATGAAAGATGAAAGATTTTTTTTTTATTTGCACCGTCACAAAATACAATCATCATTATCATCATCTACAGTCCACTGCTGAGCAAAGCCTCTTCTCACACGGAGAAGGTTTGAGCACTATTCACCATGCTTGCTCAATCCGGGTTGGCAATTACAAACTTATAATTAGAAATTATAAGCCCAGGTTTCCTCACGATGTTTTCCTTCACCGCTTGTCAGTGGTGTCTAGATAGTCTTGAAACAAAATACTATAACATGAAAAAATTGTTATAAAAGTCCGTCAGTTAGATAATGAAAAAATATTAGACACGTATTTTTTTATTTTCTCATATTAAGTGGCAGTTCTTAGATAAAATAGTACTAAGTTTAGGAGTGGGAGGTTGTTACGTCATAACGTGCTACAAAATGTGGCACGCTGTGACGTCACACGATATTTCAAATTAATATATCGTCGAAAGTATTTAATTTTGTGAGAAAAGAAAAAATACGTTTCTAAAGTTTTAAATTAATGTACCAGACGGACATTAAAATAGAATTTAGGAAACTACCCTATTATGAATGTCGAACCGAAACCAAGTATGTATTGAAATTCAGTATGAATATAATGATGACATTAAAAAATACAATCTGATCGAGGTTTAACAACTGACAACTGACTTAATAGCTGACAACTTTGTATGCTCTGCTTCTGCTAAATCCTTTCAATACAACGGATGAATTTTAGTTCCATTTTAAACCTTAAAAGTCCACCTTAGAAGGCTACAAGTCAAGAGAGCATCAAACATATACCTACGTAGCAACAACCCAACATTATAATGTAACATATACAGGACGTCCATGAATGCCACTGCACAATTTAGCTCCCAGCAATATTACACACCCTGTAGATTCCGTTTGATATTATGATTAGTGATATGTTCTATGAAATTGATCTAGAACTGTTTCGGCGTTTGATTGACTGATTGGATGGGTGGCCGAATCAGTCCTATAGTCCTATTCAAGGAATGGGTAGCACACATTATACAATTCACTGATTTTTTTTTAATTTTAATACGACAATAACTGTAAGATGATGTGTGTTATATCACGTACTTTCTTACGGCCAATTTTTCAAACGCCAGATAAATTTTAATTGAGGAATAACTTAAAATATCTTAGAATGGTTCCATACTAAAAATATTGGAAACATCGGCTCTTAGGGCCGATTAATTCTTCGCCGTAGAATAAAATTGACAATTGACAGTTTTTAGTATGGAAGAATTGTCAAATATTCAACGTTATTCCTCTGTTTAAATTTATTTGGCTTTGGAAAGTCAACCCTTAGTGTACCAGCGCCTTGGGTTGCTAAAAGATATAATTGTTCTACTAAAACATACATAAGATGCGATACTTAACATAAAATTTTGTTTAATTTCTATTTTCATCATGGATGTGAAGTGGAATACTGAAAACTAAACGACCTACATGCAACTTACATTATATAAAAACTATATTCCTTTGATAGTTAATAGAATCCCGAGTTTACGTCATACACAAAACAAATTAACCAAAACAAACTCCAGTTGCCATGGTAACGCACTAAACCCAGTACCATCCCGGTACAGTATCAAATTACTAGAATGTATTATTTATAAAGCAATTTCCCAATAATGCTTGGACCTAAATATCAAAAGATGCTATCAAATATTTCTTTGAAAAGATATAAAAGTTTTGTGTGTTGATATAAAAGACCGTAAGTTTAATAGAATGGAGTTGTCTAATGCCTAGCTCGCACTACGCCTAGTATTTTAGTCGATTAGTTTAGTATCGGGAGAATAGTAATAGTCGAGTACCGAGTAATTTAGTATAGGCCGAGTAGTGGGAGAGTTCCACCTCCTATGATATGTGCTTTCTGCACGATAAAATGGAATATAATTTTCCATAAATTACGTTTAAAAACCGACTGCAGCCTCTTTTTTTGAAGTCGGTTAATTGTAACATTGATTAATATAGGTAGGTTATGCTACTAAGCGTTGGTTTCACCACCTCTATATAAGTACCTGATAAACTTATGTGACAGATAGTTCATACAAATGACGTTCTTAATTCAAATTTATCTGGTAGATAACTGCTATCCAGATATAGTGAAACAGGCCCTAAGTGTAATAAAAACTTTTCTGAAAACCGTACAAAATCGGGTCAGCCAATTGCGACATAATTGCGGACAAACATACAGCGCGAAATAAAAACCTTCTTTTTTTTTTGAAGTCGGTGTAAAAATGAATCAACTCGAACTACTCAACTAAATTTATGGTGTTCAGTGCAGACATATATATTTAGTTCTGCCTCATTGGCCGAGTGGTCGCAAGTGCGACTGCCGGGCAAGGAGTCTCGAGTTCGATTCCCAGGTCGGGCAAAGTATTACTACTGAGTAGTACGGAGTCTGGAATTATGTCCGGTATATGGTACTATGCTCACCCCTATTACATGGGACTCATGACAATAAATAGTGAAAAGTGGGTGTTACGTTGTACTGAGGCATTGAGTGCCGTAATATGCACCTCTGCCTACGCCTTCGGGCACAAAAGGCGTGATGTTATAGTATTTAGTTCTCCTATATTGTTAGTCTACTTTTTGATTTAGTTACTTCATACTCACAACTCGACTAAAATGCTAGTATCGTGTGAACTCGGCATAAGTGTGTCCGGACCTGTCATAGTGTTGCGTGGATGGCACGCAGCCATAGCTTATCTTTTCAGCTAGTCGCACAAAATATAAATGTCTATTTTATTATAAACTCTGTATTTTTATTGTGATGGAATACTTAATTGAAATTGTTTTATTATCATGGCTTTAGTTTATAGTTTAGAATGTCAAGTTGATTGTGTAGCGCAACGTCTTATATAAGTTTGATTGCTAGGTTGCACAAAATGTGTTTGGATTTTTCGATGTTGTCATTAGTCATACGGCTGATTGATAACCGAATTTGATTCAATATTTTTGAATAAAGATCTATCTTGACATTGGTTGTATGGAGTTAATATTGTATAAAAAACTTCTACTGATCAGCAGTAATACGGAAATTAGACCGATTGAATCGAAAATCGAAAAATATATGTTTTTTTTTATAATTACGTATATGTTTTTTATAATCTTTTTATCTGTGTGCGTGTCTACTTTCGAATGCATGCTTTTTCTTTCTTTTCTTTAATTTCAAGGAACGTGAAAAGCCGCTGACATCTCTTCCGCTGAGTTAAGTAAATGGAATTGATTATTATAATATGTACTATTGTATACTATTACTATACGTTTGTATACTATTCAGGTGTGAGAGAGCGATGGTTCGGCACGAATGGTCCGCCTCAACCGGAGTGATACCACGGCCTCACAGAAAACCGACTTAAAGCAACGCTGACGTTGTGTTTCGTCGTGTGAGTGAGGTTACCGGAGGCCCAATTACCCCCCTCCCTTTTCCCAATCTCCCCAATCTCTAAATCCCCAACGATCCTCAAACTCCTAATCCCCAAAAGGCCGGTAACGCACTTGTAACGCCTCTGGTGTTCCAGGTGTCTATGGGCGACGCTGATTGCACCATCAGGTAATACGTTTTCTCGTTTACTGTATATGTGCTTTTTTGTGTGTTCCTTTTGGGTTATTTTCGAATTTGGAATAGGTATTTGAAATTCTTTAAATATGATACGACCTTTCATCGTCTTACACCTACATCTTAAAACTATAAATAATAATAAAATGTAAACCTTAACAGTTTCAAATTAATTACCCAAACTGTGCCTATACCTGTAGTAGCTATAAAAGTTACTGATCGTTTAATGGTAAACGATCACCGTCACATATTAGAAAAAAGAAACTGTCAGCCAATAAAAACTGTACACCAATAATTTTAGACCTTATTCAGAAGACGGACGTCTTAAATTTCATCTTCAGTGCGCTTAAAATGATATTCAGGAGGTATTAAGTGAACCTAGTCTAGTCTAGTCTACTCAAGTAATGTACGGCACAATTTGATAATAGATTCCTGTGAAACCTAGGTCTACAATAAAGCCCTAGGGATTTAGATATCTAGGCCTCACTTGTGACTAGATCTGGTCTGAATATTGCAAATTATATGGATCGGTTGTGACGTGTTTGTTAACGTTGGCACTTGATGTTTATTGATGATTATTAACATAACAACATCACGCCTTTTATCCCCGCAGGGGTATGCAGAGGTGCACATTACGGCAGACAGCAGACAAGTTACCAGAGCTCCTGGTCGGAAGGTCGCTCCTCCTCCTGAAGGAGTAGAAACGGGGTGGGAACAAAATATCAATTCTTTTGTAAAGCAATTCTAAAGTTCGAAAACGTACCCTAAACTGTCCTAACGGGTTACCTGGGCCCCCCCGGCTCGAAGTGCAAGAGTAGGAACGGGGTGGTTTTTAGTCAGTAATAGTCTGACACTGGGCAGAAGTCATTCGATGATTTTCCAACCTTAAAAAAAAACTGTACCTACCTACCTACCTACCGTATCTACGTATATAAAACTATATTTTTTTCTATAGTACTTTTTCTATATTACTTATTTTATTAATTCTCCAACTCATAAGTATATATTAGCTCACTAAAGTAATATAATTTATGACCTCAAGGTGTTAGGCATACGATCATAATTCACAATTTTCAGCCTAGAAAAATATGACCTCCCTGTAATTACAAGAGTTAACAGCTGAAAAGTACTGAAAACCTCTTATTATGTTCATGAATTATTATATAAAAAATGTTGTGTAAAGTACGTTGGTTCGTGGCACCCACGCCATTTGCTTACGTCATGGTTGGTGACGTCATTAGAAAGTGTTTCATTGTTCGTCTGTTTGTGTAAAATTAATGGCAACATTTATCGTTGTAGGAAACTTACATTGATCAAAAGTGAAACATTGGTCTTATGTTTGTTAATGCTTTTTTTTAATAACGAATTGTCTACGGACCCTAGTTACAACCTAATTTTGGGGATTTTCGGTACGATATATAGAAAAAATAAAAGAAAGAAAAATAGTTT
This sequence comes from Spodoptera littoralis, assembly GCA_902850265.1. Taxonomy (NCBI): domain Eukaryota; kingdom Metazoa; phylum Arthropoda; class Insecta; order Lepidoptera; family Noctuidae; genus Spodoptera; species Spodoptera littoralis. Next base: position 10,337,113 of record LR824538.2, on the reverse strand, counting down.
TTTTTTGCACCGTCACAAAATACTTAAAAAAAAATAGTGAGAACGGCGCAGAAGGGCAGAGCTCATCTTAAATGCCGTGACGTATTTTCAACGTATCAAAAACAATGTGGATTGTGGGTGTAGTGATGGGAATCGTGGAGGTGGAGTGTTTCGTCGTGTGAGTGAGGTTACCGGAGGCCTAATTACCCTCCCCTTCCCCAATCTCCCCAATCCCTAAATTCCCAACGATCCTCAAACAGCCGGTAACGCACTTGTAACGCAGTGGCGTGCACACATTTTCTAGACAGGGTAGGCAACTAAATATCGTATGATTAAAGCCCTCCCCCCCGGTCATACAATCATACTCCCACAAGACAGGTACATGTACAGAATACATTTTGAAAAGTGCGTTCAAGAATATTGTGGTTTATTCTTTTGCCAAATTACATACACTGACATCTCGCGTATTTTTTGTAAAGTACTTCATCAGCTATCGAATAAGCCAACAAAACTTACAAATAATGAAGCATCTATTTATTATACTAATAATGAAGCATAAATTTGATGTACCAAATTCAATTATCAAATTGCTAAATAATCTATTCAAAATCATAATTACGAATTTAAGAACGTACCTACCAACAAACAAAACAACAACAAGCGCGGCCGGCTGTGGCCGAGCCGAGTATAAGCGGTACATTTGTTATTACATTACATAATTAATAATAATTATTAATAATAAATTAATATGTAAATCAAAACAACCCGAGGTATAAGTTGATATTCTTAAGAATTATCAAACAATAAACAAGAACATCATATAAAAGATCCATTATAGTACCTACATATTTACATTACCTACCTTTGACTTGGGTCAATTCTCGTAACTTGAGTATGCTATGGTCATTACCTGAATCTAGTCGTTATAGGACACATTTTTGCGAAAACTTACTGTTTTTAACTTTAAACAAACACAAAAAATTACCTATTATCAACACAAACTTCACAATCGAATAATATACAAGACACTGATAAACAAATACACTATTTAAAAAACCGACACATATATTTTACTACTTCTACACATATTTATGCAACTTTATGTTTAAAACTAATTCCTTATAATTTAAACGAAAACATAAACAAAGCGATCGCACATCACATGAAAACAATATGGCCGAAAACATTGGAAAGTCATTACCCATCGTAGTCAATTGAGTGTTTATTATAAAAAAAATATAGCTAAAACATTAAGGCAACCCAGTGTTTAATTATAAAAAAACAAAAGGTTAATTTACATAAGTCAAATGGAATTGCATCATTGTCTTATTATTATTTTCCAATAAGAAACATTCGTTGATAATAATTTGAAACTTTGAGTAGCGGAACTTGACGTTTCGATAACTTCCTTTTAACTTTTAAAATAATAAAGTCAACTCCTCGTTTAAAGTTTCTATAAAGCGACAACGCGTAAAAATGTTTTAATTAAAACACCTGAAACATATTTTTTTAGTATGCATAATTATAAAAAGACATTCGCATTCATTACCTATATCGAACGCGTTCAGAAGTTTTAACAAAAAATTCAATAGATGGCGCAGATTCACAAACAAAAAGTCCGGCTAGATTGAATCGTGTAATATTTTTTTGCGTTTATGAATGGTTATTCTGTGCTGTGACCACAGTCACGTGACCTTCACGCATGCGCGTTGCATACTTTTTGTGACGTCACAACCAACAACCAAGATTTAAGGAATAGCAGCGCATGCGTAGTGCGTGCGGCGCGCATTCATTGCTTTACAAAGGCGTGCGGTCCGTGTATAGTTTATGTGAATGTATATTTATGTTAGCCGTTTTTTTACAAACTTTTATTATATTATTGAATCTTAATAAACGCGTTAGTACATTTTATGTCAAGCAAAGCCTATTTGCCTATATGGACTGCACGCCACTGTTGTAACGCCTCTGGTGTTCCAGGTGTCCATGGGTGTCTTACCATCAGGTGATCCGTCTGCTCGTTTACCGGCTTATGCCATAAAAAAAAGGTATCAGTTTTCTTTTGAGACCAATTCGATTCCGAATATGACCTCTGTGATAACCAACTTGTGAGGTGTTCAACCTAGTCATCTCAACGTAAATTTTTAGTTAGCAAACTTTTTCCCTGCAGTAGAATAATATTCCATGATGCTCAGTATGCAATTTTATGTCGTCAAAGTCGAAACGTTTTGGCTATAAGCACATATGGTGAGTAGGAAATTGATTGTCGATACCTTAACTATTTTAAAGAGCAACCTTTTTTTCTATATATATTGTGATGAAGATGTTTTATGAAAAACGGAATCTGAAAATATTTATTTATAGATAAATATTCACTGCTTGACTGCCTCGCAGGCGGAGTGTTCGCTAGTGCGACTGCCGGTCAAGTGGTCTCGGGTTCTATTCCTGGGTTCGGCAAAGACATACCTACTGGGTTAAAAAAAACCTCAGTAGTGGCACGGAGTCTGGAATTGTGCCCGGTAGGTATATGGCAATAGGCCCCTATTACATGGGCCTTAACATAAATAGTGAAAAGTGGGTGTTACCTTGTGCAGTGGCATTAAGTGCCGTAATGTGCACCTACCCCTTCGGAGATAAAAGCCGTGATTTTATGTTATGATATTCATAAATTTATAGTTAAATAAGTAATTGAGATTTTATCTACTAGATTTCTACCCGTGGCATCTTTCGCAGCATTCAAAATGTTAGAAGGATACAATAGATATGTTTATACTAAACCACTACAAGGAAACTTGTATCCAATGGTCAAAACTTTATAAATTTTCGTCCAATGTTTGTCACATGATTATCCAACTTAACTGTTTCACTTATGTATAAATAAAGTCAAAGTCAAAGTATTTATTTCAATTAAACCATAATTTGGTATTTTTGAAACGTCAACAAATATAAAACAAATAATTGTCTGTCAGTCAGTCCGTCAATGAAGCTAGGTGAAGCTAGGTGGAGCTAGGTGCTCATTCCAAAATGTAGATTCGAATGGAGAAAAATTAGCAAGAAACTCCATTCGTTACTCTTTTAAAAAAAGTATATTCTACAATGTCTCTGATACATATTCCAATACTGTACGTATATGTGAGAACAATGCAAAGACACGCTTGACGCATTATACTAATTACAAAACTTACAAAAATAATAAAAAAAAACGTATAGTCTAACAATTATATTCATACATCGCAACCAATTTCAATATTACAAGATCTTTGCCCTACAAATAGCCAGTAATTCTAGTACACACCTATTCATGTAGTGTCCAATTCCAGTCGTGTGCACCCCCACTAAGACGGCCAGTTAGTGCGACATGAAGACAGACACGCGGTGTGTATGTATGTTAATACGGATTATATGCCATGCCCCGACAGTTGAAAGCTGGGACATTGGCTCAGCATTAATTAAATGCAGTGTATGCAACACGTAAATGCACTTTGGTCACTATAGATGCCTACTGCCAGTTATTGGACTTTTTGTTCAAATCTTTCCTGGAATTCTGTTTTATTTTCATATGTAGGGCAGTTTCTAGATAAAAGTAGACGTGTTGGCTTATAATTGAATTCTGTTGCTCTGTTTTGTTTGCTGCTTTTAAATTTATACTAACTTAGGTCGTGTTGAGTGAATATTAAGGTCTAATTTTAAATTGTATACCTTATTAAAATTATTTTACTTTTGTAGGGTAATTTTAATGTCAATAGGATTTATTTTAAGGCCTTTACAGGTCTGTGATAGTGGGTCCATCAATCAAATGCAACCAGAATGAAAAACTTTTATCGTTATAAAGTACATATACGAGTACGAGGTACCAGGCGAACAGAAATCGCATAGAACCTGTACAAACATTCAGCACAGTACCGCGTTGAAAACGAAATTTAAATATGGAACATAGAAAAACCGTCCCAATATAGTTTGTAAGTTATCGCATAGATGACATCAAACGAATCGACAATTCAATTCAATGTCAGAAGTTGGTGGCGCACTGGCCGGAAAATTCACAACTAAGTTGAGGCGAATTTTTGAAAAATATGATATAACGGGGCAGGGGGGCGCGGCGAGGATGCCTACAAGTTTGAAGAGAAATCGGCCCCTCGGGGGCTGTGATGAATCTTTCACGCGTTTTATCGCTTTGCATCGAGAATCGAACCTCTGAATCGTTCCACCGCTCAGACGGACAATGTAGGTATTTACGCTGAATATTTTGGATGAAATGTTAATATTATTGATTCAGTGAATTCCTCGCGAATGTCTGTTTGATTTCATTAACATTGTTTATTGCGTGGGGTTGGGGAACTTTGGTCTTGTTTGGATAGGAATGTTGCTTTTAAACTTTTCTTCCTATTTACTGATTCTATAAGTATTTTAATAAAGTATAAGTAAACAACATTTACTTCCTTATTAAGATTATGTATGTCCAAAAGGAAATTCATATTTCTTAGTATACACTTTCTCACTGCAGAACAAGACTCTCACTATAGTGCCATCTCTTTCATTTTACAAAAAATTGTAGTGACAGAACTATGTGTAATTCAGCGCGACATTAAATTAAATAACATGAGATAAAAAAACAAAATATTGAATTTAGAACAACAGACCACCACAATTTATTTACACGTTCTAACCAGCCAGCTACTCTACCAAAATATGACCTAACCATAAAGGCTTAAACACAAATGCGATCTATAATTCTCATAGATTACTGGCAGTAAATGGTACATACATTACAATACATATACAGGTGAACACACATACATATATGTATACATCGTATTATTGATAATGTAATAGTCTTGTCACAGCTATCCGTAATTCCCGAGTGATGTCGCCTAGTTGTATCTGATTATACATCTGCCATTGATTTTGCAAATGAAGGTCTGATTTGAAAAACTTAGATATATTAACAGTATTTTACTGACTGCCTTGGTGGCCGAGTAGTCGCAAGTGCGGTTGCTGGGCAAGGGGTCTCGGGTTCGATTTCCGGGTCTGGCAAAGTATTACTGGGTTTAAAAAAAAAACTCAGTAGTAGCACAGAGTCTGAAATTGTACCCGGTATATGGCAATAGGCTCACTCCCTATTACATGGGACTCATAACATAAATAGTCAAAAGAGTGTGTTACATTGTACAAAGGTATTAAGTGCCGTAATATGCACCTCTGCCCACCTCTTTGGGGATAACAGACGTGATGTTATGTTATGATTAACAGTATTTTACACGAGGTGACAGTTTCTTTATATATCTAACTAGCTTCTGCCCGCGACTTCGTACGCGAAATCCCATTTTTCCCGTCCCCGTTCGTGATTTTCGGTAAAAAATAAAAAAAAATGTTGGTCAAAAAGTATCCTATGTCGGTCTCCTGGCTCTAAGCTACCTCCCTACCAATTTTCAGCCAAATCTATTCTGCCGTTCTTGAGTTATAAGTGGTGTAACTAACACGACTTTCTTTTATATATATAGATTTTGCTTATAAAACGAAAAATAATATTACACACATCCTTGAATTTATGCGAAGGTAGGTATTCGTAGAAGTATTGAGTAGCTTTACACCGATTTTTCGGCAATTAGGTTTAATGTACTTCAAGTTATAATAGAATTAGAATGTCAATAACGAAAAATTTGTTAATTTTTTTCCAGACCTAGGCATGAAACTGAACAGTCACGTATTAAAAAACCCAGTGATGCTATACAATACTAAAGTAACTATTGCTTAAATTTTACTTAAATAATTTCACTTGACATTCATATTATAATTATACCACCAAAAACTGCACAAACAATTCATCATCAACAGCCTATAAATGCCCACTGCTGAGCAAAGCCTCTTCTCACACGGAGAAGGTTTGACCATTAATCACCACGTTTGCTCAATGCGGGTTGGCGATTACAAACTTATAATTAGAAATTATAAGCCCAGGTTTCCTCACGATGTTTTCCTTCACCGTTTGTCAGTGGTGTCTGAATAATCTGAGAAAGTACATATAACTCGGAAAATTCACATTGGTACTTGCCGTTGGTAGGTTTCGAACCCGCACCCTCATGCATGAGAAGCGGGCGTCTTAAACCTCCGGGCCACCACGACATATTTCCACAAAACAATTCCCCACTAACAATAACACAGAAACAAAATGGCAGCATGAACTTTTGGACACCATTTCGCAGCCACTGTCGAAAATTTTGCAACTGTCTAACACTAAAGGGTACGTTTATTGCACTGCCTTGCAATTCGACTTCTAACGGTTCGCGGTTTCTGTGCAGGAGTGCTGGACATAGTTAGAACAGCGGAGGTTCGCCACATGCAGGCCACGGTCGAGAACCCCTGCCCCAACTTGCCTGTTTACCATGTTACCTCGTCTAATGAACTTAAAGTCTATTTAGGGGTACTCTGTCTGAGGATTTTAATCAATTTAGTCTATTACTTGCGTTGAAAGCGATTCTTTTATTTTTTGCGACGTGTTTTGTTCATCAAATGATTATTTTTGAACTTGGTTTGGATTTATCAAATACTAGCTTTTGCCCGCGAATTTGGCCGCTTAGAATATGAATTTTAGAACATAATTTTTGTTTTGATTAAATTTTCCAAAATAAAAGTAGTCTATGTTACTCTTTAGTACATCAGGTTCTTGCCAATAAAAGTCTTGCACAATAGGTCCAGCCATTCCAGAGATTAGCCAGTATAAACAGACAGACAGACAACAATTGTAAAACATGTTATATTGGTATATGTATCGTATGTATATTCATATGCATGTCGTAAAAAGCAGTTATTTTAATATTACAATTTTATTTTATTTATGTGTATAGAGTATAGATGTAAGCGTTAAGTTCAGTCTGAAAGGACATCGAATCCCAAGCAAATAATCGTTGTTTTTTATTGCATTCATTTAAAGGATATAATCCGAATAAAATTAGAAATACTTATGATACTGCTAACACAATAAACCAATGGTGTCAACAATATAACTGAATATCGAAGAGCTGACCAATAAGAAAGATATTGTACGTACATTTACATGAGGAAAAAGTACGTCATTTCTTTCTTACGAAGTACCAACAAAAACGAAATTACTTTCGCAGACAGATTTCAGTGGAACACGAATTATCTAGAAATAACAACATCATACAAAATCGTGAAAGCTTTAAATCCGAATATCCGATTATTTGAAACAATTTTATTCATTTGACTTTCTATAATATAATACGTTTTTAGGAACTAAAAATATAAACCTGTATTGCCGATCAAATTATGAGGCACGCACGCGATAAACCAATTCGGCCCCTGATATTAATATTCGATGTATACTAGTTTGACTCTAAAGCCGATTAGCCGAATATTCGGTACAAATGAAAATATTTGCTGATGTCGTTTTATTTTTGCAATGTTCCCATTTTTTGATATAAACCTGGGCATCGTTGTATTTTGAGCTTTGTTAATTTATAAATTACTTGTATCAGGCGAATGGGGTTTGTGTTATTTCTTGTTTTATTAATATCACTTATATTTGTTTGAATATTCGTATTTTTATTAATATCTGGTAGCGATCCAATTGTAGATTGATAACCAGCGATTCGGATTCTGTTTTTCAATATTTTTTCTCCTTTCAATTATCCATTGTTCTACTAATGCTCTCTTTTGATTAAGGTACGATTATTTCATGGTTATATGATTTTGATTTAGTTTGGAAACCGTATTTTACCTTGTGTTGTTTTAATGCAACATAGATTGCTCCTCTCTTCAAATAGATCCTCTTTGAGTGGATTTAGGTATTGCATTGTTCTCACACAATCGAACCGACAAAACTATGTAACTATAGAATTGTATTGTAAACCCGATTGAAAAAGAGTAACCTATGGAGTTTCTTGCTCGTTCTTCTCCATAGGAATCTACACATTGGAATGAGCAACTAGCTTCACTTCAAATTTTTTGTTGTTGACGTTCAAAAGTGCCTTCCTGGTCTAATCGAAATATATGATTTTGACTTTGACTTTGATTAATTGGCGTCCTGCGTAACATTGCAACCACACACAATTAAACCATAGACTAGTTTGTGTTTATTTTTAAATCCCGCGTTACTATAGTTATCTATAGCTATAGGTACTAAACAGCTATTCAAAATCCATTTGTGGGGAAATAAGTTTCATTCACATATACAGATGTCAACAGACTATAAGTGCCCACTGCTGACCAAAGGCCTCTTCTCACGCGGAGAAGGTTTGAGTATTAATCACCACGCTTGCTCAATGCGGATTACGATTTCAAACTTATAATTAGAAATTATAAGCCCAGGTTTCTTCGCAATGTTTTCCATAACTGTTTGTTAGTGGTATCTAAATAATCTTAGAAAGTACATTGGAACTTGCCGTTCGTAGGTTTCGAATACGCACCCTCATGCATGAGAAGCGGGCGTCTTAAACCTTTCAATTCCAAGATTCCAAGGCATGTCTCAATAGGTCTCATACGATTTCAAATATAATAAATATCACACCAATTTATCAAGATTATGGTTTTTCAATGAAGTTGTGTTTTTTAACGGTAATTTCATTTTAAAAACACTCTTTAAGTGTGGGAGAGAGAGCCATGCTTCGACACGGATGTGCCTGCTCTACCGGAGTGATACCACGGTCTCATAGATAACCGACGTGAAACAACGGTTGCATTGTGTTTCGTCGTGTGAGTGACGTTACCGAAGGCCCAATTACCCAACAATCTCCCCGATCCCTGAGTGGGTGCAATCCTCAAATTCCTAATCCCCAAAAGGCCGGTAACACACTTGTAACGCCTCTGGTGTTCCAAGTGTCCACGGGCGACGCCGATTGCTTACCATCAGGTAATCCGTCTGCTCGTTTACCGGCTTATCCTATAAAAGAAACTTATTTCTTTTGGAATAAAAATCATTATCTCACCTTAAAACAACAGTGAATATCATTAACGTTAAACCCATTTATTTTGTTCTATTTAGTCGTACAATTTGCACCTAAAGATAAGCATCTAATCTACTCTCCTGCCGAGTTTGCATATTTCTTTTGTAGTAGAGACACTTACAAACGTTGCCTACCTTTTCAACAAAGACAATTGTATTTAAATTGAAAAAGATTTGCATTAAAAAAGTAGGCCAACTGCCGAGGCCGAATACTTTAAAGCCGAATATTTGCGGTATATTTTTAACACTATTAAAAGAAACAGAATAAACCTCAAGTAGATAACGAGTAAGTTATTCAGAGCAGACAAGACTAAGACAGTAATTTAATAATTTAGGTACAAAGTTTTGTCAAACCAACTTATTTCAATTGTAATCAGGTACCTGTCTTATTTTTGGGAAAACATGACCTTTAACTTCACGAAGGGTTAATTTCTAAACCCAATAATATTGTGATCGATACGGCGATTAAAAAATGAACTAATTCAACATGTAAACCACCATGGGGGTCATGAAAGATCGACGATGTACCTTAAACAATTTTAAGTCAAGTTCAATTGGACTAACAAAGATAATGAATAGCAGTTTTGAAGTTCTAATCATACTGACCAGTCAATTTAAAAACTACTTTATTTACATAAAAACAAAAATGTATTTTAAGTATAAACAAGAAGGTTATGTTATTCAGCTGAGGGCAGCAGGCAAGCTTCGCTTTACTGCAGTAAGTGTCGGAGAAGTTTCTCGGAACATCTTTTACGGGCGCTCGATCGACATGTTAGGTTTTTAGATTTTCACTTGAACGAACGCTGTCCTTTAGTTATGGAGCGATGTCTTACTTGCGCGGCCATTTTGTTTTGTTGCTCTATTGAGTCTACGGTTTTAGTTGTATGTGTCTTTATGCCGTGTTGAGTATTCTCTTGAGTTGTAGGGTTATAATTGCCTTAATTTTCAAGGATCGATTGAGATATCCGGCCGAAACCGTTTAATTGAGAACCTCCTCCTTTTTTTTGAAGTCGATTGAAAGTACCAAATACATTCACGTTTAAAATATTTTATTAACTTAACTTAATATTTAAGCAAATAATGCTGTATTAAAAGACCCACACAAGTAAATAACAACCCTTCTAACCCCAACAGCATAAAACCTTAAAAAAGAAAATAATAAATGTCGTACACAAGTCAATATAACCCTTTGCGAGCGATGATTGAATAACAAAATACTAATTGAATTCCACCGTGCGGTGCACGTGACGGCACAGCCGACTCGCAAGACAAACATCGTTAATTACACATAAATTACAAATTCTATGTAGGTTTCAAAGTCACAACCGCACCGAGTTTTATTAAGTGCTATTCAGAAACAAGACATCATTCTGAAGTATTCTCCAGTTACCAAGAAACACTGTAGGAACTTGAAACCGTGCTGACAGACAGGAATAACTTAATTCCGATGGAGAGCACTTAAAAAAGAATGGGTCTTAAAAGACAAGCGCAATTGTTACCGCACTTGAGATGTGCAGACGCCGTGAAAATCTGTAAAATAATACCCCCGCACTATAGCTAAGCCAGTCCCTAGCTGACGATACAATAAAATGAGTAGTACTCGGCACTAATCTACAAATTACGAGAGAGCTAGCTCAGCTTAAAATAATTAAGATTCTTTGTTCCGCTTGATAGCAGGAATGGAGGAACACAAGTCCTGCAAGGGGACACTGCGACTGTTTGCAGTGTGTCCTGTCAAAGTGGGGGAATCAAGAACTTTCTTATCGCAGTACATGCCTCAACTTTGAAAGTTTTCGTTTAATTTTACCGTAACAATCGCAGCATTTTATCAAATGAGCAGACTTGTTATTTTTTATTGGCGAACGAAGTTTTTTCGTCCGACGTTGAAGTACTTTGCTAAGTGAGGGTTGGTACAACGTTACACATTTAGTTTTGTCCGTAGTCATATTTTTTGTGCGGACTTATATAATTTCATTTTCTCGTCGTTTGAAATGTTATGAGTGCGAGACTGTTGTGCCTTTAGTTAGAATTTATGTATTACTTTATGTGAATTACTGTCTGATTAGTGCGCATAGTTGAATATATTTGTCATTTGTATCGAATAGGAGAAAGAGAAAAGTGGCAATGATAAAAAAATTAAGGAAGACCATTGTTTTTGGCATAAAACGAATAAGAGTACTCTTAAGTAACCAGATAAAAAATAAAAATAAGTTAGTAGATACGTAGGTAGGTAAGCTATCGATATGCAGACATCGATAGTTTTAAATTGTATGTGTATATTTAAAAGTGTGGGAGAGTCATGCTTCTGCTCGAATGGGCTGGCTCGACCGGGTCCGGAGTGATACCACATATGTATTACTATACTCTATGGATACCACGATCTCACAGAAAACCGATGTGAAACAATGCTTGCGTTGTGTTTCGAATGAGGTTACCGGAACCCCTCCTTACCCAATCTCCCCAATCCCTGAATCCTAATAATCCAAAAATTCCTAATTCCCAAAAGGCCGGTAACGCACTTGTGACATCTCTGCTGTCCCAAGTGTCCATGGTCGACGCCGATTGTTTATCACCAGGTGATCTATCTGCTCGTTTACCAGATTATCCCATAAAAAAAGAAACAAAGAAACATCTTAGTATCTCTTAATAACAAAAACATTAATTCACAATCCCCACCACCAGAACAAAATAGCGCGAGAAACATAATCCTTTACTGTATAACTATTTATTTCAACCAACATCTCAAGTCGTAGTGCCAAAAAGTAGTTGGAATTTCGCACAAGGTAAGTTTAAGAGGTGTCAGACTCAAGTGGCCGCAGCGTGAGGCGTGCAAAATATGTCTTTGTTTAGCGCACGACAGTACTATGTGGCTACAACAACACGACACCCATAACTATTTGATGTCATCATTTGCATGGGAAGATTTAGGAGGGAGTTAGGAAGGAAGGTAAAGTAGATAAGATCATTAAATATCACCAATAACACTGTACGATCTTTTACAAGTATCGAGACAGAATACTGAGTAACGATGGAAATCACAAACGTCAATATCGATTCAACCGTCCGAAAATCAACGGAAGCCCTCAAAACCACTCTATTACACTCCGAAAATAATTCTGGGAACTGACAAGGCACCTCCTATCTGTATACCGGCGATCGCAGCACTTGTTATCAACACAGTCAATTCATAACTTGGCGTCCTAAAAACGTGATACCACAAAGCGTATCGCGCTGGCTGGGGAGACCGAGGTCACGCCAACCGCTGAGAGCCCTTCGCTTTGTTCCACTGGCAACAATGCCTCACCAAGGGTCCACTCGAGCACACTTGTATCGGATGCAAGCGATGTTTCGTTGGCGAGGATTAGGGCTTGCGGCCAGGACTGTACTTACCAACAAGACTTTAATGTGAAGGAAATGGTTCAAAGAGTCCCTTCAATGTTAAGAGGGAAAATTGACGATTCGAGATTCAGTGGATGGGGTCCTGATGGATTTTGACGTTTTTATATTTGTGTTCTTGGAAAATTGGATGTTAACTGTATGGGTCGGCGGTACAGTTATGTTTTTTTCGTCTGAACTTAATTGTGTAAATAGGTGGTGTTGTCATTTTAAAGGGACATATTTTCTTAATGAAAATTTTTTATAAAATAAAAATAGAATTTTAATCACAAATGTACGCATGTACTTTAGAGATGGTTTTCCTCGTTACTTTGCAAAAGAGTGAGAATTTCAATCTTGATTAAACGAATATATAATGTTCGTTGAGCATAATTTATTACAGTAACAGACAGGTGATGAAACTAACTCCCCACAGAGAAATATATAAAACCTTTTCTATCTTTTAAGCCTTACTAGCTTACCCATTTTCTTCTATACCATGCTATAGTTGCAACACCTCAGTTCCGAATCCGTCCCTGTTCGCAGAGAGTAGTAATTATACGATATTTATGCGAGCTGCCCCACCCCCCCTCTTGTCTTGAGAGCTTGCTAAGAAGAAAAGCGATATGAGTGTCGAAACTTATGAGCCATAATTTTCTTTTAGCGAACAAATTTTTGTCAACTTAGGAAATTAATCTTTGAACCAGCTAACTATAAAAGAACTTCAATTCAAATACGATCAAAGCGATCATAAGGCTTGTGAGCTAGAGCCTGTAATAATGCAATAAAGAATCCTCGTCTTTCACTTCTCTATTAATAAAAGTACGCCAGGCTAAAGCCCCGTCCGTAAAGCCACTGGGTAACGGCATCCAGTTGAAATTGTAAAAAAGGTTTAACATTTTTATAAAAAGTTATTAATCACTGCGTGGAATCGTGAAATTCTTTGCAAAATATGGAGAAACACAATTTTACATTTCCAAGTTCCGAGCTAGTGTGAAGTTTTCATAAAAATTTAATTAATTTCACACGTATGGTATGTGTTCCGCACATTTTTATGTGGAGCGTTTAAATATCGCAGCGTGAACTACGAACCGAGGAGCAGGCACACACGCTACACACTGCGTGGAGGCACAAAGTCCAGCTAAATGCCGGAAGATGAGAACCCTCCTCGCATTGTTACTGCGACAATGAAAAGGAAATGTCTTTTCCATTTTTCCAAGGTTCAAACCATTGAATACCTGCCCATTTGATAATACAGAGGCCTAAGTGGAACACGGCGCGGATTTTCGGGATTATTAACGGCAAACAGTAAGAATTATTTATTACCAAGTTCTCTTCCGAAGTACTTAACAATAAAACCGCGTAATCTACGCAATTAACCGTCGCGCACACACGCGTGGGCTGCCTCACTTATACGTGACATGTGAACCTAATTAAACTAGTATAGTATATATAGGTTTTAACTTAATTATTGCTGTCTTAGTTACACACTGTATGAAAGGAATGAGACTTTCGGAAAACCACGTGTTCGAGGGTCGGTCGTGTGCAATTGTGCAGGACCGAGCACCTTTATTGCCGTGACCACTATTTTCTGTGCAACGGGTGTACAGCGAGAAATAAAGGAGCCCGAACAAAAAGGACATTCTTTTAAAGTTCTTTATTTCAAGGGATTGTAGCAGTAAAGTGCGGTTTAATTGCATGGTAGAACTTTCACAGTTCCACACTTTTATTTGTATTCGATGAATTTAGATTCGATTTCTTTTAGTTCGCGGATCGCGCCCGGCTCGCGTTCGACGAGAAATATAGAAATAGCTGCAATTTTCTCGGCATCTCTACTTTTACTGTAACAATAATAAAACTACGGCACTTAATGGAAACTCGTTTACTCTTGTTTTTTTTTCGAGTAATGAATTCTGCAGCGATAGGTAAGTTGTAGGTTTACGATTGCGTCATTGTAGTCGAGGTGAAGGGCGACGTATGAGAAGTTGGCGTGTGTGCGATATTGTTCTGTTGGGAGGTCGTGTCGTGTCACAAAAATTGTCCAAGTTTATTGTGTCCAGTAAGAAGTGAGTTGGAAGTTAGAGGTTGTTGGCGGTGAATGGTCGCTTCCGTCCCCGCTAGGTACCGCGCAGCGCCGAGCTGTGCTGCACCGCGTCGTATCGTGCCTCACCTATGCCGTGAAGCCACCACGAGACAATAGCGAGCCAATAAAACTTTTATTGTGCGCTATGATTTTGGAAACATTTTGCGAGATGAGTTCTATAAAATTCATAATTTATTCAAGCCAGTTTGGACGTTATTCCACTTTATTGACGTTTACGAAGTAAGCTCTACACTAACGGGATTTGTGACTTTTTTAGATTCTAGTGTGTTGACAGTACTCTGCAGCTTTATTATTTAAATTCTGTGCCAAGGAAACGTATGATTAACTGCATTTGATTTTGAGTTTCGCAGTATTAATTATGTAATTGTCAGTAAGGTACTTATACGCTTCTGTTTACCTATTGTATATAGAATACATCCAAGCGACATGTTTCGTTGTTCTCATACAAAAGTTTTATTAAGATGTTAAAGTTGAGTGACAAAGAACATTTGATGTAACGATATATTTCAAAGAAGACGGCATTTGTTCTGTCTGATGTATGAAAAGCTTACCTACCAATATGTAGCACTCAAGTTGATTTTCACATCAATCAGTATTCCTATTAAGTAGAAGCTGTATGAAACATTTCCATTTAGTTAGAGATTCTATCGAATTTTTTGTTGTAAAGTAAAAGTACGGTACAAAATTTCCTGAAAAAAGATAGACGATCTTGTCTTTGAAATGGACTTTTTCTTTACAAAGAAAACATTTTACCTGTTTATATTTTGGATGTTTGTAGGGAAGGGATGGGGGGTGAGTGGATAGTGGTGGGAGTGTGTGCGGGGTCGCGGGGGGATGAGATAAGAATCAAATAGATGTTGTTTCGCTGCATGGCGCTCTGTCGCACGGGCCATATGCACGTGCTGACGTGTAGCCGCCACGTCTTGACACTTGCACTAAGATATTGTAACACTAGTGGATAATATCTTTGCTGCAAACGCTACCAACAATGTTTTGGGACGTTTCAAGTACTATTACTGTACTAGGTTAGCAGAACACTCGAGTTCCTAAGATGTTACAGTTTTTGAAAGAAAGAGTTCGCAAAATATATGGACTCTTATCTGACCACAGAAAAATAAAACTGGAAACGTATATTCGGTTGAATTTATAAAGATTATTCACATAACCACTATATTTTTTAGTTCCGAGTAAAGTTAATTTTATTGAACATATTGTGTATTTGACATTTACCGAAGCGCTATTGAAAAACTAACGAACTACACGAAGTATTGGGAACAAAACAAAAGAATAGTGGAAGCCATTTTGTTTCAAATGTCATCAATAAGGGGTGGGTACACACAGTCGAGACCACGTTTTAAATATATACACAATTTATTAAAATGCAGAAAAATCACTTTAATACTAGTGAATCACTGTGCTCATATATAAAGTTGACGTTGAGCTACATACCTTGCAAATTTTCATGATATAGACACCGTAATGTGAAATAGTCTCGTCTCCAGTGATCTTCTGATATTTATTTGTCTGACAGACAGACAAATGAGTCTTGCGATAAAAGCTACGTTTTAGAAATATGAACAGCAAAAGTCTTAGTAAATGTAACAAAGTTATTTACGAGCATTTTACAACAAAAATGCGCAAAAGCTAAATAACTTATTTAACGCCGAAAATAAACTGCAAACTGTTATAAAATGGAATAATTTGAAATATGAGGGTGTGTGCGATGGGTCTGTAAAAACATAAAATATTTCTGGTAATATTGCGGTTACCTGCGACAAGCACTTGTGCCACGTTCAAAGAGATTTTTATAAATAATAGCTTTATGTGCGTAGTACTATGTTCTCACGGAATATTTAACAAAAACAACGCGTTAGCGAATGTGGACATAATTTTTATACCAACTTCCACAGTTGTTGCCAGTTTTATATGTACACGAAGTTGTGGTAAAAATATTTGTCGCTCACCGCGTCCATTGGCTTGCGACTTCGTTTGTGCGGAAATTTTACAGGTAACGTTTGAAATACCTGCAAACAGAATTTTATGCTCAAACACAAACGTGAACAAACCGAAACAAATCTTATAATAAATAAAAAAATATATTAGCATTAATTAATATTACAATTCATTGCATAAAAGTATCAAAACCGGTGCTCCGCGCTACATTTTTCACCTGAAGTATGTTTCGGCTGACGTAACAGTCATGAAACGTATTTTGGCAGAGCGATAAGGAAATGACACAAAGAAAACAAACTACAGTCCGCTTCGGCCGAAAATTTGTGAGGGCGGGGGGAGAAGCGGGCGCGAGCGCGGGAGAGGACGCGATAGCGATAGCGTTGGCCCGTGTCAAACTTATTGGAACGGTGTCAGAGATCGCTCCCACTATCTACATTTGCGCTCGTTTTCCTCACTACACCCCTTCACACAAAGAACTCTCTAATTAATTTCGACATTTTTAATATCGGTATTCGTATTCTGTCTTACTGGGACTCAATTAGCGCAGTAGGAATTCATAAATAGTTTGAAAGCTTTTTAATTAAATGTTCGTCTGTGAACGCATTAAATAATGCGCCAACTCAACTATTTGAGTCGATTTCAAAAATGTTAAGTATCTGCAATTAGTTTTTGTACTAGCTCCAACGAAAACGTTGATAAATAATTAAACTTTGATTAAGGATTTAAAAAGATTTTGTCCCTTTTTTCATCTGTTCTAACGAAGAGAAAATCTCAAAGACTGAAAATGGTTTTTATAAAATCCATCAAGCTACAACGGTCAGCTACGGAAAACCGCTAGTGCTCCGTTCACTAAGCCTTTGTCCAGTATAAGGCTGTTAAAGAAAGAGCTATAATAGGAGAGACATTTGTAAGATTGGCTTCAGTCGTAGCACAGATCGATACATGGCAGGCATTGTATATTCACCAGCCTATTTCAGGTTACCAATGTTAGAACTGAACGGACACGCCACGCGAACGATTGACGTATTATAGTTTTGTCTTGGAATAGCCTTCGTAGAAACGATTTCAATGGCCGTCGACCCATTTAATTTAACAGACAATGTACACGGAGTGCAGAGCGGCGATTTGTCAAGGGAATGAATTTCAACAAAGGACGTATTCATTTGAATGGCAACTTGTTGTAGGAGACCGTTTTAATTTCATAAGTCGTTTATCATAATCAAGGCGGAGGCTCACGTGGTGGGGAGCTCCAGCAGACCCATGTCAGTGTCTGGAGGAAATGTCACGTACCTGTTCGGACAATGCGGACATTTTGTGGACACGGCATTACCACGCTCGTTTGGGGTATTTAGATTTAGCTTAAATGATTTAGCTTGTTATTTTTTGAAGTACAAACCCATAGGTGCCGGTTTATTGTTCAGTTTCCCCCCAGAAATACGTGTGACCGAGTTATTTGTCAACTCGCTCTGGTGATTATAGGCACCGGCGGAGTCGGGCGGTGAATTTATGTCGAGACATTATAGCCTACCGTAGAAATAGATTATCTGTTTTACCTACTTACGTGCGACAGTGATATAAAGCCAAGGCAGTTTCTTTTTCGCGGCTAAAACTTGGGCTACATTTATTTGGAGATACCTCAAGCCTATACGTATCAATTAACATAAATAAACGAAGAAACAAAAGACGAAAAGCTTTTGTTCAAGTTTTACTAAATTGAATTCATTGGTTTCTGAAAATTTACTTTCGCTCTTATAGTCATGTTAGACAATAGTTATTGCCTATTGTGTCCTAAATGAGATTTGTTTTGTATAACAAAAAAGCCTACTCCATAGTATTGAATCATTGAAACATAGCTTCGGATTCAAGTAGATCGCTAAATAGTTGGTGGCAGCCGACATCCCTAATCTAATATGCCCGATTCGAGGCCCGGCGGGTCGGCGCTGCAATCTTCGACCTAGTGTGGTACAAACTGCGACGTTCGCCTCTCTATTACCTCCGTAACGGCACACTTGGACCTTCGCTGACACAAACTAACTATCTATACGAGTTCCGACCTGTTTCGGATGTGTCACCGCGTCACCGTTTTGGTAAAATTTAAATTAATTCCCGCACCGCTCGCTCAATACGCTGTAGCTACGTAATCGATACCTATTAATTATTTCGACTAACTGTTGGTGTAATTGAAGAAAATTTCACCATGGTAATCTGTTACAAATCGATCGGAGGGATTTTGTTTCCGCGAATTCTTCTTCGTGTTATCGTCAACAAGTAGATTAAATTCACTTGCTACGTATCTAATTGGAGTCGTGAGCGGGGTTTAATATGTATGTGCGTAGACGGTGGTACGTAATTTTAAACATTATAATGTAATTTTCGACCTAATATCAGAGTGAGTTATAAAACATTTATGAATGACCTTTTCATGTTAGTAATGGAGTGAATTAAGTGCGAAGGATATTTTCTATGCACGTTGTAATAACAATAGAGAGATTTTGAAATGTGCACTGAGTTTAGTTTGTTTACGGAAGACGGGCTGGTCGCTATTGTGAATTGCGCCATGGGGGATACCCATAGTACGGAGCGTTGGTAAACGATCGAAATCTAAATAATAAAGATCGCGAACCATCCCCCTTGCTGGATAGGCTTAGTCGTACAAAATTGGAGTAATAAAAGAGGAATGCTCGCAAAAGTTTTGCAATAAAGCCAACGAGTATCGACTGTTAAGAAGTAAAGAGTTCTCCGCTATAAGGCTACATGAGGGTGCCTTGTTGCGTGTTATCAGACCGAGGATTTCACGTGTAATATGTGTTTTCTGGCAAAAATATTAACATACTTTTGTTTTTGGGAAAAATGTGTTATGTTCCTTTATGGAGATGGCATGGGTATGGTATGTTAAGGTCGAAATGATAGTAGGTAGACGTTTTGTTTGTCATGGCTCTTGTAATATTAACTTGATGGGTTGATTCAGTAGTTTTTTACCAAGATTTTTTTGCTTAGAGTATTATAATATTGATTAAGGTATTAATTAGGTTTATATTCAGTTAGTTTTTTATAGGTACCTATACCATCCAACAAATTATGTAATTTACATTTATTAGTCTAAGTTTATTTATCTATATATTTGTTTTGTTGTTTATGTTAAACCGGTATTTATTACCGTATATTTCTAATTAAAATTTTCCATAACATCATGGAGTTGGGATGTGTGCCCGGGTTATGGAATTAGGCTCACCCTCTTTTCATGGGATTAATAACGTGACTCGGAAAAACTGATGTATGAGTACTTTGCATCTCTGCCCGGCATAACATTACGCTTTTATTCTTCCTCAGGACAGGCATATGTGTACTTGTAGTTTAGAAACTTTACTCTATTAGCTTTACACAGTGATCAATTATATTTGTCACTGCCTACTTAATACTTTAATACGTTCATCTTAATTTACAAGAAAGTGTTTCGAAAGTGACCCACTGACCAAAAGTCTAAGCACTAAATAAATTATAATGTTTTTCGGCTTACTCATGTAATTATTTGACGAGGAACTCGACTAGTTTTAAGTAATGCTAGAGGCTCATATTCATGTGCAGCATTCCGCAACCGGCGACTGCAACAATCGCGCTGCTACTGGAGTATAATATTGAATAAGTACGTGACTAAGCCGAAAAATATAATAATTTATTTAGTACTAGCTTTCACCCGCGGCATCGCTCGCGTCACAAAAGAATAAAAAGTAGCTTTGTGACATATACCAATGCACACAGCGCCATCTATATCAATACTTTTGTTTTCTCTCGGGAACATCAATTTTTTCCGGATTATTTAATCCAGACTTCTAACTTTACGTCCGCAAAATTTCAAAGCAATCGGTTTAGTAGTTACGGCATGAAGGCAGAACAAACTAACAAACTCACTTTCCGATTTATAATATAAGTAAGGATGTCTCACGAAAGTTACAATATACAGTAAACAAATTCCCCAATGACACATTGTCTAAAACGAACTTTAAACCTAACATTTCATAATGAGCAGTCCCTCATGTAACTACCAAACGATTCCTACTATCAAAATTATTAAGATCTAATCGTCTACAGCTGTACATATTAAAAAACTACTATGGAGTAACATAGGCTGCCTCGTTGGCCTGGTCGGGCAAAGTATTACTGGATTTAAAAAAAAAATCCCAGTAGTAGCACGGAGTCTGGGATTGTGTCCGGTATATGGCAATAGGCTCACCCCTATTACATGGGACTCATAACATAAGTAGTGAAAAGTGGGTGTTGCATTGTACAGTGGCATTAAGTGCCACTGTACAAACACACCTCTTTTTTTTTTTTAAATAGAGCGTTGCCCCACACTAGGGTTTTCTCCTGTGTCGTGGGTGCGTTTACAAACATACAATATCACATACACATGTCACCCAGACTCGGAACAACAATCGGTGGATCACACAAAGAGTTGTTCCGTGCGGGAATCGAACCCGCGACACGTTGAGCGGCAGCCAGTTGCCCAGCCACCGCGCCAACCGTGCAGTCAATCGTCTACCCCTTCGGGGATAAAAAGGCGTGATGTGATGTTATCTTATGTTATGAGTAACATAGGCTACTTGTATTTTGGAAAATCGGAACAAAAAAAAGTAATGATCTAAAATTCATATTCTACGCGGATAAAGTCGCGGGCAACAACAATTTTTTTATAAGTAAGCCTAACCATCTACATATACACATTTCTAACAACATATTATAGATTCTAGAATATTCGAAACTATTTTCAAATTTTATCACTGGCGGAATGTAGGACATGTGAGAAGGTACCTATGTGGTACTGAGAGGGATGCTGGAGATGCATCAACGAAATTACAATGATGGCTGGCGTGAATTTCGCACGAGAGTCATACGTACATACATACAGACATATACGTAAAGACATAGATGCTTGTTTGATATGTAGAGGGATTATGGAATAGGCCTTAATATCAGCATAGTAAATTTTGATGTTCAAAGATAGTTTTTAACCTAATTAAGAAGTACAGCTTTTTGTAAATTATTACATGGTGTAAGTAAATTGGGGTGCAGATATTAATACATAGAAATAGTAAAATAATAGAGGTAGTAGTAGGCTGCGCAACATCGCCGCGACCGCCCACGCTGCTCACGAGGAAGAACCCCTCTGTGGTTCGAAACTAGTAGAGCTTTTCTCAGTATATTCACGTGAGTAACCCGTGATTTTTAGTTTAAATAAAAGAAGTTCGAGTTTAGTATTATTTTCATAAGTAAATCTTACATTGAATCTCATTACAAACGATACTGAAGTAATCAGATTGACGTAAAAATGTGAATTATTCTTTGTTTTTGAATACTTTAAGATTACACATTAATACCTCAAAATAGGTTAGAAACTTAACTTTTTTTAATAGCATTTTTGACGTATTAACAAATAGAGTTACTATAAACAGCGCTACAACAATGACCATTTAATCCCAATAATCGAACACGAATTTCAAATCTGCAATTCCCCATAATTCGGGCCAGTACACACTACAGCGGAATCAGTTCGTCCACCGCTCCCCCTGCCCATATTTGAACACGCCTTTTGTAAGTATAGCCTAATGAAGGCGAATAGAACAAATTAAACAGGGCCCATAGACTATTCAAAAAGATACTGCTCCAATTTGCCACGTGGAAATCTATACTAATATTGTAGAGCTTTATAGAGTTTGTTTGCTTGCTTGTTTGTTTGTTTAAACGGGCTTTTCTCTAAAACTACTGAATCAAATTTAAAAATTCTTTTTGTATTGGATGGTCCATTTATTAAGAATTACTATAAGCTATAAAACACCACACTAAGATCAATAGGAGCTGAGCAGCATGAGAAACAGCGAGAAAGTAGCTAGTATAAATAGATCTATAGAATGTTCACAAAGAAGATGCTTCGTTTTTCACGTGGAAATAATTACATGGTTGTAGTGACGTATGGGTGCTATTTAAGCCGAACCCTAAGACTAATGAAGGCGATAAACAGAAGCAATTAAAACATTGCCACTCGACGCACGCTTTTCTTTACGCGTTTTGTAATAGAGATTTGTTTGCGCGTTTTCTTTTGTTTAGATGTTGGTACTCGAATTGTAAGTAGGTGTTGTAGAATTTGTTGCTAACGGCACATAATGCTGATTAGTTTTTCTAAAAAAATCAATAGTTATGTATTTTCGAAACTAAGTATTGACTAACCAATGCTGTACGAAAATGACACAGTAAGAAAAGTGCTTTATGCATCAGTCATATAAGGTCTGTTTTCACGTTAAGTTTCGTCTGAACATTTTCAGCAATTTTGTGTGTAAAAAGAGACACACTCTTTATCTCACCTGGGCACACAGGTGGTATAAATGATGCATCAACTAAAAATAACGGTTAATTCACGTAAATATACGAAGAAAAGCTCTACTAGTTTCATATCACAGAGGGACTCGTCCTCATGAGCAGCGTGCGCGGTCGCGGCGACGTCGCGCTGCCTTCTTTATATTTTGAGCGTATATTTTATTTCATTCAGTATGTCTCATGATAGTTATTATAAAAACATAAATGACGCACAAACATTTTATCATAACTTTTTTATTAGCTGTTGAATATCAGTTATATTCACAAAATTAGCAGTTGCTCGCGACTTCGTCCGCGTAGAATGTGAATTTTCTAAAACAAAAGTAGCCTCTGTTACTCCTCAGTATATCAGCTGCCTGCCAATAAAAGTCTTGCAAAATCGGTCCAGCTATTCCAGAGACTAGCCCTTACAAACAGACAGACAGACAAACAATATTGAAATGTTAATTTGGTATGTGTATCGTATGTATATTCATATGCATGTAGTCAAAGCGGTTATTTAATATTACAAACAGACACTCCAATTTTGTTTATCTGCATAGATAAGGTACACTATACAACATGAGAATAGTTTGCATCCCTGTTTAGTATCGATGATGGCAGTTAATTGCATGTCGATCATATTCAAAGCCTGACACTTCATATATCTGAGTTTCCTGCAGTTTGTGCCGTGACAGGTAAATTGAGTTCATTGGTGTGATTATAGGGTTACTGGGTATAATGATAGGTTAGGTAATACATAAATACATACATAACCTTACACTTGTCACCCATGGGGGTAGGCAGAGACTCTTTCGATTCATCAACAGTCATCAGTCTTTTCATGCATGTTTTTCGTTATTTAATATATCGCCAATCTGGTTAGTTTACGTCGGTCTGGGGCGCCCTCTACCGACGGACTCATTCATAACCGCTTTGTATACTTCTTTCGTTCACTCTTTCTACAGGTGCAAGGTAATCTTAAATGCAAGAATTATCGATATAATTATGTAAATATGTCGTATAAATCAGCAATTTTCATTTCTTAACTCATTTGTCGTTCCAACATTTAATATATAGTTTTCCACGGTGTGCAAACTTCAGTCTAATTAAGTATTTTTATAACAAAATTCATCAAAACTTTAATTCTTTTGGTGTGGACGTAAAACATTGTAAACCTGACCTAAAAATGAGTATCTTACAAGTCTTTAGTTATTGTAGACTTACGCAAGCTACGTTTAATTCATAATAACATATATCTATGTCTTATAGTTACTATTGAAAAACATTTTTGAATTTAATAACACTTTATATTGTTCAATGTCTCCGGGGGTCACCCGGGCCTGGTGATCTGTAACACAGGTTATACCTTTAACAGATACCAGTCTCTTAATTGTAACATATTAGAGGTATATAATTTGTATCCGTAGAGTATTTTTGAGAAAATAAAGATTTTTATTATTATATTATATATTATTATTACTTTCGAATCCCATACCTCAAAACACAAACTTTAAGTATGAATATCAAAATAGCAAAACCTATATCGTTCCAAACGTCTGACGAAAGCATTTTCCATTGAAAAATGAATTGAATATCGATTGTGCTAACATTGTTTAGTCTATGACGATAGGTTACGAGCGATAGGGGAGAATTTGAGTCTAAAAGTACCTACGGTAGACAGACGCATTGCCTACATAGGTATAAAACACGACAGATGTGTGTAGGTACTTGAAATTAATGGCAATTAACAGAACAAGTGTAGTTTGCAAAATGCATCTTTTTAAAGGTAAAGGAGTAAGAAGGTGTACTCGTATATAGGAGTATTGTAATTAGGATATTGGTGGGTGTTTAATTTTGTTGATGTAAATATCTCGTTGGACGATTGGTCGCAGGTGCGACTGCCGAGCAAGGGGTCTCGGGTTCGATTCCCAGGTCGGGCAAATTATTACTGAATTTTTGAAAATAAAATTCTCAGTAGTAGCACGGAGTCTGGAATTGTGTCCGGTATATAGGCAATAGGCTCACCCCCTCTTACATGGGACTCATAACATAAATATTGAAAAGTTAATGTTACATTGTACAGCGGCATAATGTATACCACTGTCTACCCCTTCGGGGACAAAAGGCGTAATGTTATGTTAGTTTTATAATTAACATCTACTCTAACAAATAGGCTTCACTTAAATGAAAATAGAACTTTACAAGTAATTTTCCCTTAAAACTTCAGCTAAAACAAACAAACCACACTTTGGATTAACTAATTACTATTGAACTAAGCAATCAATACAACCTACAAGAATACATTGAATGGCATTCAACACAGCTATTCAGGATAAACATGATTCAATACAAGTAAATTGGACGGGGTCCTCCATATCCTTACAGATGTTTGGTAGGGGGTAACTCCATATAATTCTAATGGGCAACTAAGCAAGCTTCAGTTATTGGTTCTAGCATACAATTTCCAAGCAAACTTTACTAAAGGTAACTGGAATCTGGTAGTTTGTAGTTGTACATTTAGTTTTGGTTGTAATACAGTCAATGGATGTGTAAAACTTTTTGTGTAATTGCTCGGTCAAATGGTTTTAGTTATGGCATTTGGAAATGAGTTCATCTACATCAGATCGGACACAGCTTTATTTAGTTCCAAAAAAAATTGATAATTAATAATCTATTCAGTATATTGTCGTTGGAAGCTGATATGTGATTGCTACACGATTTTAACCAGTCTTAATAACTTGATTACGTAAATAAATGCTTAAATCACTTTTATAAGTTTTCAAACACATAATTTAGATAAACAACATGTGGACTGCCTCGTTGGCCGAGTGGTCGCAAGTGCGACTGCCAGGCAAGGGGGTTTTGGAAAAATCTCAGTAGGAGCATGGAGATTGGAATTGTGCCCGGAATATGGCAATAGGCTCACCCCCTATTACATGAGACTCATAACATAAATAGTGAAAAGTGGGTGTTATATTGTGCAGTGGCATTAAGAGCCGTAATGTGCACCTCTGCCTACCTCTTCAGAGATAAAAGGCGTGATGTTATCTTACAACATAATGTGTATACAACGATAATTCTTTGAAGAAGTAAACAAGTATGTTATATATGTAAATATAGTTTAGGGAACAGAGAGTATAGTTCCCTAAGATCGGAAAAGGAGGATCCTCCGACCAGGCGAGGTGATCGTGCCTGGCGGGCTTTCTGCCCAACAGTTGTTCGTTGGGATTTTCTATCCGTGTTTATTCGCTTGTAAACTTTGCATGTGCGATGTAGGATTCTTGTGACGTCATCCGTTGACATGTGGCATGCGTCGCCACAATAGTAATATTTATTTCATACATAACTTTCGGATAATCAAAGTTACACCATGAGTTCCATATTCACACATTTTTAAAACACAATACTGTTCTTTCTACCATACAATCACGAAGCGAACCAGGTAGGTACGGAATAAATAAAACCTCTGTACATGGGAAACGCTCATGCGTCTTTAGCGAGCCTTTCAAAACGTAAATCGCTTTCACGTAGTTTCGTTCGATAAGAACAGTCCAGGTCGTGTACCTTTGTATACAAGCCTAGCAAGATCACCCTAAGGCTGTGTAGGCTGAAATTTCAGTGTGTACCGCATTTGTATCCTACTTCTGAGTACTGCTCGAATTTCTCTTCAATGGTCGAATGTGGTAAAAGGCTTTCTTTGGCTCAGGAATACGCTTTCCTTGTCCTTAGTGTGTCCTTAGTGGATTGTGGATGGTACTTGCTTATTGAGTGTTATATATGCAGATAGTTTGATGAATATGTATACATATATGCAGATAGAACTGTTCTGCTGCTCCTTAGAGGTGATGAAACAGTCTTAGTAACTCGTACAATTGTTTATTTGGTTAACCGAAGAGATCCCTGAATTATGTTTCGACGTGATGAGATTTGGTCAATCATAAGCAACGGTAGATAGAGAGATAGGGCTTTATTCTGCCGAGACACCGCATGGTGGCGTAACCAGTTGCCGTGACCAAAAAGTGTATATAGAGTTACTCACTTGGAGTCGGCTTAGTGTGGCAAAAAAGAAATCTGGCGGAGCGTTCAGTTTAAAGGCCAGCACAGAATGTTACTGGTCGCTTAACTACGCTGGTCGCGCCACCAGTAATTACCGTAGTACTGTATAGTGTGGTACTAACTCAGCCGCCAGTCCGGTAGCCATAACTGCGCGAGTGGTTGCGCGTCCATGGTGTCCCAGTGTAATATATTCCTAACATACTCTAGAAGTTCTTTAGCCATCAATTTATTATTGTTATCGTAATCGTCTTTTACATCAGTTTAGACTTATAGATAGTATCCAATCGAACATGCAATACTGAGAAAGTGCTCTCCAACCTATATAGACAACCAATACATGACAAACGTTGTCTATACTCTGACTATTCTCAAGTTTCTGTCGTGTCGCCTCACTAGACATTGCTAGCAATCGCATCACTATACACCAGACATATGTATGTTATAGATTATATATAGAATATTATATGTAACGAACATTCCTATATATGTGTGTTGTTTAGAACAAATTGCCACAAATTGAACAAGGTACAGAGATATTTGTGATGAAAAACAGTCCCTTTTTATTGTGTGATTAAGACAACTTAAGTATTCACTACCAAATATATAAGAGCTCAATAATAACTGCTATAATATAATAATATGTAAGTGCTACCAGTAATTATATAGTATCTAGTAATGTATCTAAAAGTAGGTGTCAGATGTTTAATACCCTTACCCTTCCAACAATAAAAGGCTTGCAGTTTTACAATACACTTTAAACAACTTCATATTTAAAACCTCTATTTAATTCAACCTCATTTATATAGGCACACAACGCGTTGCGTTAGCGAATTTATATTAGTTGGACGCACTTGTGCACGGCGAATGCGTGCAAACGCGTTTAACAATGCAAATTTATTCTAGTTACCGGATTAACGGTTCATCATCGAGGCACTTGCGGTAATTATGTGAACAGGCCGCGGTATCCTCGCGAATATTCGATGTATCATTTGCTGGGATTAACTGGTGCTGATTAATAAAGCGCCTAGTTTCAAATTAAGGTATCTATTGTTGTATTTTCTAGATGTAGTTAGCTTGTAATATTTTCAGTAGTGTCTTTTTCTGTAGTCTTGAACTGAGGTTTTGGTTCAATCCTTAGATCTGAGATAACATCATACTTTTTGATTTAAAGAAAATATGAACAATAAAAACTTAAATAAAATTAAAACTAACTATTACTAAATTAAATATATACAACTTAAGATTAAAATTATTTAAAAGAAAAAGAAAAACGATTATTTACATAAAGCATCGAAAAATTCGTCCGCATCGACGTCAGTGGGGAAAGTACCCAGAAGGCTGGCAGCATTGCCACGTTGTATGGCAATGCTTAACCTCTGACCGAGAAAAAGACCAGCCCTCTGGTCACGAGATGTGTCGACTAAGCGTTTAGAAATATTTTTGAATAATTAAAGCGCACTCGGACCCCACTATAAAAGTATTTATAGTATATAGTATATAAACATTTTTTTACCTGTGTTCAGAATAAAACGAGATTGTTACTATTAAACTATTCCAGAACAGGTATTTTCTAAATTAAGAAACGACAAATAATTTGGCAATTAAAAATTCTGAGAATGATCTAAACATTACCAAGAGTTTTGTAATAGAGCAAAGTCACAATCAAACACAGAAATGTAAATTTCCCCGAAAACTCAAAGAGAGATGACATAAAAACTCGACTTAATTAGTGAATACTATATAAAGCTTATTTACAGTAAAGTATGGACGACCAATGTACAGCAATTAAGCTACATTCAACATATTATATTATCGTCATACGGATTGTCGGACTTTGTAGAGTTACACGGTTGCCTAATTAAATTGTGCATGGAGTTCTCAACTGTGCCAACGTTTGTCATCATGGCTCACGTTAAAGTACCCTGGTCGGGGAAGCTTGACAAAAAGTATATTTTTCATGTATAACGTCATAATTTAGGTACAATTATGTCATGATGTAGGTACATTTTGTTACATAGTTTTTGGTGAAGCGTAATGCAATTGTCGAGTATTTTTGCTATCTCGTTGTCGTGTGTTGCAGGTGACTTTTTATGAGGAGTTTTATGATGTGTTTATATTAATCTTTGTTGTTGATATTTTGTTACTATTCGTACCCTGAATGTGAAGATGATAATTTGATGAACTAAATATAATTTTATCTGTCATGAGTTCTCTGTACCTAAGCAAGAGGCAAAGTGGTTTGATATAAAAAAAATGACAATATTACAGAGGACCACTACAATATTAAAGTAAATATTTTCATCAATATAACACACGTAGAAGTTAAATCGGCGACGGCTTCATAACGGGGCGACATCCTAATAAACCGGCTTTCATATATATTGTAGTGTTGCCACAAAAACATTTTCATTTTGGCATTTTATTGAGCTTGTTGTAACTGATTTACGTGCTGTCCGTTCCGGCCGTTTTTAACCTTTCCGAGAGCCGCATCATAAACGGTTTAGTGCCGGTTATGGAGCTCAAATTACGAAGAATGGAAGTATAGCTCTCCCTCATTGTCTGCCCTTTATGAAGGGTTCGAGTGTATAAAGGAATCCAAGCGAAATGGCCCGTAATTCGAATAACATTTCTGTGACCTATAAAAACTTGGTGAGTGGCAAAATTGTTTTAGACTACATATACACACTGTGTACATTTACTGGACAGAATAAATGTGTTTCGTGATGTAAGTAACTTTTCTATCTTTTGTTGAGCAAAGGGTAAAGGCTTCCTTTCTACCGCTCTTGAAGTTTGTACGACCTAAGCGGAGGTCACAACAACACAATAGATTTGTATCTAAGAGTCTCGGCCTCACGTTCTGCGAATTTTTACGAACCTTTTTTGTAATTACTGTATTGAAACTAGGTTGAGTGGCCATAGCGAGAGATTCACATGAGATGCTCAAAAGAAATTAATCAGAAGTACGTAAGAAAGGCGAGTTAATCGCGCCGGACATCGGCAACAATAAAATGGAGACGTCCTAAATTGCGCGCTACTTGAATGCGTTAATAAAAATCGTGGGGAGTCGAAATTAAGGCTCCTATACGAAGCGTCGTCATTAGGGCCGAAATAGGGTTGTATCCTGGTGGTTGTAATAAGTCATGTCTGCCGCAGGACGCCCGCCGCCCCCGCCCCGCGCGCCTCACCCGCCCCGGTCCATCCCGCACCATTTCTCGCCCTACCCTGAAGATTATCGCACACTAAGTATGATCAATAGTCAATTTAACGGGCAAGTAGCTAAAACTGGTTAGATTAATCAGTGACGAAGCAAGACTTTTAGTCACTTGCCAGTAATTAGTGCTGTGCTTAATGACATGTTACTCGCATTACGGGACAGCATGTCACTTCGGTTTTGATTGAGGATATATCCCAGATTGGTTTCTTTTTCTATCATATTTGGGGCAGAAAGTGTTGACCGTGGTGACATTTATTAATCGCTTCTAGATTCCTATAGAATTTGTCATTATTCCCGCCGCCTATAACAACGATTCTAACATCACAGCTGGTGCAAGAACACCTCTATGGTGATACCTTATTCTTACATATTGTTAACACTAAAACACGTGCACATACACAATAATTTTGGCACGCATTTTATCAAAACAGAAATTCCATGTAAATTCGTCGCGCACACAAATCCTAAGCGTAAGCTTGGGGCACTTCCCTGGGTCCCGGTATCAGTTCAGTCCATAAACTACGGTCCCCCTCCGTCCCCCCTGTACCTCTCTTCCGCCCTCTTCCGCTCTCTCGCTCGGGAACATTAAGCTGTGCCATTTTTTAAAATGCGTGCCTCGGACACACTACTTCTATGTTGTATCGACGTTTGCAACTTACTTTTATTTTCCTTAATGTAGTTTTTTTGAGTCCTGATAACAAATGAGGCTTTTGTTCTGATGGTGTGAATGATTTGTTTATTTTACTATGACACTTGTTAATTGAGCAGACTTGACTGCTGAGTACGAAGCCTTGAGTAATATCCTTGATGTAGGCTAACAAAAACAATCATGCGTTTAGTTTTCAAGTTCGATTTTTTAGCAATTATTGTTAAACAAATCGCCTGTTACTTTTCACTGTGGAAATAACAACTTCCATTCTACTTCATCTCCTCTTTACCTACCCATTACCCAGCAAGACCTAGCCACTCCTTATCATTAGAAGTCTAGATAACCAATTCGTATTAGTAAAACCTTTGATAGCGATTATTAATTACCAAACCAGTAGTTACCTTCTTTATGCACTATCGTTAGGGTTAATCCCTACAGTCCTTTAGTATTTATGTACAGACAGACTAATAGACTGGCTCATTTATCTAGTGGGAGCACTAAGTTCTGGGGAGTTCTTAGGCCAAAAGGATTATTATTGGGTTTGATTTTTGGGGGCTAGTGGTTTTGTCATTTGTTTTTTTTTTGATGAATTGAATGGTGAGATTAATTTAATCGTTTGTATGTCCATAACGCGAATCTACGCAAGTTTCAATGTATTTTCTATTGTGTCTCATATTCGTGCACACGAACGGTTATATATAAGCTTATGTGTTTGACTTATTAGACGATGTGACTGATTGTATAGATCCAAAGAAAAGTTATTTATAACAGTGAGGGCGAATGTTTACAACGCCAGATAAATTTTAACTGAGGAATGAATAACTTTGAATATTTGGAAATTTCTCCATATTATAAACTGTCAAATGTCAATTTTATTCTACAGATAAGAGTTAAGTGATGATTGCGAAATCGTCCCTTAGTATATCTAAGGGACGATTTCGCCCTTACCTGTATAACAGGTTCGAGTTTTTTCTGGCTCCAGATAGCTTTAAGCAATGAATAACATTTTTTACATAAAAACATAAAATATAACACCACGCCTTTTATCCCTGAAAGGGTAGGCAAAGGTGCACATTATGCCACTGTACAATGTGATAAGGGGTGAGCCTATTGCCATATAACATTTTTTATGTATATTATATTATTATTAATCAAGATAATTTCAAAAGTGTATAATAATTTTAAGCAGGATTGAAATAACTTCCCACTCAGTTGAACAAAAATCACGAAGCCAAAACATCGAATTAATATTGAAACCCTTTATTGTTATCCATATAACGATAAAAGGACAGTGAACTTTACGATATTTAACATGACGCACCCTTTACCTGACGCATACAGGCGCACACACCCTGTTTATAATGCTGGCGTGGCACAGGGTATTGTCATGGCAATCCTTTCTTTGACATATAGAAAGACGCGTATTAGGAATGCTTCCTGATGTAAAATAGACTTTATAAACGTAGTTTTACAGGATATTATCGAATATTATAATCATAAGCATGATTGCTTGCTATTATACATGGTGACCGAGAGAAATACGTTGAGTTATAAGTCACCCTGTAAATTGTGATTGATAAAGACATATATAACTTATTGTATAAGTAGCTAAATATAAATGAGTGAATTCCGTCGTAGAATATAAATAAATAAACTTATATAATATTCTGATGTAAAAATAATGCATTTATCTTGACTCTTGGTCACATACAAAATGTTCTTTCAGTCACAACTCATAAAATATGAAAAACCTCTTTAAATAATGTAAGTGAAGCATTCAAACATTTAAACATGGATGACGTTCAAAAGTGCCTTCCTGGTCTAATTGAAATAAATGATTTTTGACTTTTGACTAATAATCTTAAATCGACGCGACATTAATTAAAATACCTACTTAAACAACCCCTACCCACGTAAACTAATAAAAACAATTAAAAAAGCAAATAATAACAAGCGTACAAAATTAAAACCACAATAAGTGATAACCCAAATCTAAGTACATCTAAACTAGAACATTTGTGGCTGTATACAGCGTGTTTACAACTAAAACGTAACGTATACATGGTGTAGTTTTTGCGAGAGCTTAGTCGTGACGGGCGACCACTCAAACCGCTCTGCTGCCGCCGAGTGTGGCAATTAAAAGTTGCGAATGTCAAGTGTAATGTTGCCAGACCGAGGCTTATTATTTTTTATTTTTATGGCAACAAATAAAGGTGGGTGAGGTATCTTAGTTTTAGTGGGCACTTGATTTAGTTTTGTTTTTTAATTGTTATTTTTTGTTGGTTGCATTTTTTGGTTGGTATAAAAAATTGTGTTGTTTCATCAAGTCCTTTGATTAGTAATTTAGCTATATTTCATTTTACGATACGAGTTTTTAAACTAATACAATACAAATATAAGTCTGTTTTTATACAATTTAAATAAAAAGATAAAACGAATAATCTTTTACATCACAACTAAATCAAAATGCGAACGTAAAATAGATACCTTTGTCCGTTGTTTAGCAGCACAATTTGATACTTTATTTAATTTTGTTTATGCTAATAAGGCCCAGACTACACTGCCTAGCTTTTAAACTTAGTCTCGCAAACAATTCAAACGTGTCTCCGAATTGAGTCCGAATTTGTTAACGATTCGGAATAAAACAACAGAATGTCTAAAGTCATCGTAATATTCGATCCATAAGCTTCAAATGTACCTTTTTGTTGAGTTGTGTTGTTGAGGTTAACTATGAACCGTTAGTTTAGACAAATTGTCAGAAACTAGATATACTATTTTTCGATAAAAATAATTTCAAAATTTTCCGTTTGACACGGCGTCAGATTTGGAGTCCTCTTTTTAGTTAAGAATATTTTCTTCCTGTCATAAAATATTTTAAACAATAATAAAACAATAATGATCCATTAGTTTTGTTATTAATTCACATGTAAAAAAATTAGTCTTTCTATAGGTACTCCACATTTTATATCAACTGAGTTATTAAAACCATAACTTTACCGAAAAATCCGTAACAAACATCACAAACTCGACGACTCACTCTCGAGGTCCTTCAAACCCAGTAACCCTCTGAAATACCTACAATTATATAACCCATAAAATTCACATTCTCGTTAAATATCTCGTGGAAAAGATTGGTGCACATAACGGAAGAATTTCAGTACCGATCCAGTCCGTAATGTGTGAGCATGAATCCCAATGTAGCAGAGGCACTTAGAGACGCATACAAAAATCGTGTTACAGTACGAAAAGGCTCATTGTAGCCCATCAAGTAGGTCATTAACGATTTCATAAAAGGCTTAGAGGCCTCGCTTCCCTTTCCTCATGTCATATTTTTCATGGGCTCGACCATTTCCGAAGTGCTTATGGCCCCTACCTGAGGTATACGCCGGGAATCGATTCGCTACCCCGTAACGTGTAGCCCATACATACACCTTTATGTTTTTATTCGCCGAAAATCTTGTTATTTTTATTCTTGTACACAATAACTTTAACCTCTGAAGTATACTTATGGAGTACGTACACGATATTGTACTCATTATTTTTCTTGGCAAGTTTAAGTGAAGTAAAAATGGCGTAGGGTTATTGTCAAGAAATATGTCTTGTATGTGTGTAATAATTTGTCAAGTTTTATTCGCTCTGTATATTTTACATCTGTTTTATTTTATACATAATTTATTTCATTTTATATTATGTTTCGTTCGTTACTTTGGTTTTCTTAACAGTATTAACTTAGCAATTAATTATTATTTGGTTTTAAACTCTTAGCTTAAATCAAACATTTGCACATTACACCCATTTTTTATAGGGATAAGCAGATCTTGTAGAGTAATTACTATTACTACTATTATGTTATTGAAATATAGGATAATAAACGGGTCTAAACACACATTGCATACAATTTGACTGCATTGTTGGTGCAGTGGCTGGGCAACCTGGCTGCCGCGCAACGTGTCGCGGGTTCGATTCGCGCTCGGAACAACTCTTTGTGTGATCCACAGATTGTTGTTCCGGATCTGAGTATCATGTGTATGTGATATTGTATGTTTGTAAACGCACCCGCGACACAGGAGAAAATCGTAGTGTGGGGCGACGTTTAAAAAAAAAGAAAAACAATACAAACCAATTTTTAGTAGTACGCAAGTATTATCAAACAAGTACGAACGCGATCTATTTATACATACACTAATAGACCCTTTGATGTCTCTGCATACAACGACCTCATATAGCATGAAGAATGAATTCTAGGAAGGTTCGTAATTGTGTCCCTACATGTATTCAGCCAGGGTCTTCGTATTACAAGTCATTATGGCCGACTAACCGGTTGTTACTGAACTAAAATAGTGTGATTGACGTATAATGTCGTAAGTTGTTTACAGTCTGTTGAATTTTAAAGTCTGCCTCGTTGGCTGAGTGGTCGCAAGTGCGATTGCCGGGCAAGGGGTCTCGGGTTCGATTCCCAGGTCAGGCACAGTATTAATGGGTTTTTTTTATAAAAAATCTCAGTAGTAGTACGGCGTCTGGAATTGTGCCCGGTAAATGACAATAGGCTTATCCCCTATTACATGGGACTCATAACATAAATAGTGAAAAATGGGTGTTACATTAAGTACCGTAATGTGCACCTCTGCCACCACTTCGGAGATAAAAGGCGTGATAAACAATAAATTAACAATCCCATTCAATAGTTCACTCACATTAACTCCATATTTCATTAATATATCAGAGAAATAAAAAGTCCGTTAATTGAGGTTACAATAAATAATGAGATAATTATATAATGCGCTCTTGCAACCAGAACAATGACATTGTCTATGCAAACTTCAATATTGTTGTAGCATTATTATGACTTTATTTATTGTGAAACGAATAAAAGGAATCACTATGTATTCTACTGCATACTCCTTTGTGTATATGTATATATTATGTGTATATATAAACGAGCAGACGGATCACCTGATGGTAAGCAATCGACACCGCCCATGGACGCTCGAAACACCAAGGTGTTACAAGTGCCTTAACGGCTTTTTAAGAATTGGGAATTTGAGGATTGTGGAGGATTCGGGGATTCGGGAGACAGGGTCTAGGGAGGAGGGTAATTGGGCCTCCGGTAACCTCACTCACACGACGAAACAAAACGCTTGCGTTGTGTTTCGTTGTTTTACGTCGGTTTTCTGTGAGGCCGTGGTATCACTCCGGTCGAGCCGGCCCATTCGTGCCGAAGCATGGCTCTCCCACACTTAATTCGTTATTTAAACTGACGTCATAAAAGAAAGGTCTTAGTTCGACATGTTACATACATGTTTGTATGTTTGTGAGTCACGTGATCTCGTGATTGGCTGAACCGATTTTGACGCGGTTTTCAGAAAAGGGATTTGATAAACTTACGAGAAAGTTTTAGTATATTAATCGACTTTAAAAAAGAAGGGGTTGAAGTCTGTTTTTGTAAATGTAGTTTATAATTATTAATTATTAGTTAAAACATTTGTTTCTCATCATATTATGTCGTAATTGAGTAATCAGGTCGAAAATTTTAATCTCAATAGTTCCGAGTCCGAGTTTTGATTTTTGAAATACTCAATAATAGCGCGAAGTTTGTTGTGTGTCTGAAGTGTTTTGAGTATATGTCGTCTCGGTCCTGAATTATAGGTACTCTAGATTAGATGATAAAAAAACGAACTGATATAAACTTATTTCTAACATTTTTCTTAAAAACCTTTGTTACCAAGCACCTATTTCTATTCAAAAAAAGAAATACTGGAAATCTGTTCGATAAAAAACCAATCAGCGTTCGGCATTTGTCTAAAAAGTACTCTTCGACAAGTTTGACATTGTTATATTTAGTTTTCTGGAAAAAAATAGAACCGTCAAGGATTTTGTAAGTCGAGTTTAGGTCGGTAAAGGTCACCTTTTAAAATACTAATCAGATTACGTATTCGTGGTGAATTTTTAAAAGTTCAATTGTTTTTTTATAAATAGAAATATGTAGACATCGACTTGGTCACGGAAAATTTTATACTTGTAACGTGTTTGTACTGATATTTTCGTCCTTGTAATTAGAAAAGGTTGTTTTATAATTGTTTATTGGTCTTTTTATGTTTTAAAAGATAAGAATTTTGGCATTTGGGGCTTAATCAATGAATAAAGGACGGACAAGGGGCCTCGGGTTCGAATAGTTGAGCAAAGTATAATTGGGTTTTCAAAAAAACCTCTGTAGTAGCGGAATCTATAAATGTGCCCAGTATATAGCAATAGGCTCACCCCCTATGACATGGGTCTCATAATATAAATAGTGAAAAGTGGGTGCTACATTGCACAGTGGCACTAAGTGCCGTAATGTGTACCTCTGCCAACCCTTTTGGGGATAGAAGGCGTAATGTTGTGTAATCAATGAATAAATTGTAACTAATACGATTGTTATGTAAATACATATATGTACCAAACTACGTAATATTATCAATTGATTATTCAGTAACAATAATTTTTTAACCGATTTCGAAAAAATGTGTTTCTCAGTTGGAACTGTATGTATGTGTGATTGCGATGCGATTTTGATGCGGTTTTCAGAAGTATTTGTTACACTCAGGAGACGGTTTTAGTATACCATCTCCTAAGTTTAACAAACCTTTTTCTCTTACACAAACATACACACATAAATACTTTACCCCTTGTTTTCATTTTACATTCGCTTAATCAAAAGCACACAAAAATAAGTGAAAATCAAATTAAATATAACTACTAACATAAGTCACTCACAATAACTCCAGTAAACACCTAAGTAACAATTTTTCTTGCACGTCGACCCCAGAGTGCAAACTAAATCTTATACAAAACAAAAAACGAATACTAAGAAACCT
This sequence comes from Spodoptera littoralis, assembly GCA_902850265.1. Lineage (NCBI taxonomy): Eukaryota > Metazoa > Arthropoda > Insecta > Lepidoptera > Noctuidae > Spodoptera > Spodoptera littoralis. The sequence goes on along the minus strand of LR824538.2, from coordinate 10,299,619 downwards.
CATTTCTTCATCGCAAGCACTTCTAGAATAATCAAGAGAAAATTGCAACGATTTATATAACGTTACAAAGTTGTAGAAGAATAAGAACAATGGCACCTGTAATTGACAATGTAAAATATGATAATATCCACTAGTGGATGTTTAACTTTTTTTTATGGAATAGAAGGCAAACGAGCAGACAGGTCACCTGATGGTAAGCGATCAGCGCCGCCCCTGGACGCCCGCAAGACAAGAGGAGTCACAGGTGCGTTGTCGGCCTTTTAAAAAGGATTTTTTTTAAGTGGGGAAAATCATCGTATGACTTCTCCCGCCTAGGTGAGGCGGGAGGGAGTGTCAGACTCTTACTGACTGAAAACCACCTCGTTCCTTCTCCTGCACTTCGAGCCGAAGTCCCGATAACCCGCTAGGTTCTCCGCGACTCCCAATTGGCATCAGCCCTATAGCATAGCATAATATAAAACAAAGTCGCTATCTGCCGTCTGTCTGTCCTATGTATGGTTGGATCTTTAAAACTACGCACCAGATTTTGATGCGTTTTTTTAATAGATAGAGTGATTCTTAAGGAAGTTTTATACATATGTATAATACATGCATATTGCACCCGTGCGAAGCCGGGGTCGCTAGTTGAAAATAATTTGATTTCGGGAAAGACAATGATTTTTCTTATTTATTTTCCTAGTTGCAGTGGTCTAAAACAGAGAAGACGTTTTATACAACGTAACAAAATTGTAGTAAAATAAAAACTATAGCATCTGTAATTGACAGTGTAAAATATGATAATATTCAAAATGGGAGTTTACTGTGATCTTGGATTGTGGAACAGTTGAATCAATTGCCGGCTCGTGGCTAACGGGCCACGAAAGGCGATAAGCTTAACTTACGACGTCTTTTGTATTCAACTACGCTTTATTTTTGATCTTTGGATTTTAGATTTTTGAATGTATGCGTTTTATATTGTAGGTACGTTTATGTACATAGGTACTCTTATTTTTGTAAAAGAATTCTTGATAAAAAATAATAATTGTTTGCAATAAAAATACAACGATTGCGTTGTTTCACGATGTGTGAGTTCGTATGTGTGTTGTGTGAGGCGTTTCCTCTAAAGGCTTACTCTAAAGACTTACACTTGTTTGTGACTCAATTTCATCTATACGGCTAAATTGATATCGATGGAATTTCAGACAGAAACATAGCAATTTGGAACTAATATTTGGCTTGCACAATATTGAGAAAAATGCATTTTGAAACAGATTTAACTTTGCTCCGTATTTTTTTGAGTTTGGTCTTTCTGGGTAAGTCAGAGAAAGATCTGCAAGAACTTACACTTACGCCCGAATAATGAATGGCTACTTAATTTTAGAGGTAAGTTGCTCTTGAATATCGTGCCATTTCTGTCATTTAACATAGAATTTTTCTTGACAGAACTATACTTCAGTATTCAGGCATTAGACACCTGGAACACCAGAGGCGTTACAAGTGCGTTACCGGCCTTTTGGGGATTAGGAGTTTAAGGATCGTTGGGGATTCAGGGATTGGGGAGATTGGGGAAGAGGAGGGTAATTGAGTCTCCAGTAACCTCACTCACACGACGAAACACAACGCAAGCGTTGCTTCACGTCGGTTTTCTATGAGGCCGTGGTATCACTCCGGTCGAGCCGGCGTATTCGTGCCGAAGCCTGGCTCTCCCACATTTAATGTATACCACGAGGTTCGCAGATAGTAATTTGAATATTATGATGTAATATTGGCGGTCATCGATCACGCAACGCGTTTTGATGCAAGCTATTACTGTTTCGTATTTATACTAGGCGCAAGAGCAAACTTAATATAGAATTTTATGATTACCTACTCTTATTTTAATGACGGATTTATGATAACGTTTGACGGTTTTTTGAGTAGTAAATGCCTTACCGAGTAGGTCAAATTTTAACCGTGAGTCGCCTAAATGTTTGTTTTTCTCTAGAATTGTGACCAGCACAATAAACAATACAATAATTATTCACTTGCAGTTGCTGTCTATAATTTACAGGGTTTATGGTTTTGGTGTAGACATTTGTCTAAGACATTGTACTTATCTCAATCGGTGGATTTATGATCTACTTCAATCTACCCATAGGTGTAAACAAAAATACCATCTTTACACACACTTATAGCCATTTTACAAATCTTTCGAATACAAATAAATACACTACACAATAGCTTTCAGCAGCTGGTTATCAAACCCGCATTAGAGTATAGTATTTCATTTCAAAGCTTTATAACTATTCAACATAATGCGTGGAAAGCCAACCTTTCGGAGGGCACGAGGTATCGGCAGGAAGTCCCTCCGGCCCTCACAGGGTCATTAGCCAAAAAATAAACGATCACACTCCTCGTAATGGTGGAAATTTTTGCTTATTTTACACCTTCTTTTTGGGGGGATTAAATTCTTTTTGTTGGACTTTGAAGTTGGTTTTGCAACACTTTGATGTTTCATTTGTAAATGTCCGATTATGATAAATTCACAACATTTGTTTTTACAAAAGTAGTCTCTACACATCGGAAATAAGGTCCATAATGGTGTAAGTGGAAAGCGGTCACCGGTGACGGTGACCGCTTGGATCTTAAATTTTACTTTTATTCGTCATATTTTTTTTGTTTAGTTTTTGAAGAATTTGTGTTTTTTGTTATGTTAATTATGAAAGCTAAGCCAATCTTCTAAAAGAGATCAAACGAAATGTTTCCATTCACTGCAGTGACAATCAAACTTGATCAATATGGCCGATATTTTTTGTTGTAAGTATGTTAAGACCAGGACCGAGTATGTCACATGTGCTCAGCTCTTTGATAGTAAAAAGTATTGAAATATTGGCTCAGATATTCTTCACAAAGTTCTCTATTGAACATATGGAAAGTCAAAAGTAATTTTACGTTTTTTTTTATTCTCAGTAATAGATGGTACAGAGGCCTAGAGAGTGAAATCGTGCTTACACCATACGCTTACCTCGAACTGACATAACAAAGTTGCACAAAAAATTAACAATTTTTTTTCTTTATTATAAAAAAACCCCACACTAGGATTTTCTCCTGTGGCGTGGGTGCGTAAAAACATACAAATTCACATACACATCACACCCAGACCCGGAACAACAATCTGTGGAACAGAGAAAGTTGTAGAAGAGTTGTTCCGTGCGAGAATCGAACCCGCGACACGTTGCGCGGCAGCTAGTTGCCTAACCACCGCGCCAACCGTGCAATCAATGTTGTGTTGATGTTTTTCATTCCATAAGGTATTAGCTCAATAAATTTCTATCTAAGCAGTTTTATTAGCGTTACAGAAATCTAGTAATATTTGTATCTAGTTATGTTTATTTTGCTTCTTTAAAACATACTCTTATTTATAAGAAGTACTAGCTATTCCCCGCGACTTCGTCCACTTAGAATATGAATTTTAGAATATAACTCTTTTTGTTTCAATTTTCCAAAATAAAAGTGGCATATGTTATTCCTTAGTATATCAACTACCTGCCCATAAAAGTCTTGCAAAATCGGTCCAGCCATTCCAGAGATAAGCCAGTACAAACAAACAGACATACATACAAAAATTGTACAAAATGTTCTTTTGGTATATATTTATATGCATGAAATAAAAAGCGGTTATATTAATATTACATACAGACATTCCAATTTTATTAATCCGTATGTATAATTATGTTTTGCAATGGCCATAATGTCTCCCTCTAAGTACACCATCCCATTTCTTTCAAACTCGCTTTACAAATAGTTTTTTTGACGTCTCGCTGTAAGGAAAACGAAGTTTCAATTGTTATTGTTTTAGTTCTTGGCATCGCGTAGGTTGTTCATGATCAGATATTATTATTGTGCAGATTTTTGTGGTATGCTAATGTCCTGTATGTATTAAAGACTGAAGATGCTGGAAGTGTAGCTAAAAGTTAATACTTTGATTTTAATTAAATAAAAGAAAATGTTTGAGCATGCATATAAAGACTGATGACTCTTGTGGAAGCGAGGTATGTAAGAAACGTAGTGACTGGCGTTCCATAGTCTTTGCCTACCCCCATAGGAGACAGCCGTGAGGTTATGTATGTATAATATTGTATATAATTAGAAGATGCACCAACAGTTCAAATAAAAGTAAATAAATACTTTGATAATGATTTCTTTTAAATCTCGTTTATTATGAGGGATTTTTAAACACATTAGGTATGTGCCGATGTACTTAATTTCCAATTTTATGGATATAGTTGTGTGACATTTTGTTCACTTTTATATATCTAGTTAACCTTTAAAGTATACATACTGTGCGTTATGCATTACATAACATAACATCACGCCTTTTATCCCCGAAGGAGTAGGCAGAGGTGCACAATTCTAGACTCCGTGCTACTAATGAGATTTTTTTAAAAAGCCCAGTAATACTTTGCCCGACCCGGGAATCGAACCCGAGACCCCTTGCCCGGCCAGTCGCACTTCCGACCACTCGGCCAACGAGGCAGTCCTTATGTTATGTAAAAAAAGGAAAATAACTATATTAGATTTTCTATAAAAGTTATGATGGAAGCAGCTTAGCACTCGTGATAGCAAAGAATCTTTTTGACTTTATGTACGTACTCGTATGTAAATTTCTCGGAATATAATTCACACGATATAAATACGTTGTTAGGGATTTTGGTTGGGGAAAGAGCGTGAAAGTATAGATAAGAGTTTTGTATAAATAAAACATGTAGGTAAGTGTGTATGTGTGTATAGATCAAACGTATTTGGGGTATTTACGGTTGCTTGTATGGCTGTAATCGATTGAGTTGTTTTAAAAGATACTTAGGATTTTTATATTAAAAAAAACTTATTTTTACATTAACCAATAGAGTTTTGTGTATGAAAAATATCAAGAGAATATCTATTTTAAAATATTGTTACTAATATTAGAAACCTGTTTGAGAGGATCTGAACATTTTCACTGTGGGAGACCCATGCTTCGGCCTCATAGAAAACCGACGTGAAGCAACGCTTGCGTTGTGTTTAGTCGTGTGAGTGAGGTTACCGGAGGCCCAATTACCCTCCCTTTCTCCAATTTCCCCAATCCCTGAATCCCCAACGATCCTCAAACTCCTAATCCCCAAAAGGCCGGTAACGCATTTGTAACGCCTCTGGTGTTCCAGGTGTCCATGGGCGATACTGATTGCTTACCATCAGGTGATCCGTCTGCTTATTTACCAGGTTATGCCAAAACAAACCCCAGGATCAATTAGTTTATAATTAAGACCTTTTTACTCAAGAACCAAATGCAAACAGACCCAATATAGGCTCAGTTCTCTAAATCAGCGAGGCAGTCATGGCTATCAATAAATATTGTTTTTAAAAAGCGTACGCTGTTTTTGGTGGAGTTCAAGTAACAAACTGGCGGAGGCTATGCCCACGTTTGTACATATATCATTTTTATCGGTAGCACTCGGGCCGACCGTTTATTCATTGCTTACCTATTGCATACGAGGCTCAGTGACGACTGTGCCTACTATTTGTCCTCGTTTTGTAAAGGTAAAGTTTTGAATGGCTTCAAACTCTGAGGTTAATAAATCATTGCGTCGGTTTTGTTTGTCGTTTACCAGTTCAGATTGATCGGGAAATAAATTTCATTAATTTTCTCGTGTTTTTTTTTATTTTAGTGATTGTCAACTATATGCAGTTTGTTTCTCAGTTTCAGACTGTTCTATTCTGGCTGACTAGTATCTACAAAGAAATAATAAAACTGTTTCATTTTAGTTCATGTTTTCATCCGATAACTACATTTGTAAGTGCTACGCAAACCTGCTACGCTTTTCGTAGCACTTACTACGAGATGTAAGAATAATAAAATTAAGACTTAAATCTTAAGTACAATGCTTAAAGCACTTCCCGTTATATGCTATACGAAGTTTCAAGTCTATATATAGCAAGTTAGTATAATCCAAGTTGGAACCAACCCGTATTAGTAACTCCTTACAACTTCGTAGCAAACCGCTACGCGGGTGACGTAGCACTCTCTTTCTTTCTATTTGTAAACTAGTGGTTTTATACGCGTCGGATTAGGTTTTAAATAACTTTTTAGTATGGAAAATGTAGTACATATTCAACTAGTTCTCGTCTTTGTTAAGAATCCAATTTATGCTAAAAGAAAGAGAAGTTATCTGTGTTAACGAGAATAATTTACATACATGTTTAGTAGTTTGGAATGATGCTAACGTTTTTGTAATATAATGTGACCCCAACACAATTAAACATTTGGGTAAGAAAATAATGTAAGTTACTTAAAGTCTGTCTTCCTTCCTTCCTTGTTTAATTTTACGTAAGGCTTGATACACCTCCGTCTATTTTTTAATCCCACTCCTGACGTAGATATTAAGAAAATGTTATGAGTTTTTGAAATAGACAGATATGACATAAACTTTATAGAGCCCACGGAATTATAACACTTCCGTAGTCACTTTAAATGACATAATCCATTTCTAGAAAATTCTCGAAGCATACTACCCAAAGTACTCATTGGAAACTCGCTAGCGTAGCAATCACACAGTACGGCCCTCACCAATCGCAAGATCAAGTGAGACCCGTATTTCTTTTTTTAGAAACACCGTTTAGTCAACTATGTACTGAAGATGAATGTTTATCGGTTTAACATTCGTTCTGGAAAAAGGTACAATAGTGATTTATTGAAAACTACTAACAACCGTTGTTGAGATCTTGTACAATCACAAATTAGAACATGTTTCTTATTGAGGCCGCAGGTTGAAATATCGTTTCGAATAGTTTCGAAAGAATTGATACAGTCATGTTATTGTTGAGTTTTATTGCTATATGGTATCTACAGATACTTTAGTATTAACAGGTTAAATGTATGTATTTGGAGTCAATTATTAATCAGTGCAGTAGAATTCCATTAATGAATTCTTTGAAATAATAGTGTAATCTACCTTCTGGTATACACTTACTAACTGTTGTTTGACCAGTTTGCTAGTGTATATTGCACACAGTTTAAAAATTGAATTTTTTTCAGTATCTGACCAAAAAGCTAAGCCGTCTCAAAGCTAATAAAAAACAAATTTCCCATAACACTAATCAGGACAAAAGAACATCGCGTGAGCATTACAGACAGAATTCGTTACAGTCGTATATACATATAAATACAAACCGAACCAATAATTAATGGTTACCTGTAAGTAATCGATTGCACCCGCCACGGCGTCGAGGAAGACGATTAAAAACTTAAAATAGAATTTGTAGCACGTAATTATTAAATATTCAGGCGTTTGGTTGGGTAATTACACGTACAATTGTGTTGTTATGTTTGATTGTACAATTCGTATTAGGTTTTGTGTTTATGTGTTTCTTCGATTATGATTTATATTGTCCGGTGATTTCATTTATTAGTTTTTGACGGTAATTAGTATACTTTAGTAAAGAAATACTTCTTCATTGAAAAGTTGAGTACCTACTTCATTTTTTTTTTTGTAAATATCACACGTTTACTTTTTCCCACCATAGTGACACCGTCACGCTCTGATCACCATACAAAATGGCTTCATGCCGAGGCTATAAGAAAAACATCCCAACCCCATTCGTAGCTGACATTTTGTCAACTAAAAACACGACGCATGCTAACTACGCCTCAGCTTGCGACGTACTGCAGTGCCGACTTTACATATGTATACCTACTACATATGTATGTATGTGCGGGGAAATTCAAAGCGTGAACTATTTAATCAACTCATGAAATATGCATTCGCCGAAATTCTGGCTGGGCCCGTCCATCAGCAGACGGCCTTATCGACGACGACGCTTATCATCAACAGGTCCCACTACCAACTCGTGTGCTGTTATCTCTTGCTACAAATAGTCACGACTGCATTACTGGCAAGGAGCCTTAACTCCATGCTAAATATTTATAGAAAATCAACTGTATTTTTGGGAGGTTACGGTTGGTTTTTGGTGTGTGTGAGGTCGGTGGTGTGGTGCATAATCACGGATAAACGCATTGTCACAGTGTATTACGGGGCCGCTCGCCTAATGCGTCTAATTCACGACAATGTAGACAAGTCGTTTGCAACTATACTTGTTATTATTTCAATTTGGGTGTGTTTACTGAATTTTCTAGTGGCTCCTATTGTAATGGCAGCCTACGCTTAGTTTTAATGATGTAATTTCAAGTGTTTTTCACATTTTTGGGGTTAAACAAAGGTTCGTTGTTCGTTTAACGAGGTTTGAGGTTTTCTATGAAAGGAATAATGGGGAATGTGTACGTATGCGTCGATATTTCGAGGTTTTATTTTCTAAAAACATAAATCGTGGATGATAGATAGTAAAGGAACATAACATAACATCACGCCTTTTTATATCAGAGGTGCACATTACGTCACTTAATGCCACTGTACAATGTAACACCCACTTTTCACAATTTATATTATGAGTCTTATGTAATAGGTGGTGAGCCTATTGCCATATGCTGGGCACAATTCCAAACTCCTGTAAAAAGAGTAGTCATTGAGATGATCAATACTCGATTGCATCCATAGAAGTTGCTAGTATAGCACTTATTTTCAATTGGTGCTGCAATTTTTTTCTGGCTTTATATTATTGTTTAAACTTAGTATAACATTGATTGACTGCCCCGTTAGCCGAGTGATCGCAGATGCGACTGCCAGGCAAGGGGAATTTCAGTAGTAGCACGGAGTCTGGAATTGTGCCCGATATGGCAATAGGCTTACCTCCTATTACATGGGACTCATAACATAAATAGTGAAAAGTGGGTGTTACAAAGAGGCAGTGATACATTTTATTAATTATATTTCCACATATAACCAGATAAGTCTTATAATATTATAATATAAAACTAATAATTTACCTCACACATGTCCGACACAGCCTATTCAGTAGCTGTAACAGGGCAAAGATTTATTACGCTGCACATTGCTGGCTAACTGAATCACGGCAACATTGTCAGGCGTTTACTCCTAACTTAATGCTCAATGGACTACGTTTAATTAGAATACAATGTACCAGATATATGAGGGTTTGCGACACATGTATTTGACAAATGTTCAAGCAATACAACCGATATGTCACCGGCAGAGGTAATGAATTTGTTGGGTGTTGTTTTCGGTGGTTGTGTGCTAATTCTATAAGTATTGTCATATTGTAATGTTTTGGTCTAGTATATAATACCTGCATAATCAATTTTGATTAGAATAATTTGATTGTTAAAAATATTTTTGTTAATTTGATAAGTTATTTCTAATCGATTAGCAATTAGTTGTCAGTGGCAGATGGTTTAACTAAATTAACTAAAAATAACGTAAATTAACTAAGAGTTACTCGCGTAAATATACTGAGAAAAGTCTGTTAGTTTCGAGTCATAGAGGTCCTCAGTGTGCGCGGTCGCGGCGATGTCGCGCAGCTTAAGACGACGAGTAAGCTGCGTGTCACATTAGTAACTCGTAAATTTTTAGTTAATTTAGTATATCTTACGATGGCTATTATATAGACATGGCAGATGGTTTTATAACGTTACAAGAAATTATAACACTTACTTATCTATATTAATATTATAAAGCTGAAGAGTTTATTTTTTTGTTTGTTTGTTTGAACGCGCTAATCTCCGTCTAATTTTCTTATTGTGTTGGATAGCGCATTTATTGAGGATGGCTATAGGCTATAAAACATCACGCTACGACCAATAGGAGCTGAGCAGAGCGTGTGAAACCGCGCGGAAGTATATAATATATATAATTCTCTCTTTATTCTCTCTTGGTCTATTCTTTATTACATTCGAATAAAAAAAAACTTTCATCCATTAAGCAGACTACAGGCAATCCCATTACCCATCAAACATTACGCCGTACAACGCAACAAAAATAATCGCAACATATAAATGACAAAGTAAGACGCAATTGAAGAGTTGCAACACTTTATACGCCGAACAGTAGCTTTAATTACATTCTCAGTGAGTCGCGTTGTCGCAGTTACGACAAAACGTTGCGACACGCGACGTTGCGACGGTAAAATGCGCACTTTATGATTATTTGCAACAAGTAGATAGTTTTGATGGTGACGTCTTGTAATTATATGTATGTAGTGCTATGCAGGTGCACGTAATGTCTCAATTAAAACATTTTATGTTCGACAGTATAAAGTAAAATGATTATTACTTTTTGTTGAAGTGTTTTATTGAAATTTAGTTCATACCTTATCTATGTCGCGGAGAACCTAACGGGTTACCGGGGCTCCGGCTCGACGTGCAACGGGATGGTTTTTAGTCAGTAAGAGTCTGACACTCCCTCCCGCCTCACCCAGGCGGGAGCAGTCATTCGATGATTTTCCCCCTTAAAAAAATACCTTATCTATACATATAATAAAATCGTAGGAGAGTCAAAACTGTACATTTAATGTTTTTTGGGACGTGATCTACAATCGATATCGGAGCAAAAATATAGTTTTTAGAATTTTTGTCTGTTTGATTGTATTTACTTTAAATTTCCCATGAATATAACTACTAATAGGTCGGGTCAACATATAGGCTACATATTATCACGCTATCACCTACGAGAGAGGAGCCTTGACCGTGGAAAACTATTCACGCGGACGAAGTCACAGGCACATCTAGTACATTATACGACAATACCAAACTTCGTATTAATTATTTAATAATTTGATCGAAGCAAATATTGCAATATTTTCGGAAACATCGTTTTTAGAGCATCTATCTTATTTATTTAATTGAAGGAGTACGGCCACATCACAAACATATAACATTAAAAATACACAATAGTAACAAAATAAAGGTCTGATGGATGCGACAATAATGGCGTACATAGCATTGGCAATTCTTAGGCTTAACAGTGGCTTAAAAATAAAATCCAATTGAGAATTATGGAAAAGAAAATAACAACAATAATCCACACCATACACACATTAAAATGAGAATTTAACAAGTTCAATTTTCTATATAATTATCATATGTCTGATTAAAACAAAAGAAATTAACAACAAATCTTATACCTCTTAGCTTAAACCTGTGTTTAACTTAAGAATGTTCATTCATAGCTTCAAAATATTTTCAGTAAACACAATACAATAGTTTAAATAAATTAAAATTAAATGGTACACTACAATATTATATTAATTTCTATGAATTTCATGAAGGCTTCTTCGTTCCTAATTCTCAAAATGATCTTGTGTAGTATACGTATAATGAACCACATTGAAGTAGTGGTTTTCAGGGCAAATCTGAAAACGTATAGTTTCCACTTTCGTAGCAAGCATGAAACTAAATCATTATTGCTTCACTGAAATCTGTATTGTATTACATTTTTACCCTCATTAAGGCTGTTTCTTGATGAACGAAACTAAATATTATGTTCTTTATAAGATATTATTTATAATTTAATGATTCCATGCCAGTAAAATGAAAGAATTTTAGTATTTAATTTTCCTTAAGTATTTTTACTTAAGGAAAAGTCAAAGTGACAAAAGTACTGTCTAAGCTAACTGTAAGTATTATAATGATTTAAGGAATCTCAATTAACGTAATTTGTAATGAAATCTTAGTTCTTGAAATGTTTTGTTCATTTTTATATAGCAAAAAAATGGGAATGTATAAGGCGACAGAATACTTATTTAGCTAAGTTTTGCTGTTATATATGACTAGCTTCTGCCCGCGACTTCGTACGCGTAATCCCATTTTTTCCGTCCCCGTTCGTGATTTCCGGAAAAAGTAAAAAAAAAAATTGGTTAAAAGTATCCTATGTCGGTCTCCTGGCTCTAAGCTACCTCCCTATCAATTTTCAGCCAAATCTATTCTGCCGTTCTTGAGTTATAAATGGTGTAACTAACACGACTTTCTTTTATATATATAGATATAGTATTTGTCATAAAATATGCAGTGAATGGTTCCTATACTCGTTGCTGCTCGTTGGCCGAGTGGTCGCAAGTGCGACTGCCGGGCAAGAGGTCTCGGGTTCGATTCTCGGGTCGAGCAAAGTTTACTGAAGTTTTTAAAAATTTTCAGTAGTAGCACGGACTCTGGAATTGTGCCCGGTATATGCAATAGGCTCACCCCCTATTACATGGGACTTATAACATAAATAGTGAAAAGTGGGTGTAACATTGTACAGTGGCATAATGTGCACCTCTGCCTACCCTTTCGGGGATAAAAGGCGTGATGTTATGTTATGTATGTTTATGTGGTTCCTATATTGAAATGTAACATTTTATAAATAACATAGGTACTATTCACTGTTACGTATGTACCTACATACTTAAATTCAAAGATGATTGATTCACCAAGGAAGCAAAACAAAGAACCACAAAACTCCACAATTTTAGTTCGATAAAATATTCTTAACAAAGTTCTAGAATATTCTAGAGATAAATACATAATCACTAAACTTGGTTGGCGGATAGTTGACGGTAAGATGTTATCAGTTTAATTACTATACCTACCTAAAGGTTGTCTGGAACCTGCCTACATAAATGAAGGTACAGGCTTTAAATACCTACAAAGGTGGGGTTACATCAATCCTGAATAAATGGATTTAGCTCACAATGGATTTATGGACCATCTTCTGCTATTGTGAAGGTTGTGTTTAGTCTGAACTGTATAGGTTTATGAGATAACATCACGCTCGTTATTCTGTACAAGTATTATGATCAAGGATGTATAAGCAAGCATGTCGGGATCTATGTTAAAATCTGTTAAAAAATTCTCGAATTGGAATTAAAAGTATGAGAAGATCAGAAGATGAAGTTATCGTGCTTTGCATCATTGGAACAGTGATATAGACTAGATGAAAAATAGCTAACTCCACTCATAAACTTTAGAACCACTATAACACAAACATTTCCCTGCAAAAAATTACCTAATTGTCCAAAAAGTATCTCCATTCATTTCACTATCACCACTAATGTTTAACGTACAAAAATACGAAACAAAAATGGCGTCGCGAAATTAAAAAATGGCAGTCCTAAGCGCTTTATCGTGAACTGTGTGGTCCTGCCCTAACATAACCATAATTCAGGATACCTCGCTAAGTTATCGTCAGTCTTTGAACCCATGTCCCGTACGCTAATCGACCCACTGTCAGAAGCACTTGCCCCTTCCGAATGGACAGCCACATATCCTTAAACTTTTACCATTAAATCTAAACGAAAATGAACCTTATAGAGACGTGATAAAGATTGTTTGTTTTGCTTCCTTGTCAATATTTTGTATAAACAAGATTGTTGGTTGTTTTGTTGGTGTATCTGATTTTAATATTTGGAGGTTTCTTGATTGTGTTTTGCAGGTTTCTATGCAATGTAACATAAAATTTTATTGTACTGTGTGGTCATTCGCAGATTTTTTTCACAGAACTGAAATAATTGCTGCCTAAGTATGTGTGTCCGAATATTTAATAAATTGCCGATAACATTAAAAACACTTAACCTCAGACTATTTAAAATTAAATTATATGTATGGTTAAATGAAAATAATTTTTATAGTATTAAGGAATTTTTTGAACATAAATAATAATGTATAATCTACGAGTGTAAGTTAAGTAGTTAAAATAAGTTTCAAGTTAAAATTTGCATGCTTTATTTATTAAGCAAAACATGATGATCTATTATATTGTAACAATAACATCTTTGTATACCATGTTTTTACGCAAATAAATGTCTTTATCTTTATCTTTAATTATGAAATATTAGTGTTCACAATTGTAATGACATTATCTTCAAGCCATTGGGAATAATAGAGATTTCCCTGAACCAATACCAATACACATGTAGACCAATAACAATACACAATCGACACATAACAAGTAAAAACACGAGCTCGTGTTATGAGCGCGTTGCGTTAATAAAACCCATGTGTGATATTCTCATTAACACATAGTACAACACTATTGCTGAACACAAACATTATAACAATGATTTAACGTCACTTATAACTATAATAGTTACATTAATGTCCTCTTTATAGAAGCGTACCAGTCAACAACAATCGGTGTGTAAAAATACGACCTATTAACAACACTCTGTACCTAATATTTTATATACAGGTGAAGTGCGGTACTTAGATGAGCTATAAATACGGCAAACAACGCGAAAGATATAATAAAAATGAATTATTATCATAAAATGTATTCCTACGCAGAGTATTTATTTTGATTGTACTTCTTATGTTATCTTTACTTGATATAAGATGGGAAAGTTGTTTTTTTAGGCGTTTTCAGAACCGCTAAAGCGATTTGCGTTGCTCTCGTCGTGTTTAGGCTCAGTTCTTCGACGAAAGATATAAGAGAAATATTGTTATTATGTGCTTAATGCGGATAAAGGGGAATGCGTATTCAAATCTTTTAGTGGTTACCGATTATGTGATTGTTTCTGCTTCGTGCATTGTGGGAGTGATTTTTCTATATCTTCACATTTTTTGTGGTTTTGTTTCTAAGGAGTTAGCATACATGCTTTGGATAATGTTCTCTGTACAATTTTGTACACATGAGAGTTGAAATTATAGATATTGAAAGAGACAGTTCGAGCTGTCAATTAGTTTAAGCTATTGACTCGTTAGACTTAAAGTAATGTTTTTTTAAACAAATTTATTTTGTGAAATTTTACATAGGTGTGGCTTTAAATCCAAACTCGCTAAACTTTAACATTTGATGGCGAGCGACGCTCATTAAACAAACATTCCTTTTTTTATTCTTGCCAAAAGTATAAATTCATTCCTTTATACCTGAATATATCTTTGCAATCATACACATAGCTCAGGTGTATCAAACTCTACCTCTATAATAAAATATGTATTTATTACGACAAAGGTTTATCGAAATATTGGGATGAAGGGAGAAACGTGACCAACCCCCAACGGTGGTGATAATCGTCCCATCATTTTCCTGTCGTATGGAAGGAGGGAGGGGTAATATTGGGGATGATACGTATCATGGTACTGCATAATCAATCCACCTGCCATACTTGATGATAATGATGATGACATTAATCTATGTATGTTTGGTGTATTGGTCATATTGACATAGTTCGTTGTTCTCTAGAAATGGATTTCAGATAATGCATATAGTAAGGCGGTTTTGAAGACGTTTTCTACAAAAAATTGAGTAACTGTTACAGTAACATTCTTAGAATTGAAAAGCAAAGTTAAATTATTTTGAAATACGTCACTACACACGTGCAGTCGGTTTGGTGTTTAAGCATTAAATATTGTGTGCTAAGAAAATAAAATTGATATTCGAGTGACACAATAGATGGGAAGAAAAAATATTTTAACTAAGATTAAAAAATAATATCAAGAATATTATATCTTAAGCACATGTTTATAGAACGCTAGTTTGCAGCCAATCATACACTGAACTAGGTAAAAACTATCATCATCTGAGATTTTTCTCAGCCACATAGACCAACACCGGAGTCGAATCTCGATACCTATCTATACCCTGCGACAAGTCGAGGTACTTCAACATCTAACTAAGCAAATTGCTAGAGAAATTAATTTCCGTGAGACGCGCCTGTTAACTGAGTCACAGGAAAATAAATTAAATTCAAAATGGTCTGTTGAACGTGCATAATATATTCTCTGTGGAGATTCTGGAGATGAACTTCTTAGTAGCTAACGTGGACAGATCTTATCTCTGTTTATTTGTGGAGATTACTTCATTGTTGATCTTTGTGTTGAGTTGTTGAATGTAGTGTTAACGGGGCTGTGTGTGTGTGTGTTTGATGAGTGCTGAGTTGATGTAGTTGTTTTGGTTTGAATCTCTGTGGGATTAAGGGTCAAGTTTCGTGATGTCAGTTTTTTTTGTCTCGAATCAGCAAGTGAAGAATGAAGAAGGCCCTGTTCTGACATTATCGAATTACTATTCGTTGTTCTTTTATAAAAATCTGTACGATAAATAAAAAATATTCTAATCATAGCTCTATCATACGACAAAAATAAACACTTTGTTTATAAACACCTATATGGGACTGACAAAAAACTTAAGGACGATATCTACGCTAAATAAAAACATCGACACATAAATATAGGTAAAAACAGCCTTAGTTTCGAAAACACACATACTTACCTACCTACTAATACCCAAAAAACCCATCCTGGTTTATTCGTACATCAACGAAAACATGCTTCTACACAACAATGGAGTGATTAACCCTCAGCTGGGTCGGGGAACAAAGAGTGTGCACGAACACTATCTGCCACTAAAGGTACCGCACTTCCAAGCTTCGTACGCGTGCCATTAGTATGTAAATGAACACATGAACACACCAAGTCTCCAGAATATGGTGTACATACATATAACACTGAATAATCGATGGTGGTTGAAAGCATAAATTTTAACGCTAATATTCTTCAATGTACCTACATAAGTAGGTTTCGCTTAAAGCGTTTCACGTTTAGTAGTTGAACACCTTCACGGTTTCAACATTTAGTTTAGAGTTTGTTCTAAGGTTCTTTGGCGTATTATTTTTAATGTTAAATTTTTTTTATGGGATAAGCCGGTTAACGAGCAGACGGATCACCTGATAGTAAGCAATCCGCGTCGCCCTTGGACACCCGGAACGCCATAGGCGTTACAAGTGCGTTACCGGCCTTTTGGGGATTAGGAATTGAGGATTGTTGGGATTCGGGATTGGAAAGATTGGGAAAGGTGGGGGGGAGGGGGAATAATTGGGCCTCCGGTATCCTCACTCACACGACGTGACACAACGCAAGCGTTGTTCGGACGGAACGGAAAAAGTAAACCTATAATAACTTTAAAAAAATATATATATTTTATTATTACTATAAAACTTCTTTGGACGTTTAAGATAGAGAAGTTCGCAAATAAGACTTACATTGACGATCTCTATGTAGTACCATACCAATACGGTATAGTATAATATAAGTACTAACTACTGTTACTACGTTTTTCCTCTAAATAGCAATCAGTGTTTCGAACGACATCTACACGGTGTTTTGGCACGGTTCGAACCTATATCTGTAGTTACCGTGCTATCAGAACATTCAAGAAACATAACAGTAGATACCATCTGGTTATTGGTACATCGTATTCATAAAGTACTAATTAACCTATTTGTGCAGACTGTACAATTTTTGTATGTATTTCTATATGTATGTATATATACATAACGTTACGCCTATCTCCCATGGGGGTAGGCAGAGAAACGGAATGCCAAATGCTACGATTCTTACCGAAATAACACATTTTACAATTTCTGTCTGTTTGTTTGTATTGGTTTATCTCTGATTATGATTGGACCGATATTGACGGGACTTTTGTTGGCAGGTAGCTAATGTAAGGAAGTACTAAGGAGTGCTGGGTAACTAAGTACTAAGCAGTAACATCTTCTCTGACATTTCGCTCTTGGCAGAGCGGTCGTGGTCACGTTGAAGCCGATATTTGTGTTGGAGGCCGATACAGCTTTCCTCACGATCTCCCGCCATCTCTCACTGTCTGTGGATTGTCTGGCGCAGTCTGACACTGGGTTTCCCGTTGCCAATTTGATTTGATCAGTCCAGCGCATAGGTGATCTGCCTCGTGATCTGGTTCCTCTACTTTCTCCTGAAGTAACAGTGTGGAGTAACATAGGTTAATATTATTATAAAAAAACACAGACGAAGTTGCGGATTCAGCTAGTGAGAACTATAATTAAACTAAATGCTTTTTATTCATCTTAAAACTGTACAAGTATTTTGTCAAATCCTTTTGATTCACAAGAATTAACTTTTTCTTAACGCAAAACTTACTTCATGCAGTTACTTTCTTACTATCTTTCTTTTAATTACGTGGAGTGCATAAAAGCAACTTAATGTTAATTAAATTAAGGTTTAAATTTATTTTCTGTACATTTTTTGAATGAGATTAAAGACGAAGGTTTTATATGAATCTTTAAAAGTATGTCGGCGTTGCTTGGAACAAAGTTTAAGGCAGGTTTTTAGTTTCGTGTAAACAATATGAAAACTATTTTTCACTAATACTGCAAGTATGCAGAGCAGATATGAATGGGGCCGTCGGTAGAACTATTTTTCGCTAATACTGCAAGTATACAGAGCAGATATGAATGGGGCCGTCGGTAGAACTATTTTTCGCTAATACTGCAAGTATACAGAGCAGATATGAATGGGGCCGTCGGTAGAACTATTTTTCGCTAATACTGCAAGTATACAGAGCAGATATGAATGGGGCCGTCGGTAGAACTATTTTTCGCTAATACTGCAAGTATACAGAGCAGATATGAATGGGGCCGTCGGTAGAACTATTTTTCGCTAATACTGCAAGTATACAGAGCAGATATGAATGGGGCCGTCGGTAGAACTATTTTTCGCTAATACTGCAAGTATACAGAGCAGATATGAATGGGGCCGTCGGTAGAACTATTTTTCGCTAATACTGCAAGTATACAGAGCAGATATGAATGGGGCCGTCGGTAGAACTATTTTTCACTAATACTGCAAGTATACAGAGCAGATATGAATGGGGCCGTCGGTAGAAGGCGCCCTAGACGAACATATAGTGACCAAATTGGCAATATATTAAAGAAGGGCCAAATTAAAAGTACCCTTAACCGACAAGCATGCATGAAAAGATTGAAGACTGTATTTAGAAATCATAGCAATTGTCGTTCAATAGTCTCTGCCTACCCCTATGGGAGACAATGGTTTTCCTAGTGTGGGGCAATGTTTTTATAAACAAGAAAAGAAAAGGGTCCTACTACAGTACTAGGATAACATGAAACATCATAACTTCACTGTACGGTGTCACAGCATGCAAATCACGACCAATCTCATCCAATCACCAGCTCGCATAACAGACTTATAACCACTGCCTAAAAACGCAGTCGCAACCAAAGTGCGTCCAAAAAAAAAATCGCTGCTGTAACGCTGTTAACGTATACCTGAACGCAATTGTGAGGTACCGACCAATATACCTTTAACTGTTGACATTTACAGCATGGGGCAGCCATGGTAATCCGATTAGCTGTGCTGTGGCATAGACTGGCTCAGTGGAACCTCTAAAAGGCGACAGTAGATGGCTGTTCAATATTTCGACGTGCCTAACGATCGGTGAGCGGTTTTTGGCAAAGAGAAACGACAAAGCGGTACTGCTGGTTATAATCGGAACGGTAATTGGAGTTCTGCGCTGAGTTGTTTGAAATATTTTTGGTGGTATTTGGGATTTGGTTCATTATTTTCGTATATATTAATAAAAATGATTTTCCGAAACACCACAAACAACAGAAATATTCGTGGAAGTCCAGGGAAGGAGAAAAGCGTTTTTAGGCGGTACGAACTTTGCCGGATAGGCTAGTATAATATAAAAAAATCATTGGGTGCGTTATTGAATCATACTTATTTAAATGAGTACTTAAGACACGCAGACATAAAAAATACGAATTCTTAATGGTTAATTTTTAGTAATGAACTACACATGCATTGTTGTTCAATGCTAGCGAAGGATTTGCCTTCGACAGTTTTTAGTCGGCAGTTAAAGACTCTAATTCTATATTCAAGCTTTAATTCAGACTTTGTATTATCCAAAACTAATAGAAAATAAGTTATTGTTTTTAAATTACATTCAACATTACATAACATCACGTCTTTTATCCCCAAAGGAGTAGGCAGAGGTGTATGTACATTGTGGCACTTAATGCCACTGTACAATGTAACACCCAGTTTTCACTATTTATGTTATGAGTTCCATGTAACAGGTTGTGAGTCTATTGCCATATAGCGGGCACAATTCCAGTCTCCATGCTACTACTGAGATTTTTTGAAAAAACCCATTAATACTTTGCCACTCGGCCGACGAGGCAGTCAATAAAACTCAATTTAAACAAAAGTACTTCGACAATCAAAACAATACTCCTTCCACATTTCATACTAACAGTCATCTTAAAAATAGCACGTTTACTTAAGAGATACTAGGGTTAACAGTTACTGTCTTTAGTTAAATCTTTACATCAGTGCATTCGAGGGTTATGCCAGATTAAACTGTTATAGCATCCTCAATTCCTCGTGTCAGGAGTTCAGGACGAAGGTAACTGGCTACCTGTTACCGTTACTCCTCAATTAAACATTTTAGAACCTATTTTGAAAGAGTTAAACCTTGAAATGTACTCAGTAAGTGTATGTAGGTAACTTTAATGTTAGCTGCCAGCCTTCTGGGTAGTTGCCTATTGACGTCGTCGATGGCAAAGAATTTTTTTATGGTCTCTGTAAATAGCAATTATCAGTTTCCTTTATTATTAACTATCTTTTACCAGCGGTTTCGCTCGCGTCACAAAAGGATAAAAGCCAATGTGACATATACGAATACACACAGCGCCATCTATACCAATACTTTTGTTTTCCCTCAGGAATATCAAATTTATCCGCGATAAAAAGTACCCTATTATTAAATCCGGACTTTTAACTATACATCTGCAGAAATTCAAAGCAATCGGTTTAGTAGTTATGGCGTGAAAGCGGAACAAACAAACAAACAAACTCATTTTCCGATTTATAATATTAGTAAGGATTTTCTCAATTAGTTTTAGTGTATTTTAAGTAGTACATATTGATAAGTTGGTTTATCTTTTGATTTACTATAAAAGAATAAATAAATACATAAAATGACAATGTTAGAAAAGGTGGTGTTTGGAAAAAAGGTGATGTTTTAATTTGGTAAGTTCAGATGATTCTAATTTAAAATAATGTAACTTCGTGTTTTATCAATTACGTGATTTTTTTTAACTACATGTTAGTAATTAGGTATTAAAACCTAATTAATGAAACTTAAACTTATTTTTTTTATAGCAATCACGGTTGTTACCAATTTAGCACTAAGCATGGGAGAGTCATGCTTCGGCACGAATGGGCTTGGTCGACCGGAGTGATACCAAGGCTTCACAAAAAACCCGCGTTAAACCACGCTTGCGTTGTGTTTCGTCGTATGAATGAGGTTTCCGCAGGCCCAATTACACCCCCCCCCTCTGCCTCTACCCAAAACGCCGGTAACGCCTCTGGTGTTCCGGGAGTCCATGGGCGACGCCAATTGCTTAACACCAGGTGATCGTTTACTGGTTTATCCCTAAAAATCCAAATTATACCAATCAAACATCAATAAAACAAAAGCAAAAAAAAATAACTAGATCAAATAAAACGAATAACAAGTTAAATTAATAACGCCTACAACGTCACTGGTATAACAAAATATATTCGAGCTATTAACGTTACTAAACTGTTCACATTTATTTTGCCACATGTGCGACCGGCGACATTTCTAACGTTTATCAGTGAAACCACGTTTTAGATGTAACAGTAATTGTAATTATAACAGATTACTCATTAATAACTATATAACTCATTTTAACGATCACATAAATAGCAGTAGCAGGTCGCAGCAACATTTATCAACAAAAAGCAGTTATTTTCGTTGTTGTTCCGTTGTTGCGTTATGAGAGCTGTTAAGTTTTAGTTTGTCTCTAGTGAGTTGTGATGATCAGTTTGTTGTTATTAATTTGGAACGAGGTTGAAATAATTGTTGTTGGGGTTGAAATTAATCAGTTATTTATTGGATCGTTATCGTTATTGTTTTATGTCCAATCACTAGTAAAATTTTTAATCGTACTTTTCATTTTACAGACGGAGCCTACTTATGTAATATTATTAGAGTTTATATTATAAGTAAACATTTGTGCGTTCTTGACAAATATTTATGTGTTCTATAATTTTAAATTTTCCTTCTATTGGTGTAATTTATTCACTAGTTAGCGGCCATTTTTATTTCCATTAATGTCCATTTGACGATTTTATGCATTTTTTGTGAGTGATAAAATGATATTTTGCTTAACGAATACTCGAAATTAATGGAGTGGGTATTCAGTAGGGGAATGTCGTGGTGACCCGGAGAGTTAAGACGCCCGCTTCTCATGCATGTGGGTGCGGGTTCGAAACCTACAAACGGCAACTACCAATGTGACTTTTTCCGTTATATGTATTTTCTAAGATTATTCAGACACCACTGACAAACGGTCAAGGAAAACATCGTGAGGAAACCTGGGCTTATGATTTCTAATCATAATTTTAAAATTGCCAACCCACATTGAGCAAGCGTGGTGATTAATGCTCAAACCTTCTGTGTGAGAAGAGGTTTTGCTCAGCAATGGGCATTTACAGCTGTTGATATGATACGGTAGGGTACTTTAAATTTAGAAAGCCGCCTACAAGAGGCTCACAACACAACTGAGAAATAGTGGGTGTTACATTGTATATGCGGCCTACGCCTTCAGGGATTTTAAAGCGTGGTGTTATGTTATGCTAATAAGTGATGTATCTTGAGAAGCACCAAGAAACATGACACTACCTTAACAAATTATCACCTAACACATCAACCAAGAAGTATTCAATCGTCACTAGACGAGGGAGCCATTAATGTCATTAAGCAATGCATTGATAGCGAGCAACACGAAGCAATAATATGTGGGATTAATGACAGATATAATGCATTGCTAGTGACAGCCGGGATCTGTCGACGTCAGCGTAATATATGTATATTGTAGCCAATAGCCTGCATTATCTGGTGTCAAAGTTTCATTGCAAAATGAGCTTTACTATCGAAGAGTTAAGTGGTGTATTCGGTAATCAATTTGAGGTCTAGTTGGGTAGTACACAATTGGAATCATGTATTTCGAATTAAGTTCAGTTCCAGTAATTTTAAAGGACTGTTATATTTGGTAATGTTATCGTTATACCTATGATTATCATCATTTCGTCATTGTATCAGCCACAAGATGTTCACTGCTGAACATAAGCGTCTCACAGTGACTTCCAAATCTACGTCTAGGAGCTCCCTGGAACTTTTACCATTACCTGTGTCTATCTAGTATCTATACCATATTGTTGTACAGCACTTGCAGATTGTGAGTTTATATAATTCCTAAGTTGTATGTTGTTGATTTTCCCAACGCCAGTTAAATTTTATCAGAGAAAAAGTTTGAAAAAAACTGTCAACTGTCAATTTTATTTTACAGTTACGAATAAACCTGTGTTTAAAAAATCGGCCCTTAATGCTTTTTGGATAAACTAACAAACAACTAACATCCAGAAAATCGACAAGGAAACAAAAATGTCGAACAATTCCCACTGACCATTCAAAAGTACCTACAATTGAAATATCGAATGCCATTTTAAAATCAATTGGTGTATCAGTTCATGACACAATATTGTATACGCCCCTAAAATCAACGACGGACAACCACTTAAATGCATTTTATGTAATTTTCTTCAGGAGGGCAATTTTCAAATGTCACAAAGTCGATACGAGTTGCATGTCGCAGTTGTTTGAAGACAAAAATAGATAGCAATCGATATCATACCGACCACTTCGAACGCTTTTCAGAATAGTTTGTCTTTGTGAATGTTTTACTTTTAATTACTTACTTTTGACTTGTGTGTTTTGTCGACAAGAAGTTTGTTTGTAGGTATATATGGGATAAGGTGTTTAAGCAATTTTGATAAAAATAATGATTTCAAGGATTATAATTTTTGGAAAAGATAAAGGATGGGTAGGTCAAATTTTGACGTTTATGGATTCCAAAATTTCAAACAGTATGGAGTTTTAAATTATGTTCACATTCATTATTTCACGTTCATCATATTATCCCACACGCACGAAGTGCTTCGCGTGTGCGTACTGCTGAGGAGTGGAATTCTTTGTCACAGTCTATATTTCCTGAAGGGTATACCTGGGTGTCTTCAAAGCCCGAGTGCTTATGCGTTGATAAGGTCCATCGTAGACCTCATCATCCCTTACCACCAGGTACCGAGATAGTGGTCACACGTCGGCCTATCAATAACAAAAGTGTTATTTCTGGGTCCCACAATTATGGTATTTTAAACATAATGAACGAAAATCAAGCCTAATGTAATTGATACTATTCTTAATATTTATAAAATTAATTATCTGTGATACTAGTCACGATTATTTAGCGCGATTTATACACTCGTCTTGATTGGTTACTTATAAACCGAAGTCATAATACGTAAATGTCATATAAAATAACTTCTACATTATATACCTCATCGAAGAAGACACATTACATAGCAATAACATTCACATGTCAATAAACACGTCTATGGATCATTCAGATAATAATCTCTGCCACATATTAAACGGTATATTCTGAATAAAGCACCGATTTTCGGAACGAATTCTTATTCAATTACTTATCAATCGATAGGGATTACAGATAGAATACATTCTAAGCCGAGTCTATAACATGGGCATAGATCAGTCAGTCAGATCAGGATCAGTCACTTCGGCAAAAAGTCAATCATTTAGCGAGAGTGCTGTCTATGGAAGGAAACAATGCGCATAATAATCAGACAATCTGAATGGCGACGCTAATTAGGTCTGACAGTGACAGAACGAACAGTATTTGCGTAGTGCAGGCCGCACTCATTGTCCCGCCGCCATTGTGTCCACCGCTTTGTCGTACGGAATACACTGTTTGTTACTATTGACTGTTTAGTTGCGGATTTGTTTACGAGGATTACTAGTCCTCGCTCAATGGATGATGAAATATTTTTTAAACAAAAACTATCGCTCTTGTTAAAATTATTAGTTTAACGTTTGTTACAGTCAAATATTAATATGTCAATACCCTCTAATGTAACTAACATCCGGATAAAATAATGAAGATAAACCAATATTATTCGTAGGCGTCACTGGAGCTCTCACAAATTTATACGTGCGGTTGGATATTGAAAATTATGATTTATGTGTTAGATATAGAGATTATAATTGGGTGGCTTTTATTTTGTGAGGGTTGGTATTATGTTTGCATGTGTGTAATGTTCACCGCTTAGTGTAACTCTGTCAGTGTCAGGCCTAATTAGAGCCATTGAAATTGGCTGATTAATATGCGTAATGCCAACGTGGTGTATGTGCGTTGCTCTATTGTGGAAGCGGCCGAGTGAATTATGCACATGTAGTGAAATGACGTGGTTATCGTAACATATTGTCATCGCTTTATTGTTAAGTAAATGCTCAAGATGTTTACAAAAACCTTTTATATATATCTTAGTTTATAGCTCAACATTATGAGTACCTCTTATCAACTCATGGCTTGAGAGCTATAAAGTACTTTAAGTTCATTTCAAATCATGAATTGGGACTAGTCTTTAAAGATATTAGTATTCAAAGTTTTGATTTCAAAGAAAATTTTTTCGAAAATATATTTCTTTCTCATTTTTTTGTTACAAATTCTTGACACATATAAATAACAGAGACATAATTCAAAAAACATTAAAGCCAACGTAAAATAAAAACAGAAACAAATCCTTCTAATTTCAAACCCGCATCAGGGTTGACTTAAACCCTCGAAAAACAAGGAGTCCACACGTCAAACTAATCCAAATATTATAAACGCTTGAGCGTCGCGCACAATGGGATAACCATCTGTCATCCGTATATAACGAACTTAAACTGTGCCTGACTGTACAACGCTGCGAACGGCCTGTCGTGGCCAGCCCTCGCAACCGGATTGATTTGTCAGCCCTATTGTTTAAACGGTATGTTACATTGATAGTTTTAATTGTTTAGCTTATTTGTGTGTTTCCAATTGTTTTGTTCACGGATAAGGGTTCTGTTGACGAGTGTACCTTTGAACCATTTTTCGAGGAGGTTTTGTTTTGAGATCTTTGTAAAGAATTTGTGATTTATTGTTCGGCATTCTGTTGTGTTGGATGGATTGATGAGTCGCTATTGATTTGCAAATAGAGTTAGAAGTCAGAGTATATACGAGAAACGAAATAATATGAAATGTTTATAAAATTATTAATTTTCTATTAGTTTGAAGAAACAAGAGATCTTACTCAAAGTGAAGTCTTCAACAATAATCAGTTCTCAGTTCGTTATGATGAAAGTTAAATCAATTCAAGATCGCTTTTCACGGCAGCCGCAACTGGCTGTAAGTATTCTGGATGATGTTTCTATTAAAATGAGAGGTTGCAATCGCGGTAGCCACCTCACCAAGAACCGTCTTGATTACACCTTTAATTAACAACAAAACTTGGGAACACGGTCATTAAAAATTGAAGAGCTCTTTTGAACTAATTAAAAATGGGCGCGTCTCCGACACAATTTAGACTATTTAAGTGCTTACGCGACCCGCTTCTGTCCAAGTCCAAGTTGTTTCGAATGAAGAATTAATTATGAGGAGAATAAGGCCAAGTTGGCGGGCGGGAACGGGCGACTTGCGAGTTGAAACCGGTTACAATTTGTGGGAAAGTAGCAGGTGTGACACAGGCCCGGAAAACTTTGGTCGCTCCTACACACGCCTTGTTGCCTTCTCGGATGATAAAGTTGATTTGAATCGCAGATTGTAAGCTAGGTGTTTTAAATATACCTCCGCGACGACACTTTCTTGCTCTACTTAGCAGTCTTCCACGTCATTCGTAAGGCGGCCACATAAAGTTATTACACCAAAACTAAAACCGACCTCTATAAATATTCTAAATTGTTATTTCAACTGCACCAAAATATGCTAAAGAGTTTTAGAGATTATGTCGAGTGGACAGACAGACACGCGCGGAAACTGTTATATAATTCATAGTAATTCGTTGAAACATTATTTTGTTTAAAAGTTTAATGGAGGGCGTGATGAAGTAATTTAAAATGGAAGTGGGCGTATTGTGGGCGGGTCGTTTAGATATAAAGTACAATGTAAATAACTTTTGAACTATAAATAGAGACATTCCATGTGTGGTTTTCTTGGTTGAATACCTGATAAATGGCATAGCAGTTATTTAAATCATAGACTTAAATTGATTGCTTGATATGCTTTTATGCAAGCTATAACTTTTCTAAGAACTGGGTCTGGGCCATTAATTCTTACTGTCTGGTCTGACTTGAATGTCTCACATTTATGCATCTAAATATTTCAGTGTTCAGTAATAAATTCCACGAAATATTATATCAATTAACTGATAGTTCCATAAAATAATTAGTAGCAAGCCGTCAAAATTATACTTATTTAAAACCCAGAATAATTGTTTACAGAATTGAGTAAAAATATTATTTGCAACCTATATAGTTTGCTATAAAGTAGCTCGTCATCCATCCACGAATAACTGTCTAGTCTCTAAAATATATAAGAACGTAATAAAGATACCCAAAATAAAGATTCAGCCATCAAAATGGAGATGTTATGAACTCCGCAAAAGCTACAGTGTATGAAGTTCCTTGCGTTTAGTTCGTGGGTACATTTAAAAATACAAAAATCCTTGTTGTGGGGAGCAATGACACAGATTGCGACACAGGTGTCCGACACAAGAGACGCAATTTGTGTCGTGGTCCAAACGTGGCTGTCTCGGGATAATTTTAGTTACTACTTATTAAAAAAATGGTTTAATTATTTTCTTTTTCTTTACACGACATTTTTATGTTGTGATTTTAAGGATTATATTGTGTTAGTGAGAATGAATAAAAAAGAATTATAGTTTTACTAAATAAAGGTCGCCGGAAACCATTGGGACTTTGCTTTCAAATAGCTGATGTGGAGGTCATGAAAGAGGCCTACAGAGTTCCCTGCAGTGGACAATATAATGATGGAATTATTACTACATATTATAAAATAAAGACACTATCCGCCGTCTGTCTGTCCCTATGTATGCTTAGATTTAAAAAAATACGCAACGGCTTTTAATGCTGTTTTTTTAACACGTTCAGACCGGCGTGTACCACCGGTGGAGCATGGAGTATTTGCTGCCACGGCGAGGTGTAGGTACCACCGGTGGTACACGCCGGTCTGAACGTGTTAATAGATAGAGTGTTTCTAAAGAAAGGTTTATAATATGTATAATACTTGACTATATGACTTGTTTTGAACAAGCTTGCGGTGTGCTGTCGGACATGGGTGGGCGGGGAGAGGTCGAGGGTATGAGTCCCAGAATAATTAGTGTGGGCGCTGCCGTGGTAGCTTATGAGAAGGGGAGAACGGCAGACCTTATAGGATGCGTCAGGGCTTCAGAACATCATGAAGTCATCGTGTACGAGAACAGGGGTGAGGACTTGAGTTTCCTCAAAAAGCCAGTTCGATACGCGCTAAGGGTGGATTCTCCAAGCGGCTCAGAGCGTCTACAACAAAGATATAGGCAACAAAGCGCTCTGCAACAACACCAACAAAACACCGAGAGGGAAAATAAAAAATTAGAATCACGAGGTAGAGTGTGGGCAATAACAGCGGCCATATGCTCAGTAACCGGACTGATTTCGTCACCCTTCAGAAAAAATGTGGTTAAATCTGCTCAAGAATCAGGAGGCGCACAAATACAGTCTCCTCCCCCCAGGTCATCACCAACAAGAGCAGCTATGGGTCACGTTTGTCCGCCGAGGCTTCGACAAGCGTCCACTACCAGAGACCATGTCGTAAATGCTTTTCTCGAGTTTACCGCAGTGGTGGAGGCAACCAGGCAAGTCAACATGCGGAAATGCGAATCCATTCTGCAGACTTACCTGCAAGGAAACGAGCTAATACTGAACGATAGACTCGAAGCAGCAGAAGCAGTCATATACGACAACAACACCTCGAGGGTACTGAGAGGAACCTCTATAACTCGAAGTATGGCTGCTTATAACGCAACTGCCGGATTTGTGTCTCTGGACGAGAGGGAATCCGATCGATGCGGAGTGTTAAAGTTTAAAACTCCTCCAGGGGATTCCCTAGTAGTGGTTGCCAAATGCACCAGAATTATGCTGGACAATAGAATATTAGAGATGGCAAGATCCATTTCTGATTCTGGATCAGACGGCGAAGTTTTTGGAGACTGGCATACTCCGACGTTTCGCTGGACAAATGGCGTCCCTGGTTGCGGAAAAACGACATGGATAGTAGATCAATTTGAAGCGGGCAAAGATCTAATTGTCACCACGACAACCGAAGCAGCAAATGACCTCAGAGGCAAACTATCCTGCCGAATCGGAGGACTCGTCAAATCTAGGGTTCGAACAATGGCGTCCATCCTAGTAAACGGCTTGGGGGAGCGAGAGAGCTGCCATCGCCTAATGGTAGATGAGGCTCTCATGAACCACTTTGGAGCCGTTGTGATGGCCGCCCGCATAACTCGAGCCAAGGAAGTCCTTCTAATTGGTGACATAAATCAGCTTCCGTTTATAGATCGTGATAACCTCTTCCCTCTACTCTACAGCCGCCCTACATATATCACGCCCATAAGCCAGGAATTGATGTGTACCCACAGAAATCCAATGGATGTGGCGTATGCCCTCAGCACAGTTTACAGTGGCATATATTCGTCCAGGTCGTTCGTGAGATCCCTCGAGATAAAAAGGTTCTGGGGGCGATGATTCCAAAGTCACTCCCGACACTTTATACCTGGTACACACTCAGGCAGAGAAGGAATCCCTTAAGAACAGGGATACGGGTCGACCGTGGGATCACGCGTGCTCACGATACACGAGGCACAGGGACTTTCGTGTGCGAATGTGATTGTTGTCAACACAGCAACAAAGAAACATCAAATACATGACAGCGTACCACACGCGGTAGTAGCAATATCGCGTCACACGCATGGTTGCATCTATTACACAGACAACAGTGAAGACGCGATAAGCAAACTAATCAGGAAGGCGGCTGATGAGGGTGAGCAAGGTATTAAGCACTACAACCTGAAAATGGCCATCAAACACAGGGACGCGGCAGTCATGGGTGCTCTCTTGGGCGGGGAGTGTTGCTTGTGATGGAACGAATGCAACATGAGGAAATGTGTGTGCAGAAACATGTAGAAATAGAATATGACCAATTGACTTTGGACTATTGTACGCTTTATTGGAATCGGCCCATGTGGCAAGGGTTGAGGCGTCATGCACACATAAATGTCCTACAGTCGGTGGCGCTGTGTGTTGGGTTGTTCCGTTCCCAAGAAAAAGGTTGACCGGACCAATTGCTGACATACACGTCATACTCGTGAACGGGTGCCTTCTGCTGGGTCAGGTCGGCTCTCCCATCTTGTTGGTGGGCTGGTTTCATAAAGCCTTTGAAATAGAAATAAATAAATAGTGCCTAATTATTATGTAACCTATACTTTTGCTAATAATTATAGATGTAGTTAATTGTAGTATGTAACTAGGTTCCCTCTTTACTTTATAAAAATTGACTAGATGTATTATAATTAAAAAACTGTATGACAAGGGCACGGACCTAGAGTCCGTGGAGAAATAATCTTTAATATTAAAAAAAAAAATAAATAAAAATATGTATAATACATGCATATTGCACCCGTGCGAAGCCGGGGCGGGTCGCTAGTTTATTATAAATAAAAACTATTACGGCAAAGAAAAACCAAAACTTGATGGAGAATTTCTGGAGATAGATTGACACTGTTTTCCGAGCTGTGTTCTATAAACGTGCAACCAATTCCTTAATTGATGGTTGACCTAAAAGCTGGATGTTCTAAAATTAAGAACCTGAGACAAGAACTGGCACAAGACCGCCGACGAAACTGCGCGATCACTCCATTCTATTCTTGGTGATCTAAGATTCGTTTTGGGATTGCCATGTTAACTCTTTTCCACATTTTTAGACGGCACATGATAAAGATGTACCTCATCTAGCTCATGCTAGCGGTTTCGCTCGCGTTCCCTTGGAATTAAAAGCCTATATTGTATTTCAGTTCATAATCTTTCCTCGTTCAGAATTATCATATCGGTACTTTCAGCAGTTTTGGTGTGATTTGAGTAACAAACATAAGAACAAGATATTTTTATGTCTATCAATCATTCTCCACTACTCGTCGTAGTAGCAAGTGAATCTCTAAGTCACCCTAAATCTATTATATATACATCATCGTAAATTTAACGAGAAACAACACCGGGAGGCATAGTACAGTCACACAATTGTGTGCCATTTAGATACAATAAAGGTAATTGCCGCTGACAACTCTGTTAATATGAGCATTGTTGAGCGACATTATTTCAATATGACTATCTAAACAAAGCGTATCCAATGTCGTTGCGATTAACGTCCTATTAACTGTTTCACTGTTATTCCGTATCATTTTACGTGTATTAACAAATTAATGAGGCATTTGTGAGCCTTTGATCGTTTTCATATTAAAAATTAAGTAGGACAATATTGTCTTGATTTGGGTGCGTTTTAGAAATGTTATAGTGCGTTCACATCAAGCTAATGGGCTGTTCACGCGTCGTTTGCAAGCAAAATAATGTCCAGTGTCTTATAAACTGTGTGCGTGTATTTTACCCTTACATCTATTATGTGAATAAAAAATGTACCAGTCATGTTACAATTCAATTTATGCACGCCTCTCATACACGCGGGATACTTAACGTCATCAGCATAAAGGCAGCGCATCATAAAAACAGGCCCGTGGTTTTTCACGGCGCATCCTCAACCAAGAACTAATAGATCTTTTATCTCATTCTATTTTTGTGCGAAAGAAGATTTTAGTCTAAGAATAAAAAGCAAATAAGTAAACCCCTTAATATCATTCGTTACTAGCAAAATTTCCCAAATTCCATTACAGATTACGTTCCTAGGAAAAACAGTAGGCTATTCTCGGCTGTATTTTTAGGAAAATCGACTTTAGCTTCACTATTTTTTTCCTATCACGTTGTCTGGAAGCTCTAAAACATTTTTTCCGTAAAATAAATTCGAAATTTACTTTTTTCTGAACTGTCTATTGGAATCGCTACGGAGATAAAATGCTTTTAATGGCAAGTATTAGTACCTGGCCGCATAATTGAATTTGACTGTAATTCCGCAACCGAAGCCCTTAAGCATGGGCGGAGCGGGAGCGACTAATATACACGCAAGTTCCATGTCATGTACAGTCAACAATAGAGGTTAGTTGCCAGGCTACGCAGCATCACATCAAATCCAGTTTTGAACTCAATTGGCAAATTTCTACAAAGATATTATTATTATTCGTTTTTCATTGGTTACATGGTCCGACGCAATAATTGTTATTGACTGAAAATAAATAATAATTGTATAGATAATAACTAAATAAAAAAATAATGGTTACTTAGTTTTCTAGGCTATGTCTCAGATGATTAACTACATAGTATGTCATATTTTTTATAAACACATTGTATTGGAAATACTTGGTCACTTGTATCTGACTGTACAATAAACACTTGTCTACATACATGGACTTAAATTGGGTCGTAAATGTTCAACTTAAGATTTATTGATAATTAACACCTAGGGATGAGTTATTACTGTCCGCTGTATAATGTACCAGCTCCGGTAGATATTTGTTTTTCTTTTTTTAGAAGATTTACAATTTGTACATGTTCTGTTTTTTCTGCTAACCTGGTAAAGCAAAAATATTCTAGTAGAAACTAAGTATCGAGCGAAAAGTACCTTTAAAATTGAGGCAAAGAAAGTACGAATGCGATTTGTTTTAACAGCAACCGGTCAAAACATTAGGCCAGTAAAACAAAACATTGTTTAATAATGTACTTTCTATCTAAACATTTTTTTACATAATAGTATGTAAATCTGGTAAACGAGCAGACGGATCACCTAATGGTAAGCAATCGACGCCGCCCATGGACGCCAGAAACTCCGGAAAAACACGTACGTTATCGACCTTTTGGAGATTAAGAATTTGAGTATTGTTGGGATTCAGAAATTGGGGAGATTGGAGAGGAGATAATTGGGCCTCCGTTAACCTGACTCACACGACGAAACACAACGCAAGCATTGTTTCACGTCGGTTTTCTGTAAGGCTGTAGTATCACTCCGGTTGAGCCAGCCCATTCGTGCCGAAGCATGGCTCTCTCACACTTAACAACAATAGGCCAGAACCAGACATATTCAATGTTAATACCAGACATATATGAAGCTTATGTCGAAATTCTTCGCATGTAAGCTATGTAGGTAAAAACTTCTCCCAGCATCTTCGTAAGCCAAGCAGGTAGAACATTTTCATTAATTTCCCCGCTATTTATCGAGCCCGATACAGAGTACTAAGGGAGTATGGGAATACATATCTCTATTACATAATTACAAGTAGATATCCGATATCTACATAAAAACGGTATCTTTATCTACCAAAATGTGTTACCCTCACCTGGAGGCTAGGGAATCAAGAATTGTATATAATTATGTATATTAGGTTCCATTAAAATGGGAGGTTGCGAGTGGAAATCGTTTGCGAAAAGTAAAAGCCCTTTAGGCCTTTTCTTTATTTCTTAACTTAGGAAATGAACACGTTTTGGTGGTTTCATACAGATTAAGACACCATAACAGGTTATAAAAATCTATACGATTATTATTTATTTTTTATCGATTTCAGGTTAAAAACATTATTTATTTTATTTATCATATAATCCAGGCCACTTGAGACCTATTGTTTTACCAATTGAAGTACATTTTTGAACCAAATCCCTTAGATTTTTAGTACTATAATCTGAGTGAAATTCTCAATATCTTACAGCAAAATACAGTCAGTTTTGGGACTATGTATTACATAGCACATCTTCCGGGTCCACAATATAATTGGAGAGAGCTCAATTAATTTATTTGAGTTCTGTCAGCTAGGACAAGGTAAGGATTCATTGGGAAGTGGCGCTGTCCTGTCGGACGGTCGGCTCGACTGCAATTAATTCACTTAATTGCCTGTCATCTGTTGATCAGGCTTGCACATGTCATTAGTCAAAACGAACGTTATGTACGATATGTTCAGCTAAATACAAGTCTAACGGATATAATTAGGTAGTAATAGGTGAGGCGTGATCTCCAGATTAATAGCCTGCGAGTAATGCGTGATTGATGGCCCTTCAAGGGTTACAGATATTAAAATAATTTTAGGGTGTCTAACGTCTAAATTGCGGTGATGTACGAGTTTTGTTAAAATTTTAAGATATTTATTTATACGGCACGTGTATGTTTTAAATTTTCTTTTTTAATAAAAATAAGTATGTTACAAATGTTAATTAACTTTTTTAAGTGATTCTTTGTTATTTTTTTTCCATTTCAACATCTACTTACTAACTCAAGGAAATATGTAGAAAAATCATTGAAAGTATCAGTTACATCTAATTTACAATTGATTTATAAAAATATCTTACTTAAGGACCAGTAAAACATACAAAGAACCAAAAGCTCAAAATGTAATCAAGCAACCAGAACACGAATGCAAAAATTCAACCACTCCGACTGAATATTCCAAGTCTATGACACGACGTGTTTAATCATAGCCTGTCAAGACACATAAAGGCACAACCTCTCTACAAAATCTATTTACTGGATTGTAACGGCTATGTCGAAAACAATTTTATCAGGTTGTTGCGTAAGCGTGGATCGAGAACAGGACAGTAAAGCGAGGACACACGATTACGGCTGACAAGGCAATTAATAAGGGCAGATGGCGATTGAGCACGAGTCAGCCGGTCGCTTGGAATTAATCATAGGCACGACGTTATTGCGTGTAGACATATAGACGTACACTATTGCCATTCACTTACTATCTACACATACATGACACTAATAAAATAGTCTATCAATAACTAAAACTTTAATAACTCGATTTCGAAGGTTGTCAATATGACATGTGTCGAGATATTGACACGTGATACGAATCAAGATGGCGGCTGTATAAAAGCGCGGCAAATCGTCGAACTGTCACTGTCATCTGTCATACTTGTGATGTGTATTTACTTTATAGTTGCTTCGTGGCAATAACCTTACGGTTATTTATGGTTTTTTGAAGATTACTGAATGAAGAGAGCTGTAGTTTTTAATTTAATTGCTTCTAAATGAAACGCAATGTGGGAAGCATAAAAAATTAAATGTTATTTAATTTAATACTAATAATAATACTCGTAATTATGGCCTGAAAATGGATGATTACATAAGTACCCACATTAATTTATATGTTTAGTAACTCATTATTTATCATATTTAATGGCTTAACATGAAATTTTCGATATTTTTAAGTTAAAAAAATCAAACGGGTATTGCAAACACATAGCATGTGCGTCCTAGTTCTGAAATAGTGAAACTATTTTATTGTTTTGTGTATTTCTAAAAAACTGCGGTTGGAATCGGTTGTAGCTGAAAGTTTATTTTTCTGGAACGGGAAATAAAACCTGGTAACGTTTGTACTGTCATTGTGTGTACATATGTAAGCACGGACGGTATAACCTTTTAGCAAATCTGTCTGAAATAGTGCTGTAACTGAAGTACCTATTGGAAACTTTTATATTTTAGCCCGCAGCGTACAGCTAAGCCAGGTTGAATTTTATTGTAGTTTGTATTAGGTAAATATTTTAAATAATTCTGCTATGTAATATACTACAACTATTGTAAATGGGCACTGGTCTGTAAAAGCGAAATGTTCGAGTTGATTATTTGTTACTGAGTAACAGTCATAAATTATTAAAATTATGTTATAATAATACACTCTTCTGTTCAATCCTCTAAAGAATAAAAGGTATGGTGATAAAATGATAATTTCTAAAAGTACATAATAAGTACAATTACTTCCACTGAAGAAGAAAAAAAGAGAACGATTTCCACAAATGTCCACAAAATATTTTGTTAGCAATAGCAAGTGTATACGTAATAAGGCTAACGTATCAGTCTTCGTAATGACGTTTTACTCGCGTGATTGTTGCTGTCAGTGCGTCGATGCGAGGTACCCTCATTCAAACTTCTTGGTATATGGAAACTCGCCTACGCTACATACGAAAATGGACTACGGAAGTTCTCGTGGATACCGGTGATTGCATTATCTACGGAGTTTGTTATACACTTTGTATGAATGATTTTGTTTATATGCATTAGTTGATTGGATGTTTTTTTTTCTGAGCGTTGCATGTAGTAATGGAAGATGGCGTGCTACAATGTGCTACTAAATCTTTAAAATGTGAGGTATTTTCGTCATCAGTTTTATACTTTTGATCGTATACATATTACGTCACAATAGGTATTTCATTTTTCATTGTGTAAGTGCCAATAAATAGTAACTAATCAGTTGGAATTAGTTTATTTCTAAAATAATTCATTTTATCCATACCATCGAATTTGACATTATAAAATGTTCAGGATTTGCTCAACATGGATTTGAGAAGTAATTTCATGTATTTTATAAGATAAGGAATGTTATGTTACTAATCACAATCCCAGTTCACAGCATCATTCCTTCACGCATCTAAGGAATAAAAAAGTACACAAACAAAAACATACACCGAGGTCAAAGCAAGTACACAGGATGATATTATGCACAATGCAAGCAAGACAGCAATTCCATCAAGTACAGAACGGGCGGGTGATCTCGGCTGCGCTTATCGGGCACCTGTGGACTCTTGAATAAACCCGTCCATTTGACGAATGGGAATCTTCTTGGTGCCACGTACGTTGGGTATACGTCAGATAGCGTTGCTTTGCGAAAATGATATTATGCTTCAATGCTATTGTTTGGTTTTGAAATGAAAATAGAATAGCTTTTTCCTTGCAGTGTATACAATGCATTTGTAATTGCGTTCGAGGGTTGCGTGTGATTGAATTTGTTATTATGTTTGTGTGGATGCAAAATTGACCGGTTTTACAGAAAAGTAATATTGTTACACTGTAGTGTATTTTTATGAGAGATTACTATATCTAGGAAAAAGAGAAAGGAGATCAGCAGTGGGCAAAGTCAAAATATAACTAACATTTGAAAATGATGTAAAATATAACAATGATACCCAAAAATTTCATTTCATATAATATCAGTGGACCGATCAAAATTACAGCCAATGTAAAGAGAACAAATGATAAACAATTCTGTTGATACAACAGCGATAAGCCGACGTTTCACGTACGGTATGTTACATGGCTAACGATTATAACTCTGGTCCAAATGAGCTCTGTGCCAACAGCACTCCATCAACACATTGGCAAACATTACCATTGACTAAATAAACCGAACAATTTATTAAGTATTTTTGAAATACATATGTGGGTAATGTTGTCCTGTTTTCACCCAGTTTTCGTGTATAAATTATTTTGTGGGATATTAACTGGTTTTTGTGGTATGGTTTATGATAGAGTGGGTGTTGTTTGCTGTTTTAAAGTGTTTGGGCTGGATGGGGTAATAGAGAGTTGATTCCAACTGATGATGTTAAAGTTCAATATATTGCACAGTTTTTATTCGAAAAGAAATACTGTGGATCGTCATAGTCAACAATTGTGTACCAATTATTATAACGTCTAACCTAATTACTAATAAGAGACTTCTAAAACATGACCGTTTTAAAAATTCAATCCACTTTATTCTTAGCTCACTGATTAGTATTTTTTTATTTCATCACAAATGTCAAGTACAATAAAGTCTTATGAATATGTATAAATCCGAATTCTAATAAAGGTTCATGATAAGTGAAATTCTTAGAAGGAAGCCGACCATTCATTCAGAAAAAATGTACGTAGAGGCAAAGGGCAGTGACCTCTATAATAATGAGAGACGGATCAAGTAACCTCAGTATTTCCTAATGAGCACATAATCGTGCTCCACGTTATACCCATTTACATAGAGCAGGCAAATTAGATACTTGTAATATACATAAAACTATGTACAATCTACGAGCACGTTACATAAACGACAAACTATGAAAAATAAACTATTTTCACATAAAAATGTGCCACACAAAAAACAGATTTATAACATTTCATGAAATAGAAATTGATTTGATTATTCCCTCACATTCGCGCGTAGTCACAAACAAATCTGCTTCTGTTTACCATAAAACTCAATGAAGCCAAAATAAAACTTATTTTTGCACCATCCTCTGTGCAAACGAAAACTGTAGGTATCTGAATTGTTTGCGCAAAATTCCTGATTCATTTACCGTGTACGGCAAATAACTGGCGGAATTTCGTCGATTCACATCAAACAGCCATCGGTAACAGCATATTTTGTGCTAACAATATTGCACGATTCGCCAGGTGTAAGGTTCATCTCAATTTCTAGCCTTACGATACCACGAAATCTGTCGACGTCGGCCGCCGTCCGTGCCCGAACTGCACTGCAAATTAATACACGTTGCGACCCTGGTTTTAATTTCGGTAGGCGCCTCTGATTTACGATGTCCATATGAAAGAGCGGTTCGTGCGTGTGACCTGTCAATGTGGAGCTTCAAATTAATATGACGGACCCCTCCCACGCCGTGCTATAGTTAACCTGCGGGGGGCAGGGTAGTTTACAAGTAACTGGAACTATAACTACGCCTTTTCATGTTGGTAACGTAGAATTAGTTGGTAGCTATTCATTACGCGTTGGAACGCGGTGTGATGTTGATTGCTTATTGAAGTTGTTAATAGTTCCGAATTGGTGCAAGCGTGGAATTTTAGTTTATAAAATTACCAGCCATTTTGAAACGGTCGTAACTTTAATCAAACGACTATGATTATGTATTTTAACATGTGGTTTTCGTTTTAATATTTTTAGTAAAGGCAATTAATAATTTCATACAGAAAAATAAACAAGAGTATTGCGTTGAAATGTTTATTTATGGTTCAGTAAACTTATTTCAAAGATGAATGTAATCTAATAACTCTCAAATGATGTACATATTTATTCTCCATTCATCCTATTTCAATTTCTGAGACAATTTCGTTCAATCCTTTGTATTCAACTTTGATATTTTATGAAATTGAATGCGATTGCATTTACAACGAGTATTATTTCTTGAAGAAACAAGATTTCTTTACAAAAAGTGTAGATACTTTGTGAAGGTGCAGGTTGGCACATACGGTGCGCACTCGGCATATTTCGATATTGAACGCTCGACTTTAATGCAATCTTATTCTGAAAGGTACTGGCAATCTGCTTGATGTAGACACAGAGCACTATACATTTGTACTAGTCTATCTCCCTGCATTTTACCGACGGTTGAATCATTACGTCGCTCGTGTTTTCTTCTTTTTCCTCCACTTTATTGATCTATTTATAAGCAGAAGTTGTTTACGACGGTAAATAGTTAAGTGCTTCTGTGCAGCTTTAACCAGTGAAGCTTGCAAATATTACTTGTTAGTAAGTGTTAACGTTTAATAGGAGAATTGGCTATGCTATTAAATGGGGTCAGCAGAAATGTACACATACTTGCTTAATTTTCATTTATTCATAATCTAATTGATTAAGTACATGTTTATAACTAACTCCTTCATATCGTTATCGACTCCTTCATAACCAATCGTGATCAGTTACTGATATCGTCCACAACGTAAATTAGGAAAGTCATGCGACGGAAAAGATCAATACAGAATATACCTACATTCTTTTTCAAACAAACAGCAATAATAATGCAATCTGTATATGTTTATACTTACACAACGAACCAAAGATATCACTACGCAGCCCTGAGATGAGACATAATAAAGAAAAAGATAAGACAGAATAAAGAATAAGGACTATTATTATTATTTCTATCTCGGTGCAGGAAGTAAAATAGGAATACATTTTATGCACAGTCGGCAGTATGAAACAGAAGATTTAAACAGCAGGTGTGCCAGTGTTTTATGTAAAATATTAA
This sequence comes from Spodoptera littoralis, assembly GCA_902850265.1. NCBI lineage: Eukaryota > Metazoa > Arthropoda > Insecta > Lepidoptera > Noctuidae > Spodoptera > Spodoptera littoralis. Next base: position 10,260,056 of record LR824538.2, on the reverse strand, counting down.
AGAGGAACCGCTTTCGCTCCAGTTACAAATTAGAGACTCAAATGACCTCTGCCGTTTAAAGTTTATGGTCAGCCCTCATTTAATATGTTGGATGGACTGGAGCAACAGACTGAATAGCTTCATGGTTGTAGTGCAACTTTTAGTATATTTACCTCTATAACATTTTATTTCCATGTAGTACGTATCTTATCATTAAAATGTCGAAAAATGCGTTCAAATGGGTATTTTATTATATTGTGACTTGGTCACCTTGATCGGGACAACAGTTTTCCGAGTCGCTTGACGTTAATTATGCGTAAAATACGTGTGCTATGACAATGTTTACGTCGAAAAAAATTGATATCGCTTTTCTACATTTCAAGGCTAATAAAGCAAATGTTACAATTGTCAATTGTCAATTGAGTGGTTGGTTACGTGAAAGCTGTAATATAAAATGGGTTTAAGAAAAGAGCCTCATACATGTAATGTTCCGAAGTATATCTAAATTACACTAAACTGTTCTTGTCTAGTGCTATCGATCTCAAATAAATCTGTGTAGCAAAGTTCCGAGAGCCCTTAGCTTCACTTAGTTCTTTGAGAACAAATAAATAAAACTTTGTTCCCTAAAAGTTCGAAAGAGCAGATTTTTGGACTTTATGTATGTGTTATGCAATGTAAAAGTTAAAGTTTTATACAATATGGCGTGGAAAAATGTATAGGTAAGCAATTTTGTCCCGCGGTTAAAATGTCGAGTATAAAAATTTTCTTGAAAATAAAATCTAATTTACGAAGTTTCTTAAAATAGCTCCGTTCTAATTAGCTTGCTGATAAAATAATCTCTTAAAATGTTTTAAATTTATAATCAAAGATTTTTCAAATTAGTGGATTTAGAGGTCGCTGACTGTATCTTTTTGATTCAAAGCCTCTTCTAACAATAAACGACTCAGCAAGCTATCGCAGTCCGTAAATAGCTACAAAAATGAATCTTTCTAACACGCATCTTATAATATATTTTGGCTCGATGTGCGCACGATAAAATATGTGAACAGGTGCTTTATCATATCGCAAAGCCTCGTGTCACGTGGCGCGCCCGCATGATGTACAGGCTCCTTACGGGCTTACCCTCAACCCCAGCCCACACCATCTCCAGGGGAAATTAGACATCGCCATAATAGATTTTAGGAAGCCCTCTCTGTGAGGTGTCGGGTGTAAAGGAAACAATAATTAATTAGGATACACGTGTTTAATAGATGAAGTCTAGATTACGACTAATACATTCTTAGATCACTACACTACACCTTCCCCGCAAAATAAAAAAATAAAAAAATGGTTATACAATTATTTTTTTTTTTTTGTTCTTTTTTTTATGTTATATATTAATTATATTTTAATGATTATAAGACATAGGAATGCATAACATAAGATGATTGATTACATTTCATAATAATCTCTAAAATGATACATGATCTTTATTATAATAACAATACAATACCTCACACATACCATACCATATTAAGGAAGTTCTTACAAAGTACAGTCGACTACATCAATACATTATACACTATAGTAATGAAAGTATATACTTTAACAATAATACGGTCTGGTTCTATTTTTATGAACCACAATTTGCTTTGAATTTTTCTCGATTTTTACATTCGGCGCTATATCCTCTACAACAGTATAAGGTCCAGAGTACAAATTATCTAATTTAGAACAATTTTCATTTTTCAATAACACAAGATCTTCCTTTTTGTAGATAACTGGGTTGATATTTTTATCATACAATAATTTCCTATGTTGTTTACTTGCAATTAAATTATTTTTAGCATCTTGATGAGCTCTTTGTAATCTGAATTTTAGTTCCAAGGGATAACTATCGAAATTATACAGTTTATTAACATCTGAAGTTAGACTATTAGGTAAAGTACACACATGACCAAAAACAAGCTCATAAGGAGTATACTTAGTTTCTGAATGTACTGTTATATTATAAGAAAATTGCCAGTATGGTAGCCAATGACTCCACGACCTTGAATTATTTCTGCAATGAATTCTGAGATAATTCCCTAAACTTTTGTGTGCATTCTCAAGGGCGCCAATACTCTGGTGGTGATACGCAGCAGCAAATCTCTGTTCTATATTTAAAAGCTTGCTTACCTCTTTCATTGTGGATGATATAAACTCTGCCCCTTTATCTGATGCAATAGTTTTGGGTATACCATACCTTAGTATAAAATGCTGCACAAATGCTCTCGCCACACTCTCGGCAGACTTCGATGTCATAGGGGCAGCAATTAAGTATTTGGTTAACTCACATTGCATTGTTAGAATGTAAGCATAACCGTCATCGTCTTTTTCTAAAGGACCTACTACATCCAAAAATATTTTATCAAAGGAACTAGATGACGTTGTTGTAATTGAAAGTGGTTCCTTAATATGTCTGAAATATTTATTTCTCTGACACGCATCACATTTATTTATAAAGTCCAATACATCTTTTTCCATACCTGGCCAGTAATAGTACTTTTTTATATTGTTTAATGTTCTCCTTATCCCTGCATGGCCGCTTGTCGGCAATAAGTGAAAATCATTAATAATAATCCTCCTAGTGTCTTTATTTTCTATTCTATTTACGTCGTTTATTACACAAATTCTAGGTCCCTTCCATTTGTCATTGTTACTTATTTCTCCGACAATAATTTCAATTAATTTTTTATTTTGTTGATTTTTCCTTATCACAAGTTCAATAATTCGATATTCTTTACAAAAATATTCCAATTCTTTTAACAATTCGCCTCGCGTCAATGTTAATAAAGAATTTGGATTAACATAAATAGTTAAATCTGTAGGAACGTAATAAAAAACCTCATTATTTGATTTATAATAACTTTTTCTCATTTTCATCTTATTTAGAGTCATTTTATCTATAAGTGTAATTTCAACGTCGTTGTCAGTCTTTTTGAGTATTTCAACTATATTCGGCTGACTTGGTGACAATTCGTTTGTCGCGCTCTTATCCACTTTGTGGTCATTATTGTTACTTTTTAAAATTGATTTTGCTTTAGATCGCGTCATAACTGTTATACAATCATTGTTAATAGTTTTTAGCTCGTCAGACGTTATAATTATACGAGATAGTGCATCCGCTGCCGCATTATCCTTCCCTCTTACAAATTCTATATCAAAGTCATATTCTTCAAGTACAAGTCGAAATTTCATAAGTCTACTACTAGGCTCTTTCATACCAAATAAATATATCAAAGGACGATGATCTGTTTGTATTTTGAATTTCCGACCAAACAAATAAGGACGAAAGTATTTTACTGACCATACAATAGCTAAAAGTTCTTTTTCAATAACTGGGTAGTTCTTTTCGGCTTTATTTAAAGTACGGCTTGCATAAGCGATTGGTCTACCATCACCATTACATAAAATAGACCCTATTGCATAGCCAGAAGCATCCGTTTTTAGAAGGAAAACATTATTTTTATCGAAAATGGGGTACTGCAGTAATGGAGATGATGTCAATTTTTCCTTTAGTGCCAAAAAAGAGTTTTTACATTCTTCAGACCACTTAAAAGTTACATTTTTGCGACAAAGATTATTCAATGGACAGGCTAATAGCGCAAAATCGGGTATAAATTTGCGATAGTAATTTGCAAAGGCGACAAACTTTTTGACCTCGTCGCAAGATTTTGGAACTGGATAATTTTGTAATACATACACTTTAGACGGGTCTGGTTTTAAACCTTCAGCGGATATAACGTGGCCCAAATATAAAATTTCTTTTTTTAGAAAATCACATTTGCCTGGATTCAACTTAAGATTTACTTTTCGTAATGTAAGCATTATGTCAATGAGATTTTTGTTATGTGAAGCCAAACTGCGTCCAAAACAAATTAAGTCATCTAGATAGACAAGACATTGTTCATGATGCAGACCAGACATTGCCACTGTCATGGCCCTTGAAAAAGAACTCGGACTTGTTTTCAAACCCATGGGAAGTCTAGTCATTTGGTATTGTCCTGAAGGGGTTACGAATGCCGTGCATGGTCTACTTTCTTTTGTTATTCCCAATTGAAAATAACCCTTATAAAGGTCAAGATGGCTAAAATAGATTGATCCTGATAGTGCGTCAAGAATATCAGTGATATTGGGCAGAGGAAATTTGTCGTCTAAAATACAATTATTAAGTTTGCGAAAATCTATAACAAGTCTCATTTTCTTAGAGCCATCCGTATTCTCCTTTTTTGGGACCAGTAAAATCGGACTAGCCCATTCACTGCTACATGGTTCAATAATTTCATCCTTTAACATATCGCTTATTTGTCGATCTAACTCCTCTCGCTGTGAGAACGGTAAACGATAAGGCTTAGTATATATAGGGTACGTACCCTGTTTCAACCGTATCTTTTGCTCTTTGATATTGGCAACCTCTAATTTGTCGCCAGAAATATGAAAAACGTCTGAAAATTTAGCGCATATATTAAGTATTGAAGATTTTTCCTCGTCATTTAAATGATCTAATTTTAGTTGATTTAATAACATTTTTACCCTATCTACTGTTATTGTAGACCTTTCAAAGTTACATATCTCATAATCACGTAGCTTTTCTAATTTAGGATCAAAATAATTCAAAGATATTTCTTGTTCACTAGTATTTAGAATTTGAATTGGAATTTTACCATCTACTGGTTTTCCAATACCACCAGCTAAATATATTCCTTCACCTAACTCCTCTGGGATTACTACACAATCTTCAACTGCGGTAGTATTAATGTAAAAAACTTTTTCACATCTTGGTGGTACCTTTAAAGGAATATTGTGATTTAATTGGCCCAAATGTAATGGTAAGGATGTATTTTCGAGTATAGTTAAGGTATTAAGTTCATAATTTAAGATACATCTATGCTTAGTAAGAAAATCTTGGCCTAATATACCTTCAGCGAAACATGGTAGATTTTTAATAACATAAAAATTATGCTCAAATATATTGTCTTTTAAAAATAGTTTTAAGCACACATATCCTTCTGACTTTATACGACCCCCAATACCATTTATGATAATATTTTGTTTATGGATGGGTAAATTCCATTGAGCAACTGTCTCGCTTTTTACGGCTGATATACTGGCACCAGAATCTACTAACCAATTATAAGTTACGTTGTTATAGGGGATTTTGACATAATTACTAAATTCACATGACAGTAAATTAGGCACGAAAAAACATATTCGTATTGTTTTCCGCAGTAGAGGATTGAATATCGTCTTTAGTAGATATTTCATTAACTTCTAAAAGATCTGCATTTAAAGGGTACATACCTCGATTTTGGTATCTTCCTCTCTGCCCCCTGTATGTACTACGACCACGGTTGTTATTATTACCTGACTGTCGCTGCCACCCTTGATTGTAATAGCCTCGGGGAGCTCGCTGATAGTTTCCCCGGGTGCCTCTCCCGTGATAATACGATGAATTTCTGAAAAAACGGCTCTGTGTATTTGACTCACCAGGTTTTTCGTTGTTAACCATCATTATTTCGCCTTCCGTTGAATTCGCAATGCCTTTACCTATTTGTTCTTCGTCTTTTGCCGCACGTATGACGTCTTTAAGAGTAGTATAATTTCGTGCTGCTAAGATCACACATAAATTTTTGTTACGTAAACCATTTATAAATCTATTAATAGCTAACTTTTCGTTGACCGATTTTAGAATGGCAAAAGCTTGTGTATTGCCATCGGCCTGAGCAATAGTTAGGTCAACGAACAGTTGTTCTATTTTCTTTCCGAATTCATCAATGCTACTTAGTTTCTGTTCACAATTAACCATTTCTGCGTGAACAGCATTACTAGATTTTTTAGTTAATAAATGTAAACGCATTTCTTTAAGTAGTTCATCACAGGAGGAATAACTTTGTTGTAAACGTAGTTTCGCACTATCGGAAAGACGGGTCTTCAATACAAAATTAATTAACAACTGTTCGTCATCCTTTTCTATCATAGAGGAATAAAGTTCAATTGCCGAAATGAGACTCTTTGTAATTTTTTCGTCAGAATTCATTACAGGTAATAGAGCTACCGCCGTTTTTAATTGGAATTTTTCCATTTTGACAATTTTCTTTTGCGTGTCACTACAGCAAAGTTGTATTATACGAGCATATAAACTACTAATATCCGTACATAGGTTCTGAATTGTCTCTAAATCACTGCTCGTAAAGTCCTTCCTTTTAATTTGTTTATCTAAATTTGATTTCACAATTAAAAAATTATCATGTATAATATTAGTCTCATTCAGTTTTTTCTCGATAATGTTTTGAGTTCTACGACTTGGCCCTAACTTAGTTAAATACTCCTTTATACTTTTAAAATTTTCATAAATGTCTTTAAGACGATGGGCCATTACCTTTTAAATTACACAAATGGAAATGCACTTCAATATTATTGCAACGCGAACATAATAATAAACCAGGCGTAACAGTCTTACACTAGTAACTTATTGTCTTTATACGAGAGTAAAAGTTTATATTATTGATATCGACTGTATCAGAAAAACTTTTCCTAATCTTGCACAAACACAATTCACTTGTACTCATTTATGAGCAATCGATTTCACCATACTCGCGCACAACACTACATTTACACTTCGCCAACCTTGTATGAAACTTCAGCGGTATTCTGAGCACCTCTCGCCCTAGTCGTTCCTCGACGTAGAGAATGTCGTAATATCTCCTGCCGCATAAGATGTCTTTGACACTTTCTATATAGTATCAGCAGTACGTAGCAAGCACCTCCACAAATAAACATGGCCACAATCATAAGAAGTATTATACTCGTAGTACTTGCATGGCTCATAAACTGGGTAATATCAGCATTATTCGATCTGCCAGCATTTTGTGCGATCACTATCAGCTCTTCCTTAGAAATGGTCTTCCCCATTATTGTAAATTAAAAAATTCGGTGTTTGACTGTGAAACCGGTGTAACGCCCCGTAAACAGGCGCCGCGATGAACAATAATTGTCGACTATTCGTCATCCTTGAAACTTTCTACAGCTTACTTGGAGAGTTCCTAATACTGGTTCCTTTTATGGGCAACGGAATGTAAATAATCGCGCGTACCCGAGTCGCGCCTCTGGCAGGGTCGCCATGAGGTGTCGGGTGTAAAGGAAACAATAATTAATTAGGATACACGTGTTTAATAGATGAAGTCTAGATTACGACTAATACATTCTTAGATCACTACACTACATCTGAACTCCCCAACGTTTGTTCTTAAAAACTCTCGCCGACTGTCGGCCACCAACTTTTTATTATTATTTATTTAAGGGTGCATTTCCAACCCTTTACGCCTGTTTTGTTAAGCTGTGCGATGAAAACTTAAAGCAATTTGTAACTCCGCAATAATTAGCGAATTACACGGGGCTATTCTGCGAGCCGTCCCTAATCAGAGTGGAGCTACTAAAGAGAATAAGTTATTCGATTTATCCGCTAATAGACCTAGAAATATACAAACAAGATTAAGCAGGAGTAAGCGAGCGTTATAAATTTATGGAGTGAATCCCTTAATTCCCGAAACTGATGTTAGAATTTTAAGTTGGCCGTCCGGGAAGATTGCTCGGAACTTGCTTAATCCACCAGAGTGCGCAGTGTTCGCCAAGTTGTCTGGCCCAGCTTGCACCTACTTCAATAGTTTTCTGCATTATAAAGCGTATTACTTGGAAACCGGTTTTATTACTACCCTGCACTGGATTAGGGTAAGGGTTTGGATCAAGGACTTACTCAATCCCCAATTGTGGTCAAAGTTAGGGGTGCCATAGCTTCTTGTTAGGTGGGACATTGTTTTAGTAATACTATTTCACTTTACTCAAAATTCTTCTTTGATAATTAATTTTGAATAATAACTTCTTCAGTTAAGTGCCAATAGATAATCTAAATTACATCGAGAACTAACTTTAAACATTTCCGTATTCAAAGTGTACTGAACAGCTATATGTCTACACATTACTTATAGGTACATATTTGTTCGAATTAGCTAAGTCTCTCAACTTTAGATAACACACTCTCGCGCCTGTAATGAATAGCTAAACTAATATAACTTATGGAACAAAACTGACGCAGGGAACCAGTCACAAATGACCTGCCACCTTCCCCTCACCCACTTATAACATATACTACACAAGTATTATTTCGAAATGTTAAATAGATCTTATTACACTGGTGGTAATCACAGCTCTTTCACATGGACCTCATAAATCAACGAGTCCAAGTGAAATTAAAATATTTCTACAGATTTGGGCACGTGCTTATTGTGTTAATAATTTGAATGGCCGACGCCATCTTGGTTTTAATATCATTTAGATAATAAATTGTAATTAATTTGGAGTAATATCTTGTCTCGGGTCACGGTATTGTTACAATATATTACAGTTACGAACATTTATAATATTATTTGTATTGAATTCAGAAATTGTTATACTGTAATGAATGGTTTAACTTATTTTATGATTTGTTATTTAACATTTTAGTATATAAAGTTTCTGCGGATTAGTTTATAATTTATACGAATTATTTACTATGTAATAAATTGAAATTTAATGTATTGGTCACATTCTAAATCATTAAATCGTCGTGTAACAACAATTGGTGGAAACTAATTCACGTAGTCATAATGAAGATACTACTAAGTGCTACGGCGTAGCGCTGTGCTACACGTATACGCTACGCCGTAGTGGACAACTAGTTCCGTGCAACCAAAACTACATTGCATACTTACACAGATTGTGGTGTGTAATCATTGTGATCTTTGTTAGATAACCTCACAACCTTGAAGCTTATTGTAGCACAAATAATTTAGTCACATACGCTAAAATGAAGGTGACCCATCATCCAAAGTTCTAAAGTCATTAAGGATTGATTACAAGATAAGAACCTACCCAATTTGTAAGTCTAAGTAGAAGATAATTCGAGTTACACACACACTCGTATTACAGCACGTTCGCATACATAAAGTTGTGCTCAAACTCAAACCGGAACTGGGGCCCACATCAATCTGGCGGTAATGTGTTGGCATGTGTAAGTTACTGTGCGATACAATGTTGGTTCATACAAAAAATGTTTTGGAAAATTTTGATAATGGCCTTTCAATATAAACTAGTCAGGGTAAAAAGGGTTAAAAAGGGTTTTGAAAAAAATATTCTGTTTTGTGGTTGAAGAGAAAATATAAACATTTATTTTTGAGTTAGCCGACGACGTAGGTATGACTGTTGAATGGGTACATAGTTATTGGTTCTATTTCTGAACCAGAAAAAAATATAAATTAATTCACGTTCTACTTGATATTGAAGTTTTTAAAATAGATAAAAAATAACAACCTATTCTAAAATACTGATCATACATGTTGACAAAGAAACCTGATACTACTAAGTTAAGCAGTCATCACTTTCTGGAGGTCCCACTTCAAAAACACCCAATACATCTTTAATAAAACCTACTACTACTCTTGCAACACCAAGAAGATTCAATCATAATATAGAAAAGGGATTATCCTCCTTCAATATAACGTAATGTAAGTTCAGTTATTATTGCAATAACATTTTGTTTTAAACGGATAAACGCGCCACTCGATGCTACACCACGAGAAGAAGATTATCTTAGCTTTGCCGTTCAGTTCCGCAGACCAATAGATGACGCTACAATCGATTAAATACACTTGTATGTGGAGGTATTAAGTGAAGGTAATTTATTTTGTAGGAGGCTGCTTTTAAGCTTCTTGTTGTGGCTATTCTTTAAAGGGTTAAATTGGGGCTGCTAACACAACGTTGGTAGGTAACGTATACATTATGCGAAAATAGAATTTGATGTCTATAGGACGTGATTGCCTCGTTGGCCGAGTGGTTGCAAGTGCGACTGTCGGGTAAGAGGTCTTGAGTTCAATTCCAGTGTCGGGCAAAATATTACAGGGTTTTTAAAAAAAAATTCAACTGTAGCACGGTGTCTAGAATTGTGCCCGGTATATAGCAATAGGCTCACCCCTTATTACATGGGATAGTTTAATACATTTTGAGAGGTATATAGCAAAGAAATGCTACCTTTTTAAGTGTGGGAGAGCCATGTTTCGGCACAAATGGACCAGCTCGACCAGAGTGGTTCCACGGCCTCACAGAAAACTGAAGTGAAGCAACGCTTGCGTTGTGTTTTGTCGTGAGAGGGAGGTTACCAGAGGCCCAATTACCTCCCCTCCCTTCCCCTATCTTTCCAATCCTTGAATGTTTAACAACTCCTCAAACTCCTAATCCCCAAATGGCCGGTAACGCACTTGTAACGCCTCTGATGTTCCAGATGGCCATGGGCGACGTCGATTGCTTACCATCAGGCGATTCCTCAGCTCGTTTACCGGCTTATGCCATAAAAACTACGTTTTATCCATAAATCCCGAGTAAAACCACTTGCATAAGCGAGTATTGTATAATTAAAATTATAATCAATAATATCCCTGGAATCCGCGGAATCCTAATAGGTTGATAGGATTATACGGAACACATTAATGTTATTTGAATTAGATTTAAATTGCCACTGCAACCGGACGGTTAATGCACGGTATTCGATTAGATTTATTATTAATGCTTAGGCAGCTTAATCGAATATACCAGATATGCAGTTAAAATATTTAACGTCTCACTGGTTTTAAATGAACGAATTGTACCCATTGATCGTAGATTGTTTAATATGTTTTGTTGGTAGGGGTTTTGTGTTTAGTTTTGTTTTTTGGTTTTGGCCTCGCTTACCTCATGCCTTTTAATCTCTAGAGGGGTAGTCAGAGCTAACATTTAATATGTAGCAATCACTTTTCACTAATTATGGGTCCCAAGTGAGTCTATTGCCATACACCGAAATTTAAAGATATCAAAAATTGAATAAAGACAAGACTAAATCAATCAGGGCCGATTTCTCTAACGCCAGATAAATTTTAACTGAGGAATAACTTTGAATATTTGACAAATCTTCCATACTAAAAACTGTCGAATGACAATTTTATTTTACAGTTAGAAATTATTGACTGCACGGTTGGCGCGGTGGTTGGGCGGCAACTGGCTGCCGCGCAACGTGTAGCGGGTTCGATTCCCGCACGGAACAACTCTTTGTGTGATCTACAGATTGTTGTTCCGGGTCCGGGTGTGATGTGTATGTGAACTTGTATGTTTGTAAACGCACCCACGACACAGGAGAAAATCCTACTGTGGGGCACTAATGATTGTTAAATCGGCTCTCAATGTTTTAAATTCTAAATCATCACCAAGATCAGTCAATCATCATTCTAACTTAGATCCTATGTTCCAGAGGTCATCATAAAGTTATATAAAATCAAAATCAACATCATATTTCATCGGTAACACCCAATACGGTAAGTAAACTAACAAGGTAACTATAGTACGTCCACCTTAATCCCGACAGCCGTACTGCAGGGTAATTGGCAACTTATGTCGCCGAACCAATCGCTTTAATTATCCGCCGGGTTCACTCGAGTGTGAAGATTATTTCGGCTGCCAAATGCAGAATGTATTCGTTTTAATACAGCATTGCCGACCGACAATGCGATACGCGAAATCAGATTACTTTATTGAACAGGAACAGATCATGAATGAAATTGATAAAATCGTCTGCGGTGCGATTTATACGAGTTTTCAACGATATTCCGTATGGTAGAATGTTAGATTGATATTTTAGATAACATTGTTTTCGATATGATTGGTTGGAAGGATCGTTTTTGGTGTGTTGTGGTATACTTTATTGGTATGAGTGTGTGAATTAATAATCTATTTTTCGTTGGTTAATCTACATCTACATAGATAATATAGTATAAGGTTTGAATAGCATTTTTGATTTTTTATGAACAAGATAAGCTTCTTTTGTGCTACAATCACATGTAAAGCATCAAACCTTACCTGATTTATGTACACATACTTATTAATAATTGATGTTCTAGATCCCTAACCTCACTGGTGACCGTTAGGGGTATACAGGATAAAATCACATGAAATTCAAGAAAATAATTCTTCCTGCCTTTCAAATTGCAACAAGGTTTCATACGTTACAATAAGCCTCCATCCATACTGACGTCATATTTTATCGCAAATTCTACTTATTCACCTTACAGAAAACTCTTACAATATATTTCTACAGCTTCCGACATTTCCAGCGGCGACACGGAACCTATTCAAATTGAATCTAATAGTCAGCTACCTCCATACGAGTTTTGTATAGAATTTCTTAATAATTGGACGCCTGACCTCTTCTGTATCCAATTTAATTCCCCCTCGTTATACTCTCGAATAATACTTACAGTAATTGCGAATTTCGACAAACCTCTTAAGAGTACATTGCACAAATTTCGTATGGTTCCACAATGGTTTAGCAGATTGGTCCATTTTAGTTAGGCGAAGGTAAATTGTTGGAAAGAGGTCGGTTGCTTGCTAAATAGAGTCACGTAATATATAAGAAGGATCTGTATTACAAGCAAAGGTGACTCTGTTAACTGGCGTGGGCTGGCTCGAATAAAAGGCCAGTAGGCTGAACGAATGAACGAATGAACCAAATTGCCTTTGCGAACGGAAACACATGTCTTGAAACTGAATTTCAATTTCAACTTATGAGATTTTCTTTTTTTTTTGTTTATGTGTGTGTTTTGTTTTTTATTGTATGATGTGCTCATTAGATTCAGGTTTCCTCATGACGTTTTCCTTCACTGTTTGTCAGTGGTGTCTAAATAATTTTTCGCTGTAAATGAACATATCTCCGCCTACTTGTTAAGAAAAATCAGGCATAATGTTTTCTTGTGCCATATTCATGCTAAATATTACTACGGTTGTTATATTTCTGCCTCATTGGCTGAGTGGTCGCAAGTGCGACTGCTGGGCAAGGGGTTTTGGGTTCGATTCCCGGGTCGGGCAAAGTATTAATGTGTTTTTCTTTAAATCTCAGTACTAGTACGAAGTCTGGAAATGTGCCCGGTATATAGCAATAGGCTCACCCCCTATTACATGACACTCTCATATAAAATAGGGAAAAGTGGGTGTTACATTGTGTACAGTGGCATTAAGTGAAGTAATGTACACCTCTGGCTACCCCTTCGGGGCAAAATGTGTTAAGTTATGTATGTGTGTGATATTTCAATGTGCTTTTCATTTACCTTTCAGTCTTGAGTATGTGTTTAGTACTTGTTTCTTAAAAAGATGCCATTGGATAATATAAATATTTTACCTCATCGACCTCATTGTAATTTTCGATATAATTATATAAACACCTAAAAGTAGATTTATTTACTGTATATCCTACGTTGGTCTACAGTTTTGAAAGTCCAGTCAGAACCGTGATCGAGTGTTTGGTTAATATTCTGTGTGTAGCAAGTTCGATTTCCGGGCTGAGAATTAATACGGTAGTAGTGCTTGTGTTTTCATACGTGAGATTTGTGTTTCTGAATGCATCAGTGATTCGGAACAAATCACGGTTGAGTGTAAATTCAATTTCTGATTCAGTTTTTCAATTTCAATTTTTAGAGAAGCAACGTAATGTTTGATTTGTGATGGTGTCGTAATAAGTTTCATAATTATGTGTAAATTTGTTATATTACCGTGGATATAGTGTCTCATTACTGTAGTATTCGCAAGTTCTACTGGTGAGCAAGGGTAACTGAGGTTAGCAAAATATTCTTCAGAATTTTTCAGTTTTCTTAAATTCTGTATTACGTCGTACCCAGCCGTCATATTTGCGAATACTCGACACTTGCGAAGCTAGTCTAGTAATTAGTCACTTTGATGTGAGTATTACTAATCCAAGAAAATATGATATTGCTATACATATCTATTATACTTATAATAAATCTGTAGAGAGGTCAATTCTGTACATAAAATATATTTAAAAAATAACTATCAAGGGGTGGTTAGGGATCGCTACTGATCCCAAAAATGCAATCAGTAAAATTTTTGTCTGTCTGTCTGTTTGTCTGTATGTTCGTTATGGAAACAAAAACTACTCGATGGATTTTAACGAAATTTGGCACAATTATTCTTCATACTCTTGGGCAGGTTATAGTATACTTTTCATTACGCTACAATCAATAGGAGCAGAGCAGTGAAGGGGAATATTGGGAAAACGGGAGAAGTTACTCCATTTTTTAAGCTTCCGTCGCGTGTGCAGGCTTATAGGTTAAAGCTGCATAGAAATCATGTATGACAGAAATATTCTCCTTAAAATTATATAAAAAATATTCCTCGACAGCATATGTCTATCTTTTATGGTTGACTCACAATAACACGTGAAACTCCCAATAGCTTAGCAATTCGGTGATTTCTGATTGTATTTGTCTACTCTAACGTTTACAATACTCATTCATAGACTTTACGCTGTAACTGAAAGGCCAATGGTTGAAATTAGCTTGACTCGATATTATAAGACTCGATATGTGAGTTTATGTGTATGTTTGTTATTCAGTCATATTAAACCGACTGAAGGGACCGGAATGAAATTCGGAACAGAGGTAGATTATGGTCTGAAGTGATACATAGGCATTTTACCCGTGGGATCGCGGGCGAAGCCGCTGGCAGAAGCTAGTTTTAAATATTGGTCTGATCATGAATCGCAAGAATACTAGTTCTGGATACCGAAAAAAATATCTGTGGTTCGGGACCTAGCTCGTACATAGCGTTATTGTGTATTTCGATTTACAAATTTCTCAATTATTACTTAGTGTATAAAAGTATTTAAGTCCACTATTTCATGAGAATCATAACGGGTTTGTCTAACTTCTATACATATGTAACAAACTCTACAATTCATCACTAACCAGCTACCAACACAACCTTTAAATATTTAAACAACAACTTAAGTACTTCAACAAATATTAGTGACGCGACAACGCCATATATCGTAAAGTATAATATCGATACCTGTTACTCGTTACCTGTTATCCGTTATTTCTTACCGTTATGTATTTGTTTTATATATTTATTCAGTATTACCTCAATTTGTAACACCTGTGTGCTAGTGTTCGTTGTACAAGGTCATTCAGAGGTATATTGGCTCGAGGTATTAGGTATTTTTTTGGAAAAGTAATGGAAATTCAGATTCTGTTGTTATTAGTTTACGCGATTATTGAATATGGAACAGGTGGGGAAATGTACGTATTTGTTTTTGTGTAATGAAATGAATGTGATACGATTTATCATGCTTAGGGCTGTAAGTCTCGAGTAACTCGATATTGTTATTAGTGTGAGTATGGTACGTACTTAATACTTCTATTTTTAGAAGTAATTTGATTTTCACTTTGTTTTGTGTTTTTTTAAACATATTGGTGATATTATCTGTAAGTGGCTCAACATTCCTATTCTTATTTTTCTGCTAAATTTGTATAATATAGCTGTTGTTTCGCCATGAATTTTCTATAGGCCAAGCTCAAGAATCATGCAAGACTTCTAGAAGGTAGTTCTTTAATTTCTACTCATTAGACATAAACGTGTTCATATTGTATGCACATTATGTGACAAGACCAAGGTTTATCCTATGTATTCAGAATCAGTTTAGACTAACATACCGAGAATTTGTATTGCCTATACCTATTTATGAACCTATTTATATCGTCATAACATATTGAGAATCCTTATTCCCTATGAGATTGTCTGAAATCTATTTATCTCTAACATTGATATTTTTTTATAATATTTGCTAATGATAGTTATATTTTATACTTGGGAGTTGAACCCATAGTCTTAGAATTCTCTTTTCCTGGGATTTGAACCCGCATCTCAACTGGTCACTGATTTTCATGTGATCGTTTTAAGTACTTTTGTTTCAGTAGAAGTATTATGATCATTAAATTCTTTATGGTCTTGGAGATACTTACGAAATCCTACCTATATACTTACGAACTGAAAACAGCCTCCCACTCAATATGAAGTCGGCCAACCTCGTACATAATGTTACACTTTGTAGTTTCAGGAGTTTCAGGCTGAAGCGATCGCTGTTCAGTGATGCCACTTTCATAGTCACTGAAGCATCTTCAGTTTCAGGAACAAATTTCACTGGAACTCTCCTTTTCTTTGGTTCACACTTTTGAAATATATTTAGTATATTGTTTTTAATTTAAATATTTGCTTTTAGCTTCATAGTATTTATGATTTAAAAATAATAATATGTTGTTTATTTCTATTACCATAGTAAATATTATCGGGTTTCAGTTTGAGATTATTAAAACTCACAGTACCAAATTTCATTAATATGAACTCACTCTGTATGAAATTAAAATTTTAACATAGGTACCGATAAACATGAATATCATTTTAATCACATTAATATGCAATGAATGCTAATATTTGCTGAATATTTCATGATTGCGAACAATATTTAATTATTAATTAATTAAAATATGCATGTAGGGATTTGGTGGGTTTAGATGATTAGGTTAAATAAATAAAACAACTGGTTATTGTTTGAACAATGTCCATATTATATTTATTACCACATACACACGGCACGATGTGAACCTTGTCTTAAATCATTGTATTATATAAGGTATATGTACATTGCACAATGTGTATACATACATCGCCATACACGCGCGCCCCGAAAGGCTGTATGATTATATATCTCATAGTATTATGTACGTTATATAATGTAATATTCCAATAAGAAAGTGCATTGGTGCACGAAATCGGGGCGGCGGACATACCCACCGCTTTTTACAAAACGTTTTGATATTATCATTATTTAATAAAGAGATGCCGTAAAAACTAATTTTATTCATCATTACGATTTATATCCATATTGTATACAGATTCATGTAACATATTATACACGAAGAAATGACGAAAATAATGCGCCGACGCCGCGACGGGACAGTCGCGGATCGTTCGCCTATCGTTATCTCCTTTCTCTAATATTTTAAATGTACATGACACCAAATTCGAACGTATATAAATCCAAATTTATTTTAATGTAAAATCTTAGGTAATTGATTTTTATTGCTATAGAAAATCAGTCAGCACGCGAAGCACGCAATCGAGAAGTAACCGCGAGAACGAAACCAAGCGGGCGGCATTGCGCGGGGGTGGGGGCCGGGAGCGGGACGGGGTGCGCGGGCGCGGGCGCGCGGGCCCGGTGCTCTGCTGGCGACCGATCGGCCGCTCGGCTCGGGTCGGAAGGGTTCGTGCGGAGCCAATGCGCCTCCGGTTCTACGCGAATTAGTATACCTTTGGTCCAAGAAACTCTTAGTTGGCCATCGCCGAATATGCAAAGCTACTTGATCTATGGCCGCCGCGGCGACTCTACGAACTTTACCAGTCTGTCATTATTAGATTAAAATTAATTATTATCTTTAATATAAAGTAGATCGAGTGTAAATAAACGTAGAATGTTATACAAAATATAATAAATTATCTTTTTAATTTTATTACATACATATAGATACGATAAGTCGCAATATTAGGATCACATAAAGAATTTTAAAATAAATTTGAGATCTCGCTTATTATTACGTAGTCTTTATTCTGATATAGAACACGTCTAAATGGTGACTGAAGTAACTCAACTATCGCGTATACGAACAAGCGAGAGGGACCGCGCGGCGTTTGTGGTGACGGCGCGGCAGCGTGGCGACCGCCAAGTGATCGTGCGGTGACCACAAACGACCGCACTTAGAACGACTGGCTTCCGAACTACGGGCCATATTAGCTACCAAATAATTCTAAAGATAATTCAAAATATTCAGTATAAGTGTAAACTTAAACAAACATACAACATTAAATTAAACTCTTAATTGACTTTAAATTAACAACAGAATATTTAAATACATTGAAGGAAAATAATGAAAACATTGTACATTAAATACATATATGATATGACAGAGCCGGCATCAAGATGACCCGTAGACCGAAGCCCTAAAGATGACACTAAAGAAACTCACAAACATTATAACTTAAGAACAATAATAATGAAACTAATAAACGCCAGCTAAACCTGATTGCTGAATGAATCTAATATCGACCAGATGGTAACTCGGTGTGCCACCGAACTTATATTATAACGTGTTTTAAACCTTGATCATTATGTAATTTGTGATGTTTGTTTCATGTCAATTATCGTATAATTTTCATAAATTATTCACATAAGCATTGTATAGCTTTTAATTGAATACAGTCAGATGTTCCGTACGAAAGTATAAAACGACGTATAATATAAGGGTGGCGACACACCTACCGGCTCGATGGTCAGCGCGGTGGTAGCACTGCGCTTGTGCATCATCTGTCGCATACATTACACGCCACACTTCGGCGTCTATCTAAACGTCTTTTTACACATGCGGCTAACTATGTATATACAATAATTGTCATCATGTATCATCGTCTCGATGCAATCGCGGCGAACCGATGGCTTCTCACGAACGCGGCGAAACGAACGTCTCTCACTATATGTTTGTTTGTACTCGTACTCGCACGGGGACAAGCGGCCGTGTGCGCTTCTCCTACATTAAAAAGGTCGGTAAGAAAATATAATTATAGTGAGGATGTGAGAGTGAATGAGACGGCCGACGGCGGTGAGGTGCGCGCGCGCCACTCCGCCGCCGGCCCGGGCCTAACAATTATAACATCTCATCGTAATAATTAAATATTCTAAGAAAAAATGTCTTAAATACCTATAACACCGTAAATATAAAACAAATAATTACGTTAATTTGTTAGGTATGATATCGATATTCCGACCGTCCTAAAGACTCACACCTTTCGATTTCATTTTCAATTTCCTAGCTAACGTTTTTAACAACATAATCGCGGTCGCGTCTCCTGCGGTGTGTACGGCGTGGCGCGGCGCGGCGCGACCTCGGAGGGGCGCCTGCCGCACGTGACGTCATCTCAGCGAACGAATTCGGCACGAACGAACATAAAACGCGAAGCGAGCGCGCCGCTCGGCGACGAACGCACTCCATCTAACACTCCATTATTCAATTAACTACATACTCATAAGTAATAAATTACCTTTAAAAAGAATATTGATTTATTTCGTATCATTTTCAATATTTTTTTTTTGTAACAGGAAACATTTATATTTATAACGTATTTATATAATAATAGCTTTAAAAGATTGTTTATTATTATTACCTAAAATTTAATACCTAGATTTATAATATTAATGTTTAATTGATGTAGGTAATGAGTAATAATAATAGTAAATAACGAATGAATGCAACCGAGTGCATGTTGTTTATAGCGAGCGGCGAACGTGTGCGCGGTTTGGGCGACTAGCAGCCGGTCGTAGCACGGCGCTACGACGTAGCGTTGCGCTACGGCAACTGCTACGCGCGCAGCCCACTTAGCTCCCTAACTGCTGCAACCTAGACAAAGTGGTCGATAATTGTCTCCAGTACCTAACGAATATGATTAATGAATTGACTTCATATTTTAATCTATTACCTCAAACCTGCGCCTTTGGCTGTAATTTTTTATCCCTGTCTTTATTTTTATTGAAATGTTGTGTCGTGAAGTTACTGTATGTATGAAACGTCATTGTTAGTGATTATTATTATTATGTTGATTAAAATTGTCCAATACATCTAAATATGGTGTGACTCGTTAATGCAAGTGGAGCCGTGTATGTTTTTTCAACAGTGGTCTTATATTACGGTAAATACAATGTAAGAAACCATGAAATATTTATTACGTAATGCACAAAATTGTTATTATTATAATTACAATACCTACGTTCAAAGGTATAAGATAGAAACGAATTATCTTAACGCGATGAGAGATATTCTGAAATGTTACCGACTTAGCTTTCCAAACGTCCTTATGAATCGTAAATATGATCATATTATCCTTAGGATAAAATTTTATATCATAATACATAATATTAGAAAGTATGTATACGCGTAACTAACGTAGTCTTATACGGAAGTAATCGAGAAACTTGATCGCTACTGAAACAGAACAGCCGTTCAAAGAGGTGATTTTATACAATTCGAATTAGGCGAAAATAATTACATTCATAGGTAAAATATGCGTAATATAATTATAGTAGTATAATAATTATGTTAATATTTGACATTAATATTAAAAATAGATAGAATAAAATATGTGTAGGTGGACGAGCGGGGAGGCGCGCGGCGGTCGCGTTATTGTCAGCGGCGTCGTGCGCACGCGCGGGCCCCGCCTGCGCCGGCGCAGTC
The DNA here is from genome assembly GCA_902850265.1 of Spodoptera littoralis. Lineage (NCBI taxonomy): Eukaryota > Metazoa > Arthropoda > Insecta > Lepidoptera > Noctuidae > Spodoptera > Spodoptera littoralis. The sequence continues at coordinate 10,239,873 of LR824538.2, read as the reverse complement.
GCGCGCTGAGCCCACCCAACGATACGAATACAATGCACAAAGAAATAACACCTTCCACTACTAAGTCCCGCGCGTCGAGGACCGTTTACACCTTACGCTGTAATTCAACTATGAACCATAAAATATTTTAAGATATACCTCCCTGCAATAAAATCGTCTAGATGCACTTTATATAATTATGAAATGTTTTTTTTTTGGAGTTTAATTGTTTATTATTCTGACAACACATCTACGGTACAGTCGAAAGCGAGAAAAATTTGAAAAAATACCTGTTCAATCGATAGACTATCTCTCGTTCACACGACAAAAAGTAGATTATCGTTATTTACAATAGACGGGGTCACGAGACCGAGTCGGTGGGGGGAGAGTGTGTGGAGAGAGGGAGTATGAGGGTGAGGAGATGTGAGGATGAGGACAGGTTGGGATACAGGGGGAAGGTGAGACGCCGCGGTTGACGGAGTGATGTTCAGGGGAGAGTCCGGTGGTGTCCGGGGCTCCGTCGGTGGCGCGGGGCTGGAGGTGCGCGGGCGGGCAGCGGGCGGCGGGGGCCTGCAGCGCGGCGCACGCGGCGCCCGGGTGCTCGGGACGCTAGGCGCCGCCACACCGCTCGCCACCTGCGTCATTCCATACTCTGTTACCCCCACCATTCATCTAACAATTCTACATATAAACTCAGCACAAATTGAACTCTCATTATTGTTTTAGTAATTGACCAATTGTATTCCATACGCAGATGAAAGATTATAAGACTAAAAAGACAATTTAAAACCATTTTGTGTAATTGCAATACAAGTATTCATTTTCGCGGCGCTATGAACACACGCCGACGTTTTTATTCAGCGTAACGACATTTTAATAGAGTGGAGCATAAAAGCACATTAAAACACTGTAATACTCACGTAAAATATTTGTGCTATAACACTTTCAATGATAACCGTTGGTAAACGCCGCAGGAATCAGGGGTCCCTGAAATGAGAAAAATAAACAAGAGTCAGTTTTAGATAGCACAAGTGTTCGGCTCAAAATTATTGGCATGCAGTCGGGGTTATAATTGAATGGAAGTATAAACCGTTCAAGCGAACATTAACCTCTCCGGGGGCAGATTTAAAGGCAGTAAGTTTGGTGTTTGCAGTCGATAGAGTGGTAGCGGCTCGGTGGCCAACAAAATAAAAACAGTGAGTGGATGAGTTAGAGCAACGCGCGCGACCGCTCGGCAACGGTAATTACACCGCTTGTTCTCCTTGATTTACGGTTATTGCCCGTGGGGGCATTCCCGTTACCTAATAAGACCGTTTTACACCCGGGAACCACATGCGCCGCCGGTCCGGCCCGCCCGACGGCTGGACCGTTCATTCTCTCATTAGCGACGTATTTGTTTTGCCCCGGCGATTACGGACGATTGAGTTAATATCCCGTTTGATATATGACGCGCCTGAAACCGAAGGGTAGCTCAGTGTAACGCCGCGAGCGAATGACTCAAATTAAGCCTCGGGTAACAATTAGTTAGCTCGCTCGTGTCCAATACCTGTTCTACATTTAATTACATCGCCACTCTTGTAGATTGACGGTATCCCGATTATTTGATCAACGAAGGCCACTGCAAATTAGTCACTGTCCTAAAACAAAACCGAGCTCGAACGATCCAGTGAAAGTTCATATGACCGTGTAATAAGTTGGCAAAGGCCAGCGTTGTGATAGTGTAAAAATTAAAGCAGCTTTCGAGTGCACTTTGAAAAATGTCTCAAGATAGCAACGACGTGAGGAGTTAAGATCTCGGCGGCGGTGGGCGCGCGGTAGCTGGCGGGCGTCGACAAGCAATGAAGACTGATGGCGTCTCAGGGAAGCAGTTATGGAGCGCGGTCGCAGTTTTAAAAAGCCATTACCCGCGGCAGTGCACCGCGTAGATTGCCGCCCCCGCCCCCCGCCACGTTCATATTTTGGAACACTTTATAATCGCATCTCTCACGCTTCACTCGCTCGCTAACTTATGGTGATTACGCTTTAAGAGCGACAAGGAAGATCGGTTCCATAATGAGATTGGACCGTCTCGCTAAAATTTTAGAGTGTCGTCGGCTGCTAATTGCGTCTGAGTCTGGAGGGTCGGCGCGGCTCCGCGCGGCCGCCGAGCGGGTCGCGGGGCGCGCCGACACCGCCGCGCACTTAGTGCCTTATCCCGCGATGACTAACTGCTAATGAAATTCTTACACCGGCTAGACACACCAAATTTACTACAGCTCCCGAGAAATAAGATCGTGTAAACACACAGTTATTTTTCTTTCCTAACATGAATAATGCAAAAATGAATTTTAACATCAGAGAACGCGAATCAAACATTCTGGAGAAAAACAAAACAGAACAAACATTAATTTGAATGCTGTGACAGTTGAAAGTTCTCGAACAAGGACAATTTTGGGAATTGCCTTCATTTGGGCGTTACTGAAGGCATTTTGAACATGACGTAATAAATGAAAAAAGTTAGAATCAAAAGTTATTAACTTTATCCCATTCATCATGAAATAAAATAAGTATGAGAAACTTTTCTTATATTCTTTCTATAAAATACTTTGTTCATCTAGGATTGCTGTATAATTTCATTTTTCGATTCTCATTTCAAATATTAATTCTGTTTAACCTTCCTCAGATACAACAACGAAGTTTCGCAAAGTCTCCGTCACGAACATACCATTTCACTTGCCATGAGTTTCGCAACAGGTGCCTAAGGATTATTTCAACAGGAGGAACACTCAATTTGCTTGCGTATTAATAATTTCATATTGCGATTTGCAAATTGCTTTAAGATTATGCCGTCGTAGTCTGGGAAGCTCTTTGAATCAGATAAGTAGATCAGGATCACTATGGTTGACCTGAAATTGTAAATGTATAGTTTGACTTACTGGGGTGTAATTGAGAGGCGCACGGCTGACGGCGATCGCCGGGAATCCAGAGGGTTGCGGGCTTGCGGCTTGCACGTAGCCAACGCTATCTGCGGCCGAGCCGTACACGTCAAGCGCCGGACCCGGCGAACTTGCGGCCGGGAAACCAGCTCGTCCTCCGGCAGCGTGCGGCGACGCGGGTGGACCAAATCCAGCGGCTGCTGCTTGGTAATTGTTCATCACTGCGAATATAACATCATTTTAGACTAAGCTCACCTTAAAAGGCTTCTGGCAATCAATGTCTGGACCTTTCTTAACCACCCGCTCATTAATAATACCCACATTATTAGCATACAGTTTAATTAGAAATATTGTACAAATCCTAATCAAATATCCTTTAACAAAGTTTGATTGAGTTTTAAATTCCCATCTGGATATACGGAATATGCGATTTTAAGACTAAAAATCGTTTAAGTCTAGCTTGCTCGCGCTGGGCAAAGCTCACTGGCTCGGTGACGGAAGCGAGATAGACAGTGAGCCACGTGTTTATTCAGCCAGCGAAAATGCGAAACATTGTGCCAGTCGTACTGGCCTTTTTCGTATCACTGAGCGATGCTTTTCCAATTCCAAGGTGTAATTTTAACTCTGTTATACCAGAGCTCGGAGCCGGATTAGACTTTTATTGTTTCACTAAATGCAATGCATTAAATATTACACAACATCTATTATCTTAATGAGAAACAATGAAATTAAGATGTCACTAGAGTCGCACCACCAATTACCGATACTATAAATAGAAAGGACAGAGGGGTAAATTACATGTACACAAAGCAGTAACATAGCGCTTATTTTCGTAAGAATGTTATGATGACTTGTCACCGGCGAGAAATGAATGATGTTGGTGTCAAGTATATATACAACTGTGTTTCCCGAACTGTGATGTGGAGTTCTGTGGAATGATACAAGGTGTGTTCTGTCAGGGATGATGTTAATGGGCTGGGGGGCTTACCATGAACACTCGTTGTTTGTATAAGAAATGTTCCAACTGAGAATCAGTTGCACTTATTTCTAGATTGAATTGCAATGTTTATGGTGAAGCCCCACGTTAGTGAACACCCTCAATGTGTAGTGATGTGCAGTAGTGATGGCATGTCGGCGTCCTCACCTGAGAGCGCCTGCGCCAACAGCGGTGTGTTGTTGTTCGGTGTCAGTTGGCCGTTGGTCAGGTCAACTGCAAACATACACACGGTTCGCATCCGCTCCACGTACACGAGTGACGCGCACACTCGTTAGTGATAGCACACACACACACGCATTCATGACTGAACCATCGAAATTTTTGAATTTCAAAAACTCCCTACCCCGCGCTCTCTCGTCGCGGCTACACCTCATCTTTCCTCAATTTAGCATATTGAACGGTAAAGTGACTATCGATGTAATCCCAACTCAATATTAAAGTTTTCTAGCGTGGATAAAGTTGAAGCGCGTAAATGCATGAATAATTTAACCGTTGGAGACAGATGCGGAGCTGACGAATGAGGACAGAGAAGACTCCCCGGGCTCAGATTATGTCGGAACAAAAAAATATCACGTATGTCACGTGCATTCAAATGAAAAAGAGAGCTCGAAGTTTCGCGGGCATAAATCACAGAGGGCGAAAAAACTTTTACAAAATATCCAGTAAATTATCCGACGTGAGTTCTCGGTGGCACGCGGCGGTCTGCTTATTGAATAGGGAAGGACATTAGCATACGGCGCACGTCGCAGAGTCTTGCGACTTGCGACGCGCAGCGCGCGGCCCTTGGCGCTCGGCCGCTGTGAAACGCCGGCGCTACGCAGCGCTCACGCGCCTATTTAGCCGACATAAATCGGAGAATAAATAACGATGAGAACAGTAACTGAGTTAGATAAACTTCTGCCTCCAATCGCAAATCTACGAGTACGTATGTACCTACTCATTACAAAAACATGTCAACACACTTACAAAATTCAATTTCGATAAAAACTCAAGAAACTTAGTGTGTAGATTCATAATAAACGTAACCCGACATCTTAACAATAACTAGATTAATATTCGTTCCACATTTTTTGCTTAATCATAGTGTCACCATTTACCCCTATTGGCTTGTACGACAAATTTTATTTTTGTCAGATGCGCGAGTTATGATTTAGTGTGAAAAATGGAGGTCCGCGGTCGCACCAGGTGATTACCGGCCTGCGAGTGACTTTGCGAAAAAAGTACAATATAAGTAATGGAGGATGAATGATAGATGGCGCGCGGGTGCCCACTCCCGCGCTCGCGATCGCGCTTGCGCCCGCTCTTGCCCGCCCTACTAAAATGCTGACACATTTTAATAACATTACTTTGCGATGTGAGAGGCTATTTATTTGAGGGCCAAGTGTAATAAATAAGAATTCGAGTGTTGGCGCAGACACGTCTCGGGATCATTAATATGTCGATCAGTCTTAGTTCATTCTTTTCCCATTACAGCGAAGCGCTCCACGATCGACTTCTTATACTCATTAATTTAAAGGAGTATCATAACAAATAGGTGTTATTTGAGAAATATAAATACTACTCATAATAAAGTATTCCTACATCATCAATAAGTTGCGCAGTAAGATAGTTGTCACCTAACCTGTGGGATCGAGGTTTTGTTGTTGTTTAACATTGTTTATCACTCGAATCATACTCCACGGGTCGGTTAACAGTAAACAAAGTCACAAACAGGCCCGACTAAGTTGGGTGCGAAGCGTGTTCCTGACCTCAAATAATTTACGACTTAAACAATCCAGTTTACATGCGAACGGCGCGAGACGAGTTATCTACAGCGGTCATATCTGTGTCGGACGTAGCTCCCAGCTAATAGATACTTTGAACAGACATGTTAACGCATGTTCGCCGTGTAATTTGTGCGTGTAATAGTTAAAGTTTCTTGATGCTTTGAACGTAGCGTGGGAGATACAAACGAAGACACGAACAACAAAGTTTAAAGTTCAAAAAGTTGATGCACGTGTAATTACAGAGTTTTCTTCGTTCATGAAGTTTCGGCTATCAAGCTCGGTATTCGGAACCGCTGGCATACTCTTTGTTTGCTATATAATTCGAAGTTATTTTTTCTAGCTAATATCCTTAAAGTGATTCATCTAAATTATCTCTACTTCGGCATGTGTCTCACCTTGCGGGGTGCGGGGCGCGGGGGGCACACATTCATCTATAAATTCAGAGGCCGTCTGGTGAGAGCTATTCGAACTTTCATAATTGCGAAGTTCGGGCAAACTTAATAATTCTTCTTCAGAAGTGGGATGACGGCCGAACGAAATATTCACGGAGCGTACAGGCGACGTAACACCCACCCTTGGATCTACTATATTACGCGGGAGTTTTTATGTGCTACAATGTCGCCGACTTCGAAAATCAGCTCCGAATTTTAAGGTAGAAGCAGGTAAGTATTTTATTAGCTTTACTCATGGAAGTAATAACAAAGAAATGGAAAAGTTAGAATCAATATTCTTTTGTGGATATTAAAGCTTTTCCATATTTCGTTTGTTCTGTAATGGGTGTATTTATGAAGGCACACAGATTTCAGTAGCAATATGTTTGATGTTTATTTGTGTATGTAGAATCGCTTCACGTTCGGTCGCTTTTGATATTTGAAAGTGAGTGTCGGTGTATAAGTTATTCAGAAGTTAAATTTCAGTTAAAATATCGGGGTGTGGGTGAATACTTGGGTAAGTTAAACTAGGAAGTTCTCATCCGTCACCTAACTGATCGCAATACTTCATTTCCCACTTGGCGCGATTGAAATGTTTTATTTGAGCGTTTACCGGGGGTTCTCGCACACGTCTCGCCCAAAACGTATATTTAATAGGTGCCATCAATAACTCACCGTGAAGATGATACGCTTTTGCGGGTTTTCGATCGTTTAACCGCTGGGACGTATCTCAATTGCAAATTAATCGAATTCCTATGCTGGGTGTTGTCGGGCAGCACGCACGCGCCACGAACACATTTGTAATTCAAAGAAGGAGCCGCGTCCGCGTGTCCTTTCACTAAATCTCAGGAGCCTGCCAGAGTACGTCTCGCAGTGGATCCCTGCCCCATTCAATAAGGTGCTCACTCCGTCACGCGTCATGCTAACCAGCGCTAGCTTCCGTGGTTCAGCCATAGAATGGGATTAGTCGGATAACAAGTAAAGCGACATTAAAAAAGCGAAAAGAAACTCGAGTAATATGAATCTTTATACCACACTGATAATAAATGAATTAGAAAAATTTCAAATCATCACTGTCTACGGAATTACTAAAAATCCTCAATTATAATTACTACCCATGTAGTCAAATTATAAATGTACCTACGTATGTACGGATTAGTTCCGTTTACATCTACAAAAGTAAACTACAGCTTAAGTAAATTACAATATTTTTTTTTCTATTCTATGATTAAAAATATTTCAATTCTATTCTATTTGCATTTATCTTAAGAATGTTAATAACACTTCAATTTGATACTATTTTATACATACTTGCTGCCTAAGGCAACAATGACAAGATTACAATAATACTATTCTAGAACAAGTCTTAAAGCTAAACAACAATAAATACATCTAAAGAAAGTTTGCACCACCAATCACAATATTTTCTTATACCACCAATTACTATTCTAGTCGCTTACATTGCTACCTTTTGTACAAAGAAAAAGCAATTTAATTTTCCAGCTTTAAAGTTGTTATTCTTTTCACAGAAACCTTGTAAGTCGACACTAATTTGAAGCTCCTCTAATATACAATAAGTAATAAAAATCGCCCGAAATAATTTTTAATTCAGCTAGACTAGGCTATCGGGATTTTAGACTATTTTAGAAAACATTTGTTACACGAATGTTCTACGGAGCCTACGCGGTATTGCCTCTGTTTAGTCTAAATCTTATAATCTAATCTAGTCTATTAACACTTCGACTACAGTCTGCTAATTTACTTCTTAATTCCGACACACTATGAAATGTCTACCACACTTCAGTCTTTACTTGAATTCAAATCTTCCAAATGTTACACTCATGATTACACTATTCTAAAGTTCAACGATAGTGATCAAACTGTAATGTTCAAAATCAAAGTTACTCGCCCTAGAGATGTAGAGGACGTCACACTCCTTTGACGAACTGCTGTTCTCTTGGTAATCACAAACTGTTTGTTCGCACACACAGTGCGTAGGTAGGTAGTAGGGGTAGGTACTAGGTAGGTATTTACACAAATTGTGTGTATGTAAATCCCTTATCCCCAGTCCGGAGCAGTTTAGAGAGTGTATCGGCTCGTTGGTGAATGCAGACACGGACTATAGGCTATTACGTATCAGAGCGGGCAGCTAACGCACGCAGCGTGCTCCGTGCAGGGGAGAAGGGACTTACTGTGCGTACAGCGAGCACATTGCGCAGGATTTGTGCGCTCAATACGACACTAACTAGAAGAGATTAGTATGCTAATAGTGCCCATTATGGACTCACGGACACACTCCAATTCAGTGGAATTCTACAATAAAAATTTATGGACGATGGAGCTCGCTAGACTAGCGCATTTATAGTCAAAATCTATTGGCATCCATAAAACAAAATCTATCTAGAGTAAATAAAACAAACAAATAAAATTTCTGACCCATCCAAACACAGCACTCGTAATGCTAAGTCAGCGAGGGCCCGCTGAGCGCTATACAGGTACACTATCATCTAGGTTACATGAGTATCTAAACAAGTGCTGTAGAGGTTAGTTCGGAACGTGGTCGCACTCAGCTCCGACCTAAGCAACAAGCACTAAACGTAACAGTTACTAACACAATTAACGGTCAAATATCTTAAATTACAAATGGAGTTGGCACAGTTCGCGACGCGCGGCCACTCGCCGCCTCGCCAGCTAATTACTTGGATTCGAACCGACGGCCGTGTGACCCTTCAAGGAATTTCGTTTCAAGGCGCTAATTTGTCGTAATGTCGCTTCCTTACTTTTGTTTTGGACTTGTTGTGGGACGAGCTGTTAATTTAACTCGATATCATTTGGAACGGACGTAGGAATGATACGGAGCGCGATTTGTTGGGGCTTAAACGTTAACGGTTCGGATAAGAGTGCAAGTGAGGATCGAACTATGCAAAATAGTTGTGTGGGTATGTCTGGTTCGCGGGCTGCATTCTGAGGGCGAGCGTGTTGAATGTAAGGAATGTTGGCGATGCGGCGGCGGTCGCACGCGCCGGCCGACCTGAACGCTCCACATGCTCGCTTACCGGCTTGCTGGGCAGGGCCGCGCCGCGGGCACCACGCTGCATGTGCCGCATTGGATGAGTCAGAAAAACGAAACGTCAACGTTAAATTACGTTTGAAGTCAAAGTGACGGCCTACTGTTTACTTGACGTATAAACACAGTTCACCGCACGCTAGCCAACTCCACGGTAACACACTATCTCTTCCAGTTTATTTTGGTCGCAATCGATATGTGTTGGTAAATATCTGAGGCACTGATCGACCTCCATTTATAAACGATAAATTGGACAATAAACGATAAAACGTTTTGCTTATACAACGGCAATTTCCTTTATTTTAAAATATAGCGGCTTCACAATATCATAAACTTACGAATAATGATATAAGACGATATGTCGGAACAGCGATAAGAACAATAAGTACTATTATAAAACTTATGAATATAAAGTAGACTTAATTATTAATATAAAGAATTTGACACATGGGTTACATATTAATATATATCAATACAATCATGAAAGACTTGTGCATTATGAACGACACCTAATTAGTTTACGTATTTAATTTAAAAATATTGGAATTACTTCCTGAGGGATACCGCAACTCAGTGATATTAGAACTGATTCAATATTATAATATTGTTTCATCTGAGCAAATTGTATCGTGCTATATGGGCAAACCTAGTCGGGCGATTATGACACGCATCTGCGAAATCGAGCCTTACTTTACAAAAACATTTGTTTTTGCGACATTGCATTCCTTGATTCGAGAGGGGAACGTGGGGCGGTAATATCAAAGAGCTATTTCGCTTGAGAAAAGATTTATTTATGTTCGTAAGAATTTCCGGGAGCCGTTTAGCGGGTGTTCCGTGTAAGAGAGGTGTAAAGGCGTGGCGTGGCCCAGGCGGGCGAGCGGCGGCGGCGCGCGCGCCTCTACGAGCTCTGGCCGAGCACGCCCGCGTTTACGTACTCCGCACCGACCAACAGACGACTTTCCGGTGGTATTACTCCCACTACACCTGCGGCAACAAAATAAAAAAGCTACAAAGCCGGCTACGGAGCTACGAGGGTTCCGCCAACAGAATCGCGCTTAAATAAACAAACTCTTCACATGAAAGGAAAAACGTTACGCGGAACCCTGATAAGAACTCATAGTCTAATTCAAAATTAACATGAAGGGGAAAAACAAAAGATATAAAAAATATCATTACACGAGGAGTAAAAGAGGAAGAACATCGCCCTGAGCTCCACTCATCGAATCTTTATGGGGAAACTTGGAATTGATAGTTTCCTGTTTACTGTTTTCGGGCTATTTAAAATTGTTTGCACGCACGAAATGATGGACTAGCTTTATTAATGTAGTTAGAGGGGTGTCTACACGCACGGGGGCCACAGGCACGCCACGGACACGCCGCGGTCGCGCCACCGCCACGTTAACGCCACGCCCGGCGCAATGCTAGCCCAGATCATTACATGTTATGTCTACGTATTGATTTAATCATCAAAACTGTATCAAGAACACGATGTTATTTACTGAATAATACATTCTGTATTAGTATATTTAAACACGCAATGGATCACGTAAGGGGGAGTCAATTTTAATGGCCGAATACTAATAACGATTACAGTTGCCGTACTGAATGTACAGTCATTTGCTCAATGAAGATATAGAATCGGAACGGGTTCGTTCCGGTAATTGGGTGTAATGGTAACTAAAGTGGTGGTCACACGTTAAGGGTACACTTACACGACGCGATATATATAATACTTCAAGCTTACGTTATGTATGACTAGTTTAGAGGATGGCGATAAGGACGGTCGCACACGTAGCGATTTAATGATCGAATGTTAACTTATATTACGTAACAATTTCGATAAAAATACCTTAATTTTGACAAAAAATTATTGCGAGGTGTGGTGATTTATAAAGCAATGAATTATTGCTATCAACTTCGATGATTACTTAGACCGACCGCCGGGATACCGGAGCGTCCCGTGTGGTAGCGCCATTTTTACTTTATTTACGTTACACTGAATCGCTTTATAATAACAATAACACGAAGAAGGTAGCGTAAAATAGATGCATCCAAAAATATTATACAACAACAACAATAAATATTAGTATCAATAACATTATCATTTAAGCAGTGTAAATATTTAAAATATAATTGAGACATAACTTTAAAATTAAAATTAAATACATACATATATTACAATATAATTATAGCGAATATTCAATAAACTATTAAAATAACACTTTTCAAGCTCGATGTATTGTTTATTTTAATATTAAAAATGTGTAAAATAATAATTACGAATCTAAACTAATGCTAAATCGTGATAAGCTATGCAAATAAAAATCTAAATGTCAGTTAGTTATCATCCTCTAAACTTAGTAATTTTTCGAAACTAATTTTGCTACGATCTTATCTGTCTAATGTTTATTTAGATTACTCTTAGATAATATAAGTTACTATTATGTAACGGCTGAACACAACACTAGACGCCCGTACCCGTTACTTGAATACATGTTCAATTATTCATTGTTTTTGAGAAACAAAAATTGTATAAATACGTTGTTATTCACTCGAGTGAATGAATAAATAACATTGTTATGTAGACGTTGTAATGCGTCACTCTCGTTGTCACACGTAAAAGTTTTATTAATTATTTATACGTATTATTACGAGGTATTTGTTACTATTGAATGTATCGTCGGACAGTATATGGATAGTTGAGGGACAAGGATAAATTACTTGTTATTAATTTTATTGTTATATACGATCCGAGTTCCGACTCATTTCGTATGCATGCACGGGGGCCGGTCCCTCCCCACTATGAGTTTTAGTTTTGTTTACAATTTACGGTAAATTGTTCGTATAATGCGATAGAGCAACTGTAACAAACTTTTTATTGCCGTCAATGGTTTGGTTAACTTCGTTCAATTTTTATTTATAACGAAATTTGAACTCGGGCAGCATATGAGCCGAATGTGTTGTGTCCTGTCCATACCTAGCCCTATCTATAGAAATCCAAACGCTACACACTACAGCATGCTATGTAGAGGATATCAATATATGATTACTGATTCTAAGAAAGTTCTACATCTATTTGCCGCTATCAGTTACACCTAGGATAATAGAGAGGAAGAAGTTAAAACGCCTACATGACTCTAAACATTACACGCCTATCGCCGAGATTACTATAATTTAGTCCGGACTACGATTTTCAATAAATATGCAAATTAGATTATCATCTTAGTTGTTTCAGCTTGCAAAGCTTAGATGTTTTGATTATCTCGGCCATCATGGTACTTATAATTTTGAGTTTCAGAAGATGGCGGTATACACCTTTTTCTCCAACGTTTCTCGTCTGATGATCATCGAGCTGCCGATGAAAAATTTTGTCAAGTACTTTGTAACTACGTGTAAACTATGCCCTAGCGGCTTTATCTTCCCTCGGGACGTATTTAATGGCATTTTCTTGTGAAATATGTTAACAAATATGGCTTAGGGAAAAGTGTTCTGCGCCGCCGCGGAACATAAATTATTTGACATTAATTCCGTCCCATTAGAGACTAACAAAGTTGTTTATACGAGTACGTTCGAAAACTGTCTTCGTCGGAGCCGTACGTGCAGTCGTTTCCAAGTTGGAGGAAACGACTAGTTCATATTAAAGGCGCGCGACGAAGTTGTGGATCGTAGCGGCACGGCACTTTGTCATAGCATGTGCTGCATCAAAGGACGTAACCGCGTTTTACTTCATAATAAAATTATATTAGGGGTGCGCTGCCGACCTTATATTAACATTCAAATCTTGAAAGTTTATTAACCGACTCCTGACCGAATATGTACTTAATGTTTGATCATTTGTGGTCAACATAGTATTGGTGATCTAAATCACCATTAATTATTAAGCCAGTGAGTGAGGAATGCTAATGCACGAAATGGCTCAAACTAATTGTGAGCAAATTACTATATGCACATAAATATACATAGATACTAATTTAGCGTAAAGCTCGTTCCCATGTAAACTAACAAATTTTGTGAATAGCTCTTATAAAGTTTGTAAGACTAGTCAAGACTTGTCAAGAACATTGTTTAGCTACAGTTGTTGTAAATTGGAGAACGTCATTACATTGAATGCTTGTTTTGGACAGAGTAATTACAGGGTTCTTTGGCTATTCAATTATATTTCACAATTCAGCGGTTGGTCGCAATTTTTTCCAACATCGAGGAGATGGGTCTGTCTAGCGTGTCGTAAAGCGGTTGAAAAGTAATTAACGCAGAACGATTTGTACAGCTAATGCTAAAGAAAAAGTTGACCGGTTGCGGTGGCCGGCTCGCTACGATAACATCAATCGTTGTTCACCGACTGAGGCGAGGGTCCGGCCTCACTCGCGTCCTGCGCTCAATTACAATTTTTAATAGTGTTCACGTTTCTAGATTCCGTCTGCGTCCAACCGAAAAATTCTCGCGGCGTGCGCCCCAACCGGGAAAAAAGTGGAAAGCCAAAGCTTAGTGGCGTAATTATGGTGGAGCGGAGGCAGCTCAAACACAGAGTGTGGACAAATAACGAGAAGAGTGTTTGTGCAGCTGCGGTCCGCACTCACCTAGCGCGTCCGCTCCCGCGCCTCGCCCCGCCGCGCGGCCTGCCAGCCTACCGGCCTCTAGTGTTATTTCTCTCCGAGTACGCGACCAACTAATCCCGAAAGAACAATAAGAACCGCATAAAAATTAACATTCTAGTCTCATTCGGCGGGATCGACTGGAAGCCGGTGGACTACTTTTAATTAGTGGGAATTCTTTTTCGTCCGTCCCGAGATTTACATAGAAGTCACCACAAAAAGGACGTCACTTTTTCAGTACTTTTGTTTGAATCTGTTTAAATCTCTTTTAAAAGCTTTCGCTGTTAATGAGGAGCGGGCGATGGTGCGATACTAGTAGCGGGAGGGGCAGGCGGGGAGCGGTCGCCGAGCGAAGGCGAGCTGTGTTTGCGCTAGTGTTTGTTTGCTCGACGCGTAGCATTTGAGAATCGTTAGGGCGAATCGTCTGTAAACATGGAGCGACGCGCTCGCAATTGGCCGGATTGTCGCGACAAAATTCTGGAGATAAACAATAAATAGCATTTCTCAAAACATGGACGTTTTGTAATTGACAGCGTGGCAGATTTATCTAGATGGTTCAGTCATTGTTAGGGGTGTTAACTTGTTAGTAAAGTTGTTAGTGAGAGTTCACACGAACTTTTGCCTCGGCGAGTTAGTTGGAATGGGAAGTTAGGACATAGTCACCACAGCAGATTACGAAAATTAGCGTATGCGTAGTTAAGTTTGTAAATGAGCAGCATGTTAGTAGTAAGCGGGTCGGTGTCGGCTGCGAGATAGACGTTAGCGGTTAGTGGAATGCATTGTCGCGGCGCGAGTTCACAGATGCATGGCGTGTACATTGTAAACCCCGCTGAGCTCGAGCGGGTGGTATGGCAGGAGAGTCGCCAGGTGGTGGTAGTGATTGCCGGACAGTTGGTGGTGCAAGCTCGCCAGGGGATTACCTGCAGGGTATGGCAGCCCGAAGCTAGGATAGCCCGAATAGCTACGTCCTGCCGCGTAGGCGGCGTACGCTGCTGGAAACCCTGTACAACAAACAAACACAAGTTATTACGTGGCACTCGAGGTGACAAGCGGGGGTTAATCGACGAATCGCATGCTTTCATTCGGCGTTATGTTTGAAACGTTGCTTTTTAAATACTGCGTCGCCGATAGCGATTCATTGTTCGATATAAACATTCGGTATGTAACACGTGTCCCGGTGGCCCAATTCTAAAATAGAGCCGTCACATAAAAGGTAGGCAAGTATATCGCACACGCTCGGTACGACATTGCTTTGGACAATGTCCAGCGGATGATATTTTGTAAACATCGTTTAATGTAGCACAGTGTAAGTGGACTAATAACGGCTCCATACTGCCGTAACAGATATCTAGTGTTTCATTAACAAACTTACTGAATTATATCAACAAACAAATGCTACTCTATGTCAAAACATGTCATTAAGTCTAATGTGAAACAAATAGTACGGCGGGCGGTGAACGGGGCGCGTACTATGAGTTTCGATAACAAAATGAAGTTGGATATAAAATGTGGAATGAATGATGGCCGGTGCTCGGCTGCTACGATTACTATACGGGATCGTTTATCATATTATTGCCAATCAAAATAGTGTATCTGTCAGGCGGCGCGATCCATCACGTCTGCACGTCGGGGCAGGGCGACCACCGCACACTGCGCGACTCTAACATTGATTGAATCTACTCCGCCTCGCCGTCGAACACTTTAACTGAATTACTGAGTTAATTAATTACTGCTATCACCCGTTTTGGCATGTATCTCCGATTAGCACTTGAATAGTCCGCTTGCGAATGTCGTATACAAGCGTGGCACACTTCATACAATGGGATGGTCTGACTGATGCAGGGTATAGCAGATATGAAGTGACAGTTGACAAAATATAATAAGTGAAACCACTTACCATCAGGAAGAGCACCCAATGACCACATGAAATCTAGAAATGTAAAAACATTTACATAAATCGATCGATTCTTACACCTTACATTTATATATGTGTGTTTTATTATGTATAGATTACGAAGATTATATATTAAGTAGAACAATTATATAAATGTGCCTTGAGACACTATTTTGCTTGGCGAAGAATTTAAAGTTTACGAGTATTATATGATGATATATTATATCTATGTCTAATTATATAAAGAGCATTCTATATATTTCTAAATGGCAGACTACTTTCAAACATTTGCTAAAGTGACTCCAGATAATGGGGTATGTTAGTTATACTGATCATCGCATCAGATGATGTCCCTTCACTCGACAATGTTAATCTATTCTACACATTGTTAGTCTAGAACTAAACATGTTAAACAAACAAACATTTTTAAATATTTTAGAAATGAATTTATTAATTCTAAATACTACCAAATTACCTACTTAATAAGTTAATAAGTACAATTAATACTATTAGTTTACGAGAGCTATGTTCGTAATACAAACATTGGGAGTATCAAGATAGATCTTACTGTTAAACCAATAACAGTTAATCATGAAGAGTCGGAAGGTTTACAACTAAATATAAACTAATAGTGAACATATGTTTAGTCGTAACTGCATTGCACAATATTATATAAATATATATGTAAAGAGTAAGGATTAAATTATATAGATTACCTAATTTTATCACAAGACTATGGACACACAATAATTTAATGGAAATTTGGATTTACCTAATATAAATATTTCTTTACAAACAATGTATTGTAAATAAAATCAACATAAATAAATAAAATGTCTAATGATCTCCATAAAACTGATAAGAAACATCCACATAATAAGTACCTCTTTCCTTCCACTGATAACATTTTTGAAAAGCCGACATCAAGCTGAAACGCTAATCATGGTAGAGCTAGGATTTAATATATAATTTATGAAAATATTGTCAAACAACACCGTCACTCGTCCGCAAGTCATGACATTCTATGCTTTGGCGCTAAACATTAAGTACTTCATGGATGGAAGTGTAGCAAAATTGGCAAGAATCATTCGGACCAAAAGGTCCACGTAAATATTTCATATTAAAAAGCTACTCAGAAATCAGAAAATACCAGGCTCAATACTATAAATCTTCTAACTATGTAAGTATATGTATTGTAAATCAAATAGAATTAAGCACCTACAACCTGGTAGAAAAATATTGCTCTCTATCAACCCTACGCAAAATTGTTCCTGGTTTCATTCTACTTATTCTTGAAAATGTATGAATATTTATATAAATTATTGTATAAGAACTGATTCTATAGCTCTTCTAAATTATTTTGGTACACATTTCGAAAATCTGCTAACTAACTGATTCTAATGGCAATTACTAAAAATAAGACACTTTGGATATTATCAGTTTCCTTAAAGTACATTAAAGTTGTCACTTTGGCTTGGTAGGAGAAGAGAGTAGGAATGTAAGAAAGAGCTAGGAATGGACTAGGAAAGCTGTATCAGCAGAGGAATGCAATAAAGAATCATTTGTAGTTTCTAATTAGAGAAGCCCTAGCGGGTAGCGAACTAAAAGGGGTGGTGCGGATGTTGCTGAAAGAGGATCGCGGATCAGAGGGGCAGAGGAGTCGGGATCGTGGTGTGAGTGAGAGGGGAGTACAGGGTCTGGATGTCGAGCGCGTGCGCGTTGAGGAGTTCAGAGACAGAGTAAGTGAGTGGTGGAAGTGCAAGTGGCGCGAGCGCAGGGCGCGGGGGGCGCGGGGTCGGGCGGAGTGCAGCTAGTGCGCGGCGGTAGGCAGCCGCGGCGGCCCCGGGAGCGCCCGCGCCTGCGCCCGCGCCGACCAGCAGCTGCGCGGGCGCGTGTACCGGGTACGGCGCGTACCGCACGCCGCCCGCGCCGGCCACGCCGCTACCTAGCAACTCACCGTACGCGCCGCGGCCAGCGGCTCTCGTCTTGGCCAAATTAGCTGGGAGCATGACTTCTTTCGGTTGTGCTTTTTTGCATTCCACCTGTAACAAACAAACGCGTTGTAGTATAGGTATGTTATAGTAAAAATCTACATTACTAAAAATAGAGGCTTGTCATATGTGTAATATGTGCAGGGTTATAACAATACTAACTATTGTAGTAAATTGAATTAAATCTCTAGAATTTTTACTGACTTCATTGTACGTAATGATCAGCTGAATAACAAAAGTATCTTGAAAGGAAATTCGCAAAAAAATATACAATCACTGATAATATATTTTTTCAATTCATCATCTTTTCGCTATCGCGTCTGTCGTATTTCATTCATTGTTTGTACTCTCAGCTATAACTGAAGTCAGCAGAATGAAGCAAATATCTTCAAGATCGGGTGACTCGCAAAATTATGGAAGAAAAGGGGCGACGAAATCGGTCGACAATCCGTTATGCTTCACGGTTCGAGTAACAAATTGAATTTTAATTTGCTTTACCAAGTCAAGGAGCTTATCATTGAATACTTATTATACAGCACGACAAATTTTACGAGCTCCAATGTAATTATTCGCTATCATTATGTCGAATCTCATAACTTGTTTGCGAACGAAACCTGAGACAAAACCTGTTGATGTCGAATTTTAAAAATATACACATTTTTCAATAAGTGGATTAAGTTGTGAAAAATATCGGCAAATTTAAGCGAGGCCATAAATAAATAAAGCATCAACGTAATCCCGACGCTCCACCACGGACTACGAAAACCAAAGTAAATTAATGTACCTCATAATTAAACCCTACGTTTAATCGATCCATTAAGTAATTTTAACGAACAGCATGGCTCTCTTCAGTGCTTGTATCTTCCTCCCGCACCCCGCACGGGAGGGCTGGAGGCAAGTATAAATTACCCAATCTACGCTAACCTAAACCTCTAGCAATAGAATTTTCGCTACGGAGCGCCGACATTACAGAAAAGTATATAGGCTTAAATTAAAGCCGGCCGAATGAATGACTCGGGCGTTGTTCATTTTTCAGAGACGATTTAAAAAATGATGTGGTAAGAACAGATCGGAACATTTAAAGTCTCGCTTGAGTTACATTTTTCATAGTGGTGCATAATCGCGACGTGTCCCCGTTCGGTGCGGGGGGGGGAGGGTACATAAACTCGCGTCCACATTTGTCACGCGGCCGTCACAAGCCGACAAATGAAGGCTTTGCCACGCCGTTCGCGCACTTTGTGCACTTTGCACAACTTTCTGCGTCGACATGGAACTACGTGCCTTTGCATTAACGTGGGGAAGTGAGTGAGCGAGGCTTTACAGCGCTGAGTGTCTTTCCACCAAGTTTTATGCCTAGATAAGGCTGAATAATCAACACGTAATATAAAACTTGGGGACTGAGATTACGACGGCACATAATAAAGCACGTTCTTAGCCATACGGTGCATGTGAAAGTTGAGATATTATACTAAAACTAGTACAATATAAAATCAAGAAGTAGTGCTGTTGCACCAAAAATACAGTAGAAATTGTGTTAGGAATATCGGTACTAAATCGTCCTGTAGCATGAACGGTATTCTTCGATCGTCCGCGACATAAAAATAGTGAGTGTCGCCATTTGTCAGGAGCGATAAAGCTTTACAAATGAACAGGCGCCTACGCCAGCAGCGTCCGCCAGCGCCGTGGCCACCCCCCATTTGTTCGGCAACACGCAACCAAGGGGACATGCCAGATAAATGCCAGCCTAACTTAAAACTCAGATAGGAAACATCGTTTGTTATACTGTCACATGCACCTCCGTGTAACACGGTCTATCTAATTGAATGGAGAAGTCGAGACGAAACACGAAAACACAATCTGTTCTGTGTAATCAGCAGCGGAAAATGATTCCGTTTTAAATCTACCTACAATAATACGAACAGCCATGAAGAAAATTCAGCGAGGGGATCCGACGTTAATTGATGTCGCGTCGCTGGCGAGCGGAGTGGGAAACAAAAGCTCACAAACAATTCGCATCGGAGTTCGCAATCCCGATCAAGCGTTCGAGATCGCGACGCAGTTTAATGACACGAAAAATAACAAAGGTAAATTGTATTTAGCCCCCGCTAGGTAGGCGCGCCCTCCCGTCGATATATCGATCTGACTCGATCGAGTAGTATTCGACACCGACGCGAAGATCTCGGTTTAACCGAGCGGACTTAAGATGTGCTTCAGTGCGGCATGGCTTAATGCGGCCTCAGCGAACCACCTCGTGGAAACATGCTCCTAATCCCATCGATGTATGAGGAATTTAATTGTTTCGCGAGAAAACACAGCGTTTTATGCTCCACCACCTCGACTGAACATTCGCACGTAAACCTGAATTAATACGAATCTGAAAGCAGTCATTAAATTTTCGCTCGATTGATTTTGAGTGAAAACCTTTTAAGGTAAAACAGTAATGTCAATAAATTCAACGGAGAAGAATCGTGCCTACCTTTTAAGAACATTGATTTTGTATTTCTCGGAAGGCTGCCTGTTTATACATTAATAAATTATTAAGTTTCTTACAATTAATGTAATTTTTTGTCACTGTCGCGAGAACAATGCTGGAGTTTTCACTTCACGTTTACCTTTTATTGAACATAAAAGTTAAAAAATATAAATGTCTAAAATAAATTTAAGAACTCTTCAGGTGAAACGTTTACATTTCGAGAGATAAAAGGTGAAATTACCATTTTATTCATTTGTATAGGGTATTGTGGTGTGTAATATTGTGGGTGCCGATGAGTTATTGCTGGGCGGGCCGTGGCGGGACCTTCCGAACAAAGACGCTTAGATTAAGCGATGGTGTTGTAAAACGATACAAAGTTATGGGTGTTTGTTACTGTATCGCACCGGGAAACACTGCCCGATACCAACGTCCAGTTGCACAAATAAATTCCAACGTTACAGTATTCCGAATCTTGTTACTTTTTCTTATCTAAAAGAAGTGTAAAATAAAGCAAGATTTAAACTACACACTTTTCGGAAACACTCGCATGTGTGTTGACGTTAAATGCATTTTATAGGATTTTGCGTTTGTTTCTTTGTATCTTTATTTCTTTTAGTTGTGGACCACTATTACGGGCACCCGGCCAAATAGACAACTTTATAAAAGGATAAAATAACTCGGCTCTTCCTAAACGAATATAAATTGGCGCTATGAACGAGTGGCATTTTGATTTGAATTCGAAAACGAGCTTAGTAAAAGGAGACTAGACGCTTTCTCCTAAAAATGTGAGACGATTTTCATATTAGCGGCCTAACGCAGTGGATATAAAAAGTCAAGAAAGTACTAAGCAAGCAACTTTGCTGAGAGTAATGCGGTGCGGGCGTAGCGTACGAACATACGTGAGAGATAAACGGAGACGACAGGGGGAAGGGTTAGGGAGGGGTGAATGGGGGGGAGGAGAGCGTGCTCGCTAGATAAGTTTATCAGGGAAACCTCTCGCCTTCGTATTGACAGAGCGTCGCAAGCCTGGCCCTGATTGCCGCTAAGCGGAAGCCGGAGCGTGGGAACCGGAGCCGAGGTAACAGCTCCAGAATTACATATTTACCGAGATAAAATTCTAAGAGTACGCTCACATGAAGCTGACTCAATAACAACTAGAATTCACTTTTGAATAAAACCCTGATACTGCTTTTAAAATAGCGAAAATGTGGCATAAACATCTTGCATTAGCATTTAAGAGACTGCTGGAAAATACCTAGTACACAAATATTCGAGATAACTAGACAGCTCTGAAGAAAAATCCTACAGCGAACGTACGACGTTACGTAAAGGAGATGAGTCACAAATCTTGCGCTCAACAGGTCACGGATAATGAAATACTCTGCCGCACCCCGGGAGCTCTTTCCATATTTACGTAACTGTTGTTCGAAGAAATAAGATAAGCGCGAGTCGACGTTTTCCGTTGAGTTTCGGCACGGTTACTTAAAGTGTTGGAGTGTTTACTGAGAGGGTGAAGAGGAGGGACGCGTCTTGATGGGCTGTAATGCGCGAAATTCAAATCAGATATAAGCGATCGAGTCGTCGCGTCGCGTCGCGTCGATAAGCGGTACCTGCAGCATTACCGCACCCCGACCGCCGCCGTATTGCACACCTTTATAACGATACGATATTCTCAAATGTAATGCAAAATTCTCACCTCAATGCCCTTTAAAATATTCGATAAAACGTGTCGACCAAATAGAAAATACGTTTCCGTTTATCAATGTTTACGACATGCTGCAGTCGTCTTTACGACATCGGCCTTTAATGGCTATAAACAATAGAAAAATAGTAATCGTTTTTCTTCTAAATGTCTACGAATATCGTTACTTTAACATACAAAGAGAACGTCTATATGTCTGTACATAATCTACTGCAAATGTTGGGTTCATACCAGAACCAAAGACATGGAAATAATACTCCGTGTCACATTTACGTTGCATTTTAAATTACAGCCGCACATTCACCGTCATAGAAATGTTAGTTAGACATTAAATATTAAGGGGTGGCATACACGGGCGGCGCGGCGTGCAACATTCATTGCGGCGCGGAAGCCTGTCAAACGCCCGCGGCTATTTCTGGGAAATCGATTGCAGTCGATAGCACCGGCGAGTTTGTTACGCGAAACCACCAAGACGTTTTACATCGCACGTTTTATTGCCTCATAACTTTATATTTATTTACCTTCATTTCTTTAAATGTGTCAAATCACGTTTATTGCAACGTCTGCACAACATCTAACGTAAGAATACTCGATATTGTAAGCGCAAAATTAATAAGCATAAGTAATATAAACTTCTAACCGGTTTGTCTAACTGCAGTCGAGAACGACAAACAACTTGGATAACTTCTAACATAATCCAATTTAATAGTTGAACAAACAAAATACCAATTAAATTGAAAGCAAAACGAGCAAAGTGTATATTGGCAGATACTCAGCGGTATTAGCGGCGTTTGCAATTGTAAGCAAACATACGATTACCGACCACTCGCTGCTTTACTAATTCGAGACTTAAGAGCCCGCTTGAACATACGAAAGAATATTACGATTGTGAACGTTAGTCGACCACAGTTAATAAAATGTGTATATTAGCTTTCGAGTGACCAAACAAAAACCATGTAAAAGTGTTTCGATGTTCGAATTGAAACGTTCCGGAAAATTCCTCCACGAAATTCGAATAAAATTGCAAACGATGTATTGGGTCTGTGAGAGCGACGTTAGAGGCGTATGAGTGCAGTTTGCATTAAAGTAATTGTTGAGTGTCGGCCGTTTGTGGTCGCGCTCTGTTCACGCAGCTTCAATTTGCAAAATTAGATGCTGTTATACACGAAGCGGCTATTTTTATTCATCAAACAGCATTGCTTTCTTAATTAAACATCTACATGTCTTTTATATATCCGTGTTGAATATGAATGAGATTTGTTTTTGATTTTTCGCTGCATTTTGCGGTGCACTTAGCGCCGTGATATAATTTCTTGATAACGAAGGAAATGAATTAAAAACTTGCTCATCGCAGTGAAGATAAACCAAAACGTGGAAGACAAATTCAGGTGATATTCAGAATTAATAACAGCCCGCGAGAAAGTTTATGACGCACGTACATGTATAAGCTGTTGCAATTAGTTGTAATTAAGTAGGTTGGAGGTCGGGCGGCGCTCGCCTTGTCACACTACCGACTAGATTAAGGTTTCCGGCACGCGGTCCCGCCGCTCGTAACTTGTTTTGCATGAATCTGTACGCGACTTTCATATGACTCTCAGGAGGAGACTCAGTTCAGCACCTCTAATGTAAATGAAATTGTGTGCAAGAAATAAAGCAGGGCTTCTCGGCCGCTATTTATCGCCGCTCGCGTCTCCTAACTCCCCCGTAATGGGAATGTGGAGACGACGCGGAGCGCAGTAATGAACCGGCCTGCCTTAACGTATGGCTTTTATTGATGACACCCGCGCCCTCAACACACTTACTACTTTATTGTCACTACGCAGCCACAGTTTCAATTACGACACGCTTCTTACGATGCCTTACCCCGGTCGGAGCCTGAACACATGCTTCGATGAAATCCTAGGCTCTCCCAGTCCCTTTGTCGGGTTTAATTACTATCCAAAGAGGTCTCGTGAATGGGTAATTAATCACGGAATAAGACGGATTACGAACTGGTTGATATTGAATATGAGTGATTAATGTATTAATTTTGTCGTTTCATCCCCATTAAATTAGGTGCATACTTTAATATTTTAATTAGAATAATGAATTGATTGTTATTTCGCGATCGTAAATTTGATCTAATCAAAAGCTAGTAATTGCAGTGGTTTGTTATTGGAACATTTTGGTTAGATTAGTAATTATAACATGATTGCTGCGATTATTTGTGTGTACAGCGGGAGCAGGTGCGGGGTGCGGGGTGCGGGGGGTGCGGGCCCTCGTCATGGGCGGTGTGTACACGGTTCAAACACAAATTCTGTCGATCGTTAGCCGGTACCACGTGTGATTAATTAAAATTTCTTTCACGCTTCAAATTTAAGTTCGAGTAGAAATCGTTAACGGCCGGAAAGGCCTGTTGAGCTGTAATTTACGTCTTTGCGTTCGACTTGAGCTACTTGCGTCATTTGAGAATTGCGTGCTGTGTGCCTTATAACCATTAAATTTATATACGTACATAGGAAATTAGGTAGTTGTTCAAATAGTGATTGCCGTCAGATTATGATCGTTACTTATAAATTTTTACCTTAGAAAATATTATGGTACATTATTTTCATTTTTCTCGTGTTATTAATGTAAAATTAATCTGTTATCCGTGTGGGATCGAGGCAGTGTTTACGTTAATACCTTCTACGTAGTTTTATGGAACACATAAAATCAATCATAGTTTCTAAATGGGAGTTGATGAAACTGTTCGATGCAACTTATAATTTGTGTTATCAAGTAAGAGGATCTGGTAGTTGGTGAAAGTTTTAATATCAGTGGTATACAATCAAAAGTTTCGTTGCACAATAAAACAATGATATCGTTGTATAGTTTACAGCACTCACTTCCCGAAACACCTTATTCGAAGTAAGTTAAATTAATTCAGGAGTTGTGTAGTGTCGGTTCAAAATTTCGTTAACAACAGTTCTGTACCTAGGAACATGGTGTACCGTGTATAATTAATGACCTGACGACACATGTGCCGGATGCTGTCCTGCATTGTATCTCAATTCGTGGTACAAGTTTATGCGAAAATTTTTGGAGTGGAATTATTAAATCCTACCTTGGGGTAGGGGTGTGATCGCATTGTTCATTCTCGAATGCTAATGTAAACTTTTTGGGTTTATTGTTACTTATAGACATGACTTTCAGATTTAGTTTAAGCTAGTTCAGTGTCTCAATAATCAGATTTCTTTTCCAAAGCGGTGTTTGTGTAGGTATCATAAAGCCTAATGAAAAACTTTATTCTATTAGACGTGTCACACAAATTATATTAAAATGAACAGCAGAGCATACGCCACGAAAAGTTAGACAACCAAGAATAGCTGGTAGCATTTGGCGGCCATAATATTAATTCTAAAGCTTTTCTTTAACAAAAACAATCAAAATTCTACCAAAGAAAAAGTCAAGAACCGCAGACAATAGTAACGCAAGTCAAGAACAAAATGGATTTCAATCTTTTCTACTTATTATACAAAAGACAAAGTGAAAACGTTCATTTCAAAATATCAATCCGGTACCTTATATTCAAGTTTGGCATTCAAACGAAGTCCTTTTTATACTTCAATCATTACATTCTTTCTGAATAAAAAAGTTAGAAAAGGACTAGACAAAATCCATCCAAATCTTGGGCCCACAACTTGCCAATTGCAAGTTTCAATGAAAAAGGACGGTCGCACGAAACGACTGATATATAGGAGGCGCAAAAATGGCCGCCGACGAATCGATAAAGCTTAGAAGAAGCGCGCTGGGTCCTGGTGAAACTGGAAGTTTATGGTAATCACGGCTGCGGAGGAACCCGTGATTGATTGTTGTAGGCGACCTACTGCGGCCCGCCCACGCCCTCGACCACACTACTACGTACGGAACACACGTGTTCGCCGTTTTGTTGTACAACTATAATTTTCTTTAGCGAACCTTTTTGCGAACGTGCCCGCCGAAACTATTTATTAATGGCGGCCGTGACTGTGTGCAATAGAAAAGCCAGCCCTTATCTGTCTATCTATCGGCGCGTCCGTTACGCATGGGTGTGTAGACCATTCTTTAATGCGGCAGTAACGACAAGGGTGCGACTTCCAGCCCTACGGCCTGTTAAGACCCTAAGAAAAATGGCGATTGAGGATCCCAAGATTTAAGTGGCAGTTTCAAATGTGCCTACTTTTAGTGTTATTTCCTAAACGGAAACCATTTGTTTGCCTCATGCACGATCGACGAGAAAAATTTACGCAACACTCGAATGTATCTTTGAAGTGTTTATGCGAAGAGATTGCTCCGAAGGAAGTGCATTTGCTCCATTATATTCCTTTGTGTCGTTTTGTGAAGTGTATTTGTAGTCCGAAAGTACGCTTTAAAAATATTGAAACGTATATTCGTTGGATGTGCGTGCCCCAAAAAAGAGAGGTTGTGTATGAATCATCGAGTCCCGCTGTCACGCTGTTTTCGAAAACCATTAGTTAAACGTCCAATAAAAAGTAGTGGAGCTTGCGAAATAAAACCGAACCGGGTGTGTTCACTAGTGCGGTTTGCTTTACAACAGTCGGTTGTAAGTGGAACTTGGGCAATCTACACCAACTTGTAACTCCTACGTAATAGCTACTAAAAATCCTTTCACAACTCAAAAATAAGTTCTCGCTCAGAATGGGACACGAAATTCGGTAAAACTTATTTTTAGAAAATATAGCTGACCTAAGTTTAAGTGATGTGGGCTCACGGAATATAACGTTTCACTTATCTGTTATTAGACAGTGTGTGGTTACAAACGTGTGAGAGTCTAGTACAATTTTAGTATTATTTTGTAAAATCGGTCAAAGTAAAATAATAACATTTATACTTTATAGAATCTTGACAGTTGTACAGAGAATTACTTAGTGTAAATATTTAAGCGATTATATACTTATAGCAATATTGAACTGCCTCGACTGTCTCCTTGGGCGAGTGGTGTCGCAAGTGCGACTGCTAGACAGGGCGTCTCAGGTTCGATTCCCGGGTCGGGCAAAGTATTACGGGGATTTTTAAAAATTCTCACGGAATCTGAAATTCCGCCCGGTATATGACAATAGGCTCATCCCCTATTACATCTCATAACATAAACATTGAAAAGTAGGCGTTACATTGTACAGTGGAAAGTGCCGTAATGTGCACCTTTGCCTACCTCTCAACGGAAAAAAAGCGTAATGTTATATATGGAATACTGAAATAATTCAGATCTAAAACTCTGGACCGGTCTGGAACTCGTTTTACACCTCCATAGGTAATATTGTTAGGCGTAGTATACAACTTGTACAGAATTGTAGAATCTAAATATTGAACGGTATCCGTGGCAGACGGTCTTACGAAGAAAGTTGTTACATTGAGACATTTAGGGTAATATTTCTAGAGGCAAAACTTGATGCGTACACCCTCATATATCGCGCAGGAATATGACTTTAACAGGTGCTACCTCGTAAAGAAACGCAGGTGTACGCGTCCCACGGACGGTTAAATCCAGCAAATAGAAATTGATGTTAGTAGGCGAAATCTAAACTACACAATATTTTAACCATTTCGCTCGCTTTGTTGTTAAAATTCATGGTAAGCGGAAGCAATTAAGGGAGTAATATGTAAGGACGTAATGGAGTGACGGAATTTGTTGCTCCTGTGTTAATGGACGTGCGTATTTATGCTTCAAAATACTGCACCACAATCTCATGTTTCTCTCTTTCTCTTATTATAATGATCGCAATTATTTATACCTATAGCAATTATTAAAACTCAGTGTCTTATTAAAAACGTCATTAAGTAATCACGTTGATGACGAGCGTGTTTAATTATTTTTTAAGATTTTAATTACGTGGAAATAATATTCAAATTTTAATTGGATTTTTCTGACGGCCTTCGTTGTAGTAGTCGTAATTATAGGTACTGAAGAGATTGGTCTGTAATTGATTGTTTTTTGTTTAAAATATTAATTAGTACATTATTGCATACGAGTAGACTTTTACCTTTTTACTATGGTTTAATGATAAGTAACTTATTTCATTATTATATCTCGCTAAGTTCTAAACAAAATTACTGCTGAAGAGCAACTGTCTAATTTGTACAGCGATATTTAAAAACCGCTGACAATTTAAAACAAAATTACAATTTCAGCGTTGCCATTTAAATCTGTGTCATTTACTCCTCGGTCATTAAACACAAACACCGTCAAAGAAATAAAGATATTTTTTATTATTCAAAGTGAACCGCGGTATCACCCTATCACTTCGTGCGGGAAGGCAAAGCAGCTATTAGCTTAACGACCATTTTAATATAAGAGATGACATATTAAATTTACGAGGGCGAGCTCCCCACAGCGTAAACGTTGACGCTGACGTGTCGCCTCTGTCTTCTTTATTGCGTACGTAAATATAACTATCAGATGTGTTTATGATATGCTAAGGCGAATTTTTAATGGCCGGAATCGTTTACGAGTCCCGTACACTGTACTGAACTGAATAACCGATGATCGTAACTTTAATATTCCCCTGTCATGTGCGCGTTAAACAAACACTGTCTTTACTTTGTGACACGAACCTCTTACTTTGTACATTATTTACGAAAACCGTGTAAAAACTGAGACCGTAACATTGATCATTTTCTCCGACACGCAAGAAAAAAGGGACGAAATAATAAGCGATTAGTTTCCCGCTCCGTCGTATACACATTACGCGGATCGCAGGGAGAAAAGCTTGCTTCATGCACACCTCTCGTTTCGCACGGAAGCGAACCGTAATTACTCTAAAACACTACCCATTTGTTTGATGTCTTTGTTCGTTGTTTGCTCCACTTAGGGCGAGCATCACCCTTGCGATTTCGCCCGACACATGCCGTGAGTTTCGTACAGCCATTAGGTGCGAGACAATGGGGCAAGACACAAAAAACAAGCATTAATAATCAGGAATATGCATCGACAACGGGAAAGGGTGGTATCTATTCCCCAGCCCTTTCAGCGGAGACGAGAGATAATGGCGGTGGAAACTTCAAGCGACAAAGACAATGGTAATGGCTCGAATAGGTATAGATATAGTGGCGCCGATTTTTCGTACTTTTTTCTGCGTTCTCTGTTCTGCGTAGTGTGTAGTCTCCATTGTTTTGAGGGAGAGGCAAAAGTGATTGAGTTGTTTAATATCACTCGCGTTCAGACAAAAGAATTGTTTACGTGACGACGTCTCATTATAATAATTAACAGGCGGTAATATTATTATCACAATTTGTATCAGCACTTCAAAGATAAGAACTGTTCATTTAATTTCATGTTAAGTGGAATATTTGTGAAGTTACACTGATATTTATGCAGCGCTGAGTGGGTTGAGTTTACTTAATTGTTCCTTATAGTGCTATCAAACGTCGCGTGGATGACCATAGTAATTTGATTACGTCCCGAAATTTACATTAAAATAATAAAGAGGCATTAGAGAAAGACAATAGGCTTGTTGTGTGCGTGTTGTAGACGGCTACAAGTTAATCGGGGGCAAGCTTTATGGGCGCACATGATTGTAATAGTCTTGTAAAGGGTGACTGGTAATGTATTACGACAAATGGACGGCGCTATGCGAGACGGAGGAAAAAGAAAATAAGACTTGTATTTTCCTCATTTTTAATTAAATTGGATTTATCGTCGAGAAAAAGTGCCCATAAAAGATTTAATGATATTAGAAATCGTACGAATAAAATGCGTGATTAAAAAGTTTGAATGCGCGTAATGTAATTTCAAGGCGTACAGTCGAACAAACGGGTCGTACTGTAGTGCTAACTAGTACAATTAAGTAGTTAATTTAGTGTTAGCAAAGTTCATGGCTACATCTGGAATACACATGTCACAGAGCGCCACCTCCCCCATGGTGGGGAAAAATCTAAACACAGTAAAAGCCGACTTTAGTGGCATTTTATTGGCTCCATTTGGAGCACAGCCAGCTCTGTTCCTTCGCCTCTAATTGATATCTGACCAAAGCGTTCACTTTACGTTCGTACGATTTCTTGTAGACAAGTGTTTTGCGTATTGTTTCATCTGTCAGCTACAATTTCGTGGAAACGAGAGTGGTTTTACTAGAAAATAAGAGAAAAAAGTTTTATACCGATTTTTCTGCGGACATTTGAGTAGGTACATTTGGATTCGTGTTTCATACTTCGTTTTCACTCTTTGTACCAAAAACGGGAAAATTATTTTCGTTTAACATTTTATGGAATTTCTGACATATTTTGGTATGTTATGGCTGGTTGAAAATTATGTTGAATAATTAATATATCACTTAAGAGCCTCCCCTTATGCATTATAAGTGCAAATGAATATGTAACTTGGGAAGGAAGTGAACTTGAATAAATAAGGCATGATAAGTTACTTGCAATGTTACAACTTACTTATAACTTGCAAACTTTTCCTCATTTGTCTAACATACAAAGTTTTAGGATAACATCTAATCGGTAAAGTAGGATTGGGAGGTTTTTGTACGAGAATAAAGTACTATTATTATTTAGTTTGGCTCCAAGTTTTTTGCTGGGAAGTTTCGCGTAGTATATGTAGATTAAGTTTTTTTTCGTATCAAAAAGAGTGTAGGGATAACTTTATATGTATTACGAGTCATATTGTTAGTGTTTTATGTATTTGTTGATCATGTATAAAGCTATGTACTTGTTATGTTAAAATGCTTCAGTATTGAACGTTTAAGGGAGTAAGTGTGTAATGAAATATAAATCTAGTACTTACCATTTTATTGTTGATTTCGTGAAAATGTATTTCGCACACTTTATCTACTATGTCTTCACTTTGAAACGTGACGAATCCGAATCCTGAAACAAAGAGAAAGATATCACATTAGTTCCACGACCAATGCACATAATACTTAAGATAACATAAAATGATAATATTCATAAAACTAAAATCGCTACACTAATTACGATCAAGATATGTTCGAACTTGACTTAAGCTGAAAACCTCAGATATTCAGTCTTGAAAGTTTTCGAATTAACCGTCGCTTCAAGTAATCAGAAGCATAAAAGTCTTGGCTTTGATATCGGTTTAATTAAAGGCAATTCGCGTCAAGTTAATTTCAAAAGGCACGTCAATCAGATCGACAACACCTATCAGAGCATTGTGTCGGTCGGCCGGGGCAGGGCCGCGTCTTTGTGCTCGACGATTTAATAAAACTTGCGCCCTCGCCGCCGCCATGCACTCGCGACAAACCAAACAATACCTACCCTCCTTTAAATGCAGCTAGACATTCACATTGCCACACAGACGACCAACTTCCCCTATATGTGTTCCCCGTCCAACTCAAAAGATCGTTCAAGTTTGCCCCCGCACGATTCATGAATTACAAATTGCAATTTTGAGTTTCGCACTCGAATCGCTTTCCGATATTTACACGATTCTATGCGACAACTTACGACCTAGCCAGCAATCTGTCGCACAAATAAATCCCTCCAGTTCGAAACACGTCGCTCTCTGCGTCGTGTTTCCCGATTCGCAATCACCTGACGTAGACCAAGTTTCCGCTTAAAGTGGCAAACAAAACAAGGCATGAGCAGGCGTGTTTCTGTCTGCTAACGATTAAGACACACACACGTGACGTATCCACCCACGACGACAAATAGCATTAGCGAGCCGCTCCGCAAACAGTCGGTGGCGCCGCGCGCCGCGATTATGCTGACACGTACACCGACACCGGCCCCGTATCGCTACATCTTTCTCGTCCCGTGTCCACGTGTTGATATGGGCACGTGTGAGCGACATACATCTTCATGAGTCGGGATCAACGTCGGCAATCCCGAAAGTTATACAGAACCGTTTCAAAAGTGAACTTGTCCGACAATAGCCCTCAGCGACGAGGCGCTAATCGATACCCTTGTAAATGTTACGGCGGAGCCGATACTTATAATCTGACAGTGTGGCTCTTTGTTCATATTTAGTTCATCACCTTTCACGACTTCGCTGGCCTAAACAAACAGCACGATCCGCCCCAAACTAGGGCGCACTTGGTATTTCACGCGCGGCCGGGTGGCTTTGCGTAGGAATCGAGGCAGAGATAGTAACACCCCGAAAAGGCAAATAGGGGTTCAATCGAGTTCCGTTAGATGACCGTATTTTCTTTATGCATTATAAGGTCGGTGCGGTATATCAAGTGAATCGTTTCTGCGTTATTGCTTACCCAATAAAAACGATTGGAAACAATCCCCACTTACATAAAACATGGTGTCGGGATAGAAGTAGGAAGCTCGATAACGCATTGTTTTGAAGCTCGGATATTATAAGTGAGGCAGAGAGCCGGTTGGACGACAGTTATTATGTACTCGCATGCCGAGTGGAGCCGATCCCCCCTTATTTATGCGGGTCTGCAAACTGAATAAAGTAAGAAGCAAGCAACGTCGGCGGCCGGCGAGTAAAGTTATCTGCGGGCGAGATGGCTGAGCAAATATGAAATCGGACCACACTATCAAACTAAATTAAGTACTTCTTAATGGATTAGCAACGTTAAAATCACCGATATTTTGTTGGCATGCCCACAAACTGAGCAAATAAATACAATACCCCTAAAGTTTGTAGATGAAACGTTAAGAGAAACGGGAGAAATAGCATTGTCACTGACCACGTAAAAAGTTTTGGGTTTCGTGTTGCCTTTGTGTGCTCGCTCTAGATAAATGGGGTATTTTCGTGAAATTCGTCCGCGTCACTTCTCGTAACAATGGCGAAGATAAATAATCTCTGCGTAAGAAAAGGATTCCGTAAACATAATTATTTGAACTCGCAATTGTAGCTGTGAAACGCTAATGAAAGTTCTCCTGGGTCGCTTCAGGAATTAACTTTATTTTTCTCCGACTTCAATTACACTGGGTACCTTTACTTTTAAAGCGGAATACTTTAATTAAATCTGGCGGCTTATAGGTGATCTGCGTCCCTCTATACTGATTGGTCCTATACTTTGTTTGCTAAATTAAATTAACATCACTCTGTGAAACTTTAGGTAGTTTTCTGAGAAAATTTTTACTTTACAAAAAACCGAGTGATATAGAATAAAAAAATGTTGTTACCGAATTCCCATTAACATATCAATATATTTCTGTTATCAATAGGGATATTCCCCTACCTGGGCTGACGCTATCGAGTACGCGAACCTCAGCACTATAGCTATGAAAACGGCGAGCGATTTTTATTAATTCCCATTGAGTTCGCACCTGCGATAGCGGCGCTCGTTATTTTAATATAAGAAGCGAGAGGTTGAGGCAAAGATTATGAATGTGTCTCCCGATATCGGATATCTCGACACATCTGTCGGGCGGCACGTGGAGCTGACAGTGGGCGGCCTGCCCCCCCGCACCGCCGCCTGCCGAATGCTCCCCCGCCCCCGAATCGGGGCCATAGGCAGTATAATCTGCCCCGCCACTGTATGAAACACCGGCCGGTGGCGTTTATGGCGCTATAATAACCGTATAAAACGCGACTTATTGTAGGCGTCGATAACGGACGTTATACAACCTTAGGCCTCCACTTTGTGCCACGCCGACGCTTCGGGCTCTACCACATTTTTTCTACGTTACCTTCGCTCCCGAATGTAATGGAATTTATTGCGATATCTCCTACTAATGTAATTCCCGCAGTATTCATTTGTCTAATTGAATATTACATTAGTACATACATTATGCACAAGGTACCTGTTCCAAGGCGTGCACTAAATAAGAACTTG
This sequence comes from Spodoptera littoralis, assembly GCA_902850265.1. Taxonomy (NCBI): domain Eukaryota; kingdom Metazoa; phylum Arthropoda; class Insecta; order Lepidoptera; family Noctuidae; genus Spodoptera; species Spodoptera littoralis. The sequence goes on along the minus strand of LR824538.2, from coordinate 10,206,349 downwards.
CCAGTTCCACTTCGATTTGTATTTTCGTTGGCACACTAATGCAGAATTTCTTCTCCGACATGCAGATTTTCGCAAGATGTTTTCCTTTACTGAGAATAAATATTTACCTGCGCTGCGAAAAATTCAATGGTGCAAAACGCGGATAGAACGTGGCTCACGTACGAGATTAATTCTCTATCGATCCTATCAATAGTGCTTGGATTTAGCTTGGATGATCACAGCGTCGTACGTACACTTATGTGTTGTCGTCTCCACAACAACAACTGTACACAAGTTAATAAGCAGTATCTTGTTACAGACAAAGTGAGTCAACAGGACTCATTGTAGCGTCAATTTTGCTTGTTTTTGTACAGAATAAAAGTAATGTAGTATGTCGGCGATAACTAGCAAGTTTTCATTAGGAGCGCTCTCAACAACCTCTCAAATGATCAGCGGAGTTGGCCGGTGGCGGCGCTCGACGTCACAACTTTTGTTATTGTTTCGCTTCATTATTGTAATACGAAATACGCGGCACAATAATTAAGAGATCCTCGTCTATCGCCCCTTCTGACGTCATAGTTGGCCCAAACTTTTATCAACGAGGTCTCATCGTGACAGAATGTTTGCTACGTAAATAATTGCCGGATTGCTTCTGAGCTCAGCTAATAATAACAAGTTAATCGCAATAGTTATTATCGAGAAAAAGGCTACGTTATATGAAACGGGATCGCCTCCGCTGGGCGCTGTTACGCCATCAATGTTTATTAGAAACCTATTAGCTAAACATTTGTTGCCACGTGGGTGGTCTAAGTACCCAACAACTTATTTGCTCTGATATAAAAATCTGAGGAATAAGAAAATGAGGTTTTATTATCAAATGCAAGTTTGACATTTATTTAAGAAACTACAGTTATTATATCATAATGATGAACATTAACAATAACCATTTAGTTAGTAAAAAATTTCAAAACCAAATAGATAATATTGATATTCAACCATATCCATATAATATGGTTACGTGCCAACGACAATGGTAAGGAGAAAATTAATCTTTGACGTATCCATTACAAAGTTGTACGTGGAAAAGGTAAAAAAATATAACACATAAAATCCCCAAGCACCTAATACGAATTTTATGTCTATAAATCACACTAAAGCTGAAACTGCAGAACGAAACGATTCTTCTCGAGTTATATTCTTATCAACGTTACAGAAGCGTATTACACTCTAGTTTGTGCTAATGGATGATTGATCACACTTTCATACAACTTCTTATTAGATATTTATTTCTGTTTCAAACACTACTCGGTATGTAGGTAAGAACAATAGTAATACATTACCCGACTGTATGATAAAGTAATCTATCGAGAATTCAAATGGTCGCTCGTAACAGACGCATCAAAATAATACGCGAACCCGCAACCAGTGCCAATGCAAACACTCTGCTTCTAATGCATTCGTAGTGAGGTGCAAAATCTAAATGTAAACTTTCGGCAAGCTAAGAAAATGGAAAATAAAAGCTGGAAAGAATTGGCTCATCCTCATTTTCTCTATTGTTAAGTTGAATAGGACACGAACTATCAACTTGGTAGACGCGCTGACTGTGCGGAGACACCTTTATTGTCTACATTCAGGTAAGTAAAACAGAAACACTGCTCCTACGACTCTTTTTCCTTCAAGATGTTCAACTTTTAAAATCTCGAAGTTTGTACAAGTTGTTTTATTGCTTCAGAAACGTTTTAAAGCTTTTGACACAAGAAGAATTTTCGGACTCGTCCCGTAGTGTTTGGCAAAGAATTCGCAACATGATTTCTTACAGAAGCGTGCGCTGTGCAGTGTTGTGACGTATCTGCGTGGACCGACTACACAATACTATTGAACATATGTTCTCATTATGTGTTTACTTGAAAATTTCTTTGACAACCAACTAAAAAAATTATACCATAAATCAAATTGCATTAAAAAGAAAATTGTAGAATGATCAGTGAGAGGAGAAATATGTGTGTGTGTCAGTTAGGCCACAACCGGAGGACAATTTATCAAGGGCGACGGTACCCTCGTCCAATCGGTTGATAGCAATGCCATAAATATTTACTTTAATAAGATTCGGTCCTTTTTATTCGCGTGTGTTTTACGACACTGTTTGACCCGTGATGTCAGCGTGATAGCAGCGTAAGCGCATTGTTTTTTATAGTGTCGGAATTTGTAGCGGAGTAAGTGAATATACCTGACCCTGCCCTAATAGATTGTAAAGCTGTGGAATGTGCCAATCGACTGTATTAAGTGCCGAGGGAAGGAAACTGTTGAGCTTCTGTTTTTGTGACGTATTGCGTGCTTGGATTTGTTTATGTGATTACTGAATTTGGACTCTGTTTTGTCGGCTTTAAGCATTTTATTGAATATCCTTTACCAAGAGGATTTACTTTTATTATTGTAATTTGTGTACCAGACTATTGATACTTTTTAAAGTAAAATTAAGTTTGAATCAGTGATAGTTTCTTATTGATAGTTAAAAGCAAAGCCAACAAGCTCTCGCTATGTAACAAATGAACCTCCATATACGTGAGTCATAATTATATTGTAACAAAAATTGTAAACTTGGTCGTTGGTCGCACGGAATTAAGCAATAAGAATTTGATGAATTTAATACCAAACTATAACCCGAATTTGCGATTTATAGCACATAATAATGTAAATGGAACATTGTTGAAGGGAGACCAATTTTTCTATGAACGTCATAAAAATTATTTTACGATGGGGAAAGTCTGGCTAGAGCTATTTACTAAGTAAGCGATTTATTACAACCACAATACTGAGTTCCTGTCTTGTTCTAAGTATTTATTACTTTAAAAGTTGTTTAATGGAAAACTTTACTTTACGTTTACTATTATCTGGTTTAGTGACAGGTTATTGAACTTCAAAACAATTATGGCCACAGTCCCACGTTGGGCGCCATAATTTTTACACTGGGTTTGTTTCTCCGAAGAACTGTTACAGCTGTTTTCATAAAGGCTAGTTATTTATCGAATGTTTAATGATTCAACCTTTTTGAATGATAATTACTGTTCTCAGAAAAATATTTTTACGTTATGTATTATTACATTAGCTTTGATACTGATTGTTTTAAGTTGAATTTAGTTTAAATAATCTACATATTTATGTTCGTATGTAACGCGGACAAACCGATACCATTACAGTAGTGCTCTTAATTGCTTTTTAACTCAAACGAGCTGCGCGCAATTAGATTACATTGGTGAATTTTATTTGTATATATTGTCACTTCATTCGAATTTATCGACAGTTCCACTTGATCACATTTACATGAATTTGAAACAACTGTTTTATTATTACGACAGTATGTTAAAATAAATTATTAACTTATAATTCTTTAATTCAAGTTTTTAAAACACCTTAATATGCTAATGTTATTCCATTACACAATCCCATGTTTTCTTACATTGTCATTCTGAAACCAAACATCCCTAAGCCCATAGCTACAATGGATTATCCCGATTATTATTTTTAATTTGCAAAGATAACATGGAAGGCATCCGAGGTAGTCCGGTATGATTGTTGCGGTCATTCGGCATCGCGACAAGATAGTCCCGGGAGCGCGTAATCCCGGAGGGCGACGTGCCCGAGACGCGAGGGACGGGATTTGCGGGATCATCGGACACAAGACGGGAATACCCTTGTTGTGGTTACAACACTACTCCATGTTCTCCGCTATTGTCCAACGAACGATTGAGTTTATTTGCAGAGAGATACTCGTGTTATTAAAACAATTCTCTGTCCCTGTAATACTGGTTAAAACTTAAACTCAAATGTTGCGATAGATGAAATGATACAATAATAACGAGGATCTTCACTCGTGCAAAGTTATAATATTCTATATTGGATTGCTCCGAGAAAAAAAGTCCAATGTAAAAGTTATGACGGGGGCGAGTGCATGACTCTGATAATATCGTTTTAATTGCGAATAGGAGTGAATCGAGCGGGAGGAGGGAGAGGCAACATTATGATGCGAGCAGCGCATCCGAGACTTGCGCAGATTGAGAATGAAGAGGCCGCACGTACGCCACGGTTCACTTGTTAAGAAGACCGCAGCGAGAAAACCAAATATTTACAATTGCATCCGAAATACAGAACTTTGCACTCGAAAAAGAGCCATCTTAAAGTTGGTAGGTAAAGTTACGAGGGTTGTATTTCGAGCTGTCCCCGCTTGAGTTGTCGAGTGACTAGCCTCGCACCGGCGGCGGGTTATTGCGGGACCGACCTTGTTTGCGCACCACTATACAACTGCTCCCTGGTCATTTTGGCAATATTCCTTGTTGCACGTCACGAGGCGACTGCAACCATCATACGATTGTTGCGCACTTTTTATTATTATTATGTCGTGAAATGAAACGTTTTCTGTTTATATTTCTGCACCATTGTAAAGTTCAGTACGCAATCCAAATACAATTTATCCTGACGATAGTTTTAGTTTGAAACTACTGTGTGCTGGAAAGTATTAAATGTAGAAGAAAATTTATAAAATAATAAAGCCAGAAACAGAATACGAATTGTATTGTCAACGGAGTCTGTAAATCTAGTAATAAAAGCGTCCACTCAACGTCGCAATTCACGACATTTCTTCAAGCAGCGACGGCTAAGACGGAGTTGGGAAACCTTAATTTGTCTCTTTCCAACGAGAGACAAAGTGTATTCCTTAGCCTCGTCTATCGCCGGATCGCGGTGCTCCATGTCATCATGGACTTAGTCTAAACGATGCACTTTCTTGTTATCTCAATGGTGGATTATTAAGGTTTGTCTTTCGTGCTACAAATGCGATGCCAATGATGAGTATTTTCCGATGCGAGACCCAGTGATAGTATATTCGTCGATAAAGAACGCGTCGTATTATTTAGGTTTATTTTTGTTGCTTTTTATGTTAGTCGTTTATTAAATTATGTCTGGATGGCTGTCGTTGTAGCTACACGACTTTTCTACAAGGTGACCCGACTTTAACGTGTTCTATATTTATTAGCAATTTATGACTCATATCTATATGGTTGCAATAAAATCTGTTTTCAAGGTGAAAATAATGTATAAATGTACCTAAACTTATTACATGTTTAAGAACATTGGTATAGAAGTTTTGTTCATGAAATCGTTTCAACTTCGCGTTTGTAGTTCCATCGGAAAAACTAACGAAAAATCGTTCACCAGCATAAAGGGTTAAGTCGATTCTCAACACATCAACGCTTCATCCGGCGCTTTGTTCACGATAAGGACTTGAACACACACAGAGCACCTGTTTCGAGTGGCGAGCAATAAGTGCTGAACGTATTTGCGTAGCGCGATTACGCGTCGCTCGAGCCGAGCTAAAATTGAGCGTTGAGCTGAAGCACGTAATGATTTTAACGACTGTTCCGATTACACAATAAAAAAGTAACACTTTTGTTTAAAAAACTATTGTATAAAAAACGTTTTATTTCTCAAACATTCGACCGTTACACAGCAATTTGATCACGGCGTTATTACTATTTAAGTGTTATGCTAATCGTGAAAAAATTTCTAGTTCGATTCACGGTGTACTAAAAGCTCGTAAAGCTCATCTAATCAAAGCCGTTAAGGGGCATCAGATTACAAATTTACAGGTAGGTCGGCCAATAAAGATGAACGTAAGAGAGAGTTAAATGCGCGAAGTAATCGCGGGCCGAAACGTTGTTTTACGAGTCCGACTTTGCATATCCCGACAGATGTTAGAACAATAAACCCGAAAGAGACGCCCGGGTATTGTGCCGAGTTGTTACTTGTTATTCTGTCGAAATCTATGTTTTAAAGGTTTAGAGACGTGTTCAACTAGAATTTTATGAAACAACTGCGCACCGGTAGGGTTACACTTTGATTTTTAATGCTCTCAGTGTGGCTCAGTTTGTGACTGCAAACTTTGTTATGTATATTTTATGGCAATCATCAACAATGTTACGACTGAATTTATGTGCTACATCTCAAAATACGAGCATGTATTAGACATTAATAAAATATTCAATATTTGACAACCATCACCACATAATACCTAGTTTTAAATTTACGCGCTCCAGTATGACTTCAAAACTACCACTAAAATCAGTTTCGAACATTTCACTGGACTAAAAATAACACTAATATCACAGAACACGTAAATATTTCATTCGAATGGTGAAAATCTCATTCACTACACGTCGAATAAAATCAAACATCTATCACATTTAAAATGGCCGCTGTTTCATTTAAAAATCGAATCCTCTTTCACATTTAAATTTGAAAAGTTGTCGGTGAGCGGCCGACCCGCTCGGTAAAAGGGTATTACTTATGAATCAATAGTTAATGAGTATCAATGGGAGGCTTTTGAAACTCGCCAGCCTCTGTGTGCATTCTCGGCGCATCATTAATATTGAAAGTTACTCGCCCGCCCATTGTCTCTCGAGTGGCCGCCTCTTTGTATATTATGCGTCTACTTTTGTGCGGAAGCGAACAACTCATTTCTTTTACACAAAAGTTTTACTTTGCGAAAATATTGCATCGTCTCATTTTCTGTGGCGCGTCACTCGATTTTGTTCTTTGAGACCATTTCCTATTAGCATCGGCACTGAAATTAAGTATAATATCGGATTTAATGAACTCTAAAGATGTTTGTTAATATAACGGGGTATCTGCGCTTAAACGCCATGGCCCATAACGCGCGTTAGGTTTCGGTTACATTTAGGCTTTATGCGCAATATACATAATAATGAAAACGGCTGCGTAAGCACAGATAATAATCATATGTGCGGAGGCATAACCGAATTGCACAGTCGGCATATGCGATTGTGGTCGTGTGGATTCGTTACATTCGCGTCGTTTCGCTCTAAACTAGTTCCAATCAAATGCGAGCACCGATCGTATGCGTTCCGCAGTAGTCGTAATGTTTATAAACTTAGTCCTGGGATCTAGGAAACGTGCGGCGATATAGCGCGCTGCGGGCGGGGAGGATAACATAGGCATCGGTAAAAACCTCAATCTGGAAAAATCTACGACAGGGAATAAATGAAGTTAGCCCCTTACTGTTTTTCCTGTGGAACTATTTTAATTAAAGCCGTTCGAATGGAAGGAGTTTATAGAGGGACAAATCGGTCGGTGGCCGATAGATTGGGAATGTTCAATTTCGTAGGCGGCCTCTCGATGAAGCTTGGAGGCTGCCAGTAATTGTCGTGGTCATTAACATTTACGATAATGACTAGGATAGGATTGACGTGGCTGGTTATCGTCGCAACCGATATGCCGGAGACGTCGTATAATCCACACTAGAGCACGTTACGCCGCCACCGCGAGATCTAGTTACGAGACGGATGGCAATTTGCTGTTTAGTTACACGTGTTTAATACATAATTGATTTCAAGTTTTGTTCGTTAAACTTTAAGCCTTGTTTGGCTGTAGAACACGTTGTGAGATGAACGTAGTTAAAGGATTACCATTCAATCAAAGTTAAACCATACTGAAAATGGTCATTGCTTTTAATCTAGGTAGTCTTTTTCGTAAAGTCGTGGTGGCCCGGAGGTTTAAGACGCCCACTTCTCATGCATGAGGGTGCGGGTTCGAAACCTACCAACGGCAAGTACCTATGTGACTTTTTCCGAGTTATATGTACTTTCTAAGATTATTTAGACACCACTGACAAACGGTGAAGGGAAAACATCGTGAGGAAACCTGAACTTATAATTTCTAATTATAAGTTTGAAATCGCCAACCCGCATTGAGCAAGCGTGGTGATTAATGTTCTAACCTTCTCCGTGTGAGAAGAGCCTTTGCTCAGCAGTGGGCATTTATAGGCTGTTGATGATGAGTCTTTTTTGTGTGATCAAATACAGTAACATAATCTAGATATCAATTCTTAGTTACATTAGTATTACCGCGAATAGCATTTTAAAAACGAGAAAAATGCGCACGACAAGAGCATATTCCAATTGTTTATTTGCTCCAATAAACACTTTTATGCGACTTACTTAAATAATGTAACACAAGGTATGTATTTACTGTATCAAATATGAAAATAATTTGTTACAATTGTACATTTTGTTCACGAATGTACAATGTACAATGTTGTACATATAACATGTGAAGCATGTTTAGACGAGGGCTAATGGTATTAAATTTTCAGACATATGTATAACTGAATTGGAAGATACGTAATGTCGTGTCTCATTATTTTAGGTCAAGATTTACGAGTACCTGCTCACAGAGAAATTGTTGGATACTTCTCCATTTTCCGGGAAAAAGGATATTCTAATGGGCCGACGTATTGATTAAATATTCCTTTTATTAGATTTTATGAAAAATGAGAGTGTATGTGTTTTTTTATGTGCGCTTTATTATAGACTGGCGTTATTGTACATGATTTTGGTTAAGTTTTTAGGTACAGACTTAATAAGTAATCCCTTCAATCTTTAAATTCATTTCTATATTCTGGAGTCCATGTCTAATTTTACCCCGAGGTACTTGGAAAACGTAAGAAACCCTTCATAGAGCGTGCACAATAGCTGGCAGTGTTACTTCAATCCACTTAGTCACACACTGTCACGCCAGCATTATTATGTCCTTGTGTCGAGTCACGGACGAGTCATTAAAGCTTTGGGGGATGCTCTCGTCTCGAAGAAGCCATCTGCATGATTTGCGCATATTAATAACGCGGAGCTTGCATGTAAGAGCATACATGATATAACTACGAACATAATATAAGTTGGCGATGAACGTTTCGGTTTAATTTAGACCGGGTTCCGCCATTTTCATTTCGAAGATTTGCATGTAACAGGTTGAGATATACGTTTGAAATATCGAAATGTTAATTTGGATTTGTTTGATGCTGTGTTGTTCACGCTTTGATTTCGATTCCGTAAACTAGGTGTGTTTCTAAGCTGTAAAAACTATGTTTACTACTTCCCCGAATAACCGTTGTTAGCGAATACAATGTTTCATACAAAAATGGCATGTCAACGAATTCGGGCATATAACTAGAATTATCATAATGCTAGCAAAACTATGTTTCACTATGTATTTACGCCATAACAGGTGTAAATAAGGTCGAATAAGTCATTTCGACACAGCCTTGAAAAGGTGAAAACGTAGGAATAGTACCGAAACATTGCTCACGAACACAATGAAATACGTCCTTCAAGCAAAGAAATAATTCAGCCAACTTTAGTATGTAGGCCTAACATGCGCTAATATACATAAATCTTTAAAAAACTACGCATAGACTTTGGTTAAACGGTGTCTTTTAAAAAAAAGTGTACAATCTTTGTATTCAAAAATCTTTTTTCAGAACCTTTATGCCAAGACGTGGCGTGTATGCACTTTGGCAAAGACGTAGCCTCGCGATGAGTAGGTACACTATGTAAACACACCTTTAAATGAGATATTAGGCTGTAGTCACACTCACGGCGGTGAGCGAACCGCTTCTACATTTTTATACTACGGACTGTTTTCATAAAACTTTTAGAAGCAAGTAATTCATTTCTATTCGCCGCAAAATACAATCTTAATTAGATTTTCAAATAACAAATTGCGTTAAGTTAAAATTAATGAGTACTAATTAAACTAAAAACATGGAGAGTATAATAATAACGAACTCGCATAATGTCTTGGTCTAATGACTTTAATTTATTTCATGTAATATTGTATGATAAATAACTACTAGACTATGTTTTCTAATCAAGATGAAGCTTAGTTCATCTAGTGAAAATTATTGTTTCGAGTTATTTTGCTTTTAATATTTTCTTTTACGAAAAAAAACATGATATTTAATGAAAGATGGACGTTTGTGCATTGAGGTTCCCCGCTATAGCTTCCGCTTGGCCTGTGACCCGTCCCTAGCGTAACCACTCGACTCTCCGCGGCACGCCACACCCCCATAATGATGCATCTCCCGAGATACAGCATAAGGCTTTACAGATTTTAACTACGCCACAATATTTATCTTTCTTTTTACGCGTGGTCACGCACACATCTCTGTTTTTTCTTCAAGCCTTTTTATTTATAAGTCTTAGGGGAGAGCTCGTACAAAAAACGCTTTGTAAAAATAACAGAGAATATACCTCTCAATTTTATACATATATCCAGCCTATCTGGTTTTGTTTCTGAGTTTGACTCAGTTCAACGCCTAGATTAAGAAAAATGAAAAGATGATCCGTTAGGTACATTTAGGTACTAAAAGATTGAGGTGTTTTGTATTCTCGAATGTTCTTTTTCGTTTTTTGTACTTCCTTGAGCTTTGTGCATTGAATAGAGGTAAACATAGGGTGATATTAAAAATGGGTATTTTGAAGGGTTCTGATGAATGACGTAACTGATTGAAATTCTAGTCTTACGACTTTTTATTGTTGCTTTTCGACAAGACAAGATAGCAGTGTGAAACATAAAGTATAATGATGTCTACTTTGTCATACGTACAACGAGTAATGAACGGCGCAAGCTAAAAAGTAATACCTCAGTTTGCTTTGAGTTTCGCGTCGACACTGCACTTACCTAATTAACAGAGCAATACTTAAACAAAACTTTGTTTGACTAATGGAACTGTATTTTTACTTTACTTATGCTGTATTTACTTCTAGAAGAGAAGACTTGTCGTACTAAAAAATTACAAGTAGACTAAAAAGGTTGATATAAAAGAAAACGCTTAGTGTGTCATAGTATTTGTTTAGCCTTAAATATCCTGTTCAAAATGCAAATACTTGCATGTGATATGAATATTTACATTTTACACTGACTGCGGTATTCAAATAACTGCGTATGGAAGTTGCTTAACGCTACAACAATGTATTCACATTGTTCATATCATTAATTTTTGCGGTCCAGTGCCGGGTCCGATTCCCTCCTTGGTGGGGAGGAGTGATGTTGCATTCGCTCGGTGCTCGATGGTCGCTTCTAATGAAGTCTCGTGCGGCCACAAAGCCTCCCTACCCCTCCCTGTCACTCCTCTATCGCTCTTAAGAATGCACCCTCTAAAACGTGTGACGTCAATAGCCGTTTTCATCGCACCTTACCATTATAAAATACAAAATTTATGTTGCGTAAAACTTCTAAAATCGACGATTAAAAGTAATATTTTAAGTCCAAGTCGGTCTTTTTAATAGCATGTGTTCACCGCTCCTTTTTACAGGACATAGATAATGCAAAGTAATTTACGCTCTACTGCATAAAAATTTAAATTCATATTTGCATGGAATATGAGAATTATTTATTGTAACTACATTTTCACGTGGCAATATTCTTACGTCAAAACCTTTAAAACGAATTTTTATCTACTAAAGTAAGGTTCAAAGAAAATGGCGTGGTGTTAAAATAACAATGTCAAGTGGAACATTCATTTTGGTTGTTTTTCTTTCTGAATTAATATAATAAATATATCTCGGGGAACAACGGAATATTTTAAATTTTTATTTTAAACACGAATATATATCAAAGGATGGAACATGACCGCTCGAATGGTACGCAGATGCGACGAGTCCAACTGATCCCGCCCGGGGGAGTGAGAAACAAACATCGTAAAAACTTGTGAATATTGCCAACAATTCGCAAAACTTGTAGGTAAGTGAGCATTTTTCCCGTTTGTAACATTTTTATGTAGTTCACGAAATCGGCCGGCTCGAACATCCTTGCTTAATAAGTAATGAAAGAAAAATGAAGAGCTCAGCGGCCTTCACAAGCAAATTACACGACCTCCCGATAACTCTCGATGCGATCAAGAATTTTATTTTGCATATTATGGCTTCATAAAGTCTTATTGAGATATTTTGTAAAGCCTTTGTTGACATAAAATATTTGTTTATTGAAAAGCGGAAGTTTAAAGGTTATGACGTCATCGCTTGGGGAAAAGTTTAACCAAAGACGGTTTTGCATTTCTATGATCGTTAAATGTTGAATTTGTTACGATTTACTTTCAATATTTGAACTTAAAATATAACTTACCGATTTTCAAGCCTACAAGAATAGACAAAGGTTTGGATATACAATATAATATGCACTTTATCCACTAATGTTATGGGACCAATGTAATAACAGGCAAGACTATAGTCAGCCATGTACTGGATTCAATTCAATTAAAAAACTAGAAAAATACTACTAGTCTTATATATCTGAACATAACATAACGACACGCCTTTTATCCCCAAAGGGGTAGATAGGTGCTCATTACGGCACTTAATGCCACTGTACAATGTAACACCCACTTTTCCCTATTTATGTTATGAGTCCCATGTAATAGAGGATGAGCTTATTACCATATACCGGGCGCAATTCCAGACTCCGTGCTACCACTGACATTTTTTTTTAAAACCCAATAGTATTTTGTCCGATCCGGGAATCGAACCCGAAACCTCTTGTCCGGCAGTCGCACGAGGCAGTTAAATATTTGAAGTTGAACGTAAATTCTGAAAAACTATAGAGTTTAACTGAAGCTCTCTAGTTTACTATTAAGTATAACAAATTATTTTAGTCCAAACGTTTCCATCTTAAGGCCAGGTGTTTTCTAACGTACAAAGTAATGGTCCTCTCATTAGTAAGCTGACGACCAGCCCGTACAAGAAACGGTACAAGTTATTGAATTTAGTACCTCTTTTCAGACCTTTTTTAACCCTTAGGGAATATACCATAAAATGTCAAGTAGGGTAAGCCCTATGTTAGATTTTCTACATTATTTTTATAGACTTAGGATATATTTTAGGTTACAACATGGAAATTGTTTGCAAAGTGAGGCAGGAATTATTATTTCATACATGTGAGTTTGTAAAATGGGGTTTGGGGAAAATGTAGCTATCTCTCTCACACGCGTGTATATGAATATTAGTGACGTCATAATATGTCATGTCGTGCATCTGTTTTTAACAACCTTTATTTTATTTACCCTACCAATTTTTAGCTCCTCAAATCTGTGGATATTTAATACTATTTGATATTGTCATTGTAAAGAAAGAACTAGGAACTTCAAGCGCTTTTCAATGTCGATGTGACGTCGTTTTACGATAGAACCTCTTGCCAAAAACTTTAGTATTTGTTATTCAGTCTAAAATCTTCGAGTAGGTGCTAAAATGGATAAACGAATGTTTATAGTATTTTGAACTTAGTGCCAGTAATTTTCGGAGAATACTACGACTATATTCTTAATATTTCAAAGAACTTGTTTCATAATATCTTGTTAAGTTAATATTAGTTTAACTGTTACATATTTTATATAAAAAATACGTCAAATAACTCATCAGCTAACTTAACAGAAAATTAATCAGATAATGGAAATAAATTTAGTTTTAAACATTTTTAAAACACAAGCATTTATGGTTATGCAAATTAAATGTAACATAACATAACATCACGCATTTTATCCCCGAAGGGGTAGGCAGAGGTGCACACAGACGTAACACCCATTTTTCACTATTTTCACTATTTAAGAGGGGGTGAGCCTATAGCCATATACCGGGCTTAATTGCGGACTCCGTGCTTCTACTGAGATTTTTTTAAAACCTAGTATACTTTGCCTGATATGGGAATCGAACCCGAAACCCCTTGCCTGGCAGTCGCACTTGCGACCACTCGGCCAACGAGACAGAGGCAGAGAGGCAAACTAAATGTGTTTACAAAATTTCAGCTCAATCGGTTGTACATAACTACTTCAAAATTTTGTTGCCATATTCTACTTCAAACACATACATATATATGTACATAATAATATCAAGTTAAAAGCAGCTTGTACTTAAGTTCTTAATATCATTGTATTTGTAACAACAAACACATTTCTTTTAACTATCAGTTTGCGAGCTAATAGTTACGAACAAAGAAAAATAAAAGTCCATCATTGGCCATCCATAAATAAAATACAAGGAATTATTATAGAAAAATGGTATTGAATAAAAACATTTCTAACTTTAATGACACAGCACGCCTATTAAATTTCCTATAACACCTTTATTTACCTACAGTGTGGAAACCCCACCATCTGGAGTAGAATGCCTTCGAAGCGTTGCATGTCAAATAACGTAAATTATCATCATTTCATACTGCGCCATTTCTTTAACATTTTATAAGTAGTGGGAAGGTGCATCTGCTAAATTAAATGTTGATAAATTATATTTTATATTATTTGCAACATGTGGTTTTGTTATATATTTGTTTTGTTATAAATTAGCGAATTATAATGACTAGTGTGAGGTTTCTTAAATTAATTGGAAAAAAATACAGGTTATGTATAATAATGTGAACGATTTGATAAAAACTCTACAGTTTTTAAATCACATTGAGGCTCCATGTTATATCCTTCATTAAATTCCTAAACATATATTATGTAACTTGAAATAATACTTTCATTTAGGAGTTGTAGAGACATTTCTTGGAAAGTTCTCAATACCTATATATCGAGAACTACATAGCTATATCGTATACAACCACAAATTAATCAAACTTCCTTATTCATATAGCAAGAATATATTTACAGTACGGTCGTCAGTAAATCCTTAGCCGTGTCTTACAAATTGTCACTGTGCCGCGGGCTATACGGTGCGGTGTTATGAAAACTCCGGGCCAGGTAGAGAGACGCCAACAATTTGTACATCGCTTACATCTTGTACAAACATCTTCTTTTCTGTTATAGATACTGCTTCTGTTTCATGTCACCCTGGTACGTTTCGAGTTCGTTAGCTGCGGTTTAGGACATTTTTTTCTTTGGTAGGTATAAATAAATAAATAAACCAACTATTTGTTATTGCCTGGTGACTTACGAAAGGTGGTGTTGATATGAGTTCCTGGTTCTAGATATCCCAAAATATTATTGAGTTTTTCGGTTCTAGAACTATTTTATCAGGGTTTTTAATTTAAATAATATAATGATATACGGTTAACAAATAGTCTAGCTCTCGTAATCCAAGATTTTAGAAAGACAAATATGATACAAAAGACAGTATTAAGGATTGTATTTCCTTGAAGTTTTACTTTAAATATTTTATATTCCTTTTTTAAATTCTTTCACGCTTCTACATCCAGTTACGTATGCTGCTTAAGAGTACGCACTTGACCTTTTCAAAGTAGGGTCAGCAAATGTCCTTCTAAACCATCTTCTAGCATACTCACTATCCATTTCAAAAATTCTATTTTAAATAGCAATTTTATTTTGCACTCAAATATTTAAAAGAGACAGATTTCTTATAAACTGTTGACTTGGCTATTGAAATAAATGTAATCTGATGAAGAGGTTCAATTTTAGATCAAAAGAAAGCAATCTTCTATTAAATTAATTGATTAGAAAAAAATTCAAACACTCCAATTTTTGTAATTTTAACAATAGAGATCGAAAACGATTAGAAAGATGAAATAACTTTACATAAATCCATACTTATTGAAGGGTTTTTAAACACCCTTTAGATAAGTAAAATGTTACTAAATAACAGAAGCAACACAAAACATATCCAATAACAATTAAAACGTACGTCACATGGATTTAAACACCATCGTAATGATTAGTATCATCGAAACAATTAAGCTAATGGCTCCCAAACCGTCTCCACTCGATATTTATATACGTTCAATGGCGAATCTCAGTACATAGGTAAACAATTATTTTCCTTAATTGCTAGACCGAGGTACCGGTGCCCATTAAACTGTAATGAACATAATAAACGTAATAGATATTTTCTGACCTTATATAATAATACGCAAATCGTTAACGTTTCAAACGAAGGTTCGGTAAATATCTTAATTATTATTATTATTGTAAATTATATCTACTAAGATATTGCTTACTAATTTTCATTGTTATAACGTCCGATGGGATAAGGAAAATGGTTGTGTTATTCCAAAATAAAATATCCGATTGTTAATCACGTAAGAAATTGGATTTATACGTGACTTTGTATTGTTTTTTTGGGCCACATTTGTGTCTTATTAAGCATTGTAAAAACTAGGCTGGGAATATAAGTTTATATTGAACTAAAAGCTAAAAAAATTATCGATATTTAAGAAACCGTACAATTTTATTAGCTCTGCGTGTTCGATTTTGAAGTACGCATTTTTTCAAAAACGTAAATGTCAGGCTTTTTCGCTTAAATCCAGAAATCAGCATATTTTTTCTCCGCACGCAAAATGTATAGCATGTAAGCTGTCTTCACAGCCCATTCCGGGTATAGATAAGGCAAACAATAAAAGTAAAATCAGCGTTCGCGTGCCACTGTCTCATACATGACCCTGAGCGACCTACTCGCCCCCATTCCGCTACGCCGCAATGATACCATCTACGATACGCCTTTAGTGATTTGTTGAAACGTTAATTACAGTTCGTTCGTAGATTAATGATGTTACACGGGATTTTTTATCAGTGATCTAGATATTTGTAGGGTCTGTTATGAGCGCAAAGCACGCCGATAATTGCCAGTGGCCTGCGGAAAACGGATGCTAGATAAAATATGTTCACGCACGCCCGATACCGTAGAACATCGCTGTTCCGGGCGTTTACGCGCAAACGGCCTTAAATATGTCGGCTTTAATACTCCTATAGCTTATGTGTACCCTATTCTTATGGCGTGCCAGAGCGCTGCTGGCTGGATTTTTGAAAATATTGTTACTATTTACATTCTGTGGATTGTTTTTGTGATATGTTTTTGTGTTTCCATTTAGTTTTGTGTTTTAGAGTCATATAAAAGATATAATATAACATTACGCCTTTTATCTCCGAAGTTTTAGGCAGCGGTGCATATTTACGGCACTTGGTGCCATTGTTCAATGTAATATCCACTTTTCACTATTTATGTTATGAGTCTTATGTAATAGAGGGTGAACCTATTGCCATATACTGGGGATGCCGTATACCGGGCATACATAAATGAGTTTTGATGAAAAGGTGTTCAAAACCATTTAAGTCGTTTAACAGAATGTTCTTTTTTTATAAAATCCTGTAATTCCCAATCACGATATCTGTATTAGTCTATCAAATTAAATTTTTCGTCACCAAATATAATTTCGTGAACATTGGAACTTCGCTTCGATATTCCACCAAACTTCGTATGGTCGGTTCGCCTGTTCACTTAAACGTAAAATCTAATTAACTCGCAAGTTGTTAGTTGAACAATTTTCAAGAACATGTATGTGTAAGCACCTCTGTCTTTGTTGGTGTACCCTTGTTTACTTATAGAAAATCACTGAACCAATTTTGATGTCTTTTCCACATGAAGTAATTATTTTGAGACGGTAATATGGAGAGTAATCATTGTAAGAGCTGTTTCGGAATTATTTGATGTTTGGTTTGTTGTGAGACACTGCGGATTAGGAGTGTTGGAGTGCGTCGTGTTTTGCTAATAGACGCGATGTTGGGATGAGAAAATTGTATTTATTTGTACAAAATTACAGTTTAGATCAAGACCTGGTGAAGGAAGAAATATTAACGAGTAGAAACGAAGAAAATCTGAACATTTTTCAGACAGGTTAACATGAATGAATTGTTGCAATGTTGCAAATAAGAATTGCAAATAAGTCCAAATAAGTTTTGCTATATAACTACCCTATCCGAAATGCCTGCTCAACGCGACCATTTTATCAGAAAGTCAGTCACAAGCTTAAACCAAATCCGAAAAGACATTGCTTAGATTACAACTCTTGCATACTAAATGTGGAAATGATTGTAAAGTCCCACATCAAAGATGCACCTTCTAGAAACTTCTATGAATGAATAAGATTATAATATTTACTTTGCAAGCGATAAATGCATTTAAATGCTAGTAGAATCGCAGAAAAGTTTCCCAGGGGTACGTGAGTACCTCTAGTCTTTGGTTCTAGGTAAACGCGAGTGTTACCGTAAATACAACCAGGTTGCACTCGACTAAGTTCCGTCCTCTAGAACTTAACTTTTCTGCCTAATACTAACATTGTGGATTCAAAAAAGATATTCCTTCCTTTCTTTGTAGACTGTTTATGGTAATGTTGCATAGCTTTGTTTTAAAAGTCGGTTACCTCCCTAGTTACCGGTTACTACCTCCGTGGTTTCACTACAATACCAAGTATCTGAATCTTTGTTTCGTTAACTGATGATGTTTTTGCAGTTAGTTTTTATAAAGTTACTTCTTTAGTCTTTTTTCTTTAGTTTTTATTTTGTTATTAAAACGTAGTTGTTTTACTTGTTGTTATTTAAATGTAAATGACTTAAATTCGAGTTAAATATCAACGTAAATTCAGTTAGAATTTTTTGTTAAAACACTAATCAAAGTTACAGTAAATTGTACCGAAAATCAAGTGTTAAGGAGGAGTGTGAAAGCAATATGGGGCAGCGGTAGATAGCTGGAGGCCGTCGCCGGCGGGTTCCGGTGCTTATCACGACGATAACGCCGTACTGCGCCCGTACGACCGGCGACCGGCGTATGGACGGTTTAACCCACTTATGTATTTGTTAATACGAGGATGTAGGTAAGAATTGTTTGTGTTACAGGCACTGGTTTCATTTCAATTCACTACCCTGTGGTACTTTAAATAAAGTATAATTCTGTGTGCACACCTATTTTTTTATTTCATTAAGTAAACATGCAAAATTGTTGCTGTCGTATTTTTAGTTCCAATTTTGAATTCAGTGCAGCGTATCATTTATTAAAACAATATTTTTAATTCGGATGCGGAATATGAATAATTTTATTTACCTTCTTGTGTAAATAAATCAATAAACGGAAATTAATTAAAATAATGATTCGTGATGTTTACTTTAATATTAAAATTTTGCGATTGAAATATATTTTTGAATGGGAGAAATAAATGAACCGTTTACAATTTAAATAATCTGAATCGTTGTAATGTGGCAATATTACGATGATTCACAGCTTCGTAGCTACTGAACCGTCAACAAGACTCGTTTATATTTACACAGAAAGAACAGGCCCCCTCTTGGCGCCAACATCGCCTTATCTACTAATCTTGTTAAAGAACATTGATCCCCTTTTTATAAGGCGATCGAGTAGAAACCAAGATAACTGCGCTTATTTCCCAAATTAGTTTCCAACTACGGTGTTATCGAAACTTGTATACGGCTCGATTGGCCCAATCTGCGTAATATTACACAAGTTCTTGATTAAATTTAATAAAACCAAGACGGTTACCTAATTGCGCGGGCGAAGTTTCATTAACGACTGTTCGATTCGCACTGTTCCGGCAGATTCGATCGATCTGTCGTTCCCTGCTTGATCAGATTGCTTCGACGAAAGAAACGTGTCGTGCTTCACCCCCCTGCTTCTCAGTAAGGCGACGAGCAGTATTGAAATGTTCAACTAAAACTTTCTGCATATTTTGTCCAAGTAGTAAAGTTTTGATTTCCGTATTAGCTACATTGGGATTTTCAATTAAAGTTGTGGTTTTAGTTTCGAAGATTTTGAAATTTAAATTCAAATATGAATATTGTAGTTTTGTTTTCTATTTTACCTATCCGAATGAAATATCAGTTTACGATTCACAAATGTAACAGCGGTACCACGACATCAAACAATGATTTCTAATCAATACTTTAATTTACTTCACAAAAAACGCTGAAGAACTTTCAACTTTTTAATCAATCAAGAGTACCTATTTGGACGCGTCATCCGGCCGAAAAAGTCTTTCAACAATCGTCGAACAATCGCAATTTGCGTAATAGCCTCTCAGAATTTTAATTCTAGGTACATCAGTCTTAGAATTGAATCATTTTCGTGCGAAATGAAATCGAGGACGCGAACTGCGAGTGTACCAGTTTGTTTTATGTTAACGTGGTCGCCACGTTACTGCGTTTAGCCCTCTGATTGGTTGGTTTAGTTGGAGCTGGCCAATCAGAGCGCTGAACGTCATAAACGTGTCGATCACTTTAACGTTAACCAAAGTCGCCCAGGCACTCTGAACCAAAAGTAGCCCCTTTTATTGAGATTTATAAATGCGGTTCATTCTCCGATTACCCAACGTCGTAAGATTTGATTCTCTTTAGATATCCTCCGAATGGCAACACGAATCACCACGAGTTACGGTTTTAATTAAAAAAGGTGATGATCTTAGGAACGTTTTTGTGTCTATTGGTTTTGGATAATGCTTTTCTATTTAGAAGAACTAATTAAGCGGATGGAATTAATGATCGGAATCATCGTCTTATTCTTATCTTTTGGTTTGTTTTCTGACTGCCTCGTTGGCCGAGTGGTCGCAGGTGTGATTGCCGCGCAAGGGGTCTCGGGTTCGATTCCCCGATCGGGCAAACCATTACTGGGCTTTTAAAAAATTCTCAGTAGTAGCACGGAGTCTGGAATTGTGTCCGGTATATGGCAATAGGCTCACCCCCTATTACAAGGGACTCATAACATAGATAGTGAAAAGTGGGTGTTACATTGTACAGTGACATAATATGCACCTCTGCCTACCCCTTCGAGGATAAAAGGCGTGATGTTATGTTTTGTTATGTTATGTGGTTTGTTTTCTTGGGTATAATTTGGATTAAAATTGTATCGGTTCTTATGGTCCTAGTTAAACACTGCATGAACGAAGATCATAAGCGATATCATTACTTATTGCAACGTGATTTAGTACTTATAGTCCTTCATTTTTAATTATATTTGCTTTTAGGCTTTCAAAAAGCAAGTTTAGATTTTTACCACAACCGTCACTCAAACACGCGCCCACTTTATCAAGTGCTATATTGACAAAACTTACAAAACAAATAGAAGTAAACAGTATGTAAACTCAAACTAAACACTCAACGCGAATAGCACCAATATTAATATTAACATTGTTAGTTTAAACGATAACAATGTTACGGATAACTCTATCGTGTTAACAGCAGTTGAAAACATGCCGTGTTGCATACACCCTGGTTAACTGTAGAAAGTTAACATGAACGGAGAATATTGGCGGTAGTTGCTTATTAAACCTCCTTTTACCTTGAAATTATACCGCGTTTGTGCATCTTGTGGCTTTTCTGCTTCGGTATTTTGATAGCGAACTGATTGTAACGAGGTATTCATTAAAACTTGTATCGTTTTCAAGATATTGTGCTGTTAGGCTTTCGGAATAGAATAGGTTTTCGTGTGTCTGTGTTCCTTGGTTAGTTTGGTTTCGAGTTTGGTGGTTGTTTTGTGTAATGGTTTTGTGTGTGGTAATTCTATTGTGCAGCAAATAGGATTACACATATATTCAATGTGCTTCTTGTCTTTAAAAGCAACTGTATATTGGGAAAGAAAAAGTATGACGATAGCTGAGTTCTCCTCATCAATACATTGAAAGACTATTAATATATATTGACATAATTACACCACACAAAACCAAAAGGAAGCAAACGCCATAAATATTAACTGAATACTCATGTATCACAGACAAACCGTCATGCGATATAATAATTTAGTAAAAATACATAACATTTGTATTGTAGCCAGTTTGTTGCATTATTTTAAAATTCAAAAGGTTTATTATCCTCGCCACACGTCCGTACGGTTTGTAAATGATGCAATTATAGCCACCAATATGTAGTTTGTTTGATTCGTTAATTTGTATGGGAAAAAGTGTTGTATGCGGGCACAATGTATCATTGATTCAATGTTAATTAACACATTTAATTGTATTTATTGTCTTTTGTTTGAACGTTGTGATTTACTGCGAGGTTTAGTTACATTGTTTAATTTTGTATAGAGTTGAATTATTTTGTTTTAAATGTACATTAATTGTAGTATTGTTTCGTGGACTGTTTGACTGATTTAAATAATTATATGATGCGAGTTGTTTATTTGTAGTTTATTTTCGTGATACTAGATTACGTTGTTTAGGTATTGTTTTGCTTTTTACTAAGTTGGAGTAATAAAATGATTTATCTGAAAAACTAGTACGGTTATTAAGAGCGCGCAAGTGTACAGATAAGAAAATAACCCGTATTAACTTTAAAAATATATATCCATGGTTTTGGTCAATATGTCATACATATTATTATGTTACAGTAAGTAAGTACGTATGTATGTTATAGTTAATGAATAAATAACTTGTCTTAATACTTCAAAAATACTATAAAAGGCGTTATTGTCAGTTACAATTCCTTCTACCATTTAACTGGACATCCCTAAAGGCACCAGTTACTTGCTCATCAGTTCATATTTATACAAATCCAACCCACGAATATAACTTAGCCAAACAGTCAGTAAACGTACCACAAAATCTTTGTAGCTAAGTTAAACAAAATCGTGTAGAACAAACTCCTCGCAACAGGTTATATGAAGCCACTAGAGACTGGAGTTGCAGCAACAACCCCTCCATACCTCCCACTAAAGAACCAGACAGTTATTCTACAACCATACCTGTTAAATTGAATAAAAATCTCGTTTAAAACTAAAACCAAAACAAGAAATATCGATATAAAATCGAGAGGAGCAAAATGTGCAATCGAAATACAACATCAAATCGGAACTAATGAAGCGTATTTTATCAATTATAGTTATGAAACGTTGAACGAACCGCCAACGAAAAAAACCGCCGGTGCCGGGAGGGTAAAACGGGAAATAAAACGTATTAATTTAATCGAAACTCCTCTTCATTAGTCAGTCGTGTGGTTGAATGGGCAAACAAATAAAAATGTTTGATCTCGCCCGTTATGCAGTTGGACGATATTCGAATCATTACAAACGATCGCCGCGCCATCTGTGATACTTGTGGCTACTACGAGTGTAGCTCGTGTTTTTATTGTCTTTTATGAGTTTTGTGTTTGTGATTTTTCTTTGATTTGATTTTGAATAGAGGTAAACAATATTGAGACGGTGGCGGTGCCCAAATTGGACTGTTAGTGTTTAATTTTAAATTAGATAGTAAATATCTTTTCCTATAGCTTTACTATTTGTTTACAATTCCATGACAGTAAAAACGTCATTCGTAGTCAATTCGACTCAAGTTGTAAACCGAACAAAAAAGAAAGAAATTTTCTACCAAAATCAAAACCCGAAACGCTTAATCATCACTCGCATTTGCGAACAATTGATCAACTCAGTCCTTTCTCCTATAATGTTTCAAAATAAACAATCTGTCTAAGTACTTAGTTTTAAAAACACAGGATGTTTGAAATGCAAATATACTAAATACAATTCTACCTGAGAGTGTTTTCAAAATGTAGTGACCAAAATACGTACTGAATGAAATTGGAGTACACTTTTGCAGTACGTACTTGTAGTGGATTATCAAGTGGGATTACGTGAACAAGTGGAATTACGTGATTGAACTGATAAGAGGATGTGAGGATGTTGTTAATTAATAATTTACAGTTTAAAACGGATTTTTATTTAATTAAAAATCGAAAGCTTTTAAAAACATCCTGTGAGATTTTTGTTTTATTTTCATTATTGTGTTCGTTCATTTGTTTTCGATTCGAATGGTGATTTGTATACTTTTTAAAAATAGCCGTTTTTATTCAACTTTAGAATGCGAGATTGCACTTTGATTATAGCGTACGCGCCTGTATCTTTGTAACTAAAATACATATAAGAATAAAATACAAAACGTATACTTTAATACTATGTAAGTTAACTACAAATTTCAGTTAGTCGTGACCTGTGTTACTAATAAAATAGTATATCTTGCAGTAAAACCTTTTTAAGGTAACCGTTTTGAGATAAACTACGTACCGTAAGTAATGGAGATGAGGTAAATTTATTCTGTCTATCGCATTTTTTAAGTTCTGCCTAGAAAATGTGCCTACGTTTTTATGTAAGAGATGGAAATTTCGTACTAAATGAGGTACGGAATTCGGTACGTGTTTTTGAGTGGGATACTAGATGACGGCTCGTTTTTAGGGTCTACGTTCATTCATTTCATTTTTAAAAATAATTTATCGGATGACTTTCTGTTTTATTTTTTTGGTAGAGAAAAATCTTCTCTTATTTTTTTTATACGTAGTCTGAATAAGAATGTTTATGTTTATGTAAAATAATAGTGATTTATTTATTTTTTTTTGCTTCAAAAAGCTTCGTCTGTTTATAGGCACCAGTATTTTTAATTAATATCACTAAACCTGCAAATTTTGATTCGTTAATTAGTGCACAGAGCTTCCATTTTAATCTGAAAACACAAATCCTAAAAATCTAACACAATTTGCGTCTATTTCGATCCGTGGTGCGCACTAATAAGCTGTGCTCTGGTCTGCGACCACTTGAGGCGAGTCGAGAGGGCCACCGCATTCGTTAGCGGTCGTATGACGAGGCCGTGTCCCACTCTCACCCTCTTTTCATTAGGAAGTAATTTCAAGTACCTGTCTACCACTCTTCCACCTCATTCCTTGTGGCAGAGAGTACTCGTGCCTGCTGAATCAGGTGACGCTTTTGTCACTGTATTAAAGAGAGCGCGCTTTCTTGTCTGGCCTGCGCCATTCTTCACGAGTTATATTTGGAATTAAGGTCTTGGTTAACTTGGATTGTTGTCTGTTGTATGTTGTAATTGTATTTGTAATGCAGTTTTGAATGTTAAGAATGATTTTTTGATTACTTTTTTCGGACTGGCTGTCTAAAAATGCTTTGAAGTAACGACGAAACTGAAAATTAAAATAAAATAATGTTCTATTTTGAAATCTGATTGTGATTTATGTGTTTAGTAGAACTAACAAATAAAATGAAATTGCACAAATCTACATATTCATACGATATCCAATAAAACTGAAAACGTTTACGTATACATAAAAATCGCGCGTGTTGCACATTTAGTCAAATATTTTATAAAATTCAGGTGTTGTGTTATTAATGTTTTATAAAATTAAAACGAAGAGCCGCTTCTATAATAAAACGGCGCGAAAGTACTTTAATAATGCAACTTTTATGTTCAAAATTACTCATAATGCGTGTTTACGACTAGATAAAGAAATAAAAATCCAAAATGAGTTAGTCCCAAAAAGTTTGAACGCTTCATGAGCCTACATTGGGCCCAAATTAATCCGAAACTTTACGAATCACAAAACACGTAAATCGTAGATAGAGTAGTTTAGAGCTCTAGTCGATTCTATTTAGGAGACAACGAACAAAACTATGTATTTGTTGTAAGGGCATCCGCACGGTCCACTTACTCTACTATTATCCGCTGTCGCAAATTGAACCGAGGACTTAGTCGACACACTCGGCGGACTCCGAGCCTAATCGCAAAAGGCTCTATATGAGAGAAAACTTAATCCCAACAATTACACTAATGATTACATAACACTGGGGACGCAAAGTATAAACAAAAGCAGCTAGTGTCGCACCGCTGACCCCGCGCCTAGAGGACGACTATTAAGTAGGGTCGGTTCACTTAAAACGACCTCCGGGATTTGAAACCCCGATTTACTGGACATAGAATGAGCAATAAAAATATAATTACATTGTTTTACTCCGAATTAACGAATAATGTAAGGAAAAAAGGCGAGTAAATTACGTATTTAGGATAGAAAATCGGTACTAAATTACACTTTAGGGAGCGTTATAACAAAATAGCGTATTATTTAAAACACTCCAAAGCGACAGTTTTCTGTATTACGACGCATTTACTCACTGCGATACTCTAAAAACCTACTATATGAGTATTTAAATGTGTAATATACGAATTTGTTACTTTATCGATTTGAATATAAATGGTTCTCATATTTCAGGCGATGATATGTGGGTCGCTCAAACAATCAAGGCTATTAGAATTCCTTGTGGCGTAATGTATATTGATATTTTAATTAACGCCGTATGAGGGTTGTTTGTGAGCCAGTATGGAGAACACAAAGCCTTCGCGGCCTGCATAAAACTTGCTTGAATATTTACGCAAAAAGCGTATCGTGGGGATCAATCGGTGTTTATCGGCGGACGAGATCTGTTGCGCGTGTGTAGGGCACGTAGCCCGCGTATTATCGCGCTCGGCGATCGCGAAGCGAACGATATTAGTACCATTCGTCTTTGTCGTACCGTTACCTAATTTGAATAATCGTTGGTGAGAATGCAGAGTGATTTGCCGCAGCGCGCCACCGCTCTCAGAGAACTTCAAGCTCTACTAATGCCTTTAAGATTCATGTACGTTACATCTGAATTTAAAAACAACGTCTGAATTTGCTCAACACTAAAAGATATTATAAAGAAAAATGAAAAAAAGATATCCGACCATTACAAAGGGAGGAGGAAAAAATTGCCAAGTGAGAATTTTCTCATTACGCCACAAATCAACTGTTAAAACAAATATTTAAAAAGAGAAAGGAATCCGCGGACTACAAAACGCTCCTCACCCTGGCTACTGGCAAATGCGAAATCCGATTTAATTTATTTTTATCGCGGGGCTTTATAATTTCATTTTCGCACTTTCCATTTGGAGAGGAGGCCGCGCGCGCGGACTGCCGCTCTATCTGAATGAGATCTCCACGAAATCAGGTACAAAAGAACGATAATGAACGCTCACTGCTTGCTACGTAATCTAAATTATTATACGAGTCGAAATTCTTACTTGGCAGCGAAAGAAATCTACTTTATCTCGGCCAATGGGAGATGTTTAATAAAATTAAAATGTCAGAATAGGGCCTTTTCGATGTTTACGGTGGCTTTGCAACAGTATTTCGATTCAAATTTATCTGGTCTAAGGAAAACGCTTAAAATGTCGCTCAGCAGTTTTCAAATGAAAAACTGAGAGTTTTATTGGATACTAGGAATTTACGAGTAAATAAAGTGAGTCCAGAAGTGTCGAGGACGATTCTTCACGAAGTTGTGACGTGAGATCACTAAAATCACTTTAAGTTCTCACATCGGATTGAGTTAAATGTTAAAGCTCAAACTGTGTTGTGAGAGTGAATTTATTTACTGTGTCTCGGAGTTTATTCGATTGTTGTGTCGGTTCGATTGGGACGTAAATATCAGGCGCGCCTGTCTTAGGGAGTTAAAGGAACGCGGAGCACCTCGAGTGCGGCGTCGGTAGGCGTCGGGTCACTCAACGTCGAGGAATGCATCGGGCGGGACGCGCCAAACTTTCCGCTGTTTCCCGAAATACACGGCAACACCCGGAGGCTTCGCCGGCCGCGACTCAGTGGCGCCGCTCTTCGATTCCACCCTTTGCACTAACTCTATTTTTCGACTTCCTTTTCCTTGCCAGCCGTACGACTGACTTATATTAACTTCATAACTTGTTAAACACAACTTTTAGAAATATGAGATAAGTAAGTAAGAGCCTCGAAGAGATTCAAAAGAAATGTTTCAGACGGATGATACGTACATGACGAGTTGGGGTTCACTTAGGTTTTTGTTGTCTGCATATCGTATTACAGGCGCGAACGTCCCGAAATGTTCGGTATTTTATTAAATAAGAAAGGTCGGGCTATAATGGCGGGTTATGTCTGAGCTGCTCCGTAAAACGTAATCCGAATAGAGTGGATGTCTTCCGAAATAACCGTTTCGGTAATCACGAATTGTCACACCAGTGAACTGAGCTGTAATTAGGCAAATGCACCATGTAACGCGGAGTCGGCAGCGGGCCGCGCCGCGCTCCGCCGCCGTATTGTTCCCCGTAATTATTATATAACCGTACTTTTACTACACAATTAAAATTTAAGCGTTCCTAAAATTGTACGAAGGATTGTACGGTACTCTATTTCATGTCGACGGAGCGTGGCGAGCACCCTAAAAGGTTGTTCCTAAAATCAGAAGTAAATGTTACAACCGTACATAAATATTATAGAAAGAGGAGCAAATATTTGCATTAATATCAGTTCCGAGAGGAATCTAGGTAAAACACAAACCCATTAGAGAATGAAACCTGATGCTGGCTACAAAATAGAGTGAATTAAGTTTACTATTGTCAAGGCGAGGGAATATGAAAAAGCAGTGTAGTGTTAAGACGAATCCCACAGAAAGGTTAAAATGTTCTCGTCACCAAGTTTACCGGCGCACTCAGAGTTTATAAAGCACCTTATTCGAAATAACAACGCGAACCGCCGCGGATGTCTAACTTAAATAAGATTTAATATTCCTATCCGGCAGGAAACTTCTTGAAGGAGCGTGTGTAATCAAAATCTGCACTGGGAAACTTTCCACGGGAATCTCCGAGCAATTGCAGAACCGGCTCGCTCGCGCCGGTAAAAAACTGAAATGAACTTGTCGCTTAAAACTAATTTCATTCCAAACTTTCGTCTTAGAATAGTTTTTTTATCATGTTTCGCGCTTTTTCCGTTCTAACTTGTGCACAGTTTAAAAATCAATTTCTTAGAACTCACCAAAAGGGCAAGTTGCGAGGTGTTTACTCCGGCCCGCCGACTACGGGCCGATGTGAACGAAAACTTAAACCTCTTCTCGCTCGCTACCAGAGAATTTTCTTTTCGAAATTAACCAACTTTTGGAAAAATATTTGCAAACAAGTTTCCTCTACACAAAAACGAGTCTACCCTCACGAAATCTTTTCTCAGGTTACACGAAGAATATTAAAAACAAAACTTTTTTTAAAAATAAAAAGTTAAATTTTCGTCCGTCTTATATTTATTTATTGAAGTTTGTGTTGCGACGCGACGTTTCGTCCCTATATTTCTGTTTACCAGCCTCTCCCCTATTTGTTCTTTGTGTTGCGTTTTCCTTATTATCTACTTACATTTTGCTTTACATGTAGCGGTCGTGGCTTTGAATCAATGAGACAGAGTGAATCAATTTGTGATTTCACTATTAGTAAATTGGGATTACATTGAGAGCTGAAGAGCGTAGTTAGTGTCAAGTGTGCCTCTGGAGAAATCCTTGGAAGACAGAAAAACTATTAAACGTGACTAAGTACATTTGCGACAGAGCGCGCGGAGTGGTCCTTGTCCTTCAAGAGCGCAATTAGTCCACTTTTTGCTGCATTCGAATGCTTTGAGTAATGATTGGAAGCTGGGCGCGAGTTTGTGGTTGTTTACGCTCACAACAAACGCTGATTTATCGTTGTACGCAGTTTGACCACTGCCTCCCGCATTTAGCCTCATAAAATCATAATTATACCACCTATGTATATTAATTTGAGTTGATTTGACATCTGCACCACGATAAGGACTTTGTTATATAATTTATAGTAATGCACCACCGTTTCAGTAGCTACCGCAAATTGTAGTTGAAACATACATTTGTAAATATATGTGGTATGTACGTAGTTTGTATGATGCAAATGTGTAGGCGTGGCACAAGAAACTTGGCAGCGAACGCGCGGTCGCGCGATCCTGCAAATCTGCGCGCCATGCTTATCAGCTGTGATTCATACTTACGTTGTGTACACAACAACTGTGTAAGCACACGTATACACATACATACACTACGTACAAACATTACGAGAGCATGTGGCAATGCTACTTAGTATCTGCGGGCGACCAGACTTCATTTTATTTTGTGGATAAGGACGCTCGCGTGTCTCTGGGACTGTGAGCCTTTGTCGACGGAGGAAAGAGTGGTTGGGAATGAGAAACATTGTAGAACAATTTATCTCCCAGTTAGTTATTAAGCTTACTTGTAGTATATTCGAGAATTTTTACAACTTTGTTAACGAATATGTTAATGAAATTGCACAGAGGTAAGCTAAAATATTATTGTTCAATATCAAAGTATACCTGCGTTAAAACAATCGCGGAACAACAAGATGGCGACGTTAACAACATTTTTTCACTTGCAGGTCGTTACAAAAATACAGATAAGAGCGCACGTGCCGTTTATGGCTGAAGATGTTGAGCGGGAGACGGCACAAAGCGGCCGAGATTTATTGGCCCGCCGTAAACGCGCGTAAGAGGAAGTTTGTACACTGGCGCTCGACGAATCGCAATATTTAACGTTCAACTATTTCCATCAATTTGTTCTATCAAGAAAGGAAAAACTTAAATTGAAGCGATTAAAGCGCGCCCGTTCGTGATTGATTTCTTGCGCGGGAGAGGAGCGCCCGCGCCGCCCTGCGCCCATTGTGCTCCCAGATTTATTTCTGTTTCACCGTTTTTATTGCGTACTCGGAACTTATAACGAAATAGTTACGGCTGTTAAAAGGTTTTATTGGTTAACCTTCGGCGTGTGCGGTCATAAAATAGATTCGTAACCAAAGAAGCGTACGCATACAGCTAGATTTATAACTGTATCACGTGAAAAAGAAACAAATTTGCCCTGCAGAAGGATATAAAACAGGAGATATAGCACGAATTTATCGGTAAATTGTGGAAATCTCAGTATAATAAAATATCTTCTATTGAATATTGTATGAAAAGAGTTTTACGGGTCTCACTCATTTCACTCCATTTTACTACCTACCTTTTTATGCAGGACCTCTATATCTCGGAATACAAAATAGCGTTTACGGTGGATGTAAATTGTGTTATTAGTGATGTCATTGGAGTTCGTTTCTTACCTGAAACAAAAAAATACATTCATAAGTAAGAGAAGATGGTAAACAAAATGACAGGCTGCAATTAAAATTGTTAATATCCCGGTGATCAGATTGGGAGAGACGCGGCAGGCTCCCCTCGAGCCTACGAGCAAATTCACTTAATTTACCGCTCGTGTTGAAGCCCCGCTAAAACTTTACGCACTTAATAAACTCCGAGACGAATTAAAATTCCGTCGGTTTAGTAACAATCGTGTCGGAACGCCGTTAACTCTTTCGGCCGGCGCCGAGTTATTAATAAGGGACACGCCTCGGTCGCAGTGATTTATCTACAAAAATAATGACAGCGGGCCGCGGCTAATCAGAATTAACAAGTTTATGGGCGGCCGGCGGATTAGCGCAAGTTGTCGTGTCGCTTCTTTATTTAAATATGTAAATTATTTTTGAGTGTGCGCCGTTCGAGTTCGGTTGCAGGATGTTTAGCATAAACAAATCGGCGTGTCGTGTACGCGTCGGGCCGAGCCTGCGTCGCGGCGTCTGAGTGTCAGACAAGCGGTGCGAATAAATAATCTCGGTGTTGGATGCTCCTTGCTCGAGGGCCGATCGTAAATCAGGACGAGACGAAATTTCCGTCTAATGTGAATGTAAAATTTAGAGAACAATGCCGCGGTAGTTGCAGAATGAGCCCCCTTTGAGATGCCTGTGAGCGTTAGTTTAAACACGGTTTAAGCCTGATTAACTGAAATTTATGAGCCTGACTCACTTACTACATTAAACTAATATCAAAGACATTCTTGTTAATATTAAATAACACCTTCGGTTTAAACGTTTTGGCATGAAATTCTATTTTCAGAATCCGGGGTTTGTAGAATGTTGATTTTGAGGGTTCTATATAGACTGTTACAGTTAATATTCAAACCCTAGAGTGACCTTTCTATAATTAACTATTATTTATTACAAACAATTTGATGCGGGTTGATTCAAATACACACATGTGTTTGTATGTATCAAAATAGCTTTAAAATTATTTTGTCAAAATTAATGCTATTATGTAGGTATGTAACAATCAAAGCAATTGGCGTTCCATAGTCTCTGCCTACCCCGTGGGAGACCGGTGTGGGGTTATAATGTAATGCTATTCCAAAAGGCGTTTTATTTAAGAGACCAGTTTAAAATTAAACAGAGTATTAAACGAAATACCTAAAATGTTGTATTGCAAATTAAACTTTAAAAACAACTTCATTAAACTGAAAATCATTTGTGCCTCACCTGAGCATATATTTCGCATTTTGAAGGCAATATCTTTGAATATTCTAGTTTAGCCGGTCCTAACGTGTCGGTTTATTGGTGTCTCAATACTGGCTATAACCTCAGAACCCAGGATTAAGAGAAGTTATCCTCTCTGACCCTCCCTGGGACCATAGCGTTATAATCCAAATAGAGGACCTCTTCTCACTACTGCGTCCCTAGTACACTGGTGTATGATTTGAAGATATTCGTTTATTAATAACATATACATTTTGTTTGTGGGTACAAGTTGTACTAATAGATGCCAAAAATGATTAATATATTCATCAAAAATGAAACGTAATAAAATAAATCTCACATTGAGCAACTAATTTTTTATAAAATTTATTACATCTATAAAATTTATACCTACACTGTTCATTTACATTTAAAAAAAATATCATATATAATAACCACTTATTATTCACATTCCCAAAAATAGTTAAGATATAAAAAAAACCTTACAAAAATAAAATATATAATAATACAAATTAAAATACAACTTAAATTAAAAACAAAAAAAAATGCAGCACATTAAATAAAATAAAACGTAACAAGCCGTAGTAGCTCGCTCATTAACTGACTCTGGTTAAAGATGTATCTGACAGAAGACTCCATTAACGCTGAAGGGACGACGGGTTAAATAATAACTGAGCCTCAAGATTGCTGTTACTAACTGCTCTTTAATATTGCACTGTGGTTATTATATTTTATTTTTATTTCAACGTCCTTTGAGATCACAAGGGATTTATATTAAATATTTATTTACACTGAAAAAGCCACATTTATTTTCTTTAGCAAATACATATTTTGTATACTTAATTCCAATTT
The DNA here is from genome assembly GCA_902850265.1 of Spodoptera littoralis. NCBI lineage: Eukaryota > Metazoa > Arthropoda > Insecta > Lepidoptera > Noctuidae > Spodoptera > Spodoptera littoralis. The sequence continues at coordinate 10,173,958 of LR824538.2, read as the reverse complement.
ATTTTGAAACGAAAAACATTAAACCCAAGGAGATAGTCTTGTTCAACGAGAAACTTTAAACAATGGCAACTAGAATAGCGAGACATTCGGCTTCAACTGTATTTAGAAACTCTTAAGTGGCGATAAACAATTTATCATGCCAAATTCGCTCGTATCGGTACTTTTAGTGTACTTGGCAATATCTTGAGAGGTACCATGAACTTGTAAGAGATTCCGTGTAATCCTCGAGTGAGATTTATACGAGCCGCGTAGGTAACGCAGTGCGGCTACGGCTTGTAGCTACACGCTACGCCACGTAGCTACGTAGCACTTCGTAGACGTGTAAGCTTTAAGTGATTCTGGCTGGAATATCATTTTGTACGAACACTAGTTTTGACAAGTTTTAATTTTATTTTGCTGTTTTACTATTTTAAAATGAAGGCGAAACGGTCCTCGTGGTAACATTATGCGGTTTCCTGTTTATTTTGTACGCGAGAAATGTTTGTATATTAATTAGTGCGTTCGCATAAATTTCAAGGATTTTAATTTGAACAAATTACAGCATACACCGAATTTTGATGTAATGAATTTTCCGGAGGTTAGTCAGATATTTCGTTAGAAACTTATTAGTGAAGATGAAAAACAATATGAAATATTCCGTCAAGTCAGTTCATCGCTTCCATTCCTCTGCCATTATAGAGACATTATTACACGAGGCATTCCAAGAACTCACCGACGTACTTCGTAATCGAAAAGAGACTTAATATCGCGATACTCGGATAAAATAAAGGTTTATTCGACAAAACGTACTCGTCTGAATACGTGGTACATTACTTGTAGTACGGGGATTATAGTATCAAAATACGAGTAAGAAAATAAAGTAATACTGTGAATCACCTGCACGCGATATGTCCTTCCCACGCGTTTTATCGTTCCTCTAAGTAGGTACGGCGCTAATTCGCTTTTGTTCTTACAATTTACCCGTTTACTTTAGCTATTTCGGTTTCGTACGCACTCGAATGAATACAAAACACGTGGATTACCTAGTGTAAGTAAATTAACAAAGCGAATATGTGATGTTAAAATTTTGCAAATATTAACGTAATTCTACGTTTCCAAATGTACACTTGGTTTAGGGAAAAGCTTTCAAGTGATACGTTCGCAGTTTGTACGGAATAACATCCTTGGGATTTATGAATTTGTGATGTGTTTGAATTTAGAGGGGTTTGGCAGGAACTCGCGTGACTAATTAAAAATTTAAACCTTTCACCTAAATTGTGTTTTCGTATGATCATTTCAGATTTGAGTTTAGAGACACAGCGTAATGCATTTCGTTATTCTGTCTGTTGTACCAAACCAAATTATTTGCTTCAGCAGCATTATACTCAAATACCCTTCTCAACTCAGCGCTCAACTAACATTAAACAGACAAAGTACAAAACCAAAATTGCCAACCCCATGTTATGGTGTACCTACCCCTAACCAAATATTATATAATTTCCAAAGAGATATCGCATCAATTAGACATGCCGTCGAACGGAAGTTGAACGCGGTTAATCAACAAGCGGCAAAGATAAAACCGAAAGTTTAATCGTAACTCACGTTATGATTAGGGGTTCCTGCTGTCATCAAAGTTGTTGAAACCCTGAAGGGAAGCCTGAAATCATTAAGGCTTTCAGATAATACAGTTTGGCTAATGAAGCACTGTCCTTCGGTACTAAGGCACAGTGACGCTCATGTGTTCGAGTTTAGTATGCCTAATCTTGGTAGTAACGTTTGAGCTCGGCTTTGGACTGGTTAACTCTCATTAGCAAATGTAGTTAGGTTCTCATTTCTTACCGTTGTCTGTTGATCAAGTTAGGATTTTGAATTTGCGACGCCGTTTCTGATTGTACATTTTCTAATTAGTCCAACTTTAATGTGACCTAAATGAAAAATCATGTTACGAATCCAATTAGGTCAGGCACTCGTAAATTGAAATGTTGAGTCTATGAATAAAACTTTGTTGTTCGAATTATGTTGTCTAAATATGTTCTGAAATTACTTTTAACTCAAAACAAACAACAGACATTTAGTATTCCAGCAAGGCGTCAAATATAAAACGTTTCACAAACACCATAAAACCCACATCTTCCTCACTAAATCCCACAATTAATTACCAGACATGAACATAATTTGGACGTCCAACTATTCGAGATCAAATGGTAAGCCCGGCTGACGAATCCCATGATGCCTTCCATCTTTGCTTAGTTGGATTAGCTCGCATCATTAATCGTTGGAATTGCGTTCGACCCTCGCGACCCGAGAATCTTCAATTAGAAACAAACTTTACTATTACAATCGCATCGATTGGTACCTCAACGTTAACAGAGTTTGATTTAAAGTGAGGCTCCCAGAACTTTGAGTGTATTATGGTTTGTATGTTTTGAGTTACGCTACGTTATTGGGTAAAAGGACCAGATTAATATAATTATGTTTATCAATGTCAATCTATCTATCTAATCCAGCATAAGCCATTGCCGAGAAAATATTTTATGAAAAGATACGTTCTCTAAATCAACCATAAAGTAATAAATTATTGAGACAGGAAAGTTATGGGAAAAGTTTTTATCCCATCAAAGTTTTGAGGCTTTTTAAAGCACTTAAAAGTCTGTGCTTTTATATTTTGCTGCCAATATGTGAGCACATATTTTTTGGCATTAATTTTCAGTCTGTATGTATAGTGAAGCCGCGATAGGAACGCCAGACTCGCAGAGACGTCAACGATCAATCAGGCGTATGACTAGCGCCATCTATCAATATGTCATGGCGGACGACGTGCCACGCCAGATGGCAGCACTGCCCGAAGAGAAATTAGAAAACAATTTTCGGCAAGTGATACCTATAGGTACTACTTCTTCAGTAGCGTTTGTAGGCAGTTTGGTTAATTTATTAGTTTTGAAATTGCTGTTTTTGGTTGGGAAATAAGCCATCAATTTCATTAATTTGCACATAGTTGAAATAATTGCTTTTTGGCTGGTTGGAGAATTACCGTGGTGGATTATTTGTTGGAATAATCTGGAGGATTTTATATTTTGAGGTAATACGAGGAAAATTCAAAGAACTTGGAAAAAACATTTCGAAACACTTAAAAAACGGAACTAATAAAAAATTATCACGAAACACCCTAATTTTCGTGAATTTGCCTAATATATTCATTGAAAATAAAGCCTCATTTTAAAATGCGGTAGAAGATGATCTTTATTTTTTTATTACGGCAGAAAGCGGGACGTTCGGTACAATTTAATCACGAATTTAACGTCCGCGGCACGTTCCCGGTTCGGACACTTTTATGACATCAGACACTCGGCGTTAAATGCTGAGGCTTAAAAAGGGTTGATAGCGAGGCGGCTGTCACCTGGTAAAGCTTGGGACATAGCGGTACCTTCATCATAGTACGGCCGGACGTTCATTGATAATTAATGGGTTGTGCCAGTGTAACGAATACAAACGACTGGTGGCACGCGCACGATAACGATTAATATCTTCGCGGCGCAGCAAAAACAGACCTACGATCGTAGCCTTGGTGTGATAAATCATATCTTCTCGAGGCACAAAAATAAATGAAGCTAATGATAAATGACGACGAATACTCAGAGTGCCACCGTCGATTGAGTGGAGTGAATTTCAAAATTAAAAATTGTCTTGTGACATAGGGGTGGGTTGTATGCAACAAAAAACCTGTATTTACATTACCCCAAAAGTAATCATGTAAAAAGTAAGTCTATATAATTTATAACATCAGTAAACGTTCTCGTCTTTGATTAATATCTAAATAGAACCAGTAGATACAAACGAGAGTGACAAAATATCACAATGTTAAATATTGAAAAGAATGATTTATACTACAAACTACAAATTATTCGTATATTTATATTACGTTTATTACAGTAGTATCTGAATTCTAATTGTAACGTTTTATTTACAAGATACATTATTGCACGATACATTTTTAGTTAAGTAACATCCCAATGTACATTCTCGTAGCAGATTGCGTAGCGGCGTAGCAGTGTAGCGGCGTAGCCATTTCGCCAGCCGTAACCGAGCTACGTTAGTCAATCAGCTGTGTCTACCGAATATACATTGGAATCACTGCTGCAGTCCAACTGGCGTAGTATCTACCTTAATGTACTTTGTAGATAGAATTTCCTAATTCGGATCAAATGTTTATGATTGTAAATTAAAATAATGGATTTTATTTTATTATAAGAATTATAATAAACATAAAATTTATTATTCAATTAAAGACTTATTGCAATACTAGACCTTATTGCTTATAGTTTAGAAAATAAATGTACTAATTATGTGAAAACAAATAAGCGTAAACGATGCTTATCCTTTATTTTCATATTCACCAGTACTTATGTCGGATTCCTATATTTTATTTCAATTAAGTTAATAATGTTTAAGTGGGTTCACTCAATACTTCAATAACGAAGGGTTTGAACTCGTTACCGCTCATATAATGAGTTGCTTCCTACAAAGTGAATGCATGCGTGAACAAATGCAACTTTAACACTCATTTTATAGAAACCTTCATTTTTATTTGTGTGTTAGTCAGGTATATAAATATGTACAATTTTTTCTAAAATCCGTAATATTAACAAGAATGTTTCATCATCTAATACCAAAATATAAATGTCGAATTGGAAGGTAAGAATTTTCCTGCTAAGCAGTTTTCCTACACCAACAAAATAGTCGGTTAAATAAAAACCATATCTATTGGCAGTCGGTCTCAATCGTGTAATTTGAAAAGAGTCTTTATTTGATTTTATGATAATGGTCCCAAAGCGGGTCCCGGCCGTCCCCAGGTACCTTATACATAGTCTCGGAAATTGCGTTAACCACATTCCAGTACCAGGAAATTAGAAACGTTCAAGGGTATAATCGAATGTCTCTCTCTAGCAGAAATAAACTTGCCGTATGTTATCGATGTGGTTCCGTGTCCATCGGTGCGTAATGCAACGTGCTTTGATTTTTCGGTTTCTTTTATTCGAAATCGAAAATTGATTTTACGCCCGCGCTTCCATCATTAAAAATGTATGAGATAAGAATGTTTCTGCTCCAAGGTTTCCTCGTAATAACAAAACGCTCATAATCTCTCTATATTCATTACCGAAGTATCATAAAAGCTACTTTTGCACGTTAAAGATAAGTGCGTGAACGTCTTCGCCTTGAATATCCCTAAAGAACTTTGTGAAACAATTGACGGGAGATGGGGAGACTACAAAGACAATTGAAATTCGATTTGCTTTCAATTTGAGCGCTCTCACTCCCTTTTCAGTAGGAGCAGTGCACTAATAAGTTCTGATTGTTTCAATACATTTTTCTCAGGATTAAGTTAGTTGACGCCGGTACAGACGGCGACAAACTGCGCTAATTACGTTAGTGATCCCCGTCCCCAGCCCCCAAAGTAAACGACTCCGCTTTCAGTGTAAACAACCGCTCAACTTTACCAGGAAAAATTCGCAAACCCACTTATTTACGTCTCCGAGGTATACAGTGACAGTGCGACGACATAACAACGTCGCACGATATACTCAACGTACTCGACAGTATCTACAAATTAGGTTAGTGTTTCACTCTATAAATAATACCCCTAAACTCCAACGTTAAACAGAAAAGAAACGATTCAAGATTTCAAATAAATTCCATTATAGTTAAGAAGTTACGAATATTTTTGCATATTTTTCAGCGTTCAAAAGATTCCCGAACATTAAAACCAGTCTTACCTGATATTTATTATAATAAGTGTTTGTTGTATTTTAATTCTTAACGAAATTGTTTCAGCCTTATTGCGCGATTTTATTCCAAACGACTCAGCGCCGAGGGTTTTTTTTTTTTTTTTTTTTTTTAAGGGGGGAAAATCATCGAATGACTGCTCCCGCCCGGGTGAGGCGGAAGGGAGTGTCAGACTCTTACTGACTAAAAACCACCCCGTTCCTTCTCCTGCACATCGAGCCGGAGCCCCGGTTACCCGTTAGGTTCTCCGCGACTCCGAATCGGCATCGGCCCTATTGGGCCCCATCTGTGGTGGTCTGATGGCTCTTTGAGGCGCGCGCGGAACGCGACGCGCCGTACGCTCGGGTCTGTTTCTGGTCGGACGGGGAGCCACCCATGCTCGCCGTCCGCAGGCCCGCGCTTACGGTGGCCGGAGATCGTCCCGCGATCCCCGACGCCCGGTGTGTCCTTCGCGATGGCTGGGTTGCGAGGAGGCAGCGCTTCGCTGCCTCACGCGTCCCGCCTCCTCCTTAGCCAGCATGACTGCTTCGCAAAAGGAGGAGACGGCATCCCAGTCCCCCTCGCTCCGCATCATGGCCTGAACTAGGCCCGGACGCGAGAGGTCTCCATCGCCGATCACTTCCCTGAGGGCACGGCGGTGCTCAGCCCACGCAGGGCATTCCGCAACAGTGTGTTCCACCGTGTCCTCAGGGTGGTCCTCGCAGTGATGACACCCGGGCGTTTCCTCCCGCCCCATCAGACACAGGTACCTCCCGAAACTTCCATGTCCGGTGAGGACCTGCGTCAGGCGGTAGGTGAGGACGCCGTAGCGTCTCTCAAGCCACTCCTCAAAGAGGGGACTTACCGCTGCAATGGCAGCGAGCCCAGCCCTCGGTTGCGACAGTCGTTGCTGCCATTCCGCCATGAGATCGCGCCGGAGCTCATCCCGCCACGCACTTATCTGGCGCGGCAGCGGAGTTTCGCCCCGGCGACGTGCCTCCGCGCGCATGCGATACACGCGCGCGAGCACCTTCGCCTCCAGATCCCACGGCGGTAATCCGGCAAGGAGGTTCGCCGACTCCCCAGAGATCGTGCGGTATCCGCGGATCATTCGGATCGCCATGACCCTCTGTGCCATAAGCAGCGCCCGAGCGGGCCGCTGCAGCAGGTTCGGCGCCCAAACAGGGGCGCCGTAGAGGGCCATGGACCGCACGACCCCGGCGTATAACCTCCGGCAGGAGGCGTTTGGCCCCCCGAGGTTGGGGAGGATGCGCTTAAACGCAGCCCCCACCCTCGCCAACTTTGGAGCCAAACGTCGGAAGTGCTCCACGAAGTTCCATCGACTGTCGAGGACGAGTCCCAGGTACTTCATCGCCGTCTCGACGCCGATGGTAACCCCTCCCGCCATTATTTGAGACCCACCAGGAGGTGGCGCATTCCCGCGGCCATGAAAACACATGGCCTCGGACTTGTGGAGCGCCACCTCGAGTCCCAACTGCCGGATTCTCTCAACGACTGTCGCAACCGCTGTCGCCATTAAATCGGCCGCCGCCTGGTGCGACCTCCCGTGCGCTAGCACCAGCGTGTCGTCGGCGTAGCATATCATGCTAACGCCGTTCGGGAGGTCGGTGCGCAGCACCCAGTCATAACCGATGTTCCACAGGAGCGGCCCCAGAACCGAACCCTGTGGAACACCGCGTGACATCTCTCGCCGGTTCCACTCGCCCCGGTGACCGGGGTAGATGACGGACCTGTCCGTCAGGTATGCCTCGATTACACGACGGAGGTAGGTAGGCACCCGATGATATCGGAGTGCCTCCAAGATGCAGCTCCAGGGCAGGGAGTTGAAGGCGTTGGCGATGTCCAGAGACACCGCCACTACGACCTTACCCCTGGACACTGCAGTCCCCGTCGTCCGGTCCCTAACGCGCATGATGGCGTCCACCGTGGAGCGCCCTCTGCGGAAGCCGAACTGGCCGTCCGATAGGTCCGGCCCAATATCCGTCAGGTGCGCGACGAGGCGGTTCGAAATGATTCTTTCGAAGACTTTCCCCACCTCGTCGAGCAGCACTATGGGCCGGTACGCGGACGGAGAGTCCGCAGGGCGCCCCGTAGCGCCGAGGGTTAGGGGTGTACTAAACTAATATAGCAGAAAAAAATATTGCAAAAAGTCAGAATCTCAAGTCGAGCGCGAACTATCCAGATATTATATTTCCGAACGTATTGATCCCCCAGGATACAATGTTCGGTTTCGTTTCGGTAGAAGTTTTCAATCCCTCTGCGTTTTGGGAGTTGCACTGGACAATCTTATCAGGGAGGGAAGAGGGGAAGATTTTCCACTGTCCGGCGCCCTCTCACCTTGGAGGATTTCCCAGGACGCCGAGCCAGGCCAGCCGATTGGATTTCAAATTATTATGCGTGTATTTGACCGGCAAAAGATTTACATTTTTTAACGTCGAAACTTTTTTACGGAATTATAGGGGTTATGTCGGGTCCGTCGTTGGGATTTGGAATTGAATATTTTATTTGTGTCGGTCGCGTTACGGTACATGTCTACTTTTGTGATTATGCGCGTTTTAGTATAATTTACATATGTAAGTATGTTTTGAATAACATGAGGCAACTTGGACGTAAATAAGTTTATTATTTAAGTAAACGTCGGGAACGACAAGTCAAATATGTTTTACATTATTGTGATGCCTTTGTAGTTTACATTGTCATTTAACCTAAATACCGACGTAAATACACGAAGGAACAATTGTGATCTCTTCACAATTCTATTTAAAACTAGTTAAGTTAGTTCCATTTTAAAGTGTACGAGTAGTCGAGACAGCTAGCCATTTTAGTAGATGTAACTAATTGTCAATAGGGGTGGGGGCGAGGCGAGGTAAGTGGTGGTAGGCGGTGGAAGCAAACGAAAGTTCTTAGTAGAGATCGCATTAGAGACCGCGCGGCCCACGACTGTCGGAGATAATGCCATTGCAATACCCGAGATCCGATTGTATTGGCAAATTGGATCAAATGCAGCGCTCACCGTACAAAAGATAAGAGCCGGATACGGGTATAGCGGTAATATTATGTTGCGGCTATCTTCCCGGATCGCCCCCGTGTGCGGCTCGTGACGATCGAAACGATCGCCCGTAATCGTTCCGTGTAGTTTCCAACTTTTTTTTAATCTTTTCATTTTGTTCGTCGTTTCTTTTGTTGCGGCACAATCGATTTTCAACCGGATTATCAGCTTAAATATATCATTTTGTGAGCTCATTCTCTGCTTATAAATTTTCATCGACCTTTTTAATACAATACAATGGGTCGAAGAATGGAAGGAGCTATCCAGTTTATATTTTATTCTGTTGAGTGAATCGAGATGCTGAGTTTTTCAGTGGTGAACGATAAACCACAAAACATATTTGTTTTGTATTTTATGAGCAGTGTGACAGTTAGTGAACCTGTACAACATAGATAAAGCACCTCCTATTTTTAACAGACGTAAATCTGATAATAAAGTAATGTGAACGTTACAGTTGCAACAAACATATCGTGAGCAACAAAAAATATTCGTAATAACGCGTGATATGAAGCGCCGCGAGCTCAGCGTACCAATGTTTTTGCGACCAATGAAAAAATATCGTCCATGTAAACGACAATGCAGATTATTATTGCCCGTCGGGGACACATAAAGAGTAAAACAAGAAACATGGCGGATTTACGCGACGTACAGATAAGATACGACACCTTCCCGATGTTGTATGAGTTTCTGTATCACGATTATCGCGTCCAAACAGCGCGCCTCATTTTCTCGTCGTTACGGGGTGAATTTTAAATTCGCTGCGAGGGAGTCCCACTCAACTATGTATGAAGGACCGGCCTCTCCACGCGACTCGCATCCGGTCGCACGCATACGCTATGAGCCCTCATTGTCTGCCCGAACTCAAGGTAAACCGATTACGTGCTAAAAATTCATAAAGCCATTGTCATCTTCTGCGTTTAGTAAGTGAGCGCGGCGATTACTAACAACGCGGTACCGTCAATAAGCTAACATGTACGATCATGAAATAAGATCATGGTTTTGGGGCAGGTGGGGTTAAAAAAAATTCCCTTTCCAGTAACTATGTCTATCATGTAAGTTATCAAAAGCAACCTGTACGTAACCACTAAGAATTCTGCTTATTCATAATCCAAACGTCTAAAAATTAATGTAAAGTCTAGCTGAAATACAACCCCAGCAAATTTATTAAGCGACTCAAAATTAATAACATCATTTCACTGTACAATGAAAAAATCTAAATGGCGACTTGTTAAACAATACGGCGCGCTTAGATAATCTCCTCTTGACTTATGACATCATTATTTTCGTTTTTGCAAAAAAATTACGGAAAAAACAAGAGCGCGGTGGGCATACTAATTCCCGTCGGTCAATATATTGATATCGGCGGAACGCCCCAACGACCCTTTCTAATATTTTCAAAAGCAAAATCTTCATACAATAAAACAGAAGCAAGCAATTTCAATGTTAAATCTCATAATTCAAATTTCTCTTGTTGTTTACCGGTTACGCTTCGGTGGCTATATAAACTCTCAAAATCTACCCACATCCGTAACGAAAGCCTGCACCGTTATTTATGGAAAGCCACGTTTCATTGTTGTTGTCGGTTTCCATTTTAACGCTTAATTTTTTTTTCTATTTATTGTATTTTTGTGATCGTCGGTGCCTACAAAATGATTTGTTTTACGGTTTGCTCTTCCGACGCGCTTAATTCCGGTGATATTTGATTTATACGCTTACACTCGCACTTCACCTACACACATACGCTCAGAGTGAACACACCGCGACAGAAGAACGATGCGTTTCAAGAAATCCTTCAGCTCAGCGCTGTCCAAATAGGGGTCCATTGTCGATCTCGCATAAACCGAAGCGATTTACCGGAAAATATCGCTTATTTGCATCGCCAACACATCTGTCCGCGCGAACGTAAAACATTCGGACGTAAAATTGAATGGTCGAAATAAGATATAAATGGCCGCTTGCACATAGAATCTCGGATTTTACAACCATCTCGTATATCTTTAAGTGAAATATGGTCCGATATCATATTCAATCGTCCCGGCATTATATTCTCGAAACTTAGATAAGTAAGTAGATACTTACCGAGAGGAAATTTTTATTCTTTGCGATTTTATACATTTTAAGAAAATTTATGGCTTCTAAATAATATTTTGAAGTTTTCTACAGTATGCAGCCAATAAATCAGAGCGTAACTCCGCAGTATCTACGTACAAGAATAGATTATAGCAACGATGTCGCGAAGAAACGTGTAGCAAACAGATTTATTGAAGAATTTGGCCGATGACTAGCTTGGAACATAAAATCTTCTTAAGGTATATGCTTCAATACGTGTAGTAAGGAGCTATATATTTTAAGTGAATATTTTCTAATATTTGTAGCGTTAAACTATAGAAATGTTATTAAACTGCACTTTAAATTTTCATATCAAAAGGTGGGTGGGATCGATCGTATCCGACAGACAAGTGGCTGGATTGTGTTCGTCTCAATGACGCTTTTAAGTCGGGGTTACGGTTTTATGTGTTAACGGAAGAGTCAGCTTCAATGACGGGGGCGTCTAGTACGTACTCCAGTACGCGCTCGTATCATAAAAATGTAATTAAAATTCACATCATCCATCCCCGACAAGTTGAAGAGTCTGGGGGATAACTATTCTATTGTTTTACCATGTACAACGCTCTCGTAGTTTCATCCTATTTAAATTTTTCAAATTAAATTACAGCGAAATAGGGTTGAAAGAATTTGTTAAAACTAGCTTTGTTCGAATTAAACAACAATAAAGTGATTTAATGGCTCCTCCTGGCGCTCTGGGCGATTTCTTTTAAACAATCTAGTATAGCGTTCGAGAAACACTTCTCGCAAATAACGAGATACGTAAATTACGTTTTGTTCAACAATAGGTACTCGAATCGTGCCGGGGTTTCTTGTAAGATGAGAGTTTTATTGATTCGCAAATACGAACTTATCCATGCGAAATGAAATATACTTAAATCGGAAATCCTTGAAAGTATTACAAGATGTTCAGTACCGACCTGTATTGTTTATTGGTTCACATGACCGGTGCGGACAAAATACAAGAATTATATAAATAAGGCTTGTTTATTAAAAACTCGGCCCTACCAGTTTCATGTAAACAGCGAGTATTAATAAAATCATTTAATAAAAAAAGAACCTTCAATCCTTTCCCCCAACACGTCAAGCGCCCAAATTGTTTGACAAACACATCAAACGGCCGCAAAATTTTAATTCAAACATGTAAAAATTTTTCAAACGTAATTTCATTTTGCTGTTCATATACACATCCTGGGTAAAATTACGGGTAAAAACGTTGTATTACTGGGGCGGTGACGTCAGGGCTTAATGAAGTCATTACTTACTCATCTATCGGAATACGTACCTGGAATCAAAGAAAAAAGTACGTTAGTAAAATAAGAATAAGGCGAAAAGTAGGCACGCGAACCTTTATAAATAAAGCAAACATTGAAATATGGCGAGGAGACAACGTCTGGGTGTGGTTGAATATCATTTTTCAAGAAGCAGTCGCCTGATAGTGGGTAATGCTTTACACTAGGAGGTTCGAACCAAAGCGGGCGGTATGTTGATAGATAGGAAATGAAGACTGATTAACCTCGCGTGACTTTACAAGGCTCACGGCAAGCTTTGGACCTACTTATATAAATATTGCGAAATACTGGACTATTTCAAACGTAATAATGTGTTCGTGGGTGCTTGAGTGTGTAAATTTTATCTTTATGCGTCATAATCACTGGGTTTAGTGTAATGTGTTTTAGTAGCTTGGAAGGAAGTACTTGTGTGTAAAAAGGTCAATATTTGTACTACCTGTTATAACACAAGTAGAATAGGTGTATGCATTTAAAGCTGGCAATAGTTTTTGCAAATATTCAGACCAGACTTGGCACACACTAATTAACTCTATTTAAAGTTAAGACTGATTTTATGAAGTATTTATAAAAGAAGTAAGCAGAATGTTTTTGATGAAACTCTTTTATTATTAAGTACGTACATTTATGTCCTATTTAAATAACAATAAGGCCCTGTATAGCCATAAAAATCTACTTGAAGAAAATGTAAAATTTAATCCATAAACGCTTTGAAAACCTTTTATGGAAACTACGCCGGTATTGGTTTTTTTTATTTGCAGAGTTCCTTTGTAAAGGAACTGGCTGATAGAGGAGGCTGGGAAGCTAGATTAAAAAATATTTATGTATAATTTATCTATGAAAACTTACGGTAATTGAATGTGTCATTGTATATGTGAACTTGTATGTTTGTAAACGCACCCACGACACAGGAGAAAATCCTAGTGTGGGGCAACGTTTAAAAAAAAAAAATGTTGATTCAGTTTTGTGGAATGAAGGTAAGTAAGCATTGGATTCAGAGATCGAAGATTTCTGTGTAATCGTTCATGTAATTAAGTATATTATCATAGGTCGTCGGGAAAATTACATTCAGTAAAAAAGTTTAAAAGTAGAAGAATTGTTAAACATAACCTAGATCTGGGAGTCAAAACTCTGCGTGTTCAAGACCAATAAATAAATAAAGTACTAAATAAACCAATTCACATATCAATTTATCATTTTTCCTAATTTAAAACTGAGTCGTTATATCTATGAAGGCAATTTTTACCTTCGTTAATGTTTGAGTGAACGCCCTCACCGCTCAACATTATAATTAATGGTTTTAATATTTTTTCAGTAAGGAGCACTGAAGTTCAGGCAATTAAGTGACTAACATGATAGAATTATGCCGACTCACTCACGTAAATAATAATCATAGACTAGGCCTGACCCATATTCGGTAGAGGGCGTTAGCGTGCGTGCGAACAATCACGGTTGAAACCAGTTTAATGTTTACACATATACCAGGTAATTACATTTTTGTGTCCTCTATCTGTCCGCTCCACAAGTTATCGTCCCATTAAGTATCGTCATGTTTCCTTGTCATTCCAAACACTTAAACACGGAACAATATATTTTATTGTCAACGGACAAATTAAAAAAGTTTGTTTTACCCAACTTGGGCGCAGAGCTCTCAAAAATTTATAGAAACGAATTAATCCACTTGTAACCCCGATGAGATGAACTTAGTATGCCAGACTTTTTTCCTAGCAGATGTTGATAAGAAACGTAATGGTTTTATTTGTGTCATTGTATTCTCGATTAAGCTGCCCTACGACGAAAGACTGAAAGGCAACGTAACGTTAAAAATTAATTCGAAACGCGAAACTCTCGTTTATTTTTATTTTGGGAATCATTTATTTTCGTCAAACAATTAGGCTGCGAGCCCACGTCGGTCGCAAGGCCGCGGCAGCTCGGCGGAAGAAACTCCACGTCACATCGACTCGCCCCCTAAAAAAAAGGGTTGGTTTAACGCACGTTTTTGTTGCATAATCCCACGCAACGCGCGAATCCCATTCCGCCTCCAGCTAATGCGCGCAGCTCGTGCGGACCAACCGACGTCGAGACGGGACTTTAAAAATGTCATTTCCAGAGCGTCAAGTAAATCCAGATTTGTTTTGGTGAGTGACTTTCTAATTCCACTGGCGGGAAGAACTTTGTGAAACGTATACCGTGTTCGTGAGACCTGCTAGTGACCGCGAGCAGCCCCGCAGCCTAATCCGATCCGCGGACCAGAACTGTTGCCCAAACTTGTGCCGGCCGAGGCAAGTCCCCACCCGCGTCCGCTGTCACCCGCCCGCTTTATAATCACCTACTATACAATGCGATATACTTTGATTAATTTACACCACAACAGGACTAAAGTTTTGTACGTTAAAACAGAACCGTTGTTTTGGTTCAGCCTAATCCTACGCCACTCGCAAAAGTTGATTGTTAATCTGAAATGGATACTTGTTTGTTATGACTACACAGTCGGCAGTCTATATAAACATTATTCACTAAGTTTAGTTCACTTACTCTCTGATCCAATAAGTCGATGAACGTGATTGAAGCTTAGTTAAACAATAGTAGAGAAAGACGGGGCGACGAACTAGTGAGACTGTTGATCAGAGGGCGTTTAGAGGGGTTCTTGTACACCTTTTCGCCGTGATGTACCGTAGTGTTAATTGCTCACCAGACTAGAAACGTGTTTTTATTTTTATTTTCACGTACGAGATTTATTCGACGAAATAATCGTCTGTAAATAATAGTGTGCGATACTTTAGCTGCACTGGTTGCCAATGTCACCCGTCTCAATGTTTTAGCTCTAAATAGATACACAGAGCGCCATTAATTACGACACATCACTCGCACACTCATTAATTTGCAGCTGCAGAGACTAAACTGATGATATTTTTCCCAGCTCTTTCATAATTCAGTACCTAAGCAGAGGACAGCGTCACATGCGGCGCGGCGCACTCCTGCGAATATTCAATTTCGGAACTCGTGTCCGAACTTTAATTCCGTTTCTCCGATGCTCCCAATTTCTCTGTAATATGATGGATTGCATAAAGTAATCGATTCATGGAATTCGGACGGAAAACTGAATGGGTAGCTTACAAGGCAATCAGCGGGCAGCAGGAGGCTTTATTAACCCGTCAGGGTAGTGCGGGCCTGGCTAATCAATCGCCGTTCGCGTGTCGACCGCGCTATCTGTCTTTGGCCGATTGGACCCCGATAACGCCGCCGACGCAAGATTACTTACTTACCTATACGGGAATGGCCCATTTATAAAATTAACTTCTTTTATCTTCCTAAATAGACGATATTAGAGGAGTAAATAAGTCTAAAGTATTGCGTACGAAATAAATAGGCCGATGTTTATGCCCGATCGCAGACGGAGCTCCGCCTGGTACGATCGCGTGGCGCTCACGTGTGAAGATATTCCGCGCTAAATAAAAAGCACACTGATTTTTATGAACGTTTGAATATAAAAATCATAGCAAAACGTTTTCGTAATATAATCTAGTTTTAGACCCAATCATTTAACTTGATATACATACATCAGCACGCATCATAATATTTGTTAGCTAATGGAGCTGGTCAGCCTAATTTTTGTTAGTGATTTTTGTGAATGGATTTCATTTTATGTTCAAAGCATTACAAAGATTTATTATTTGATGCGTGTAAGTGAAAAGCTCATTTTATCAACATTAGCTTTCTGTATCACACACTTCCATTAAAAATATTGATGTTACATCTCTTGAATATTGGAACTATTTAACCATGACAACAAAGTTAGTTGAAGCAATGAAAAATACTTTATACACTTCAGAATTTTCTAGTTTTCATAAATCACCGAGCGCTGAATGCCAGAGAGGGAGAAGTTTAAAAGTAAAGTCGGGTAAATTCTCAGCGGAACTTTCTATGAGATTAAAGTCATAATTTACTTGATGAGAGGGCATTATGTTGTCGAATATGAAACCGGCTACCCCATTACAGAACTGATTTCCCTAAATGGGAGTTTGCAAAAATTGTAAGCGAAAAAAGGCCCGGGCCAAGATAATTCCTAAGTATCGCGAATTTCAACCGTTATAACCGTACGTCTCCGAGATAGCGAAAGGGACGGCTCATTAACGTCAGCGCGGATCCGGGGCCAGTTTATGCCAACCGATACCTTTAAGGTATTTACAAAGCAGCTAAGAGGGCGCAATCTAGACGGGCGCAATGAAAAAAAAGACGGCGCACCCCGCGTAATCCACGCGAAATGCCCTTTAAGAGCCTCACAATTTAATGCTAAGTATAGCAATCTCAAGACGACGTTGAGCCGGTCCTCCGGAGAGGGTTGAAAAAATGATACACGGCGGGGTGCGGGTGCTGCGAGCGGGGGAAGGGGCAATCACGGTTAGTTAGCGGGGCAGCTGCTCCCGACCGACGATAACACTTAAGGTGTTTTACTACTTCCTCCGGTACATTGAAACACAAGTTTTATTCTTAGCATTTTCAGCATACCAGCGCCAGCGTATATAAACGAATGTTATAGGTTCGCAGCACAACGGGAAAACGTTTTACAATCCGCAGGATATTGCGTGCGATAACGAATGCATTTTGAATATAATGAGTAATAAGCCGGTGAATTTAAAATTTAAAGCGTGCGATAAACATAATCAGTTTTATTAATCAGAATGTACATAGTTTGAAGCAATTTATTGGACAGTGGAGCTCGTTAAGAGGATGAGTGGTAAAGCTCTCAGTTAAAATTATGTGCCGACTCCCATTTAATGTAAACAATCATTTTGATCTTTGATATTTTCATCTACACGATAATATTTGTTTATTACTTTGACAGGCCGAGTTCAACTTTTGATGTCACTTTGTTAATTGGAAAGCTGTCTTTATTTCGTATTTTGATTAAAATTGATTAATATAAAGTGGGTATATTTATTCTGATTTAGATCATTATTTGTACATCAATCATCATCATCAATTAATTAAGATTTAATTTACATTTCGTCGGAGCCTCGAAGTAAATAGCTTGAGACATTAATGAACAGTTCTCAAGTCTTGACACAGTAATACTAGTTATCGCATTCACTATAATGGTCGGTACAGAATTAATTAGAGGGTATCGCTTCATACGGAGCGCGCCAGGTGTGCACCTGCCTTTACAGCGCCATTAAGTTACGGAATACATAGGGGTTGAACCGCTTGAGCGATTGACCGCACACATTCTCAGCTTTTATGTTACAATACCGACCTTTATGAAACAATAGGAAGTTCTCAACAGGAAAATAGAAACTCGCCTCTTTCTAAAAGAGGATAAACTCGAAGACAATCGATTGGATTGCGCGTATTCGTATGCTAAGCGTGTATCCCTAGTCATTACCACTACACACATATAATTATATTCAAACCACGCTTAGTTAAGATATAACAGTGTCGCTACGCTTAATCAAATCGCTTTCCAAATAAATGGAGCGTAGACGAATCAATAACGCGAATTCAATTTACAATTCTACGTACATCACTGACGTATCAATTGTTCAATCTAAGCGAAGACAGATAAACGCACAGATCCACCGATTGCTTTCCGATGAAAAAGACTGGAGATTCATTGATAGGATGCGCGAGTCCCAAAGTGAAAAATGTACATTTGGATGGCGTTAATTCGTTTAATTTCCGGTGAGAGGGAGAGGCGCGGGCGAGGGGCGGCCCAGTCCGCTCAGATTAATTCAGCGCCGAGGCTGTCACAGATAAGGACACTGAAATAAATTGAAAATGTTCAGAGATTGATTTGAATACTCTCGAGGATATATCGAAGGCGGCTAGCGAAAAATGACAAACCGCATTCTTATTCAGAGATTTTTATCCTTTAAACGAGACCTCGCAGAAAAATGTGACTTAATGAAAATATTATCTTTAGAACGTTGATTTCAAATGAAATAAATGTAAGATATAAATCGAAAAATCTGTAACACTACTAATTTTAACTCCTATTCATTACAAATACAGAAAATTATTATTTCTTGGAAGTAGTGAGATAAAATGCTAAACAGTTTTACTGTTACTGATTCGCAAATAGCCAAATCTTCAGATTGTCTATTAAATCGTTTATAAAATGGTAAAATTAATGCAATCGGCGCGAGCGAGTCGAGATGGGAGACATCGTTCGTGGCGTTCGTGATCCGAATGTCAATGAAGTCGAGTGGCACCACTGCTAGACCCTCAGGGCTCGGGTACCGCTGCTAAGAGCCCGACCCATCATTTACATATTGCGATTTTGTATCGATAACAATTAGGAGATGGAAAATCCGCCGTGAGATGTTTAACAATCAGACTATTTCACGTAAAGTTAGAGACAGAGTTACGGCAATCTAAGTGGGTTCTATTCGTATTTACTAGAATTTAAACGCGCCACTTAATCGTAAAGGTAACGTTACATGACTACGTAAACAAAACTACATAAACTTGCAAATGAAGACACGCCGCAACGAGCGTACCCTCCCTGCCGTGTTCCAGTGAAATTCAGAGAATCAAAACGTCCGAACATGAAACAAATTGATTGCTGCAGAGGCGCTCGGCGGGCGCCAAGCTCGACGGTAGATTGGTAATAGCGCATGCTAAACTTATTAGCCAAACGGAAAATGGTATTAGCAGACGTACTGTGCAGCCCAGCCTCCCGTGAAACTTCATTCGTAACGTCAAAGTTGACAGTGTCGCTCGTAAGTGATTGTTGCAACCAATCAAACACGAACTAAATTGACTTCGCTCGCTTCGCTAGGGGCCCAAATTAAGCGCGATAAACAAAGTTGGAAAAGGTCCGTTAGAACTCGAATGAAAATAGATTCGTGAGTGGAGTTTTAATTCGAAAAGATAACAAACGTCAGCGTCAAGTGAAATGGCCGCTTCCAAAACGTTAAAACAATTTATCCTAGGTAATCCCGAAGTGTCAGACGATAATAAGAGTGACATTTAGAGCGGGCCGAGTGCGGCGGTTAATTCTGCAGCGCCAGTGGCGGCCGATTGTGACACCAACTAAACCCTGTTGCCAACGGTAAACCCATCAGGTGGGAACCCCTGCCCACGACCTAATATCGTTGACTCACTGACACAACAAATAACTTTGTTTATGTTTTCATCTAGTGGATTTTGTTATTCATTTCTGTTAGCGTCATATTCGTGGCGGCCATTGTTTGCCCAGCGTATCACAATAGGTCCATATGGTCACGTGAACCAAATGACGTTTAAACGTTTTTGTGACAACAAAGAGACCGTCAGTCTACAAAGCCATTAACTAAGAACACAAACTGTCCCATTACGTTAAAACTACACCATCCATATTCCAGCAGTAACGAAAGCAATTATTCGCATTCAGTCAACAAAGACGTAGACGTACGGTACAAAGGGACCATTTCATAAGTTAAAGCGTTACGAACGATAGTTATCTGCGAGCAACTAGTGATGCAGTAAATCCTAAGAGTACACTTTGCAACTATCCCTTCTTACGTCTCTGGAACCTGAGCTCTTACTACGGGCCAGAACTTAAATTGTTTCCTGCAGAGATTTTGGCGAGCGATAACAGGAATTCCACGAGCAACTGTCTGAACTTGGATATAATTTCGTAGCCGGGATTCGATTTTAAAATCGTTCAAGTATAAAATTCGTATTACCTAAAAGTGAGTCGATTTATCACTGTAAAAATAATCAAACTATTACTCAACTAAGATGTAGAATTCTGCGCTTTAAATAAATGACTTTGGAATTCGAGGATTTCATTTCGTTTCGAAGTCGATTTCGTTGTTATCGCTGGTCGAGGATCGGGTAAGGTTTCACATGTTAAATCTTTTGTCAGATGCATCGTTTCCATCGCGTGTGATAAAGTGGTAGTGGTTACAGTAGATCGTGGCCACACAATTCCCTGTGAGGATTACGGCTGAGAGAGAAAAGTAAGACGATTAATCCCAGTGGGTGCGGAACTCTAGAATTTATTATAAAATGCTCGCGTCCGAAGCAACGCTCCGCGACCGCTGTTCATTGCACTATTGGTGCGGTTTGTTGACTGTTACATTTAAAGTACTAGTTTGTTTATTGAACATAAATACGCTTGTAGCACGCTCTTTGCATATCCAATTCGTTAATTAATTCAATGCTGATTTGTGTGCATTATTTATGGTCTAGATTTATTGAATCATTTACAATGTCCGATCACCATTTTAGTGTTACAATTTTAATCTCTTGTAGAATTAGTAATGATTTAAATTAGGTAGTAATTTATCAGTACTAATGAATTTCAATGTTTGTTTGAATTTTAGAATACAAAGTTTATTTAGATAATTTAATTAAAAATAATTAATATTTTTAAATACACAACAATATATTTTCCTACACAGTATCGAAGTGGAGTGAACAACACAAGCAATCGCGCGACACTACATTACTCCTGACTTCAAAAAAATCTCTCAATTTTCTCTTTCATATTTAACCCTTCATTTTTAACCCGTTACGGAAGTATGAAAGTAAGTACAAATGTAATTATAACTTAGAAAATAGACTGAAGGGGACCGGTGATTAAACCAGACTTCATAACCACATCTTTGTAAAGGTTGTAGTCCACAAGTCCAAACCAAATTGTCTGAGCCAGGCCCTTTCCCATTGTTTTGTTTTTAATAAGTAAAGTTATTTTAGGCTGCTTAAATTATATCTCGTTACTAAATTAATTTCACATTCCAGTAAAATGCAAACGTTGATCTTTTGTAGTCTAGTGTTTGTTTAAAGTGTATTGTTCAAATTAGTTGCCGTTTTCTCCGTTTACGGTTTTATTTTGGTGTCTAAAAATGTATTAGTTAAGTAGACACTGATTTTTATTGTGATTGAGATTATAATAGTAAGATCTATGTTTTATACAAATGATTTGTGTATTGTTACTATTATTCTAATAAAATTATGTTATGGAGCGTGACGTCATTAAGTATATTTCATGTAATTACACAATATAGTAGCATCAATCTAAAACTGTGATTTTGAGGTCAACAGTCATACTTACCACTAAACCAACGATGCATCTACATAATTGTATTATATGGAAAATATCATCGAATACAATAGGTAGGGGGATATTTGGGTTGCGTGTCGGAAAATAAGGAATATTATAGACAAAAGGTTATTTAGTTGAATCGATTGTTGGTGTCATGGTAAAGAGCTCAGTTAAATGTCAAGAACTGACGTGCGCAAATGTCAGGAGGCTACGATCTACCAGTCAGCTTTACGAATAATGCTACAGTAAGTCAATATTTAACAGCTCATAGTGCTTTTGTATGGAGCCCCAGATTTATAAGGACTCATTTCCTTGTTTTTCTTCAATTAAAGTATATATCATTTAGAAAAGTATAAGAATATATGTTCTATATATTAATACCGGACCCTTTTAACTTTAACGTAATAATAAATACATAAATATATAACATTATACCGCTGTCTATCCTATTCATAACTCAAACCAACGCGACATGTACTTAAAGGATCATTTATACCAAAAACAACAATGAAAGCCACTCAATCCGAGCGAATTCATTTTCTCTCCGTAGCATGACATACTAATTTAATCGTATGTGTCACTGTCAAATTAGAGATACTACACCATAGGCGTTTCTGCCGTTCTGACATTTCTAAACATGAGGGGAACAAATGGTTTTGACATTTCAAGTATTTGAGCGACCTTGAATCTAATGCGGATAAGCGAAAGGGTTGGCGAGTCAGCTATAGGCACTTACGACTTTACGTCATTATGGTAACACACGGGGTTCCTTGCCGAATTGAGTGACATTGCGGATTGTAATTGCTATTGTTAGGCACTAGGTGCTTGTTACGTCGTCTCGTAATTTGAGACAAAAATAATGTTAAGTGCTTTTGTGATGTTTCGAGTGATATCATCGAACTTTGTCGTTCAAGTATATTCCTTTGTTTTATATTTACTTGAAGAAATATCGTAGTTTTAGTAACACGGCCAAATGAACACACAATTTGTCAACACATGATAGGCGTGTGAAGAAAATAAAATGGGGAAACTTAAAAGGGAATAACTTACAGTTTCAAACTATCTAGACAACGATACGAAGTTTTATTCTCGGAGGAAACACTAGGGAGGGGCGTGGGGTGCGGGGGAGTGACGTCACGGCTGACGGTGTAAATAATTGCGCTGTCGAACACACCTGCCGGGGAAAGAAAATTAAGCGAAACGCAATTTGACTGAGTGATGAAGCACCAGAGGATCAGTTTAATGAGGAGTTACCGACGAAAAATTATACTTACATGATTTATAAACTCATTATTTTCTCTTTATTAAGTAAATATCTGCAGGTATTTCGTTAATTAATTACTCATACAGGAATTTAGATAAAGTACGTTTGGAAGTTTATAAATTATGCATTACATTGTAGCACCGACTACATTGACTCGAAGCAATGCCCCGATAACATTTCGTGGGGCGACACACGACTCGCAGTTGTTTATGCGCTCCTTGCATGATAACCCCCCTTAAAGACAACTACTTACGCCAATCTACTCCCGGGAACTCGTAAAGAGAAACTCTTTTATCCAAATTACTATCGGATTACTTTTTATTTCACTCGAATAACCCACTCCGGATAATTAGTGATAACAGTTACGGTCGACAGAGGCGCGAATGATACTTTGTCGCGAATTTTTCCGCGCCTAAATTGCAAAGGTAACAGCATGGAGCCAGCCGTGTTTATTAACAAATTCATAAACATTGACTTGCGAATGAAACGGTCGCGACTTGTACGTCCAAAACGTGAACGAGCAAACACGTTCATATTTTCATGGGATTCAAATAAAAATAAAGTGGATGACCAGCGGCGGTCTAATTTAATATGAGCGGGGACAACTCGTCATATGGATGATGTACCTGCCTTTGTTTTATTGCTTAGACGGGTGACTGAATACAAAAATGTTTGAGCGGGCGGACGCGCTTGTCAGCTGTTAAACAGTTTTATTATTGCCGGACGAACATCGCACAGCCTATTTGCATAATTGAACGGCCACTTGGAGGCACTAGCATTGTTATACTCTGCCGTTCCATTTGTCAGATTCGCCGTATCATTTATGCATGTTGGTCATAACGAGAACCGCGCCGTTTTTCTGGACTATTCATTATTTCGCCTTTTGTGTTGTTTGTTATCCAGCGGCCACTCTTATCCTAAGAATGGTGGACGTAGAAAATATGTAATACAATCCCGACTTCCCTCTCTATTGACACAAACAACCGCATTTTTGTTACATGAAGTTGAAAGGGCTTAATCTGGAATTTGGTCAGGTAAAACAAACATTTGTTTTTTGTTGTCTTCCAAAAAGTCAAGGGGATCGCGTAGGGGTAACTGTACTGGTTAAAGCGTATGATAAAGCAGAATTTTTTCATAAAAATAATGCAACAACTTGTGAGGTGTCTTTAGAATCTTTTATCAAAAAGTTCTTAGATTGATCCATCTTAGTAGAAGCTACTTGATGCCCCGAGGAATAAAAACGTAGCGTTGTATTTAAATAGCTCGCAGAGAACACGAAAATAAGGTTAAGTGATCATTGAAACGCGATTGAGCGTCGTAATGAACGATTGTTTGTGAAGTCTAAGTTGAATCACTGGCCTCGACAGTCCGATCAGATGATTGGTCAATAAAACCGCTATAAAATGTTCCAGTGGCATACGTTATCTTAAAGGCATAAATGTTTAACAGCATGGCTACTGAGCTCCATGGCTTGCGATCCGATTTTAAACTGATGACTTTTAAATGCTTTTACGGTAATAGCTACTTAACGAAACTGCTGGCCACTTAAGATGTTATTTTTACACTAGCTTAAGTACCAATGTGGTTTTACTATGACTTCAGTTCCATATTGTTGTGTTTTTGAATATTTTAAGCATAGCTCATGCGTAAAATATAAATCCTGTTTTGTGGTAACAAAATTGTCATATTATAAAATTTGGGTAGATTTCCGTTGATGAATGATGAATATAATTATAACATAATTTTTGTGTCAATAAAGTGTCTGACATATTGGACATATTTTACCATCGAAACCATAAAACATTGTCGCGATCGGTTTGGATTGAAATATTACCAATAATGAGACCTGTCAACCTGGACCGCTAAAACATGCTGTGGGACTTTTATATGGAAAATTATGGTGACATACGATTGTGAAATTGTATTGTTTACATTTTATTTTGAATGTAAAACATTTCATGAAATATGTTCTGGTATTTTTATTACAACTTACTTGATAAAAAATTGATTCGTATTTGAATTTTAAAGTGACACAATATTTCGAATTAAGTTTGTCGATTTTAAATGGGAAAACATCAATCGAATTACAGTATTTACTTTTTGAAGTAACCAATCGAGTTTTAACTTCAAAGACAACCACTTCGATACATATACAGCTGTTTAGTTCATATAATAACTACATTATTACAATAGATCTGACAAGAGTTGAAATTTTATGCCCGTTTTCTTAATGTAATTTTGCAAATCACTTTTTAGATTTTAAGAATCAATATTTCACCTTCCCAACATATGAATTTACATATATAAAGGGACTGTTCATTCAAGAAAGTGTGGTGAAAATAAGGACAAGGAGTTCATAGGTGTAAACAATCGGGTTTAATTATGTTATCACCTAAGATGGTTGTGATCAAAGGAGAGTCAGTCAGCGAGTGGGAAATAATAGGGTGGATAGATGACTAATTTTTATTCCGTCTGGTAGATTATTTTAAAATATTAAACACGCATTTTTTATTTTCTTACAGAAACAAATACTTTTCACGATATATCGATTTGAAATATCCCGTGACGTCACTTCTAGGGACGTTTTATACGTAGAAATTACGCTTTAGCTCCTACTACTAAACTTTGATTCGTTTTATCTAAGTATTGCAACCTTATATGACAAATTAAAAAGATACATGTCTAATATTTTTTCCTTACCTAACTGACGGACTAAATAGATTTTTATTTTCATACCCTGTCATCATTCCTATTGTACCTTTCTATTTTAACATTTCTATTAGTTGATTTTCATTGATAGGTAATGTACTAAATCCTAATTTGAGTCTTCTAAAATTAGCTTTAGAGTTGGTTTTTATTTGGATTATATTTTAAATGGTAAGATAGCAATGTATGATGAGTTTAGAAGTTTTTTATTGAAACCTCATGGCATCTTGCGTTTGATGTCGTTTCAGAGACTATTGTTTATCTCAAAAGAGTTCTAAGATCTGTTGTGAAACCAGAGATCAACCAATGCTACTTTTATGTATAAGTTAATTCATTTTACATAGCATACAAGAGGTAAGTATTGTTTAAAAAAGGTTTATTAAAATTAACTGAAAATCGCGGGTTACTCATGTAAAAATATTGAGAACTGCGGTCACGGCGATGTCAGTAGGCGACCGCGCACGCTGCTCATGAGGAAGAACCCCTCTGTGCTTCGAAACTACAGAGCTTTTCTCTGTATATTTACGTGAGTAACCCACGATTTTTAGTATGTCTCACGATAATTATTATGAAAAGGTTTATTAAAACGCTATTACTATTATGTTGGTGGATTAATAAATCATAGTTGGATTTATTTTACTTGGATTTATTATAATAATACCTTATATAATATTTCATAGTAAGGTGGGGCCACTACTTACTAAAATAGTGATGTTAATACATACATATGTAACAATTACAAAGACAGCCAAAAATGTTCGTTAACAAAAATAATTACATACAAATCCCAGTATAAGTGTAGCTTAAATAAATATTAAAACCGACTCGAAACTGCTAGTTTTACCGTCCATCTTTTATTATTAACCAACACTTTACAGCATGGAAGATTTTATTAGACCCATTTTGTAGGGAAAGTTAGAACAATTAAACCCATGTAAAGTAAGCAAGGTTGGTAATTACGTTATAATCACTGGTCAAAATGTTGATAACTGTGGAAACAAGGGTACCGTTGCTTAGTATTACAGTGTAAAACAACTCCCGCGAGGGATTTGCCAAATTCGCAGTACTATTATAATTTATTCGTTGATTTCTGTTCGTTTGTGATATCGTACTCGAGTTAGGTGATATGTCAATATTTGTTTTAAATTACTACATTTTGTTTGAATGATAACTTTGATTGTAATTGGTGTGTTTGTCTTTTATCATGTTTTGTTGGGGTTTCGTATGTTTCATAGGTAACCTAGTGATAAAACGAAAATATCTTTATTAAAATGATTTGGTGCTAAGAACACCATAGTACCGATTTTAATCAGAGTTGAATTTTCCATAATGACTATAACTGTATTATTTTAAATAATTAATATTGTCTAGGTAATCGAAACACTTGTACGATAGTTATCGTTCGAGTATCATTTTCAAAGTCTACTTTGAAATAGGTCTATAAAATTAATAAAATGAAGAGATTACACAGTATTTATTCAATAAAAACGGCAATTACAACCTAACAATGCTCACAATAAAATTTAAAATCGAAGTTGCGTGCAGGAAACAGTTTAAATTATAATTGTTTTAATATCATAATATGCGGTTACATTTAAATATCAACTAAATGCAAATTTGATTTGGTCGGATTTCGCTTGCGTAGAGTTACGGTTTTTGGTTTATAATGAAATCAAATCGCTATTTAACATGGTTTATTAATGAGTTATAGTATTAAATGTACCAAATCTGGTTGTTTACTTTGTGAATTTTTAATGTGCGTACAAATTTGGCGCTTGGTATTAAGTTTATGGGATTTTTAGGTAATTGTGTGATATTTAGATTGTGGTGAAATGAGTCAAATGGAGAATTTGCTGTATTCTTATTGTTTTAACATTTATTTCGGTACTTCAAAACACATGTAAGATAATGCTAAAATAATGCTATGGCTTATTTTTTTTTTAGTAATTTACCAAGTCAATACAACAGCTAACAGCAAGAAATTTTAAACAACAAAACCTCACGTCTTTGCCTTAAGAAATACAAGCTATTAAACTGCACTAGCATTATGCTTAGTGTAAAAGCTCTATGAAAATCTAAACCACTGCAAACTGTTATAATCTGTGTGTAATAAGTACATAAAAGCAACAGAACATCCACTTGATTTAATCCCATAATACTTGCTACAATATTCCGAGCAAGTATGCTAATCTTTGCAGCAACAGCGAAATTAAAACAAGGCAATCATATAGCTATTTAACATTTTTTTTATTATCTCTTTTTGCTAATCGTTCAATTTTATAACATCCCTCTCATTTTCCAGCCAGTTCATGTCAAAAGCAGATATTTTTATATTCGTAAAATTATAATACGTTCATAAATCTACAACATCTGCCCAGTATTTTAAATGGCCAACCTTTTTCTTCGGCCTCTCAGTATTTTGTTCCATATTTTTTTATTAAAAGGCAAAATTAATCGAGAGCCTTTGCAGACATCAAAACAACCGGGGGCCATTGTTAGGTATGATTACAAGAGGTTCAACAAAGTAAATGTTAATTTTTATTATACGAACAAAACACCTTATAATGCCGACCGTAGATTGAAGGGTTTTCAAGTCCGCCACCATAAAATTCATGTCTATATTGATATTAACTTAGGAAAATGTTCTTATTTTGTTCTTAGTGCCGACGCCATGTTTTTTAACAAACTGTCTTGTAATAAAATTCGAAAGTTAATTTGTTTCGGATAAAGAATTTTAATAGTAAGTAGGAGGAATTTCAAGGAAAATTATTTGGAAGTCTAAGAAGTTATTTTTTTCTATTAAACACGAAGTTTTCTATTCAATTAAGAAGTGTTATGAAAATACTTATTTGAAAAACAAATTTTATTGATATAACTTACTTATTTAGGAATGAGGTTTGTTCAGATAAAACATTTATCTCTATTTTATTACGTTCTGTATTTAGAATCACTATAAAATCCACTACTTTATAATGAGAGCAAATTTTCACTCAATTTTCTTTACATTAAATAATAATACGAACAGATTAAAATTAGAGCGTTAATAATAAATAAACGGTACCGCGTAACGCTATAATCCCATTAAATTCTGATAGACTTGATATGCAAATTTCTAATAAAGCAGGTGTTAATTCAAAATTTACGTCTTAACCCGCGAACGCAACCATCCAATCAGAATGCTTCATTTATTTTCTTACAATGGAACACAAATGAATGAACTCAATTTAAACCGAATGCAATTAATAGGCCACGAATAATGGCGCTTGTGATTTATCAGTAATAGCTACTATTCTGATTGACGTTTTTAATTTGCCACCAGGGGGCGTGGAAGTGAAGGGTTGAAGTCTAGAAGGCGCCTTCGCTGTCAGGCGGAGACAGGAGATGGCCAAGTCCTCGGGGTATAAGGTTCTGTGTTTAAGTTAATAGTTTCGTGGTCTTCATGTTAGCAGTTCGCGTTAGAGGGTTAAAATTTATGAGGTATTTGCTTTGATTCGCACTGGGATTTTTCAATGTGTATTTTACTAGGTTACTTTTTTCGTTTTATTTGTTTTTAGTGTTAAGTTCAAGTTTATATAAAGAATTAAGTACAATTCTGTGAATTTACGACAGTTATCTACTTTTTGACGACTTCAAAAAAAGGAGGAGGTACTATGTCAGCTGATTGTTTTTTTTTTCTAAAGCTTATATTATAATGATATAACGTAATGACCACAAAATTGTAAATTAGGTATCTATAAAGGTTTTAATGAATAATTTTGTATAGAGCTTATGGCGCCGACTTCTAACCTATCAGTGGGTAGGAAAAACCTATCACTACTAATAATAATCATTATTTTTTGCTTTTTAGTTTTTACCGTATCTTATTATTTTGTCGGTTTTTTGAAGTCGGTTATTTAATCTTTAGTCTTAAGTATTGTCTTAAAAAAAATATAATACTTAAGTTAATTTTAGTCTAGAGGCAAATATTTAAGCAATTCAAATAAGGCCTTAATAGTTTTCCGATATCTAATTAATTGTAGCCGTGATATTATTGGTGGTCTCGTTATTTACCTTAATATGAATGAACATTTAGAATCACCCTCATTACCTACATTACTGGAATGATTGCAGTATTCAAACGTTTAGCAAACAATGGCACTAATTAGAGAAATTATCATGGACATACAACACTGTTTGCATTGCGCTGTCAATTTTATTTAACATGCCTCTGCTGATCAGAGCCTCAGTACCGCCGCCATTTTCATTAGCATTCATCTCTAAAACCGTTAGGGTGTTTAAAAAACGAACTAGAAACAACATTCTGTTCTTGATATGTATCTCTAAGTCCGTAACTAAAAGTTTATGTAACATAATCCATTAAACATTCAAATAACACGTCAAACATTATAATAGTAGACCTTACTACATGTAGGCCCAAATTACGATCCTAATGTTTTGCATATGAGCCGGTGATACTAATAATGAACGGGATAATAATATGGGAAAACGTTAATTAAGTATGTAAATGCGGGAAGATCTAAATGATCGGCCACGAGCCTTGCAAATTACTTTTGTGGAACACCCACTAAGTGAGTGTTGGACTCGCCACGACACCGACTTACTCGTGTCCAAACGAAAATACACCCCAAACCGGCCCATGTTACGTGCCATTCTGGATTCTAACACTTCAGTTTTAGAGTCTAAATTTGATTGATTTATAAGGATCGTGTCGGTTGTTGTTCGTTTAGCGGCAGTCAATTATAACCTTCTATTCGATTTGATGCCCGTTTGGTCCCTTGGGCAGCTCACTGCTCGCTTTGGCCAGCAAAGTTTAAATTAATTCTCGATTGACACATCAGAATCTATCCAATATTGTGATTTTAAAATACATTTAGAACCCTTTTCACAGTAAATAAAATCTAAATGTTTGGGTTTTCCAAATAACTGTTAATTAGAATTTAAATGTGGAATGTGCTTATTGCGTTGGTAACGTTTCATGTAATGGTGCCCACATAACTCATTGATATGAAAATGAAAATCTAGGTTTTGTACTGGGAAAATTTAAAAGTTTGCACGTAGTTTAATACTGAAATTTAAATCATTTTGTTGTATGTCTATGCGTCTGTGTAAGTAGCATTACTGTGTGAAAAATATCCAACAAAATGCTACAATTCTTTTCCTCAATACCCTCATAATTTAAAAAAATTAATTTTTGTCCACTATGTAATTGTTGTTTAATTTTTGTACGAGAATGTACATATGTCCGTATGTATGTACATTTCTCGTAGGCAGTAATATTTTTGTCTGGTTGTGGACGTGCACCGTGGAGCAAGACAAACGTATAAATCTGTTCGCCGCACACATTCGTTGCGTGCTTCACTCTACCTCGGATTTATGGGCCTCGCCCTTACGGCTCCATCAAAACTTCCAAAATACACCGTCTTGCAATAAAACGTATAAATATTATTACAAGAATTACAGCCCTCTTTCTCAAAATGCTTCATATCAACATTTATTTTACCATTTTATAAATAAAACACGCTCTCTAGGTATTTGGATTGCAACATAAAAAAAATACAAAACAATACAGTACGAATATCGCTGAGTACTACATTATTTTCCAGCTTTAAAAGCACAACGAAAATATTTTAATGGCAACCCAATTTATACGGCGGACAGTTCGAATAAATATTTAAATTATCAATACTGGCCGGTAGTCCTGAAACATTCCCTATTCAAATACTTTGTTTGCTGTTTTAAAATTAGAACAAGTTCGGGTTCCATTTTTGATATGAAGGGACTTTAGTTTGGTTACCAAACGATAGGTACTCGATGTAAAGCTGTCCTATGTGTTTTTTATGCAAATTTCCATTTGGGCGGCTGATATTCGCAAGCCAGTGAGTAAATTCGCACTGAATCGCGTGTGACATTTAATTGACAAGTGAATAAAATGTGATGCGCTGTTGTTGGAACATTGCGCCGTGTCCAACGTGTGCCCCGAACATCTGTCAGCAAAATAAACTTAAAACAAATATAAATTGGTCACCTAAAGGGCGGTTCATCGGCGGTCGCGTTCGACGGAATCTAGTTAATTAAAATTGTTTTAATAAACTGTATGTTTAAAAGAGATTAATATTCTGCGGTTATTGAATCAATGTTTTTGCTGCGTATTAACTACAACCTCAAAATATTAAACAAACGAACTCGTACGTGTGTTGTTTGTTGTTGTTTATCATTATAATTGGTTCGCATTATTGGCAGATAATAATTCATTTTATCTCTTTCTTTCATTTTGAATCATTCATTGTACAATCTGTAACTCATCTAGTGAATAGAGAATTAAACCGTTAACCGTGTTTATCAAAAAATAGTATTCGATTTTCAAATCGTCCAACGGTATCAATTTCGTACCGAAGTCAAAACAAATTTTCGGTGGAAAAATGGCTAAAATCGAATTCGGCTGAACCGTGGAGTTGTTATACAATGGGTCTATTTTTTATATGTCCAATCGAGGCTAGGATTGGTTAGATACGTGCACAAGTAAAGTATAGAGGGTACAGTTAGATGCAGAGCGTAAACCAGAGTCATGATAATTACGAGTCTGGCTCATCCCGCACACCTGTTGCCTACAACGACTTTAACTAAAATTTAGTAGCATACGTGTTCAAGCCGTACGCGCCGCTTGTATATAATTTTCGAGCGGTTAAGTAATATTACGCGTTGGGTACATGTACTGAAGAGTTAACGTTGTTTTTAGTAGAGTTTAGTTGTAAGATATCACTTTAATGGTTAAGTTACGACTTGTTTGGTTGGACTTGATTTTCCCATTGTTTAGTATGCGCCTCTAAGGACGTGTATTTTGTAGTGGTTCTTATCGCTTTGTTGTTAAGATTCATTGCTTATTACAACTACAAATATGTTTACTGTACAGCGTTTTTAGTTTATATTCCACTAAATTATTATAAAATCCATCAGAAAATGTGAAAGTAAATATGCGAGACATCATCTTCTATATCAAATCATTTCTCGGTAAATTTTAACGAAATGGAACACAACTTCTATCTGAAATTAAAATGTATGCTTGTGGAAAAATACAGATGCGAATATCAGAATTCCTATGTGATATTTCTCGATTCCGATGAAAATATATCGTGTGGCTTGGATATCGTAGTGAAAGGTAACGAGCGGGTTGCATCGACGTATCGAGATCTGTCGACAACCCGAGGTACGGCGGTGGAGTACGAATTTGTCTTGCCCGGGGTGCATTGCGTTATATTCCCGGGTAGTTTACACTGACACGCTTATGAAACGACCAGCGCCCGAACTGCCGACACTAAAACTTTCAGTGGATTGTTACATTCGAGCCAACTAAATAAAAGCTATAGGTTTTCACCCGGCCTTTTCATGGGCGTCGCCTTTACGCCGATTTTATGTAGCATGAGCAAAATACAGCTGTAATTCCAACACGGGAAAATGTATATTACTCCGAATCCTTAGTAGAATCTGACAATGCGGGGATTTTTCGAGAGAGCCTCGAGCTAGGTGAGGGTAGGCGCGACTCGAGTTTGTTACATAAAAATCCCGTTATCGCGACGTAGGTCGACAGATTACTTTCTTGTTAAGAGGATGAAAACAAGAGTTAGTTCGTTTTCTACAAGGAAATAAATATGAACTTTTTTAGGGTACTTTCTTTTTATAACGGTACGAACATTTTAGCTGCCTTTTATTACACTATTTCAGAATAAACGGCCAAATGGAGCAAAATTTCTTAGGTGGTAAACTTTTACTGTAAATATTTTAGTAAGGATACAGTTACAGTCATTACCTAACTGCGAGTTTATATAAACCGGCACATTTGTAGTTTGTAACCAGTTTTTTACTCCCTCCATTTGGTCAAGAATTTTTTGTTCTAGACTACGCCACATCACTAACAGGCCTAAGCTTTTCATACTAAGTCACAATATTTGTCAATTTGATCAAAGTTTATTTTACTACGCAAATATTTATTTTATGAAACCGTTTCAATATAGTGGAAACAAACATTTGAGTAACATTGTTGTTTTATGGTAAAGCATTAATAAACGCAGTTGCATTAGAATGCGATACGATTGGCTGATAACTCTGAATCGAGCTCAACACAAAGTAAATGCGATGCTATCACTCACGGTACAGAATTAAACAATACACCAGGCCAGCGGCGCGCGAAACAATTCACGTTAATATTTCAAATTGCGCAAAAGTAATCAGTGGATTTATTTCGTTCAGAAGTGGGGATGATCTCTCGGCCAAATGGCAAACACGCAATTTGTCGTCGGCGTTAAATCGACCACAAACAAAACGGCCCCGGGCAGTAGCGCCGCGCCATCATTCACCTGTGGTCGCCCATGGTAATGAGATGGACCTACTGTTCAACATATTAGGCTGATTGCAATTGTGCGATCGCCAGGCGAAACACCGCGACCACACCCCACATTCTAGCCGATTGAAATAGCGTACGCGCCGAAACTCACAGAATTTCATGAACGACACAATTGTATTATTATTTTATGTAAGTATTCAAACAATTTAGGTCGCATTCTCTGTTAATTATATCCAAATTGCCCCGCATTGATTTTACATAATCGTTACGGAATGCGTGAGTAAGTAGCCCTATGTTAAAATTTCAAAAGGATCGTATCAAGTTAATTGTTCATATTGTGGCCAAGGGGGAATGTTATTGTAATTCATAATGTATACGTTATTTAGTGTCGAATGGCGCATTATCCTTTGTAGATGAATGATTACTAGCAGAAACATAAAACAATAAATCACGGATAATTTTTCGCGTTCGAATAAACAATGGGATAATGTATTATGAATTCGCATTTTATTTATGTTGAAGCCACAAAAAGCGCGAGTGGAGAGCGTGGCAGCGTGACTGTGTGTTCAGCGTTCGGCGTATCATTACTCAACTGTGGTCAGTCGGGTAATGAGATGGGCTCCTGTGCCCAGCCACGCTCTCATTGTCCGAGCACCTGTATTTTCCACATCGCAAACTAGTTCTCTATGAAAATTCATCGAGGACATTGCTTGGAATACATGTTAAACCAGTACAATAAACCTATTGCGGTTGATAGAATTTTGTACTGATATTTTCATATATCGGTTTTTAAAGTGTGTCATAAATTGATTTGTTAGTTATACCGCTGGCAACTAAAGTTGATAAATATAATTTGGCACACGAATAGCATGGCTTATCAGTTAATGTAAATATTGAAATGAATAAAAAGTTTCAAATTTCCTCTTATTCATATTTTGGCTGATCTTGGACAATGTCTGGGACGCTGAGAGGGTCATTCCTCATTCCCAGGGCAGTAAAACGTTATCGAAAACTCGAAAATCCACCAAAGAATAAAGGTGGCCTGTCCTATATCACAAGCATTGCTTTAATTTAGGTGACAGTAAATTATTAGGGTCATAAATAAAAGTAAATGTTAAAAGCAGCCGAAGAATTTTTCCGTAATTTTATTACATAAAAGTTGAAGACATTAAACGTACCTATTTGGTATCATCTGAGGCAAGTTTGGCGATATCGCACGGGGGAATGACATGAAGAGATTTCCTTGGAAGCTACCCTGTACTAAATTAACGGGATAACGTTCTTTAGGCGTTAAGTTTTACTCGGTATAATTAACTTGGCCTTAGTAATTAAGATGGTTAATAAATGGGTGCGTAAGTCGCTTTGTGATAATTATTCGAGGAATGCTTTAATATAGCCAAACAAGGGCGAATAACTTGCATTTAAGCGTCCGTGTTAATGTGACAGTAGTGTAGTAATGTTTAGAGTGTTTCTTGAAGCAGTTGGGTGGAATTACTTAGTACAGCCCAGGGATATAACTCCTTTAACGAGATGTGTCTTGTTATAGAATTAGTTACGATAGTCCTCACATGAGAATATTCTAGTAACTTTGAATTGAGTATGTTGTTTTGTTATATGTAAGCGTAGTTTTATGTTTGCAAACCTTCATTAAGTACTGTATTATCGTAATCATTGATTTAACTAAAAATGTTACTAGAATTAGTTAAGTAAACACAAGAATATCCAGTTTCAGACTCTTCAACATAACACGAGATTGTACGAGATATATTCAACTGATCTACTGGTGTAGATTCCCTCTCACATTTTACGTCAGTCCGGTATAAATTCCAATTTTGAATCGAAGTGCGTCACTACTGGTATGAAGTAAGAGAAAATAATTACGAAAGGGTGTCCCGAGGGTGAGTGCATGGCGTCCTGTCAGGAACTACGAACACGGATAGGTGGCACGTTGAAATTGCCTATTAACGGGATTACATTTAACTATTTGACGAGGATTAAAATTGGGTAAGAATTTTGTTAGACCCACTACATTTCGAGAGTATTACAGGTGTGGATTTATTGGATTTGTTATGTACGTGTTGATTTCGAATTGTTAAATTGGTTTAGGGTAAATCTGGGCTTAGTAACGGGGTAAATGTTTTAAAGATGGTTTGCTTTTGTTCCGTGTCGAATACATAGATTTAATAGTCGTATTGTATGCTATGAAAGAACGTCCAAAAGGAAATCCCTGAAAGCCAACTTTATCACAAAAAGTTAATACAAAAATAAACACCGTATCGTAAAATAATAGCTTTTTAAACCTCTGTTAATTGTACATTTTACTATCAGAATTACTGTGAATCTACTGGCAAGTTATTATCGCGTGCGCGCCCGAAGCATGTACGTAATAACAATGAAAATCGCCGATAAACGGCACTACGCTAACACCCCGTAATAATTACAACATCCATTGACTTATTTGTTCAACGAGTGCTTCACTTATTGTTCGAATGGCTGACAATGTAAACGCCGTGGACAATTTCGATCGTTCTTAGAATGACTATTCAATTGTGGCTACTTTATTTACCTTAGGCGAGCAAGGAGGTCGTCAATGAAATTCCACTGTGTCATTTCCCGCACTCACTATTTTTTTAACCATCCTTTTTGGGCTTGGCTTAGTCAGGAAGTGATTTGCTAAAAACACTCTTAATGTATATTGTAATAGTGTCAGCTCCTTAATGCTCTATTGACGATCAATGCGCGTGGTTCCGATTTATTACTATCGGTTCTTGAGGGCCCATTGTTGTTGATTCCAATGGAATTATTGGCCGTATTCAGCTTTTGCCGGAATGCGATTTAGTTTGCTTGAATTACGTGAACAAACGAAATGAGGTTGTGAATAAGAAGTATGTCATATTGATGTCTTTATGTTCCGAATTTGATTTTACGTAGGGTCAATTTTTTTTAATTACTATATTGGTTGTGTTGTTGCTTAAATACTGTATTACTATCACGTATATTTATTTTTGTAATAAAATTCCTTACAAATTCCGATTTACCTAGAATTCCTAAACCTTACCGTAGTTACACAAGTAAGTATCTATAAATAAAACCGAAAATTCTCCAGAAATTTAAATCCCAAGCGAAGTGTAAATGAAATTATTACAAAGCAACCTTTAATTATAATATTTTGGTTTACGAGGTTAACGAATAATGGTAGTTTTTGGAAGCCATGATAACACCGATGTTAATTAATGATGAGAAACAGTAAGGGAGGGTTTAATATATATTAAATTAAGAGGTTTAATTCTGTATTATGGCGCGTGTATTAAAAGCTTCGTTTTAAGTGTATCGATTATTTTGTTTAAAGCTGATTATCATTGTAATTAAATATTTATCTCGTAATGGTTATCACAAAGTTGGTGAGGCGTGAGTTTATGTTTATTTTCGGATTATTATTTTGCGATTACGTTGAAATGCTTTCATTTGATTGGGGTTGATTCAATTTTGCAATCAGAAGGAGTGGTATCAATGTCCTAATAGTTTGCTGTGGGTTGGTTGTTAGTCAGTAAGAGTTTGACACTGCCTCTCGCCTCACCAAGGCGGGAGAAGCCATTCTATGATTATCCCACTTAAAAAAATAGATGGGTGTATCTGTTTTAAATAGGTGTGTTAATACTGCGTGTTTAAAATATCAGTCAAAAGCACTCCTAAACCACTCACTCTCTTCTGTATTCTTTCACTATACTCAAATGTTTTCATCTAAACGCCAATCCAACAAGTCACTATCTCACAGACACGTACTCAAGCTAATAAACAAACAAAACAATCACTGACACGCAATAAAATCTGAGTAAAACCTCTCTGTTTACACATACTCGACATTCAATAAAAGAGAAGTATTGTATTTACTTCCAAAGTAGAAAGAAGAGTAAACAGGTGATTATAGGGATGTCCCCAGTGTTTACCATCCCACTTTCTCATATCGATGCATCACTCGAGATGCATTCGCAACCATATCTCTAGGGATGTGCCGACTCGATAAAGTTGGGAATATCGATACTGTTACGATGGCAGTCCCTGTAGAGGTAGGCAGTGTTTTCGTGCTTTCAATGTTCGTAAATGACAGAATTAGGTCCTGTAGTTGTAGTGACATGCTAAGTGTATCGAGTTTTTTGGTGTCTATTGATTAATTCTAAATGATTTGTTCTTGATTGATTACTTCTGTTTTAAGGGCATTAAGTTAGTTCTATTCACTTGAAATAACACTTCACATTCATTTAAGCTTTTGATTCTAATGGTTTTCTATTCTCTTGTTTAAAACAATGTGGTTATTTAGTGTCACAGGCAACCAATGTCTCAAACTTAATGCGTACAAACAACAAACTTTGTTTATCAAGAGTCACACTTGTCTTAATACTTATAGAATGCATCGAGTTTAAAACTTAAGTTCTACTCCCTAACTAACTTTACATTTGAAACTATTTAACGAATACAAGTTAAGACACACAAATTTAAACTTTACCTATAAATAAATAAAGTTTAATTATAAAGAACGACTAAATTTGTCGGAGTGAACTACATCCACTCGAAATACAGATTGTTTTAAAGTGAATTAATTGTAATACACGTAATATTAACAGGAGCTGTTGGTTGGCCGCAAGATGCATGTAAACCCCGGGTATTCCCGTCTCTCCCCCGGGACGAGGCCACGTGCACCCACTTAGCACACACCAAATACATTTACACAAACAACCTTCCACCC
Source organism: Spodoptera littoralis (assembly GCA_902850265.1). Lineage (NCBI taxonomy): Eukaryota > Metazoa > Arthropoda > Insecta > Lepidoptera > Noctuidae > Spodoptera > Spodoptera littoralis. The sequence goes on along the minus strand of LR824538.2, from coordinate 10,135,671 downwards.
GTACACATAAAGATCAAATTCTTTTGTACCGACGTGCTAAGTAAGATTGCAGCCTTACAGTCTGAGAGCTCTACTTCAAAAGCTTTGTCAGTATTAGAATTGCCTCGACATGTACAAAAATAGCGAAATTGAAGTGTTTCGTGCAGTGAATTGAATACAGATAGGATTATAACAAAATCAAGCGAAATCCTTCCGACATTCTAGCAAATAGATTATTCATTATTTCAACCGGTATTGTATTGAATTTGAATTGTAAAATTAGTTTTTATTATATACACGCACGGTGAAAATTTACGACAATCATAATTTATTAGAGAAAATCGTAAACACAGCGGTGAAAACAAAAGAGATGGGCGTGGAAACGTCTGTACGTGAAGGGCATAAAGCTTAAAAATACTATAGTGATGTTCTTTTTTGACTTCAGTATTTTTATGGCACTCGAAGAAAACGATCGCCATTTATGATTCACGCGATAGGCGTCTTTACATATCACGAACTGTGAGAAATAAAATATAGATGGCACTACTCTTATGCAAAGTGAGAGGTGAAATTTTCACGGTACCTGGAACGCACTCGTAGAAATGCGTCCCTTAGGCGCGTGAGGTGGTTCGCACGACCAAATGGAATCCGCTCCGCAGAGATTGTTTGCTACTTTTTTTTGTTTAATATTTATGAACTTCGTCTCTCACATGTCGCGTTTACCTTTGTGTAATGGCATTTACTTCAAGCTCCGCTGACACCTTGAATGCCAAACGAACGTGAACGTATTTGGTAACGCTCCGTTGATTGCGAAACAAGACATCCTGCACCCTTACTGTGTTACCGATACCGATGTACAAATCCACGAGCAATAAAGGATTTATTTCCATTGGTATTTTATATCCGAAAAATTAAATTATTAGACAGAGACAATGGAAAATATTTTGCAAAGGGACATCGTTAATTATTTTTTTCAACCGGCAAAGGTCGTAAATAAAAGTAAAGGGTGCTATTAAACGCATTATTCGCGCATATTTAATGTACTGAAAAGGCTAAAAGGTTTTTATTTTTCACAGATTCAACAGCTTAACATAAAAATCACCCTTTAAATTAAGTCTCCATTCAACACGTGATTTATTAACTAAATAATGTGAAAAAGAATATTAAACATTATCAAAAGTTATGTTCCCGACATATTTTTGTCCTTTTGTTTAAAAGGTGCTGATAAATTACTTCAGCCCTGAACCTTTAGTTGGGACCGGGACGGTAATATCAAACATTTATATTATAGAGTATTCAATCTCTAATATTTGACCTTTTTTATTATTTTCTCTGTAAGGTTTAGAGAAATCAGGTCAGGTCTGTGAACTTTAGAGAAGCCATACAACATTTCAATTGGTGGCGTGTAAGGAAATCACTTTCGCTTTACTTGTTAGGATTATATCGATCATAATGTTGTCATTGAAATAAATAATACGTTTAAAATTATTGATATAGGATTTGTCGGGATATATCGGTGAGTGTGGGCCCGCGTCACCGAGGCGTGGTCCTCACAACGAAAATAGATAATAAAATGTATTGAAATGGCTGCGGGCCGGCTTATCCGGTTGAAAGTCAATGAATATTTGATTTCAATTTTTTTCCCGCCGTCGCCGTGAAGTATTCACGCCATACCTAATTTGATTTTCGCCATTCCGCCCGTTCGCCGGGGCAGTTTACATTCATATTCAGTTTGAATACGCGTTTGGGTTGCCTCTTGCCCGAGTTTGATACAAATAAACAGCGGATATTTTTACATTTCTTGCCAGGATAACCCGACCCAACTGATTACGTTCCGGGGATAATAACCCAAGTGTAGTATTAGGGGAGGCCTAAGGAATATTTATATTAGATTATTATATGCGCTGTTCATATTTAGCCACGCGCCAACCTTACACGAATCGTAGCCCACAAATGTAAGTATCGCCTGAGCAGGTACGTTCTCCAAGTGAAAGTTTCGACGACTACATTAAAATCTATTCTAGGCATGCCATGGTTTATTTCAATGTTTATCTAATTACAAACAGAGGGATCTCAAAATATCATCCAAATGACACGCAAAGGGCACAAAAGTTGGAAGTTTAGCAGACATCGGTGACTTATTTTATGTCTTACGACGACAAGAAAGAGTCGTTTTTCCCTTAGCGACGAATGAAACAGGATTCGTTTTTGCGAACTTGCATAAATGACGGCGCAACGATATTTCACCGAGCCTGAATATTTGGGTCAACCTGTTTTTGTGTAATGGGGATTACAAAAGCAAATTTAACATTGTATTTGCTGTAACTGCTACAAGGGAACCTTCGTTGCCAACAAAAGATGGCTCGCCTTGATACGATTTTCGTGAATTTTAATTAAAATCTTACGCGTTTTGAGGTAATGAAAGAAACTGATTACGTGGGCCCCGGACTTTAGTGTTTTGGGACAAAATTTATTAGCTTGTTTATGACGATGTGTTATATTTACGAAAAAAGTGGAAGCGCGGCCATCGAAATTGAAATAGGCAGATTTGAAGCGTAACTTCGGTTTTACCCTCACAATAATACAAAATCTCCTGCCGAGGAAACCGTATATTTTATCCGGGCGTCGATTTGTTATTTATTAGCCGGGAATAGTCGTAACATGGGGAGGGAGCACAATACCGAAAACGGTGCGCCTGTTTAGTGACGATGCCACCTCCGTTTCGCTCCGCTTCGCCTCAGCCACGGCGCCGCCATCCTAACCTGAACTCTCTCCCTTTCCTGTTAGTTTAGCTCCTTACTATTGGAAAGCAGGCTCTTTACATTGTGACATGTCTGTTTACACTGGCCAGCTTTCATTGAGGGTCGAAGCCTATATTTATCCGTTGCTAGTTAACCAGTGACGACTTTGTGGCGAAGACGGCCAGAGAAATGAAGCGAGACAAACAAAAATGATATGTTTCCGTGTGTGACATGCAAGCCTTTGGAAGTTCCGTTGTTTTTGTCAAGAAAAATAAGGTGACAGGGCGCTCGTGCGTGGCTCGCCTCGCGTAACTTACGGCAGGGGTAATAATAATGTAATATTATTTCGGTTTTGAATTCCGTTTTTATTGCACCGTAGTTTTGTTTGGAATGACTTGAGTTTCGCTATTATATTTTGTTTGGTAGCGTCGATAGTTGAAAATAGCTATCTTCCAATAATAAATGTGAGGATTACTCACTACAGCTCGGTATTATTGGAGATAGTGTTATTTGGGTTATTATTGTTATTCCTAAGTCCCTAATCACTAACCTTCTCAGAAGGATACCTATACAAAGCCATTATTGGCATAGTTTTATTAATGTACAGGACATTAATAATTGTATATAGTATTAGGTACTTGGCCAGTATTGGGATCTGATTTATGAGGGTCCACGTTCCGTAGTTATATTATTCGCTAAAATAATGAGAACTTACCTCTGTGCCTATTGGTTTGTTTGTCGAACATTAGCATGGCGTCCTCGATCTGCAACAAAAACACATAATATTAAGTTCATATTCAGAAAAAATCGTGAGGAAAATAGCGAAAAACAAGGGCGTCGTGCGCGATTTGAGCCCCGCCCGGCAATAAAACACTCCGCCGTTGTAATAACGAATAAGGACCGGTACAGAGTAAACCACACGCTGCAAATAAACTTTGATAAGCGGGGGCGAGCAGGTAATAACGTATTCATAGAGAAATAAATGGAAAGTCGGCGGTTAGGACACGAACAATACACGCTAGCGGAGATGCGCTGTCACCGCTCGCCTAACGCGACTCGCTCGCACCTAAATTTGGCCACGAAGGAGCATTTTTTAAATTCCCTGTTCGCCAACAAAACAGTGATAAATCTGAAATGGAACGAAATTGCATCGTAAATATTCATGTTGACGTCGACGCGTGACGCCTCCACATACGTAATTGTACGTACGACTTAATTATAAATTCCTTCCTTATTAACTTTTCAGATGCGTATCAGATATGTCATGTTTGGCGGTACGGCAAAGGGCACACAGTGGTAGTATGAAATGACCCAGGCTGAAAAATGTGCGTGTGTACAAAAGCGGGCAGGTTCGGTTTGACAGGCCGAGGCCCGTGGGTTTTGTCTCGGCGGCGGAGTCGCCAGCGTCGGCCGGTCCCCAGGGCGACATTACGCGGGTAGCTCGACACGACGCACTCCCGATGATCGATGTCGAATACCCGTAACAGGTGACCTTTCGCTGAATTATTCCTACCTGTAGAAACGTTTGTTTAGTGGTGATTTGTTTGAGCGGGAATTGCCACGCTTTTGTTGGTCGAGCGGTCTGAGCAACCCTCTTTTGTGGTGAATAAAAAAATAACACCTAATTTTCGGACATACACCGACACTGATTTATCTTTGACATTAATACCGTCTGAAGAGAACGTAAAGGATCGTCATTTATTTTTTCTCAAGCTATCATTTTCGTTAGGAGTAATCCTATTTGTTCACGTGTTAAGAGTAGTTGGGTACGGCGGAGGTTGGAACTCTGAAGAATTAGGCTCGGATAGGATTTACACAAGAATGTTACAGAGCCTTTGAAAACAAGGATAAGTGTTAATTCAAAAATACATCAACCAGTCCAATAGTTCGATTTCGATACCAACATTTTATAAAACCTTTCCCTGTTACTTTTTTAGTTTCATAAGTAATAAACTATGTTTCGATTGAGTTTAAAATAGTCGACGTATCACGGCATGAGTACCATCGCCTGTCGGTACGTTTAACATATTCATTTTCTACGGTTGACTCTTACAACTTGCATGGGAAAGTAAACAGCTGCCACATTATGCTTTCCTGGTACTGAAATATATTTAGAATAACCTACATCAGTCATTAATTTCCTTTACATTGATAATGGTTCGGGAAATATAATTTCTTGCTATCTATCGTATACAGAGTGAGCGTATTTCTAACTAAAAATAAAATCCACCAATGGAAATAGGAATTAGGTAAAAAAGCCTGACAATATTCCAAAATAGCGAAGCAATAAATATCTATTAACTTACATAAATGATGGAATTTATTACTTCAGTCAGGAGACGGCAAAATAGACCAATCGGAACACATTTCGTCATAATACGATCGTCCGTAGTTTGACCGAATCAATAGAGATTTGTTGGGAAAAAATAGATTATGCTATATTTCTGCGACATAGATTGTGACCTAATGCGGTATTGTTACGGTCAATTTGTGAGGCCTACATCGCGTCATTACCTTCTTTCGCATTTGTGATGAAGTGCGTGCGACAAGGACGGGTAGTGCCGTTCGGGGTCGTTCCCTAGGGCGACGTTACGGTGAAACCGAACTTTGGCCGTGATCAATGCGAACCTCGAAGGTGTCTTTTGAGTTAATGTTTGTATGTGATTACTGATCGATTTCATTTCAGCTGATTTCAGTTTTAATTTGTTTTGAACAGTCATTCTGTGGTATACGAGTAGAGCGTTTGATTGTAAAACAGGTGGATGAATGCTAGTAAGCGACTACTTTATAACATTAGTTATGAAAGCTACTCATGTTTTCCAAATTTGGAAAGGCGGCCATTTTTTTAGAAAGCAGCCGTCTCGTAACGTGTGGTCTAACAACTTGAGGCCAAATAAGAACATTTATGAACGCATAGAAGAGGCGTGACCACTCTAATTCGCCTTTTAATATTCGGCCGATGTGTGGCCCACACGGGTATCCCACCAACTTTGCTAATTCCACTCTTGGCCGAATATTTTTCACAAGCAAGCGTAAGTGAGCGAAATTGGAGACAATGTTCGTAGACGGCCGGAATTTTTATACTTGAGCGTACATGGAGGGAATAAAATACAGGATTTACTGAATGCCCGAATAGAGTATTGGGTTTAGTGGAGTCCTTTTTTGGTCAGGGAAAATGCCACTGTTTAGGGAACTACCTACAAGCGAGTCGAAACCGCGGACTTACTGAGTAGATACAGAAAAAACTAAGTAAGTAAATTGTGTCAGTAATCGTTTAGAAGTGAATGTCGGTCGTTCATTAAATAAACATGACGTTAACATAAGTAAACATGTCGACAGTTTTATTCAATCAACATAAGCATTAAATGACATGTCCAAACAACATAATTTACTTAGATAATATCTTGAAAACTATATGTGACTATTACTTAAATGGCAGCAATGTAGCAGTTGTACAAAAGGGACAATTTTCTTTAATGTCTTCACGTTTGTGTTAAGCTGCCTCTATTATTAAGTATTTCATTTAAGGGAGTGACGTGAGCGGGTCCCCCGGGATACCTGTCGCGGTAATTCGCTATGTGTGCACCTCTATTTTTTATTTTCATTGTTAAGATTTAGGGAGCTGTTAGGGGAGGAATTGTTTAACGAAGCAAAGGGCCATAAATAATTAAGTTAACAATCCAATTGATACCGTATCTCATAGTGTTAACTTTCAATTTCTTTACAATTAAATGGAATACTTTTTCTTTTAAAAGACGCGCCTATATAAACATTTGGACGATACTCAAAACGTGCGTTTATCGTAATTAATTTTGAGCCCAATTTGCTAAGATTACATCGCAAAAGACCGAATTACAAAGTTAAATATTACAGTACATTAAAAACTGATTCCACAAGCCTTTGAATTAAATTCGAAAGCATGAATAAACAGTAAAATCTAGCTAAATTGCTACATAGTCTCCTCTTAATTGCTTAACCTTCAATCCACATCGACTCTCGTAGTAAATTGGAATAAACTCGAAATTATTTGCATCATTCCAAATATAAAGGTTCGATTCGGGAGAGAAATAGAACACGTCCAGTTAGCAACGAATGTGATTTATTACTCTCCTATAATTGATACTTACATTATTTAATATACTCTTAGAATCTAGGAATAGCATGACATCATTTCATAGGTTCCACTATACGCCCAACAAAAACAGAAAAAAAAAATTACGTTAAGTATGTTTTTTTTTTATACATAACTATGTAGTATACAATATTTAATATAAATCTATTATCATTTAATATATAGTTTTGTCCTGTTTTTATGTATAATTTCGGCTTTATTATTTCGTAAAACTTTAACATTTGGATCAAGATCTTCTAAAACTTTGAAAGGGCCATGGTATACATTATCAAATTTATTTCCTGTTTCATTCTTAATTAATAATAAGTCACCTTTGTTATACATCACTGGTTTTAAATACTCATCAAATTTACATTTTCTTTTTAATTTACTTTTGATTAAATTTTGTCGTGCTTCACATTGCGCTTTTTGTAATTTAAATTTTAATTCTAAAGGGTAACTATCTATGTTATATAAAGGATCAACAGTACAATTTTGAAAATTACTAGGTATATTACATGACTTTCCGAATACTAGCTCGTAGGGAGTATACTTTGTTTCCGAGTGTACAGAGGTATTGTACGAGAAGCACCAATAAGGGAGCCATTCACTCCAATATCTACTGTTGTTGTCTGTCTGAATTCTCAAATAAGCGTTAAGTGACTTATGCGAGTTCTCAAGTGAACCTATCGATTCATGATGGTAAGCACTAGCAAATGTTTGTTTAATATTTAGCAACTTACATACCTCAGTCATAGTACTAGAGATGAACTCGGTTCCCCTGTCAGTCGCGATCTCACGAGGGATGCCATACCTGAGTATAAAGTTGTCTACAAATGCTCGTGCTACACTTACGCTATCCTTTCTTACTAATGGATATGCTTCTACATACTTACTTAACTCACATTGCAATGTGAGGATATATGAGTAACTATGATAATCCTTATCTAAGGGCCCAACTATATCTAAATATATTTTATCAAATGCTGACTGCGCAGTCGTGGTTATTACCATTGGTTGTTTTGTATGCAACGAATGCTTTTGTTTTTGACATTTGTCACATTTTTTCACAAATCCTATAATGTCTTCTACCATGTTTGGCCAAAAGTAATAACGCTTTATATTATTGTCATACGTTTAATACCTGCATGCCCGCTAGTGGGAAGCAAGTGAAAATCATTTAATATTACCCGTTTATCGTCGTCATTTGTTATTCTTATTAAATTCTTCAATATTAAAATTCGTGGACCGGTCCAATCATAATTCCTAATATATTTGGTTAACCATTTTATATATTTCTCATTCATCTCATTTTTAATGATATAAACTTCATCAATTGATATTTTTTTACAGATAGATTCCAAATCTCTCACGAAAGCGTCTCGCGCTGAGCATGATCGAGAAATTGGGTCTAAATAAATTGTCAATTTAGATGGTACATAAATAAAGTCATTTACTTTAATATATTTACTGTTATGTTTTAGTATACACCGAGAAAATATTAATTCAGTGCAATTATTCGGCTTTTTAAGAATTTCAACGATTTTCGGTTGATCAGACCGACCATCTGTTTTGTTCTTATCGACCGAAGAATTGTCATCTAATGTCTTTTTTGCCATACTTCGTGTCATGACATTTAAGACATTCTGATTCATATTTTTTAATTCATCGGATGTAATCACGATGCGAGATAACGCGTCTGCAGCCACGTTATTCACACCCTTAACATATTCAACTTCGTAGTCGTACTCATCTAAGGTTAATCGAAACTTTATTAGTCTACTGGACGGGTTATTGAAACCAAATAAATAAAGTAAAGGTTTATGGTCTGTTTTGATCTTAAACTTTTTACCAAATAAATACGGCCTAAAATATTTAACGGACCAAACAATAGCAAGGAGTTCCTTTTCTATTGTTGGATAGTTTAACTCGGATTTATTGAGCGGCCGGCTTGCATAAGCAATCGGCATATCATTTTTATTACATAACACGGACCCTACAGCTACACCAGAAGCATCCGTGTGCAATATGAATTCATTATCGTTCTCAAAATTTGGATATTGTAAAATGGGTGGATTGGCTAAACATTGCTTTAACAGATTAAATGAACGCTCACATTCTGTATTCCAAATAAAATGAGTACCTTTCCTGCATAGTCTATTCAAAGGTATTGTTATATCAGCAAAGTGTGGAATAAATTTGCGATAGTAATTCGCGAAAGCAACGAAACGTCTCACTTCGTCACTATTTTTTGGCGTGGGGTAATTTTGTATTACTCGTGTTTTTGTAGGGTCAGGCGAAACTCCATTAGCAGATACAATGTGGCCTAGATACAGTAATTCTTTCTTCAAAAACTGACATTTTTCAGGGTTAATTTTTAGATTTACCCTTCTAAGCCGTTCAAAAATATCAATTAAATTCTTATTATGCGAATGTAAGTTGCGTCCTATACAAATAAGATCATCCAAATAGACCAGACATTTTTCATGATTTAAACCAGACATTGCTACCGTCATTAACCGACTAAAAGCACTTGGGCTGATTTTCAAGCCCATTGGGAGTCGCTTCATTTGATATTGTTTGCTTGTAGTAAATGCAGTGTATTTCCTACTTTCTGGACATAATTCTAACTGATAATAACTTTGGCTAAGGTCTAAGTGGCTGAAATAAATTGCTCCTGATAAAGAATCCAGTATATCTGAAATATTTGGTAAAGGGAACTTATCGTCTTTAAGATTATTATTTAATTTCCGATAATCAATAACAATTCGCCATTTTTTATTACCGCTATTGTCACATTTTTTTGGCACTAAAAGAACAGGGCTAGACCATTCACTCGTACTTTCCTCGATAATGTCATTACGTAACATATCTTGGATTTGTTTATCAATCTCAGTTTTTTGACTTTTAGGGAGCCTATAGGACTTGGTGTACACTGGGTTAGTATTTTCTTTCAAATGAATTGACTGTTTATATAAATTGGTAACGCCTAATTTGTCGCCTGGTAAAAAAAATACATCTGAGTACTTTGCACAAATGTTTTCGATCGAAATTTGTTCTTCTTTATTTAAATGCTTTAAATTCAATACCGAAAATAATTGTTTCACACGATTCGCATTTAAGTTAAAACTTTCAAAAGAACATACAAAATATTCATTTAAAGGCACAATGTCGGGCGTGAAATAACTTAAGCATATGTCTGTCTCTCGGGTGTTTAAAAATGTTAATGGTATTTTACCATCTATAGGTTTTACTAAAACAGACGCTAAAAATACGCCTTCACTTAACTGTTTAGACATAACAACACCTTCATCTTTTAAACTTGTCTCTACTAAGTAAGTAACTTCACATCTGGCCGGTATAGTCATGTAAGTATTGTTGCCGAGTTGCCCCATTTGTAATGGGATAACAATGGGTACGTCATGATTAATTGTCAATATATTTCGCTCAAAATCTAATATGCAATTAAATCTACTCAAGAAATCTTGTCCTAATATACCATCTGTTCTACAAGTAAAGTTCTTAAATACATAAAACCTATGCTCGAACTCATAATTATTATAATTCAATTTAAGATAAACAAAACCATCACAATACACATGACCACCTATACCGTTTATTTTAATGCGCTCTATATGGAAAGGAATGTGCAGGCTCTCTAACGCCTCCTGCCTAATTATGGACACTGACGCGCCGGTATCAAGTAACCAACTACGCGACACGTGGAATACATCTAAATTAATAGAGTTAATATTGTGGCAATAAAAATGTTCATGCACGAAAAAACAAGTTATTATTTTGATTTTCATTCTGCACTTCAGGATTTTCTTGTAAACGCTCACTACCACTCGACTCAGCTAGCCTAATTTGGTGTTGACGAGCCGGGCGACGAAACGTTGTGTGGCCACGAAAACCACCGCGACCGCGATAATTGGATGAATTATTAAAGTTACGTACACGATTGGAACCATTGTAATAACCACGACTGGGATTATTATAATTTTGAGAGTTAGAAAACACTCTAGACGCACCCCTGTTAAAACTATTATTATAATTACGATGACCGCGGTTTGACCTACCTCTATTATGATGAAAACTCATCACTCGCTCTTCACCTCCACTCGATAGCTTCTCGTCCAATGCACCCTGGATCGCGTCCTTCAATGTGCTATAATTTCTAGCTGCAATTATTGTGCTAAGACGACTATTCCTCAGACCATCAGAAAATCGTTTTATAGCTATCCGCTCGTTTATTGGCTTCAAAGTTTGGTAAAGATCAGTGTTTCCGTTGGCCTGAGTAATTGTCAGATCGACGAATAACTGTTCTAATTCCTTACCGTAATTCTCGATACTCTTGTCGTTCTGTTTCATATGCTGCATCTTGCTGTGGATCGCAGTATCGGATTTTTTTGGCAGTAAGATACTACGCATGTCTAGAATCAAATCTGCAACAGACGAATAAGTATGACGCATGCGCAGCTTAGCGCTTTCAGATAGCCGTGACTTTATAACAAATTGAATGAGTTGCTTTTTACCCGTATCATCTATCATAGACTCATACATCTCGATGTTTGAAATTAATTGTTTGGTGATATTCTCATCACCCGTCATTACTGGTAACAAAGCAATCGCAGTTTTCAATTCGAACTTTTCCATGGTGCTTTTCGTATCCTCTGTACTATCAGAACAAAGTTGAATTATTTTCGAATACAATTTATTTATATTATCAAATAAGTTTGTAATTATCTGAATTTCACTTCACTAATCTCTTTATTTTTTATTCGAATTTCAATAGCTATTTGTAAGGAACAAAATTGTTTATATAAAATATTTACTTCAGTTTGTTTTGCTCGTCTTACATTAATTGACCTTCTACTTGGACCTAACTTTGTAAGGTAATCATTAATATACTTCAATTTATCAAATATTTCTTTAACTTCACTAGCCATAACATCATTACATAAAGTTACGTATAATTATTATTATATTAATCATCATAATTACATACACACAAAAATATGACAAAATCATTTAAAATAACACACTAATATTACCTTATTTAATAAACTTTAAAATGCGAGTAAATATTTAACATATAAATGTTGTACCTTATACTTTTATCATTACCGTATCCATTTCCATGCCGTTTTACACTAATCGCACTTTATCTTGGGGTGACCGCACTTTTTATTATTTAATCACAACACTCACCCGTGAAGGTCTGTAGAAGTTGGAAAATTGGCCTCCCGTTGCTGATGACGGAACAACTCATCGACCTTCGCAGATTGAAGTCACGAACACCTCTCTCAATCCATTTTCCATGGCATTTCCTGTAGTAGCGCAATAGCCATATAACGCCTCCAATAATCAGTATAATGGCAATAGTGACCAACATATAAGTTATTACATGTGTATGCTGCAACATCTGTTCGCCCCAGCCGAATTTCTGCGCCGTTCTGTGCTATTATAACTTCCTGGGTCTTAGATTGTTGTTTGCCCATTTTGAAACTTGATTTTTAATTGAGGAACACGGGAAAAGTCACAAATTAAGTTCACAGTACACGAACCGTCACTTCGTAAGGTAATGAATAAAATTAGAGCCATCGTAATAAGTCTTTAAAACTGTCCAGAGCACTCAATGTTTATAATAACGTCTCCTTTTATGGGACATTCCACTGCGCTGGCAGGGTCGCCATATAAAGGTTCGATTCGGGAGAGAAATAGAACACGTCCAGTTAGCAACGAATGTGATTTATTACTCTCCTATAATTGATACTTACATTATTTAATATACTCTTAGAATCTAGGAATAGCATGACATCATTTCATAGGTTCCACTATTTTAAAATATTTTTAGTACTTTCAATTATTTTAAAATATCTCGCTGAATTTAATTATATTCGTCTAAGACCAATTAAAGTGAGTTTGCAAATTAATTAGCCTCAATTTTTAGTTTTAACGACTTTTTTTGTATAAAAACAAAGTTTGTTTTAAATCCAGGCTTTGGTTTAAGGCTAAGAAGATAAATTGTAATGCTATTGTTTTTGACGATAGTTGGAAGTTTGATAAAGTATTACGATTTTAGTGTTGCGAGGTATGAATTAGGTCGTGATATTACAAGTATCAGGTGACGTCATGGCACACAATGAACAGAGCTTTAGCATTACATTTAGTATCACGATCCATCAAACCGCGCGGTATCGCGATCGTGCAGCCAACATTACGCGATGAACTAATATCTGAACAATCGCGCTGTTTGCTCGCGCGTGCATCGCGACTGATTTGTTTGTTTGTCAGCGTGTCTCGTGACGTCACTGTGACTTATTTCTAAACACACCGTGTTTATACGAGCGGACGTTTACCCCCCAGGCTTTCAATATGGCGGAAATTGGATTTTGAAAAAAATAATTTTATGGTTTGATTTTATTTTAAACTTTTTTTGTACATGTTTCTGATGAAACAATAGGTCCTATGATTTGCACTATGTTGCATTGGATTGGCTTTCTAGTTCACTACTGTGCTAATTTATTGTTTTAACATTATTTATGTCTGTTCACATATTTTTATTTCTAATAGACGTAATTTACAATTCAAATAATAAAACAGACGAGCCCTTTAAATACAGGATATACACGAATAACATTTTAACGGTAACAATGGACAAGTTGTCTGTTTTTAGATGCCATGCAAATTAGATCCTGGACAAATACCATTACTCATTGTGGAACTAATATTTGAAATTTAAACTGTCAGTTGTTCCACGGAATTCGGGAACTATGCATCTTGTTACTTCGGCCGGACTTGGGAGATGGCCCAGAGTTGGTCAACCTCACGTCAATCAAGGTGGTGTAGCTAACAATGCTCTCGGTTTAGTCGGATTGTTTGTAGGCAACCTCACAAGGAGTTCGCCTATATTGGCAAACTTTGACACGTATTTATTGTTGGGCTTGAGTTTCGACTTATTCTTTGGTTTCTAGTTCTACCTTAAACTTGAATGTTTGATAACTTTTAGTTTCTCTTTGTGGTCAAATTTACCAAGAATTTGTTAGAAAACAGGAAAATAGATTACACGTGGAAATAACGGAACATTAAACATTTGTGTTCGAACCCAAAAGTTAGCCCATACAACCTTATTTACTGGATATTTCGCATAATTTAGTTGCGACAAAAAAACTGGCCGCAAACTCAATAAAAACGAATCACAATAAGAAGAGTATCTTCGGGAAATGGCATAAAGAAAAAGTTTTAATTTGTTTAAATATTTCCGCGGGTACAGAGTTCCCTCAGTGACGCTCAAGTTTCGTGTCTCGGCATTAAGTTGCCCGCGGCCTCCTAATGGGACAAGCCACCTGCTCTTAAAGGCGACATAACAATTAACTTGAAGAAGAAAATATTAGTTGAGCTAATAGAGCCACTCAGACACACTCCGGCCTCTGCCCTCCATAAATAACACCCCTTCCCGACTACAGACAGTCCACAATTTTGTCGTATTTTCGTAATGATTCTCAGCGGAGGAAACTCCCCAAGGATACCAACGTTTTATCCTTGTGCTTTTATAGGCGAATTGATTGGGAACCACTGGAAATAATCTCGGGATGGGATTAGTTTTCTTAAGAAGTTTTCCTGGAGAACTCGCCGTTTCCTTATTAACATACCCCTTAAGTATACTTTATCGGACAACAGTAATTAAATATTAGAAGTCGTTCGTTTATTCCCTCGCCAAGGAGAGGAAGGAAACTAGTCTTGTGTTATTGTATAAAAGTCAATTGGCTCTATAAATTGCTAAGGATTTTCCTACTATACTCAACTGCTTGAAACACATTTGAACGAGGATTTTAAAGCTATGTCGTTATATTTTGATTGCTATGTGTAAACGAATGTGGATACTCATTCATTGATAAATATTTTATCTATTAATAATTTGTTAAACTATACCCCTTTCATTTGAGTTTTACAAAAAGTTGTCGTGAAGAAGATTTATTGCGAAAAACAAATGTTTCAGTGACAGACCAAATCTACACTATTTATTTTTATTACGTGACAATGAAGGTTACTCGACGTACGCACTTACTATACTTTTGTTATACACAGACAGTCCATTCAATATAAATAATGACCGCATGATAGCCGCAATGTCGACTGAAATTCATCCGCTTTACTAAAGGAATAAAATCGCATTTTGAACGGCAGCCCCAAAAATCACCCGGTCTCTACAATTTCCATCTTATGGTTCCTCTCTCACTTTCAATTTGTTAAACTACAATCTAGCTCATAAAAAACCCGAACGTCAAACTTAGAAAAAAATTACGTATTCCAAAGATCCGTAAAAAACCGGTGAATAAAATATGAGAGAAGTTTAGGAAAAACCGAAATCGTTTTTCGTATTTGAATAATCACTTTAACAAACAAAAGTCGGCCGAATTCGCTTCATTACTTATTAACCTGCTTGAATGTGAGACAAACAGGAAATATCGTTGAAAAATAACCACTACGTTTATGTATATTGAACTTAATATTGAATGTCAATGTTGTTGTAAGACGTTGTCGATGAAAAGTAATATTCCTTACGTACCAAAATAGATACTTATTGAGATTTAATTATCAAAGTCTCTTTTTGGCATCGTTCTTATCTCGTACATAATTTGCTTTTCGTAGTATCGAACAACGAAATTTTTCATTATTAAGATGTATGGTTGTAAAAAATATGATTGGTTATATTTCAAGATTTTTCTCTATTGATAATTATGAGAGCCGCAGTAGATGATTGGAAATCCCGAAACCGTTGAAATACTTCAAAAGGCAGGTCTATTGTCATCTATAGACGAATGAATGAATGAATGTTTTCAACATCAAAGCCACATTCAGCTTTATATAAAGATCTTCTCTAAGCCATAATAACATTGGCTTTCTTTATTATCAGACTAAGTATATAAAACAAAACAACGGCACTGATATTCCACAACTTTGTGACGTCACTTAGTACAAGTACTCGCTTCTTTTTTAATTACGTGACTCGTCCAATCATGCAAAGTGAACAAAAAGTCATGATCCGAGCCCCAGCTTTTAATTATTGGGGTATTTTCCAAACTTTGTGAACACTTCAAAAGTTGGGACCTGGCCTGGACTGCGGGCCGGTGTTAATTACCAACTTTTTAAAAACTGCAACTCATAATAGACAGTTCGGTTGAAAGATGAATGATGTGTTGGCTTCAAAGTTGCCTTTTTTACTAAACTTCGATGGAAATTTACGGAAACATGAATTGTTGAAAAACAACAACATGAATTTGACGTTAAACATTTTCTAAACGACAGACGAGTAATAAATGGGTACTCAAATTTTCGAACGGTTTCCGATCATCGATCGTGATAGGCGTCGAAGTGGCATTATCTAATAGCCTATCATTACTCAGTATACACAAGCAAAAAGTTATTATTGGACGATTGAATGTAACACAAATAGACGTGCCTATAATTGACCAACCAGGTTTGAATCGTTTCTGGTGTGTTACCTGTTGTAGTCCATAAATTTTTGGCCTGTGATTGAACAGTGTTACAGGCACTTTTACCTTAATTATTTACTTGCGTATGCATTCTGCATTGATTAATTGCTAATATCTAATACCTATATATAGCTTAATTGCAACCGAAACTTGCCGGTTCGCTTAATTGATTTACTGTGTCGGTCAGTGTCGGATAGTATAAATACGATCTAGATTATACGACCGAATGAAAAATGGCGATCGAGCGAGTGTTCGACGGCGTGCAAGCGATCCCTAGCAGCATAATGATGCTACTGAAGTTTCACTCGTTAGTCTTATGTAGATTGTTGCCAGTCATTGCCTATGGGAAAAGCCACGCTTTCATACGTTCGCCTCCATTTTCGAAATTACTTATTGTTTACGAGACTCGTCAGAGTAGGGATGAACGCAATCTGCAGCAGCGCTTCGCAGCCGACGTAATGTACGCCAACTAAAAACTTTCAATACTCGCATAAAAATGTGTACTATGGAGAAAATATCTCATACATTTTATACTATGTGATTTTAAGTGATATGTGAGTTGTATTTCTAATATAACATTGTTGGCTTCAGCGGTAGGTATACATACAATAACAAAATTTACCCTATTACCGTCTTTACGTATTGAATAAAGATATAATAATATTGTTACTGATCCGAAACAGCCCTTCCCAAAGAAATAATTCTTTCATCATATCTGATTTGTTGAATTATGCTACTGACGCTCTCCGCCTTGGATACTCATCTTGAATAGAGTTGACATCCATTGTGATGTTTTATTATTACTCTGTGAAATGCAACGAGGCGGGTGAAATTGTTAAATCCTCACAATGGAGGTTCTGTCTTCGTCGGGTCGAGTGCGCAAAAGTTGTACAAGGATCTCAGTTCCGACGGGAATGTAAAGGGAAGGGATTAATTGTATAATCTTCAAATAAGACAAAGTTGAAGACGGCGGTCGGCGGCGGCGAGTGGGATTATTTATGTGTAGTGCGGCGGCGCTCGTGTGACGTCACGGCCGCGCCCACGCCACGCCACAGCCACTTCACTTCCAATCTGCATATAAATCGGATATCGATAATGACGTCGCTATCGCAAGCTACCCGAAATTCGTTCAAAATCCGATAAGCCTTGCCCGTGAAAGCTCTAATCCACAGAAGTTTGGATGACCCCGATAGTGGATAGACCTAGTCTTCTATTATGTAAATTATCAGCCACATGAAACTTTCGACCGGCCACTGCGGTCGCTAAGTTTGCGGCCGGAACTTAAGATATTGACTTAGGGTCGTATCTGTCTGAGGATCGAAACTAGTAAGTAACAATAGATGGAATGGAAAATCTGTTGTAAATATTTAATGTTTAATATTTGTTCGTCCTGTCTGTGAATGGGTAATACAGTATATTGTGGAAGCGAAAAAATTGAACACAAAAATGAGTTTTAACGTTTACTACGAGTGCAAAATTCCGTGTGAAAATGAAGAGATCGTTGTGCGTGCGGGGACGCCTGCTGCTGGTAACGATGGGCGCAAATGACCCGCGCACGAAACACGACCGCGTCCGCTCTACGACACCCCCTCACGCTGCCGGCTTCACCCACTTTTACATATAACCCTGGATATTCACTATCACTGCAGCCTACGCGCTACGAGCAAAATCGTTTTACTACTCACCGGCTACGACTCGTAGCAACCAAAATATCTCGTAGCACTTGTGCTACGAACCAATAGGTAAATCGATTTCAAATATTTCAATTAATTTCCTAACAGATCTCAAGTTTAGCGTCACGAAATGGAAAGCTCTTTAATTATACAAAAAGTATGACCCTTTTCAAACTTCGTAATGAGACTCAAAATAAGAATTTAAATTTCAATAATTATTCATTTGGCCGGGACAAGTGGGCGATATTGCGAAGTTGTGGACCTGCTTTTTCCATTGACGTTTTCGAAGGAAACTTTTTAAGCGGTCTCCTATTGAGTGCATGTAACTTTCCTTTTAGACTAAAGTACTAGCTAAAAGAAACTTAGTGTGATTGGTCGTTCCATTTGCCCGATACTATGTTACCGGTGAAGGCACTTTTATCATCGTTGTAACTATCAACATTTATGTCGCTGATGTACTTATATATTTACGTGAAACTGCTAATCTAGACAGAAAACTTTGTTAGAACTTGTTTCAAGGTGAACGTAGTCCACTAACTCAGCGTATTCGGTTACTAAGCGAGTTTAGTTTGCGTATTGTTTGCACAGCAGGTAGGCAGCGCGGATAGATAACACGATTGGCACATCCGACGTTTAGTAGACGGGAGCACCTTCCAAAGCGCGTTATTTTTATAAGGCATGGGCCTTGCCCTGACCCAGTTCCTTTTAATCCATCGCTTACCTATAAGGTTTTATTGGCAATGGCCCATTACGACCTACATTATCAACATCATCATCCGATTTTACTATTTCCAGTCACGTAAACTTGAACGACGAGTATAAACCATAAGGCAGACAAGTTTTCCTATTGGGTATGCGGAATTTGGGGAGAGGATATCCAGAGGTCAATGATCGTGGCACGCGACACTCACGGCGCGCACCTTTTTCTTTTCCAATCAAACGGTTTTATGAGATCCCTTTTATTTTTCGAATAATTATCTAACTTTTCGAATATATTTTCGAGTTGCGAGTAGAATGTATGATTAATGCACAAGACGTGTTTCTGAAAACATATTCTGTATTATCTAAAGAGCAAAACATTATCAATTTACTGCGTAACCTCTTTTTAGAGTTTTTTTAGTACGTGCTCCAGTCAGCTCCTAAGACAAATATGAATAGGGAAATGAATTATATGAAAAGCTCCTTCGTTGTGACGTGTGAGAGATTGCGTCGCTTTGCGTCGACCTCCGAATTTAACCAGTCATTTGTGCGCCGCGCAGAACTTGCCTCGAGGTTACATTAAGCCGATTACCAGCGTCAATCAAAACCCGCCTTTTTCCCAGATATCGTACGCAGAAACCGCCAACCGTACTTTAAATAATGTCTTTATTTCGGGAGTTTTTTCGTCTCTTATTTACGGATTTGTGATGTGCTAAATAGACATCTAAATGCTTATTGCTTTTGTAACAAGTAGTAATGGTAATGTCGAAACTAATATTTTCCGGTAGATCCTTGGAATAACGATACGGGCCATTTTCCGGGCGGGTGGTCGCCGACCTACGGCCGATCGAGGTACACACCCCGGCCTTCACTGATAAATTACAAGTCTTAAAACCAGTGGCAGGTAATTCTGCACAAATTCCAAGCTTCTGGCCCTCAGGCCTGCTACAGGAAAGTTTCAACGATTACTTTTACTTGTAATTTATGTCCCAGGGTACCGATAAAACGATGGCACCGAAGAGGGTCACAGGTGAGTCCCCGCGGAATTTCCTCAATTTTTTAAGTCGACTTTGAGGAAAGGTTTCCAGGCTTTTAACTGCTTAACTGCCCTCATATAAATTATGAAGTTCGATGGGCATGTTAAGTACAAGTCTTATCACGAGCGAGGTCGAGAAACTGCAATAAATAAAATCAGGAGGTTGTTACTTCAAAAGAATTGTTTTCGTCTGGCATAAAGAGGAGAGAAAAAATTACACACGTCTTGAGGAAGAAAAATAATAACGTAATAGATGCTTTCGTACTTGAAGAAAATTAAGAGGTCCGTTGTGTGCGATATAAGGCTGCGTATAAACTTGATTAATATTCGTTAGATGAGGCGAGGGGAGCCGGGGAGCATGTAGCGGCTGATATATCGGCTGCCATCTATCACACACAGCCGCAGCACGCTGCATGCGTACGCACGCGCCTGCCAACATTGCAAACAAACCCGCCATGCTTTCCAATGTTGGTATTACGTCGGAGTTTAAATCTAACAGTTATATTGATGAGTTCAATGATGAGCTTGCAATATGTGTCGAATGTTTATGGAACTAGTTACGATACATTTGGTGTAAACACCGAATAGGTAGTAAATACATAGTTAAATTAGTCTAAAATGTTTTTAGCTTAATTTGACTTAGGTTATTGACTTTAATTTTCAAATTATTTCCATTACGAAAATAAAAAGCAAAGTTCAAGTAACATTTATAGACCCCCATCAAATATAAACGAGAGCACGAACAAGGTTTGCGAACAACGTAATCCATTTATTGAGAATGAAATAAGGATTGTAAGATTGGCTGGATCACAACGCACTTACACAAATTTCATTCCCGTGTCTTCGACGATGAATAATAGATGTTGGCCACAGTTCGACCTCTACTCACGCACACTACCTCTCCATCTCTTAAACACACTAGCTCATTTCAACCAATACAATATTATCTTTCAACCCTCGCCGCATACGTCCAATACACACACCGTCCATTGATTAATTTTTCGGGTTTCCCCTTTCAAATTGTTCACGTAGAAACTATCTCAAAGGCATTATCGAGGTAAGCTATAAATAAATTTAAATGTTCTTTCGGAAATACCTGAACACATTTATAATATCTAAGAAATATGTGCAATAAATATCTGCAGGTGAAATGTATATTGTTTGTTTATAACCCGTGAACGTTTCGTGTTAGGTGGCAGCCTTAATCAAATTATTATTTGAATGTCACAATATTTTAATCTTAAAAGCTCAGCCTATGAATTACCTGTATAAAGTTTCCACAATAATAGAATAACGCTGTGAGCTAGACAACCACATAGATTTCACTTTTGGAATCCGCTTCGGAATGCGTGCATAGGAATTATTTGAACATTTACGCCGATAATGTTGCGGTAGCAACGGATTCACTCCGCTCTATAGCACCGCACGAGATTTATGTACGGTATTCAATATATCTTGTTTGTATCTGCTCAATACGCAACCGACCCTCAGGCTATTTCATTAATCGGAAACATATCACGTAGCGAAATACCATTTCCATACATTTCTGTACTTTCCGGTACTATACCAGATTTTTATACAGCAAAAACTTTTGTTCAGTGATAGGTAAAAAGCGATTTCGTGGAGCGTCGATAAATAAAAACGAGTGCCACATTTCGCGGAGTTACTTTATAAGCGAAGCACATCGGGCCGGCGCGGCAACTGCAAATGGCGCGAAACGACAATTTTAAAGCACAACATTGAATATACATATAATGTATCTGGCGAGCGCACGTGCGGGCCGATTACTCGCCGCCCGCGCCAGCCTCCGCCGCACTCCGCGACTTGTATGCTGCCGCTTTTAACGCATTACCATGAATAATATATACTCAAATTGAAATGTCGCATTCGTGTCGCTCGAGCTGCCTATCTGCTCTCGCCGCCCGACGCCCGGCGCACGGCGCCCGGCGCCCGCACTGAACCTCCTTCAGTATTCTGCCCCTCGATTCGTTCTGCCAATAGGCTTTGCCTTTTATCGAAATCACTGAGCTCTTTTTTGAAAGGCTAAGTTGAATGGAGTTCCGATTGATTTTCATATCGCATTGTTCACGAGGGTAAAATACAGAGCATTTGATACAGTGTCGTAGGGAGCCGTGCTCAAAATTGAAAATTAACAAAATTATAATTGTATTTCATTACGAGAAAATTCAAACAACTAAGTCAAATATGTGTTTCAGATCGTTATGACAGAATTATAATTTGTCGCGTGTCGTTCGACTTCCTTATCAAGAACAATTTAATGTAAAGCGAGTCTTAATTTCCTTCTCAAATTAAACGCTTGTTAAAGCAGACCAGAGATAATTATTACAAGATCTAAAGGCGAAGTAACAATATAATTTTGAAAATTACTTTCACCAAATAGTCTTCTCTTCTTTGTAAAGCGCTGTGTAAAGCGGAAGCGCCACAAATTGCCGACTTAAATATTTAATTTATGAAGAAAACGGATTAGCGGGTAATTGCTGAGAAATTAATACGAATGTACGTGGGTACTAAACGCAGTCGCCAAGAAACCGCCGATAGCGGAGTCCACAGTGTGAACTCTGGTACATAATTTATAGAGGTCCCGATTAGTATTAAGGATTACGTGATCATTATGCGAATTAAGTAAGATTTCCTTGCAAACTATTAAAAGGGATCTCACGAACCTCGACCCCGAAGAAAGTACAAAGCGAGGGTCACCTTCAGAAATCAAAGCCGGGCCTTATTTATGACCTGGACTGGGCTGTCTTATTTGGCTAAGATAAGTCCCTGTATTATACATAACAAAGTTTATACTGTTAAGGAGGGCCACCTTACTCCATCTTGGAGTAAAGATAAAATCTCCATTAGTGGCAGATCTCATTCATCGTGTGCGTGAAGCCGGCTGAAGGAGCGGTCCCCAGCCCACGTAATTACACTTATAGGGGACGCACACAAACATACAAGCTCGCCTGAAATCTGATATTCGCCTCTTACATCTTTACTGACATCCTGCTTCGGATAATTACCGCATTTTTGTATTTAATCTTAAGCTTGAAAGGAGCCGGAAGTCTTGTGTACTTTCTTTTGGGTAACCTTTCGGAAAATGTGACCGCAAGTTTTCCTTCATATTTACTAATTACTCATTAATTTACTTTGGTTGAATTGAAAGGTTATGCCCAAAATAACTATGAGTCCAAAATATATTCTCTATACAAGTTGTACGTCGTATTTCCATGTAACAATAAAATAGGGAAATCTCTATCAGCAGTAAGTCGTAAAGAGGTAAGCACTGAACCGGAAAATGGGTATGGGCAAGACTGTATCCCAACTTTATCCAAAAGGATGTATCTTTTCGGAGAATATTTGGAATGCCTAGGTAAAAACAATTTCAATCTAAAGGAGAGGCTTTCACCGAATTCCATTGCTCTAAATTTTATGGTAATTTCACGTGTAGGTACGACGCTTATTAATAACAATGTTCAACGAAATTATTTTGTTGGAATAAATTTTCTACAGGTGTCCTCTCAGCACTACTAAAAATGACGACCGCAAAAGGAGGCTTGCTACATATTTTATAAATAAGATGCTGTAATTTGAGAGGAGTGATGGCTGGGTAGTATTTGTCCGGAGCTCAGACAGTCCGTGGTAATCTACGAAGGGAGACAGAGCAAGGCTCGCCTGACTAATCCGTGCCACTACATGGGACAAATAAGTTTGTTTAATGCTCAGAAGTAAGCATTAGTGGCGAGTGTTGCGTCGGTGTGCGGGTCCGTACGTAATCAGATTAATTAGATGATTTTGCGGGCGTTATTAAAAGTAGAGCCGGCTAAAGCGCAGCTCAGTTACCTCCGCCAAGATAGCGGGCTTATGCGCCGCATATATTTACTACTTAGCGGATATTATACGTACGCCGGGAATGCTCTTTAATGTTTTAGTATTTTCGACTGAGGTTGCGAACTCAGTGCCGTTTTGTTTGTGCTCCACAGTGGGCGGCTGGAATAATTCACTTAAGCTTAACTGGAAAAGATAATTAGGATTCTACGTCGGTTGATGCAAAATGAACGCGAAAAACAAGGTGGAAGATTTTTTGTGCTCATTCAGAAATTGAATTTTATATTTGCAGACGAAAGTTTTAACGAGACGAACCCATTTTTTTCTACGCTTAGACACACATTGAAAACGGCGATTTAATTTTCGTAATTAGATGCGAATGAAGGTTCTGCCGTATTTCGTATTGTACGTTTTTTGGAGAGGTTGACTTTTGTGTGCAGTTCGATGGTTCGAGTGTAGATATAGCAAATGTATTCAGAGAGCTTTTGTGTGATGCAATATGTGACGGTGTGGGAGTGGGGGCGGTTAGGTCTCTTAGTAGCGGCTCACGGACGGCTGGACACGGATCGCGCGACCGAACACGGCCCGTGTGCTGTCAATCATAAAACAGAAAAAAGTCGGTGAAATTCCACTGGCTAACTCCCTGTTTAGTATAGACGGACGGGCGGACGCGCGAACCTTTTAACACAAAGCCCCACTGCAACTGAAGTTACACAAAGCGGTCACATAGTAAATACCGAAAACATAAAAGGTTCGACCGCACGCTGCATCATACTGATATTTACTTTCCTTGTGTTAAACGTGCCTTCGACTTGAATTGTGTAGTGACTTTTTTCTTTGTAGCGCTCGTTTTAAAGGGCGATCAACGGCATTCGCACGTGTGTTGGAGCCGGTCCGATAATTCGCAGTACAGCGATTCGTCGACTCCATTCTTTTGTTATTTCCTCTTTGTTCCCCGTGAAAGGTGGCTGTATTGTTTTCTCGTTGGAATGGCTCGAGATTGCGCTAAGAGTCGAGATTAGCGACAACGTGACGCGTGTGTGTAACCACCCTAATTTAGTTTCGATAATGCTTTAACCGTACCTTAGTGGCCTATAGGGCGATTGTTTTGTATTTATAGCGACGTAAAACGCTACATTGTTTTCGAGAATTTATTAATATTAGATTCGTGTTAAATTTTTATCTGGAAGTTGTTTAGAACAAAATAACTAAGCAGTTATTTGTTTTAAACCCTATCTGAACGTTATAGGATAACACCAAGAGCTTATAGCTGTTGCAAATTATGCAAATCTTCAATCGAATCAAGGTTTCCTGTCACCGGACATCTTATATTCATGATGTGGCGAATGACGGTTTACAAGTATAAATATTTGAATAACTTGCTTATAATTGCGTTATATTGAATATGAAATATGTATTTAAGTATTCAGATACTCAATTTATCATAATCAAGTTTATATTATAAAAATCGGATTTGAATAAGTATTACTCTTCTTGAGGAAAAATTGTAACGGAGCTAAATGGATTTATTTGTTTCCAACTTAATTAAATTCTAAACCAAGTTTTATATGGAAAAATACGAAAAGGGAATATTTATACCGGTTTATTTAAGTTAGGTAGATCCCGAGTGCCAGGCGGCATTATCGTCCGATGAAATGGACAGTCCGGCCCCTTGAGGAGCCAAAGGGTTCGGTTCCGAGGCACTCAATAATTGAAGTCGTTGAAATTCCGGGCGGATTGTTGCGGCGGCACCTGCGGTGGGGGGCGCGGGGTGACCCGTTTAACGGGAAACAATAACGTTAATGTTTATTATAATGCCCGATTTATTGGCGATTCTCATTTACGGTCCACGGTCCGAGTTAAATTCGCGCGGGCTTATTAACGCACCGCACGCGTCGCGCGCACCATTTTACTGCGCGGTCCAGCTTAACGGTCCAACTGTAGCTTAATTAAAACTAAAACGACATTGTAAATACATCGATCACAGTAACACTCCGTGTTCGAGGGTTCATGTAGACGGGTTTTTGTGGTATAATGATTGCGAATAGAGATGGGTATCGGTGCGGACTCCAGACGAGCGTGCTCGCGCAATGAATAATAATTAAACGGGCATTATAATGATTGAGATGGGCCGTTTCTGAGGTAATAGCACGCGTGTGGCGTTAAGCCTGCAATTATTGGAGTTGGTAAGTATCCGCAATATTTCGCTATTATTTTCTGTTGAAATAAAGTCGTATATTGTGGAAACTCATTACCTTATAAACCTTTACACGAGAAATTAAATCTTGTTATTAAATAAATTGAGTGGCTTTCACTTCGCAGACTTTTTGCTTTAAAACAATAAATGGAAATAATTATTTCGAAAGCAGCGGTTGAAATGAAAATTGATTCGAATTGTTGATATAAATTGTTTTGAACTGCAAATTGGGACATTTATTTCTAAGTCTGTTTGAATTTATTGAATATTTCTGTATATCTCTGAGGAATTTTGGAATTTCGAATTATTTACAAGCATTCTAGAATTTGATATCAATATTAAATTACTAACTAGATTTGGAGCACACGCGGGCTACTTTTTGTTGAACAAAAAGCGCCTACAATATGGTATGGGTGTAGTTTAGGAGCAAAATGTAATGAATATACGGTGTTTCATTATTGCATAGCATTTAATTCCCATTTGGCGCGCAGTACCAGTAATAAACAGGCTCGATAATTTGTCAATCATTAGGTTTATCAGTCAGGTGGGCGGTACTGCAAAATATCATTAAATAATGTAATTAACTTCCTGGCAACACCGCGTTTGAATGTTGCCAGCCCTCAAAACATTACGTGCGGTGACCCGCATGTTGTGTTCAGGTTTGTAACAGTATTTTATATTGGAGTAGAGAAAAAAAATGGCTGTGGTTTCAGTCAATTTTATATTTATGATACTTCAATCTATATAGACGTAAACGTAAAGGGAGTCACTGACGGACAGACTGATAGATTATTATTTATTTTGTATTTGTTGACGTTTCAAAAGTACCAAATTATGATTCAATTGAAATAAATGCTTTGACATTAACTTTGCCTCATTTTCTACTCAGGTATGTTTTACGGAAAGAGTAAATGAAGGTACAATTTTTTTTCTACTTCTAACTTGAAAACTGTCCTAAATACTAATCTTATAATACTTACAATTACAACTAAAACAATCTCAGTAAAACACTACACCATAACAAAAACAAAAGATGTCCAAGGGATATTCGCTCGAAAGGATAATCGTTCACACGTAAGGATTCCTTACATAGGGTTCGGGTAAACGAATTTATGTGCTAATACACCTTGGGACTGGCCAACGTGCTAATGAAAGTCAATACATAATTCAAACCGTGAATTATACAGCATGTAAATCGATATTTGCACCGCGTAACCGCAAATACAGTGCTCCTGATACGACTTGTATCGTAATTCCGAAACGTCGTAAGGGAACGTTGAGATATGATTATTTGATAATCGTATGTAAATTGTGTAATTTCTACGGTGTTACTATGGTATGGCGAGCTGCGGGTTCCATGGGATGGTTGAATGACGTATAAATTGTTCGTAACAATTTTTGTTCGTATAAATTGCATCAAATGACTAGTAATGATTATTGTTTGTCATTTTTTGTATTAAAATTATATATTTCCTTGCTATGCCCAACAGGGTCCATAATGATCTGTATTATTTTATGTTACCACCTAAGTTAAACACTGTGGAATGCAATAAGGCATTTGTATTTGTGTTTTTGCCTTGTTGTCATTTTTGGTGTTGGTTGGAACAGTTGGAGTTTGAATTATGGTGTAACTTAATCAATCTAACTAGGTAGTATTTTAATCCATAGATTAAAATGAATTTAAGGATTAGTAGTAGTAGTTTAGTGAATAAACTATGGTTTATTCAATACAAAAGTTAGAACTTATAGCTAACATATAGCATAAAAATAACTAGCTAAAAATAATACGGTGACTGTTTAATTCGCTTCTAAATAAAGTTTTATATATTTTTATTCAAAGCTTGTTCAAGAATTTTCATACATTTAGTTTTATATTACATCACACACACGTTATGAATGTTTAATCGAGAATAATCCTCTACAGTTTAGAGGTTAAGAGATCATGTAAAATGTACTCTTTAAACTTTCTATGTTAATGTTAAATATTTGCGAACTATAAAAATGTTCTCTACGAGCTAACTGTAAATGTTTGTTTTATACTTCATAACTATTATGACCGTATGTCGTTTAAACTATTCAAATATTTTATTCTGAAACAAAATGGAACAGCTCGGTCGGTCGGCCATGTTCGGCCGTTGATTAGTCCGGTTGAAACAAAAACTATTCCCAAACCGGGCGCAACAAACGAAGTGGAAAAAGTCGATATGAGAGAGGTAGCGCGATCTGATTGTACAACGTAAACGGCAATTGTCGAGATGCGTTTCACACTGAGTGCGCACACTCTTTAAATGATTACTGTCCCCGGCACACGGCGCCTGTCCTCGAGCCCTGCCACCCCACACTCATAACCATTGATTGGCCCCGCCAGCCGGACCACAGCCTGCCGCACGCACACTTACAAAGAAATGTGAACCAATTTCAAAAAGAAATACGACATCCAGATTTTCATTATACCCCCGCCATTTCTCTATTATTTTTTATTCTGTGACGCTTTGTAATGAGCCTTGGTCTCGAATTATTCAGATTAAAATACTAGACATTGCTGCCATTAAGTAAGCTTAATAATAGCGCGCATTCGAATTGTTACAAATCCTGTACATCTAAAATATTTACAGAGTTTTCAAGCGGCCAAATACCGTATGTTAAAATGGGCATAAATAAATTAAATTTACAAAATAGTGTTTTCGTGAATCAAATGTTTGGCTTTGTAGGAAAATATGGGGTAACTCACGCATGTAGGCTAAGCCAGTTTTGTAAATAGAGCAAATCCGCTATCAGCATAAAAGGTTTTACGAACGCACGACATGGCCGTATGAATACCTATATCTATTATGTTTATAACAATACCCCAGAGTAAACTCGACAAAGACAACACACCGGCCGGTATAAATAAAAACGTATCAAATAACTGAATAAAATGAAAAACCGTCAGTTGGGAGAACGAATTCATTCGTCGGATATGTAAAATGTTAAAGCATTCATCTATCCGCAGGTCCGCACACCGGAATTCATGGGCGAATGTGGAGCATGCAAACTGCCACGACAGCAAACCTCGCCGCATCAAAACAACAAGCGGCACATTTGATTAAAATAAATAAAAGGAATCATATGACGGGCGGCCGCGCGCCGCGCCGGTGCTCTCCCGCGCCCCCACAAATATTCAAACGTATCAATGTAACAGCCCATCAATATTAAAACAAACTCAACTGTATGAATACAATATTCCTTCCATAATTCAAATAAAAAACGGTTTCCAAATTACACGCGAAGACTAACACGCAATCGTAACCCCACCATAATCGTGTGTAATCGACTATACGGGAATATTTCATGCAAATACTTGAAGTGCATAACGTCGTAAATATCTGGGGAACGCACGTCGAATCCGAGAGAGACGCAACACTCTAAAATGGCACATCTATTCTAAACGGAAGCTATGGTATCGAGTTACAAATCGTACAGAAAATCTAGACATTGTTGGCCGAGCTCCAATCGAGAAGTGATCATATCTGTCAATATTCTTTGAGCATACGATGCGTTTAAACCCGTTCTAATACAATCGCAGCGTCGAAATCAAGAGCCGAATGTGTCTAACAATAGAACTACTGAAGTGTCGTTTAGAAATCTCTGGCCGAAATCGTAGTAAAACAGAGCCTTTTTAATCTAATTATGACAATTCACTGAGTTACCACTTCGCGGGTTCTCGGCAATTTCTTTTAATAACTTGGCATTTCGTGGGGGCCTAAAACAACTTTTTAATTAAAGATAATCAGGCTAAAATGTCAGCAATAACGCGGTGTCACGGAGGCAGACGGCAACTTCATAACTTGGATGCGGCTCTATTTGACGTGCCATCAGCAGGAACACGTTTTATTGGTAATTATAGCAAGTGGTAAAACTTAACTTTGTGGCAAAGCTCGGCACGAGAAAATGCACATTTGTGGAGTTTGTAGTCGTGAAATGGATTCTAGTTTAAAACAGAAGGGGTGCTGCCGCTGAACGGAGTTAGGTGATATTGCTCTTGTTAGTGTTGCGGAGCGAGGGCTCTCTGTATTATATTAACTGTGCACCTATACGAATTCCCAGGTTGCGTGGATTGTGGTGCTCAGCACCTTTGCCCTGCTCTAAGTATGTACATAGACGACAATCTAAACAATTTATTCAAACAGTCACAGTCGGTCGTAAACTACGAACTCGCATGTTTCGGTATACCTAGTTGGTGGGTCGGTGCAACGTTACCCGTATATTTACAGCGCTGTCGAGTTGTCAAGTTGCGCGGCAACATTTGGCCGACATTTACATACAATTTCATATTCATATCAGAATTAGGTGGCGGGAGGAGGAGGCACTCGATGCCGTGCGGGGACGACACTACTACGGAACTAAACAAGGCTGCTGACTTGACAGCCTGACACTGAATCAACAAATTCGCGTTAAGAGTTTTTATCGCGAGGCATTTGCATATGAGCAAACATAGATAAGATTACAAGAAGCGAAAAGTTTCAAAAAAATACTCCGAGATGAATGAACTTGCAGCATAACATTTTATTAAAAGCAAAGTATTTATAGTTGTATTGTACGGAAATATCTACGTCCTCGAGAGAATTAATAAAATCAACAATGTTCTGAAACTTCTACTTCGCAAGTACAAATGTTACTAAAGCCTTAATGTAGATAAACAAGGGTAGACTCCTCATTACCGCCTCTATAAGTCTTCTCAAGATATTTCAAAACTTGCTTCATATTGTGTAATTAAACATTTCGATACAGCTAAATTAAAAGACAAACAGAAACCTCGAGACGTACTCGTATTTGCCATCAGCAAGTAACAATAACTTGTGCATTGCTGATGCGAGCAAGACAAACGAAAGATAAAACATTGCAAGATATATTGAATAAAAACTTTACTCTTGCATACTAATGCTAAAATTTGTATTCGCCTGAGTTTGCTTGACTTTTCATTAAGTTTCTCGTTTCGCCGGCGAGAGATGAAAATCAAAGTAATCATTAAGTCTGATTAACTGTCTAAGAAATAGAACTTGGCATCACTTCTTTTGTTTTTTTAACTAATTAACGATAATTGCTGTTTGATCTCATTAAGATGGAGATATTTCAACTTATTACGTTTCATATCATCCGAATTAATGTCCGAAATTATGCCAGTTATTAATAAAGGTTAATTGGTCTGTGTTTACTGACGTATTCGAAGTAAGTCTAAACAAGCGACTGACATTGAAGTAACATTCAAAAACATCTCAAACATTTACAAAACAACTCGTCCATTTTTGTAGAAAGTGTGCCTTGAGAAAAATGGGATGCATTCAAGACGGAGCTAAAATAAACTGCTCACAATGCAACAGTCGATGTGACAGAACGCCGTGCCGACGCGAAGCGGTATAAGAGTGCACTTTAGTTAGGAAAAGACAGGTACTCCGTGTGCATTAGGCGAATTAAAAACTTTTCCTTGTGCAGCTCTTCATTTGTTTCCGAATGTAAAGGCGAAACACGTCGCTCAGTCGCTCGGGCGCGAATCACGACGAAAGAGTTGAAATCAAACGTTTCTAAACGTGGAAGCTTCAAAGGACACGAAATGAGCACGTTCAAAGTGAAACGCATCTGTATAACTTGCAAAACGGCCTGTGAACAGGTAATCGTAGCGATTGGTGCAGAAATAAGTTTGATGTGATGGGCATCGAACTGTGCAATCCCATTGCATGCGGCTTGCACTAAAATACGTGGATATGTTGTCGCCGTGCCCCCAGGGAGAAACGATCTGGTTTGAATAAGCTTAGATTTAAATGCGACGGGAATTAAAAGCTATTAATTATATTGATATGGGACACATTCATTTTGTAAATGTATTTATTTTTCTGGAGTAACGTTTTGTTTGTGATTTATTATGCTCCATGGGAATATGGGATTGTATTTAAATATACAATTATAATATTTGCTTTCAAAAGTTGTAGATTAGGAATAACATTTACAATTTAACAGAAATTGGAAGGTTCATCCGAGTCAGATATCAATTCGGGAACATTATTGTTATATAAACTATTTTATTGATAGGATCAAACCAAAACTGGAACTTTTACACAACTATTTTGTAACTCATAAAATATTTAGTTGCGTATAAAACCGCAACGGGCGAACGCGAGCCCCACCTTTGAAAGCCGTAACTGGCTATTACACATTTAGGATAGAAAACCTTTGGCAAGAATTACTAAGGTCAAATGTAATAAATTTAGTTTTAGCCCGCAAACTATGTGGTCGGAGATTTTCGGGGCAGGTTCGCCTTTTGTTTAGCCGATGCCTACTTTATTCCATGTAATCCATTAAGACACATAACGAATAGTCCGAGGAGGGGATTTCATTGACAGCCTCTTAACTGCGCGTTGCCACAGCAAAGATTTGTAATGTGTTTACGAAACCCCTTTTTGTACGACACTTTGGGTTGGGATGCGGTTTTCTAAAAGGCTATTTATTATGATTTCAAACAAGGTCCTGTCAGATAAAATGGCTTTTGTTATTTATTTTCTGGACCGGATATTTTTAAGGCCTCCACAAGAGACGAAACAAATGTTCGGATCCGTTATAAATCGGTGGCAATGAAGATTTTCTGGTGATTTGCTTTCCATCGATACTTCTTACCTTTTTTGATATTGAGAAATATGTCGGATATAAGGTTTAGGTTTTATTTCTTCGAAATAAATTTATTGTGAGAAGTCTTACAATTTGATAGGATTTGAAAACTCTGTTTTAAATTATTAGATTTGAGGGTAAACATGTCCCTTACCCAAATAAGGCATAGACGTAGCAAAAAATAATTTATGGGAGTAAAACTTTTTGAATGTTTTTTTATCAAACCAAAACGCAATAAATAATAAATCAGTGAGATATACAAAACTCTCCTCAACGTTGTTTTTAAGTTCGGAAAAGATGTTTCAAGGAATAAAAATAAATCACTCCCGAAGAACTTGCACAATTGCTTTATGTTTTTCTCGAAAAGAAACAGAAAAGTAATAACTTCTCAACCAATTACAACACTCTAGTTACATTAATCCAGTGAACCCGGCCATTTCTTCCGAAAAGGAAAGTTTCAAAACAACTTACCGTCGAAAAGTATCCCAAAAAAAGCATAAATATCAATAGTGAGGAGGGCTTCAAGCGATCCCGGCGAGATGGGGACAAACACGCCGTGGAATGCGATTTACGACAAATGATAGATACCGGGATTCAGATATGATCAATATTCCTTCCAGCCCAAGCACAACCCTACATTCTTTACTATCGACAAGCCTGTCGTTAATATAACGATATGGCTGTTACCGGGAATACTAATTACAATGTAGGAAAACGACTTTAACCGTCAACATTATGAAATCGTTAAAATTTTTCCCCCGTGTACTGTTACATGATTTCATTATTAACGTTTATTCGCACGCACACAAAACCCGCTAAATAAAGCCTACACTTTGATATGATAATAAATTAAATAAGCGTCATAAATACCACCACCGAAATTAAATTAACGGATTATTTGTGTACGCAAATGTAAAGTAAGTGATTAAGCGTTTCCAACACGTGTTCGCTCCCAAAAGACTAATACGTTATGTGGCATAATTACTTTAGGTAAAGCGGCGCGCCAGTTTAGGGTAAGATGAAGAAGAATCGCAGGTGTAAACGGCCGCCTATTGCGCTTTCCATCACAGCCTTCCTCGTTTCGTGTAACGCTCG
This sequence comes from Spodoptera littoralis, assembly GCA_902850265.1. Classification (NCBI taxonomy): domain Eukaryota; kingdom Metazoa; phylum Arthropoda; class Insecta; order Lepidoptera; family Noctuidae; genus Spodoptera; species Spodoptera littoralis. Next base: position 10,102,170 of record LR824538.2, on the reverse strand, counting down.
GCTTTCCCACGAAAATCAAGCTAAGATATGAGACTACGCGGTCGATTTTGGCTCGCTCTGCTCAGTGCTGCGGACTACGACCGCGTGGCGCGTTTGTGGTACGGCCATAGTCCGGACAACGGAACATTTAGAGCCAATTCCCGGCTGGCTTGTTGTATGAACAATTAAGTGTGCCAACCTGCCCCCAAGCGGGAAGAAACGTAATGAATGTTTACTGCTGCTAAGTGGTATGTCTAATGCCAGTATCGTTAAACTCTAGAGGTGTCCTGTCACACGACGCTACGTGAACGCGATCGTTTTATGTCACAACTTCGACTCGTATTTTAGATAAAAATATTCCCAATACAATTGAAAATGTAACGATAATACGGCACAAAAGCGAATACAACTTCAACATTATTAAAATGATGTAAACACAAAGAGATCCTCTCACCGCACCGCCATTAATGCCGCAAACGCTTCAGGAACTTACCTGTAATGATAAAAATAAACATATAAAGAACATTGAGCTCCATCGGGTGTAACAATATGTTGTCTAAGTCTGAACAAAGCTCCGTTGGCCATAATGAGCGTTGCGTGCGGCGCGTCAAACATGTAAGCAAACAGTTTAGGCACGCCTGAGTAAATACGACTGCGAAATATCTCGGGCCGGGCCTGAGTGCGGCTTTTCTCGAGTTTACTCGTGGGCGGCTATACCTCGAATTTGCGCTGAGCGTCATCTTTTCAACAAAGCTTTTGTTGATAATGAAATACAAACACTATTCTTCAGTCAAATTCTCACGGCGGAGCGGATTGTTTGAGGCGAATGTAAAGGTTCTTTTCATAGACGTTACAGTTTAACTATGTACATTTCTTTATGGATGTTTTATACTCGAGCGCATTTGTTTTGGCTTATTGAGGTTAGACTTTGCAAAGTTTCTTTACATACTGGGAGCTGTGAATATTGTATCGACCTCGGAGCGCGTTTCATGAACTCTGCTTCCGCAATCCCCAGCGGTTAAAAACGCAATTAACAGCGGAATTAACACACATCGAAAACAATAAAGATTACAAAGTATTATTTTACAAAATTCATACAATTACACGAAGCGTGAAAATAAGTGGTTCGTAGGTGGGTCATATTCACGGTTAAAATACGACAATGAAGTTTACTCCGAGGCAGGATGAGTAGAGAATAAATTAATTTAAATTAACTAAGCGAAAAGGGCCTAAGAAATGGCCCCAGTTGCTAGAATCCGGAAGCTTGCTTGTATTTTAATAGCGTCGAGACAAAGGTGTAGATACAAAGGGATTAGCTGTGGTATTGTTCGCGTGACAGCGCGGACTTGAAGACAATGAGTCGTAGAACTAGACAAAAATAAGTTGCGATATTAGGGGGTGCGTTATTGCATTTAAATTGTACACCAACACACTGCCACAAAGGAAAACTTGTTCAATATATTTACGTTTCGACTGTCATAGCAGGCTGTCATATTTCTCCGGCAGTTACATTAAAGCAGTGCCATACTAATTTAACCAACAATTTATTATAAACTCTCCACACATCGTAAACGCCTTAATGGCTCCTAAACATCCAAAAACAAGCCGCATCTAACAGAGAGCGCACATTACACGAAGTTGCGACTTGCGAAGTCTAAATAGAAACGCTCTACAAACTCGGCATTAGGCTACAATACGCGGAGTGCACGATTGCGCATACATTAGCGTCTTGTCCTTTCGCCGGATATCTTGCGAACTTCGCCGTGGCTCGCGACGATTTACATTGCTTCCGAAATGTAAGTCTTGCTCCACATCTAACTCTCCACCCGACTATGCGTTAAACTATTTTGTGTTTACGAAAGAATGTAAAGAAGCAGGAGTAACGTTATTCCGTGTTTTTCGTGTTTTCACCTTGATAGCGTATGAAATTTTCCGACTGTATTTGAGCGTCGCTGTCGTGTAAGTTTTTTATAAAGCTGTTCCGCTTTTGTGAAGTTTGCAACTTTTCTGGAAGTAATTTAAGACTTAGGAATAGAATAGGCTCTGTAGTACTGCTAGATGTTTTGATTTATATTCCTTCTTCACTTCTTCGGGAGTTTAAAGAGATATCAGAATGTAAAGCTTATATAGATCTATTTTTAAAACGTTCTGAATAGAACTAAGTAGAACATAAGTCTAAAACAAAACACACAATAATAAACAACAACACAACGGCATCCTGATTCACATGACACGGCAATCACAATACCTGTCCCGAGATATCTGTTAAATGTTTAAAGCAGAGGTTAACAAAGCCGTTCTCATTACACTAACGAGTCTGAAGCACTATCTAATCACAGTTCACTTGCCAAATTACGCGGTTCACTGTTTAAATGTGGGCTTACTTTAATCTCGCGATGTAGACGGTTATGCTTGTGGATGCCTACGTTTTGTCAAATTGTGGTACTTAGTTGGTTTAGATTTGATTTTGATTTTTAGATGATTATAAACGGATTGTTGTGGTTTTGTTTACTATTGTATGTGAATGTTTTTGGGTAATAATATTGAAGGCGATCCTTTCATTTTGTGTTGATGTTTTCTTTTATTTCAAAAGTGATTGATGGGTAAATCAGACTGAATGAAACACTAAAACATTAAGCACAGTCTTGTAATTTAAACATGTCTCACAACTGCATATGTTTATTTGGTGCGCCAAATGCAAACTCGCCGTAAGAGCACTCATTAATTCAGTGCCAGGAACGCCTCTTAAGATAAGACTAACACTGGTTTCTAGAAAACATACGTAGTACTGCGAGCGCACCCATCGGCTCAGATACGTTTATCGTTCGCAGTAAACCACTACGATATGTCAGGCTCCATGGGCTTTGAATCACGGGACGCATAAACCAACCAGTTAAACAGACCCACAATTTGTACGAGTGCCAAGAAACACTTCTTTATTCCGACGTCTTTGTAACCATTTTTGCTTGTACTGACTAACCACTCACTTAGAGCTGACGCGTGCAATACGCCTTATTGTTTTAATTTACTACACGTCATACTAAACGTACACATGAAACTTGTCTTTATCGTCGAATAACTTTTCTACACTTTTCTCCAGTTATCGTATTTGTGTCGCACCCTCTAACTCTCACCGTTCCACTGACGGATATATTTAGTAGAAAACAAACGGTAATTGTTCGAACAACTCGTCTACTTCGTGTTCTCGTCGTGTGACATCGTAAGTTCGCATCGGCGGGTGCGTCGCCGGCTAACTTATCACTTAGCCACGAACAAATTAATCCAAGAAGATTACCGTCTTAGTACTATGACCCGTCCCGATAACTCAAGAGCGCTGCCGTTCGTCCTTTATCGTTCTGGGCTCGATATTGCCGTAATTTATTCCGCAGAGAGCCAAATTAAATATAAAACGTCGTTGCGGTGTATCACTGTTAGTGACTGTGATAAATGAAGCCATTAGTAACGCGAGCTGTACTTTTTTCGGTTCATCCGGCGGCGTCGACGGGCCGGGGGTTGCGGCGAGCGGGAGTTTGTGGACAATTTCATTAGAAAACGTTATAAGTGTGTTGTCGGGTGACGGGGTGACGCGGGTGACGTTGCGGGGTGGCGTTCGCGGGGCGGAATTACAAGCGGCGCGATAAATTTCGTCGCCTCGCGACATTAGGCTCGCGGCAAAATAGGGGCGCTAGACACGGCGGTAGAGCCGCAGCCGCCGGCCGAGAAGCGTTGATCCTTGCGAAATTAAAACAAGGAACGTCCGCGGCGAACTATAAAAACGTCGTATAAATCTCGGGCGGCGCTCTCGATGTGTGGACTGCGGGGCTTTATCAGGACTCCTTGGTTATTTGTGTTACACGGCGTACAGGTGTGCGACCCAGCCGATATTGATCGCGATACGCCCCTAGGGGATACGACTTTTTTAACTTTAACAATAGTTTTTCCTTTCCCTCATAGATTTTATTTTCATGATGATTGTCTTTTAACATGTACCTTCGAAATAATATCTATTAAGCACTTATTTTTTTAGTTCTACAAGAATAGTGGTTACTTTTGGTAGAAATAAACAGAAGCTTTCATCTCGCAAATACCTGTTATTTAGTTTTACTGTACATATTTCGTTTTGTTCTATTTTCAACGTGAAAAGGCTGCGGTGTTGGTAATACAGTAACACAATAGTCTATTTGGGTAAAACTATGGGCTTGCGATCTCCATTTACAAAATCTAAAAAAACTAAAAGTGTTGTTACGGCTATTCTGGTACGTTTCATATATGTTGTTACATTTTTAAAACCGTTTACACTCAATGCATAACGGGCACTATAGCTTTTTGTGTAAAATTTAAAACACAGATAAAGTTTATACCGGGTTTTATTCAGATGTTTTAATAAATAAATATAGTATTTCGGTACACTTTTTATTCTGTTTCAAATAAAATAAAAAAGTTTTAAATACCACCAAAACCTGACCTTCTTTTTATTTTTACCCCTAAAAGTGAATAAAAATAAAATATCAACATTCCAATTTTGAAATGCAAAAAAAGAAAAACCATATTGACAGTAAGTGGCCAGTATCATCTGTACCCAATTAGAAGTTCCTTGTAATAATCGTTGTCTGACGGCAACCCATGCAATGTTGCTCAGTAATGAAAACGCTGAGTGCTTGTATTTAATGTTTATTTCCCTCCATTTTGTTTTTTCAAGTCCTCCGGTCTTATGGTATCTTTAAAAGCAAGCGACATTAAAGGTAAGAAGTTAAGACTTGATTTCTTTTGAATTATCCGGTGGCGTTTCAAAGATCGTGCTAATTAGGTACGCTGGTGGTCGGTGAAAAGATGTTTTTTTCTATTCCTTTTCGAGATAATTTTTATGCGACTTTATAATATTTTTAATGATAATCCTAGCACGATAAAGACTAGATTCACTAAAAACATCTACTTATGACGTCCTCATGACAGATCACTAATAAAACAGCCCAATAAAATTCATTTTCTCCGCGCAAAAGAATACCTATACTCCCAAAAACCAAATACACGAACATTAAAAGAAATCCACCATTACAGAATCAAATAAAATCCATTCTATACACCAATACAATTGTAACAAATAAGTGCCAACTTCCAAGGACCTCGACTAGATTTGTTTTCATAGGAACGCTTTGACGAATGCCAGTGTCAGCCAACCGGAACAAAAGTTAGATCCGTTTATTATAAGACAAAGAGACTCAAACTCACTCTTAGTGTAATTGAGACAATAAAATATACTTCAATATTCTTGTCCTCTTCATGTATGGGGTTCTTAGAACATTTTCCTTATTTACTATTAATAAATGCAGCTGTTGTATCGTTTATGTTGTATCTCAATGAGCCTTTATCCTCTGTGTCGTTCTGAAGAGCTTTTCAATTGTTTTCTGTAGTCACTTTGTGTAATTAATGATCTGTTTTTACAAAGTGCATTGGAAGGTTCTGGAATGTAGTTTTTCTTTGTGGATATTTGTTTGATGTTGAGTATGAAATTGGACTAATAAAACTTATCATCATCATCAACAGCCTATAAGTGCCCACTGCTGAGCAAAGCCTCTTCTCATACGGAGAATGTTTTGAGAATTAATCACCACGCATGCTCATTGGGGGTTGGCGATTTCAAACTTGTAATTGGAAAGTCCAGGTTTCCTCACGATGTTTTCCTTCACCTTGTTTGTAACAAAATTTATAAAAGTGTACAAATATCAGAATTTTTCTAAGGACCGTTTATGTCTACTAAAAAGAAATCTGAAATTATTTATTAAATGAAAAAGAAGTTACACGATTGAAAAATCGAGTTAATGAGTTGACATCAATCACTAATACCCATAACCTAGTCCATCAAATCGTATCAAAAGACTTGAAGATCAGTTCTCCCCAAGAGAGCTACAGAAAAAACCATACAAGTGACGTTAAAAGGGTTCTCGCTTCCGCTATACCTACGTCATAGTGTCAATTTGGTGGGGAACACGAAGGCGGTGACGTTTTTTCAGATTGACAGCCCTACCCAAATCTAAATCTTGCCCACCGATGCCTTGATATATGAGTTGATATGACAAATCAGACAGTTTATGACACAAAGAATAAAGGTAAAAGTCATGGAAATTTCACAGATTATTGTGGTTTTATTTATATCTCTCTATTTTTTCCTTGTATTATACCCGAGGTAGATTTTGTAGATTTGATTCCTTTAGTGACATTGAGCTTTTTTATTTTGTTTCTCTTTTATCCTTATTAACAAAGATACCGGCGTTACTTAAGGTGATTTAATAAAGACTAAAAGCATTTATATTTCACTGGAAATTCTTGTTAGTATAAAAATGTATACTGTAATCCCTTGTGTAGCAAAGTCTTCAGTCTTTGAAAAGTCTCGATTTCCGAAGACAATAAACAACTGCATTATACGGACTAGATTTCGTATACCTTCCTTATTCACCTGTCAGCAGCAACGAGAATTGATGGATCCCCGTACCATAACCGCACGCCCCGATCACATTATTATTACATCCGGATTATTGTTAGGATTTTCCTCAATAATCAAAGATGTATTGCGTCAACAGCAAATCAAACCCTCAAAATGTATGACGCCAAGAATTTGGTTACACGGCACCTCAGTAAATTGTAAGGATCCTTATTGACATGCATTACAGTGCGCTCCTGCCCTATCGACATTCAACGCGACACGGCGCTTCCTCGCCAAATATTTATAGCCTACAGCAATTAGATTTTTACAGCTTTTAACTTAGTAAAAAACTTTTCACAAAGATACATTATCTAATTCCATCGCCGCGGATAACAGTTAAGCAGGTTTTATTACTTGGACGTTGATGAAAGTACGCCTTTATTGATTTTAAGGACGGCATTTGAAAGTATTTAAAGCTTCGTGTTGGGTCATAAAAAGTTTAGGTTCGGTAGTTAATAGACGTAATTTTTAAAAGGCGAAACTGCGGAAAATTGTACGTTGAATACCAAAGTATTAAATAACAGAAAATATATTACCCGTAATGAATATTTTGATACTTTGAGCATTCTTATTGAAAATTTCAACAAGGATCGAGTAAGCGATGATATGGATTTAGCTGTAGGTAATGGAAGAGATAAAGTACACGAGGGATGTATGGAGAACTCAAATCATCGCATATCCCGAAAGATGAACGAACGTACTCCCTAAGCCTCTGGATATATAAAGATGGGGTTACATTTGAATAAAATTTTATTCGAAGAACTTACAAAGACCATAAAAACCGTACATACGCGCCGCATTCGATTTGAAATCATATTATGACTTTTCAACATGTATGAATGCAACTCGGCTTCCTATTTCTCGTTCCTTTGCCATATTGAATCCTCCGTGTAGTTTCTCCGTTTTCAATCTGGTATGTTCGTACGAAGCTTGATGTTACGAAATACAGAAGAGATGAGATGATATAAAACACATGTTGCGCGCACTATGAGATCTCCTCACCATCCAATAATTCAAAAATGAGTTAAGCTCCACCATGATGGTATGGTTTATTGCAACTTATTTATTGGCAATTCCTTGATTTACGATCTTTTGTATTGTGACGAGATGTATAAAACGAAGATTACGTCGTTATGTATTGAGGGGCACTTCTGTTTTAGATTTTTTGTGCGAAGATTTATTTTGTGAGACGTTCTTTCATTAAACTGGTCTAGACTATACTGTCCCTCTGTTTCTTTATTGAATAAGTAACTATTATTCTCGTAGTACTTTTTTCGAACGTACTAAAAGTTTATTACATCGTTTAACATTTTATATTTTACAATAACCGACGTTTCTATCTACATAGACCTTATCAAAAATCATCCAGAAACTTCAAAGCCATTATGGCAAGAATTTAGCGAGTCTCCTCTCGTAGTGGTCTCGTCGTGGGTAATTCCATTAATCTCTAACATTAGCATCGAGGGCAGGTCGCCATTTGATCTGACACGAAACCAAGCTTATATACTTAGAATACTTCATAATAATGCCTCTAATGAAATATATTTTCTCTGTGGTTTCACTGAGGATAACGGCGAATATTATAAGGATCTTTTGTGGTTAATATTACTCCTTATAAAGCAAATGTTATTTCATGTCTATAGCTTATATTGTAGTAATGTGACCGAAGGGTTTGTAGGACAGAATAATGTTTAAATTATATCCCTTTGAAGATGTCCATAAATAGACAAATAGTTGTATTTAGTTTAAGAAGTTAATAGGGTTGTTGGTTCATGTTATTTTCTGTCCGGCCTTTGATTATTTCATTGCAAATATGGTTTATGTTTTGCATTTCTCTATCTACAATATGTGTATTTATTATTGAAAATTAAAAGGCGCGTGTCTATTACTCAGAGAAAGACAAACTAAGAGGATTTTATTCGAATAAACACAGACAATTGATAGTCTCAGTTAGACAAACTTGCCCCACCTCCATTTCCACTTCGTTTGCATTTTGTAAGAGCGAAGCTTTTGTATTTAGTATCAACGTTTTGTAGATATTTTGTTTTCACAGAAATCCTCATGTATTCTAATGCTCCACATTCACACGATTGATTCTTGCACTATCCTATACAGTGTGCTTCCTCAGCCGATCGTGAATCTCCCTTATAGTCACGACACCTCCATTTATACCCAAATTCAGCCGAACCCACCCGAACACCCGAATAATCCACCGAGGGCCGTTCTGCTCTCTCGTTTGTTGAAACGCCAAATCGCAGCGCATTATTCTAATTCGCTTTCTGGATAGCTTTCGAAGAAGCTATTTATTCGCGTCGTAAGCTCAATCCACGCCCGACTTCTAACCACGCACTTTGATTTAATCGTTGTGTTTAAAACAACATTCCTCATAAACGAACCCTTAAAAAAGTTACCGAAAGTAAAATTTGTAACAATAAAACAGTTTTATAGGCCTCCCGTATTGATAAACGACGCAAGTTAGTTGCAAATGAAATCGCGTCTACTCCCCAGGTCTCAACACCGATAGTACTTATAATAAATTACAGAAATGAAAGGAAATAACTTTTCTTATATATCATGATATAATGTCGGAGCACATGTGGCAATCTTTATTCCACAGAAGTGCCGCAGAAGTGAAAGATATTTCAGATATAAAAACACGTGCCCGATGCTAATAAAGTTGGGCAATATCGGAAAGGTATTTTGTATGAACGGTTTCCCAGGGAGGCCAGAAAAAAGGGACATAAAACGAGAAGAAACGAAAGTGGAAATATGGCCAAGTCATATTTTATTTACTGCATACAATCGAACCTTTATCACGGTTTGTATCGAGTTAGAGTTGGTTGTGGGTTCCTACAGTTTAGGGGGATGGTCGGCCCGGGCGCTGTTGCGTTATCTGCTTGTTTATATTTTACAGCTGTCAATGGAACACATTCCCAGCTATCTGGGGAAAAGTTTTCGAGACATGTTTGACGTTGAATTGCGATGGCCGTGCTCCGTCACCGCGTGTCACGCCATTGTGTTTTCATCGGCGTTACTTTTGCCTCTCACGAATAAATTATAACTTTGTTGTACAATGTTAGTTGTTCAGAAGATTCTGTCTCCATATTCTACATAATATCTACCAAAGTATACGTCAGATTACGACATTCCTGAGAATATTTACCTCGAGAAATTCAAACAGGATACGGAATTTGACTTTAAAATCGTCTGGCATCGCGCACTCATAACGATTCATCTACTAAAACAATGCAGTTCATTTAAAACAAAGTTATAAAACGGATTTGTAAATGTAAAATGCACTATCCAGAAAGCAATTTAAAATTCGCTTTTCAAATCAAGCAATAACAAATTCTAACGTATTCGTTGAATTGTTCTGGAAATGGTAAGATTATGTCAACATCGCTCATATTATATCACTGAATGCTTACACTCACTCGCTTTTATTTGATGCTTGCATAACAGACCAATTTAGGCAGCCTCAGCTGAACGAAATTGCACATCCTATTGTACCAAACGTGGAGCAGAATAAAATTAGAACGCACCGAAAACATGTTTGCATTGGAAATATTACTCCATCAGCCCTACCGGCCGCCCACAGCGGAGACAATATTCTGTCGGTCTCTCCACATCTTTTTCATATTTGCAGCACTAAAACAAACGCCGACTGCATAAAGTTTAGTAAAACGCGGCGGGTGGGGGCACGGGTTAAAATAAAGCTAAGAACACGTCGAGCGGAACAAGTAAATAAACCTCTCGCAGGCTCCACTAAAGACACCGAAGTGTTCTATCGGTGAGGCTCAATAATTGGATTCGAAGGAACGGAATTTTAGCGAAAAAAATGTTCGACAATTTGTCAGTCAGCTAGGCGGGGGATCTGGGCGACATGATCGTGCTTCATCATCGTTTTTTCGTCAAAGTGCCTGCCCCTGCCCCGCGCGGACCGCCCCACTAGGGAATTCTTATTACTTTGGATACATTCCGCGTATAGTAAAATCAACTTTCCTTGAAAGAACTTTAATTCTCTCAGTTCTGAATTGCGGAAATCGAGTGGCTTTATTACTCTGGGCACGCTTGCTTTTGTTTTTTTTACGATGTCTAAAATGTGATGTTACGATATTACATCGTAAGTGAGGAATGTGTTCTGATGGCTCCTCTCCACGATAACATTTAAAGGACACACATTCTTCAACCGTTGTAAAATGTACATAAATTATATTCTACTTTGTAACACACGATCATTGTTTGAAATAATTTTGAAATGCAAATACATAGTTGGAACTTGTGTTGCTATTATTTAACGTATATTTATGTGAATTCAGTTCCAATTTTAATTAAATAATAATTTATTTATGAAAGAGTATCAGGTGTTCTCAGTTTTTATATGTATTATATACAACATTTCTATATTAACACTTTTAGTGTTAAGGTACCTATTTATGTACTAGGTAAATGTGGGTACATAAATCGTTCAAATAAATATGGTGATAACTCATGCATTGATAGCGAAAAGCTTTGCAGTTTAGCCGCTGCGGGGCGCATTGGCGCGCCGAACACCGCGCGTGAAAAATACCTTTTCATCTTGGGAATTCGTGCAGAGATGCCGAACTCTTATATTTATAAGGTGAAACGAGAAATAAACAAACCGAATGGATAGAAAAAAGGAGCGTACGGTGTCTCGCTCGGTACGGCTGTAGATCTCGCTGATTGTGAGAAACGCCGCGCCGCACCTTGAATTATTTGACACTTTGAATTGTCACCTACAGCCCGTACCGGTTGTTATTTTTCGTCGCTCCCCCTACGTCTCCGGATAATGCGTAAGTGATAAAACAAACAGAAACTTGTTAACAATACACCAGTTACTTTAGTTTGCGTACGGAATGTTAACATTAACAATATAATTCAAACTTTGTTCCGGATGAGCCCGGCGCGAAGATACTTGAGTAAACATTGTTCGTGTCGATCCCCGGCCGTTTTGAATTTAACTATTGAAAATAACCGTAACTCGGTAGTGAAACAGGCGAACCTGGATTTTTTATGACCATGTTACGATTATTTCGTGTGTTAAACTTATTTCCGCGACACTGAGTTTTTCGATAAGAAATTAAATTTGTCGTATTACCGGGAAAAATGTAACGTCGAGTGGAATTTTATCTTATTTTATGTATAAAACAGAAGTGCCGTGACCAACATGCGTATCAAAGGATCTCATCCGAGTGAAATATTACCTTTCACGTGCAATTTCTTCCGGGAAGTGTCGGCGCGTCTAGTCCAATCAACATGGCCGTTCGCCTAATTATGTTTACCGTGTCCCGCTGCCTCTGTGCGCGACGTGGATTCATTCCATCCCCTCTAAATGTTTATAGGAACTGATTATTTCGCAGTGCGCACAGTGTGACAACATTTAGGCCAATTCCACGGCATTTACATAACGCGTGCCTATTTGAGTGGAATATGTATGAACATGAAGACGGATAAACAAAATACGTAGATTTATTAACACGACTGTATCTTGGTATGAGTATCGAATTAGACTTGATTTAATTTAGATTATTTTTTCGCCTGTGAATAAATGCCACAATGTGATCTCCATCGCCGTAGTGATCTTTTCGTGGAATTTTACCTCAAACCCGTCATAAAATAAATGAATTAGCATACCTAATTGTCCCTCGGAATGGGAATGAAAAAACGAAGAGCTACTCTGCAGAATCCGGACGGATTTCTACGAGCAATCAAAATTTAGGAATAATTTAACAGCTTTATCCACATGCAAAGACTTTTTTATGGGGAACGTTGTAAGAACAAAGAATTGAAAACGACACAGAAAAGAGGGGGATCTTCAAATTAAAATATTTTAATGATGTCAGTTTAGACGATATAACGAACCATAATTGAGCTTGTTTTCGTAAATACAAGGTGACTTTTTAACACGAAGTCTTAATCTATTTTTCATTTTGAAGGTAATTTTAGTGTTATACGTTTGTCTGTGGCACCGTAGCTCCTGAATAATAGCGTTTATTTGTGAGTACCAATAATTCAAAATTGTATTTCATAGGTTGTATAAAATATTATTTATACCTAGATAACTAAAAATCGCGGAAATGCTCTACTAGTTTCAAACCACAGAGAGGCTCTGAGGTACTCGAGGATTTTCTCAGTAGATATATTCACGTGAGCAACCAGCGATTTTTAGTTAATTTAGTATGTCTCATATTATAAAAATATACTTGATTATATAAGTAAGTTGATTATATAAGTCAAAAACTTATTGTAGCCAAATGAGAAATAATATTTACTTTAATAATTATCGGATTTTATAAGCTACTTGAAACTTAATTACTGTCATGTCAAGATAACAATATATTAAATTCGATAACCTACCCTATGTATAAATTACATAACGTATTCATGATTTGTATTGTATACAATATAATGTTAATTATTGTACACACAGGATATTAAATATTAATTTCGCGTGAATGCATGAAACTAAATGTTATTGTATGAGTTAGATGTACATTGTTATATGTTTGTTTGTACATTGTACCTATGTATATGTGATCAAATAATTACAGTGATGGGACGCGTTCATGGATGTGATTTTATTACATTAAGGCAGCTGTGTGTGGAGTTAAGCTAAATATAAATTGTTAAAAAATATTATAGCAATTTATTTTGAATTGAATGTAATAATCAGATAAAAATACACAGCTGTGGAATTATATTTCAATGGTTATTGAATAATGATGCAAAAACATCCTAAATCCTAAAATTCTGATTTGTTGTCAATATTTTAAGATAGGTCAGGTAAATCAAAAATTATAGAATAACATCTCATTAACTCGTCGAGTACCGGTTTTATAGACACAATTAAAGAACAATAGGTCGCGGTCACCGGTGACCGCTTGGTGTTTGACAGTTTAATAGCAAAGAAAAAAGAAGTTCTTTATAGTTGAGACTTTTCTAAAATCAAAAACTTTAATATAAATATGTACTGTAAGAAAACGACTAACTTGTCAACAGCCTACGAACCTGAAGGTTTCCTGAATTCCTAACTTATCTACTAACAGACAAGTTGCAGTTGCAACGATAGAATAAGTTAAATTGCAACATGCTATACACGGCAATCTGAAACTCTTAGTTTGTTGTGTAACTCAAGTAATTCGTCAGGAATTGAAACTATTATGTTATAATGCAATATGAGACATAGAATATACCTCTAATAGGGTAATGGCCTAATTTTTATTTTAATGTCCGTCTGGTGGATTATTTTAAATCATTAGACACGTATTTTTTATTTTCTTACAGAAACGAATACTTTCGACGATATATTGAATTGAAATGTCGCGTGACGTCACTTCTATGTAAATTTTATAAGTAGAAATGACGTTTTAGCCCCCACTTTTAAAAATTGATTCGATTGATCTAAGTATTGTTTTATTATACGACAAAATAAAAAATACGTGTCGAATATTTTTTCATTACCTAACTTACGAACTAATTATATTTTTAATTTTTTATTGTTGTTATATTACGCGAAATAGTCATATTTTCGAAATTAATGCTTGGTCATTCTGAATTTTAAAAATGCGTGTGTGTTTGGGTGTGTTTTGTATATTAAAAAGTTTAAATTACTTAGGCAAGAATATTTTAAATTAATGATTACGTTTTCAGCTTTCTCACGTAACTGTTTGACGAGGAACTCGACTAGTTTGAAGCGATGCTAGAAGCTCTATACATGAGCAGCATTCCGCGTCTTACGGTATCATTTATGGTCATTGTGTCAAAATATTTCAATAATATTTTGTAATCCAATTGGAGTTACTATTTGTATCTTAATTATAAAACAATATTCCTGAGCATTTAGTTAAATGTGGTCGACATATGCATAGTATAATGCAACATCATTTCACCTCACATCATAAAATCGATTTTAAGCCTCATTAGTAGCACAATTCGTATCGCTTTATACTAACCACAAATGCACAATTTTGTTGATTCAACTGAATATCTAAAAGCTTGTATATTTGCATTAATCGATATAAATATGACATCCAAAATAAATTTATTAAAAGACAATTTTCAATCTTTAAACTATTTGATAACAAATCTTTCATTGTTATTTTAATAGTCATTGGTGTCTTATCTTGAATAGAATTGAAACCTATATATGTATAGGTATTACCTACATTACATATAAATTGATATAGGTATTACCTACTTCAGGGATGGTGACTTATTGGCACGCGTACCATTGATAATATCCAATATAATAATTTGGGCACGTCACAAAATCTGCCCTATGTCGTCATTTTTTTTTTCAGATATGAATAACATCGATGATTCAGTTACACCAATGACTACAGTTCAGTATGAATTTGGCTTAACAAACGCCAAAAAATAATTAATTATTATTTTGGTGGATTATGTAGGCCTTTAAAAAATATTTCTTTAAGAAAAATGGCACGTTGATATGTAAAGGTTAGCTATCCCTAACCTACTTAAAATATTGTGATTGTGACAAACAGCAACAATTTATCCAATAAGACAAAATCAGTAACTTTCACCCACAATCAAAAGCGATGCACCATAAAAATAAGTATCAAAATTCTTCAAGCATTAAAACGAAAGAGCAACATCAATTTTCAATTAAATTGTTCGTATACTAAACGAGAAATTAATACCATCAGTAGGGTAGCCGTTTCCCGTCGCGGCAGAGACTGCGTTTATTTTTATATTCCAAATGATCGGCTTATATCGGCCCATCAACTCGGACATTGTAACAGGATCAAACAGTTGACGCGTGAATTGTATTTATAGTATTTCAATTGAGTTTATAAATTTATATTTCGTGTAAAAACATTTTGTGTTTTATGCAGTCAAAAGTATGGCGCGCAAAGTTTTGTTTAAAATCGTGTGAATATCTGTTATTACTGTGAATTAAAATAATAATGGAGTACAGCTTTTGTTGTGAGGTAAATATGGCGTTTGCATTCGGTTTTAATTCTTATTGATTTAAACTTATTGAATAAAATATTTACAAGCGGACTTAATGCCTTAAAAATTGCCTGAAATTCGGTTTTAGTTGATGAAGAGGTTAGAGTGACATGTGACATTATTATTTCTTACATTAGTTTTACTTAAAATGCAACAAGAAATATACTATTATATATATATATATATTTTTAGTATAAATTAATAGAATAATAATTCTTTCTTAAGTTTTCAAAACAAATGCTGTTTAATCCATGACAATATCCGAAAATACTACTATTTTATTATCGCATCAATATCACAATTTCAAACATTCCTAATAAAATATCCTAAGGACTTTCCAAGGTAGAATATCGAATGGAACAATCGATTCGAAGTTTCTCATTACTTTTTTCCGGGATTTTCCCCTCTTGTTCGAAGAGTGTGCGACGTTGCCCGCAGCATCGACAATTACGAGTACAGCACTAGACGGCTAATACAAATCACTCGCCCGAGGGTGCGTTTATCCGAAATAGGGTTACCATCCTAAGATTGTTGTAGAAAATAGGGCTTTTTGAACAGAATTGTGGTGTATGTGTTTTTAAACGCTCGGCCCTTTTTCTCTAAGGGTGTGTAATTGTGTTTGGATGTTAACGAACAAGAAAAGACAAGGAAGGAAGGAAAAGAGGAAATACGCCTGAATTATAAGCCGAAACAAATTGAGCGGAATAAGATTTACCTGGTATAAAGTTCGGTATAACGGAATGTTTTTATGTTACCTGTAAAATGATTTCGATTTTGAAATGGCATGCGTTCTCTTTATAGTACAATAGAACCAAAACTTTATGATGTTATTATTAAAACTATAAATATTTTCTAACGAATGGTAACCCTGAACAACATCGTACATACATCACTCGAAGAAAACTATTATATCGATGTTCCTTTATTTCACTCATACAAAAATAAACCTAAGTAGTTGCAAAATAGAACGCAATTTCGTTTCCATTTACATTATAAATGTCCTATCATCGCTATCGGGACAATGTGGAGTGATATTGTTTTTAAATTCTCGCTAGTAAGTTACCTTTATACTTTTCTTTTGAGATTCTAGAAAAGTCTACATTGGCTTCTTGGAAAATATGTTTCTTTACATATTATGTACAGAAAACTTATTCGTGGAAATATCTAGAATAAGTTTTTTAGTTTATTGTTAAAACATTCTAGACATAAGTATTAAATCGTGAACAAAACTTTTATACGTGTACCGATTTTTAAACACCATGAAGTTCGAATTCTATTTTGTTCTTTTTTTAAATCTAAAGTTACTGGTTGGTGAGAGGATGCAAAGACAGAACAAATAAAAGCTTAGAGACTCCTTAAGGAATAATTTCGTGGTTGTTTAATCGCAGCGAAGTGTAATTAGTTCCCCATTAGACTAATATATTGACACTGTAGAGGTTTTCTTTCGATACAAAGCAAAAATAAAAACATCTCAATACAAGTCTGTGTCTGTAATTTTGTACGTTTTTAAATGGTTTCTTTTGAGATAGAGGAAATGCGTTTTCTTTACTGTATCTTTCCTAACGAACATCTATTATTGTGAGTTTTGTTTATATTTAATATGGTTTTAACTTCGACAAATTAAGCACTGAGATAAAAATTATGTTGAAACTGGACACATTAAAAAGTTAAAATAATCAATTCCGAAAATATAAGAATGATGTCAACTCCATTACATTTTCTATCCTTATACGAACTCATAATTCAGATAAAAAATTATATATACGTCAAATGATTCATAAAAAGAACGTCGTCAATTAAAAAAATAAACTGATACATGTCAACTAGCGATGAACAAGCGAAGTAAAGTGTGTATTGTGTTAACTATGTTCGAATTTTCCCTCTAATATTGAGTCGAGGGAGGTATAATACCCGTCGGCTATAGATTGGCAATCTGTCAGTGTAACTCTCTATCACTCAACCTCCGATCAATCTTCAATGTAATTCCAATACCAAGATAATTTTGTACGATGTAAACAATTGTGATGTCAGAATTAAGTAGTTCGGATACATTCTGTGTTCATTTACATTTTGTTCAAACTCTTTTGTTGTTGAACTTATTTTTAGCCTGTTTTAATACTCGTAGTTACCTTTTAAAATAAAGCCAAAATCAGGGTCGTAGTCAACTTTAATTTTAGCGTATTAATGTCACTATTTTGTATTTTATTCCCAATAAAATAAAAGTTATTTATTTCCCATGTTTGAGATTTTTTAAATATTTCTCGAAACGTATTATTGTTTCTGTAAAATAGCGTGAGCAATAAATTGAATTCGTGTAATTATTGCGACATAATTGAATCCGCCTCGCGTTCAAAACTAACAAGTGCCCTTAGAAGTAGCTTTTTTATAGAAATTGTAGTAGTAAAGCCACAATTAGTTAGCCATTATTGTAATACACGAGCATTTGTACGAGTATTGAAAAATATAACTTTACTTTCTATGTCACATTTGTTTGATGTAAATGGAATGAAAAGTGGCATTCGTTACGTTCTTTGACAAATATTTGACAACTACAATTCTAAAACACAGGGCAATAGTTAGCTTTATCCAACTCGTATATTATCATAGTAAAAATCCCAAAACTGGCAGGTCATAAAATTTATGTTCTTATTACAAAAGTAAAATTTCCGGTTTGAAAATTGAACACTCCCTAAAATAAGAGAGGAAATGATTGAACTGCAATCCAAAATTGATATCGAATTTACATGTCGTAACGCGAGTGTCGCCTGTGGTCTGCGCTAGCAGCCTTCGATCAGCCGTCAGCGCATAACCAAATTAGAGCAATTTAAGTCAGGAAATTGGAAATGCTATCGGGCGCTCGATGCGCTTGCAACAGAAACGCCACTACCGCACTGGCATTTCAGACATCCACCGTTTCGGCGGCCACGGCTAATGTCGGAACAATGCACGAATCTGGACAGACAGATCCGAGCGGCCCCGAAGATAAACGACAACCGTGGAGCGTTGTAACAACTGATTGATATACGGCCTTCGATGATATCGTAGGTAACTATCGTGTACCGAATTCCTGACCCGCCTCAGTTACAGTTCGAGTACTGTTGACATTAAACGATGTTTAGATAGTGAGCGAGCGTTAAAGTTCACTACCTATCGCTTTTCGACTGTTTGCTTTGGTCAAATACACTCGATACATCCCCTGAATTTTGCAATAACAGCGGAGTGTATGTCCTTCGATAACATTAAAAGTAAACAAAAATAAGTTATATTTCTTCGTTTAAAGTGCTCATTTCAAATAACTGCTCTCTACTGAGTTTAACCACATGTAGAATTTCTCTGGGCGAGCAATTATATTAGCCGTATTAACCATCAAAGAAGCCAAGTCATATCAAACTGTTAGGAAGCAGTAGCACAAAGTCATTCGGCCGAGCGTTTGCAGAGCAAGTCTGTTCGCAATTCTCGCCACCAGTCGCAGTCGAGACTCGTAGAGAACATGTCGATAGCCGATACAAAGTTAAGAGCGTATGTTGAGATAATAACAAGTAATCGTGCAAGTTGGATCGCAAGACTTGCGTACTAGTTATCGGCGGAGCGACGGTCAGAGTTTGGTCTCGCTCGACGGCTAAAACAATAGCGAATCAAGCATGCAACGGAACTTCCTCAAAGACACCCTCTTGTGCGTGCGACGCTTAGCGAACGCGCTCGACAACTTTATATTGGTTGGGAAACTTGAGCGTTGCCTCGAGCCCTTCATTCACCAGCATAAGGCGTTAAATTAGTCGAAAGTACTGCATTTTGATTAAATTTCTAACACAGCCACAGAGAATCACGCTCACTTCTCTTCCGTTTGAATTATGATTACAACATTTTAATAATTTCATATCGCCTTACTTTATATTCTAATGTGGAAGTAATTTTGACGTAAATTCCCTCAAATATAACGAAACAATTACGTCGGCGGATGAAAATATAATCGGTTATTTTTCTCGCGTTACCAAATCTAAAAATAATATTCACCGAGAAAAAGCATTTTTACTTAAACATTCCGGCCAAAATTGTTGTGAATAAAGTTGTCCGCTTAACATTAAATATAAGATCGCTTTAGCGAGGCAGATAGACAGATAAAGACGGCATACATTTTCATGAGAAGAGAAAAAAAATAAAATATAAGCAATCCGTGGTGAAATTGTGAGGGGCAAGTGTGCGTTTTCTGTCGACTGGGGGCAGAGATTGGCAGACAGAGGGGTGGCGGGGCGGGGAGGCACAAGGGCCTAAGCGGCAATCGGCTGGCGAGGGAAAGGGCACTCTCGCACCGGACGTTGGAGTCAACATTGCGGGCGCAGGGCCTCCCAGATAACTCTTAATCGGTGCTGGCTTCAGCGATTACACCGGTCGTTCGGCTAATTAATTTTTAAGTCGGCATCGCAGAGCGGCAGCTACGAGTTTCCACTGAATTCGACTACGATTTACATATTATAGGAGTTCTCTTTCGTCCTGTTTGGCTGCCCACGCTGATTCCAAAACAACGGCAAGATGTGAGTCAGTGGCTTATCGCCGCGAGAAAGTCGTAAAAAATATTGAGGAAAAGGGGTTGTTTTAGGATCCCAGCAATAACCTGTCAATACGTCTCCACACATCAAAATACAACTGGGAAATGTGGTTTCGGATTCTACTTTTCCTTAATAATTGAATTTTTTATGCATGTCAAATTCCTTTCTTCGTATAGATCTAGATGTAATGGGTATTGACATTCTTCTATTTTGAGGTTTGAGTGTATTGTAATAAAATATTGTTTGCTTTGTTAGTTTAAAAAACAAAAAGTCATAAAGATTCATTATTTTTTTAAATTAATTAAACGTGTCGGATACCTTCTAGATTCTGAATCAAAAGTGATACTTTTAAAATTGAACTAAACTTATAACGTTGAATTTAGATTTCCATATAAACCCTTCAACACAGAACATCATCTCAGTCAGAAACAAAGATCAAGTCAAGTATCAAGTAGACTTTATTAATTACATGACCGAAGTTGAGGTTGTACCTATCCATTTCAAGCTAATACTGTTACGCATAGATCTATGTCAATAATGGTCAATGTTTGACCATGACTGACGGATTGTGACGCTAATGGTAAACTTCGTGACGCCTGTAATTGACATGGCTAGTAGGTCGTTACTAGTTAGGTTACACGATCTGATAATACAATATTCATGTAAGTAGAATCAAAGATGAATAAAAGATGGGGTAAATAAATTACTGTCTTTGTTCTAGGATGAGCTCGACTGATGAGCGAAGACTTGGAAGTCTTAGAACATGCTGAGTATGGATTACATGCTTGACACTGCCTGCTGAAGTAGATTAAAATGTTTTGAAAGTTAACTGATACGAAGATATAACGTTTTCGAAGATATAAAATAAATCTCTCAAGTTCCAACAGTAGATGAAATAAGTAAACAGCTAAAGTTCATAAAGAAACTCGCTCTTGAATATCACCCCGAAAAGTAACCACGACTTAAAATACAATTTATCACTTAATATTCGTACTCAGGAAGATAACTCAAGAACAACGTGAGCGCTTCATACACAACGGGATTTGGCAAATTACCTTCACCTTAAAACTGTTTCAGAGAATGTATGCGCGGAAGTAATTTCCCCTACGTGTTTGTTTTAAGTTAAGCGTTCGCGCGCCATAAAATTAACCCGGTGCAATCTGTTCTTTTTTACTCGCCACATCTGTGCAGATTAAACTACTGAAGGCACGTTATCTCCATAACTCTTTACTTCTGTCCCGGCAGTCCCACTTAAAAGTTCAATGGAAGAATGCTCTCACGGAGCAATCTAGCGAACAGATCGCTATTATGCATGCGATAGGCAAAACTGTGTCGTGACGGACAAAATTTGCAAAGACCGATCGGCCCATAAATCCGGCGGTTCCTAAACCCTTGAAAGGGCATCGTCGAGCAGCTTTCATCAGAAAATTCGCCATTATCTGAAGGAAATCGTTACCGGGGTTGAACCTCGCCCACCCCCGGCCCGACCGGCTTTCATTTACGGCGTTGCGTGCATGCGTCCCGCGGCCTTTGCTTCAGGTGGGCGTAGTCATTGTGTTCAGTATTTAAGTGGCTCATTTGATATTCTGAGACAGTTTGCATTCGAAAAGCTCGCACGTACGGAACCGGTATCGGGACATCGAAGGCACGGAGTGCGTACTCGCTGACATCAGCCCCCGCGCCGTAGTGCGTATCGTCGTACCGTCAGTAGTCACAACACTCCATCGTGAATGTGATCGCACGTGATCGGGCCACTCCGTAAGATTTGGCTCGGTTCGCACGAGCCACACGCACGCGCCGAGTTTGCGCAATGTTTATCCACAAATACACTAATGAAGGCACCTACAAAAGCGACTAGATTGTTAATTAAACTTGCTCAAAATGTGACACCCTTACGAAATGACGCCGGCCCGGGAGCACAGTGCACGGCTTCAATGTTATTGAATTAATTTGTAATCAGAATTCTCGGTGTGCGTTCTTGAATGTAATAATGGTATTTTGTAATTTACTTCCATCCATACTTATGTAGGTACATTCAGAATTTAGGAATAGCTGCCATTTAAGGTTCTATTTTTTGATATTGTATAAGGAAAATCTTTTATACGATCCAGAATAAGGTCAATGACAAATATTGTATCGAAGTTAATATTCTCAGATCTTAATTTCGTAATATAAAAGAAGGTAATATCTACCTTAGTAAGGTAATATCTATCGATCTAGTCGTAAGAGTTTTGTATACAAGGTAAGGTACCTACAATAGAGTATGTTGTAACAAAGTTATTTTTGTAACCCACGTGTTCCAATTTACCGTCATCAAAGTGAAACAGACCATCGCTCTGAGTCCTAAGATTTATTTGTCTCGTCAGTCTTTCTTTGCATCTTGTATACGTATTTAATTAGAATAATTGCGGTTACACAATATTTCGTGGTCACAAAAAGTAATTCAAAAGACCCCATCATTAGGCCGTCGACCAAAAGGAATAACCATTCCCTTAATCATTATTCTTAAAGACTCTTCATTAAATTCCTTTTATCTCTCCCGGGATTTTTCCTTCGCTTGGCATCAATCACATTCACTCCGAAAAACTCGTTGGCTTTATTCTAAACTCTCATAATAGGTAATGAAGGTCTTGATCGTCGCGGCCGGCTGCCGGCTGCCGGCTGGCTCGCTCCGATTACTTTGAGAGCTGGCACAATGACTCCCCGGCTGTAGCCAATGTTGAATTCTGAAAAGTTCCTTAGTCCGCATCCATGCTAGATACGGGGCTAATTACGACGAAACTTTTGTAGATAGACACCTGCGCTGAGTCGCGGCCGCCAGACAAAGACCAACTTATCGCAGACTTACAGGCACGCGCGCAACGCCACGCGAATATTAACTTTAAATAGTCACACAAAGATCCCTTTTCCTACGACACCA
Source organism: Spodoptera littoralis (assembly GCA_902850265.1). Classification (NCBI taxonomy): domain Eukaryota; kingdom Metazoa; phylum Arthropoda; class Insecta; order Lepidoptera; family Noctuidae; genus Spodoptera; species Spodoptera littoralis. The sequence goes on along the minus strand of LR824538.2, from coordinate 10,079,249 downwards.
TCTAAGAAATGAAGCGATAGATCGGTGCTAAGACGACAGTCTTATTCAATATCGACCTGAGACAATAATGGCACAAAGAAATTGTTTCCTTGATTTAAATCTCTGCTTTGTTATTTAGTATCCATTAAAACAACATTAATTTACTTGAAAGCTTCAATTTCATATAATGGCCTTCGGAATAAAAACAATGTACACCTACAGTTTAATCGCTCGGAACTAAGCTGTTGTATTATGAATTTCCATCAGAACAAGTGAAGCGAACATATAATCACAATAACACAGTTTGCAAGTTTGACCGACGCGCCAAATTTGAGGGTAACGTGTTTAATTATTATGTGCACGGAATGATTTAGCTGCGGGATAAAATTAGCGTTGCCTAATAACAAATGAGACATGACAGTGCAAATTCAGTACACTTTTCCAAAAAGTTTGGTGTAAATTAAATTTGCCGAGCGAAGTTGTCTCAACTTTGCGCGCACGACGCGGCCGCGTTGCGTGAATATGTCGGCTAAACGCTTCTATTCGTTCTGCTAATGGCCGCAGCTTCGTGCTACTGCAATTTTCTATCCCGAGTAAACGAGTTGATACAAAGAATGCTGGTACTTACCGGTCCGAATTGTTCGAAGTAATTCTTTACGTCTTCAAGCGTTGTGGGTGCCGATAGCCCGCCTACAAAAATCTTCTTTGTCCTGGTGACCATCTGCAACAAAACAATTTCAATCAATATATTTAAAGCCAAAAACACGATAACGATGAATCAACACGTAAACAAACAATTTTTATTTCCAAATATTGAAACAAAATATTTTATCTACGAGTTATGTTTTTGAATGAATTCCGCTTTTATATAGTATTTATTTTGGTATAATATATGACCATCGGCTTTATGAATAGTAAGCACAAAAGGGAGTATCGATTCTGCATAATTTGTTGGGATAGTTCATAACGGAAAACCAATTGGAAGCAAAGTGAAGGCAACGCACAGCGGGCGAGCGAAATGTTCAAATAATTACTGTTAATACATTATGCAATCCTCCCGCGGACGTTACTCAGGGATATTTCTGAAGAACGCATAATACATAATGGCTCAGAGGGATAATAGCGACCACACGCCGGCACTGCTGTTAGACTGTGTTCAGACTTGTTCAGTGAAATTTGTTTGTTTAGTTTAGTCTGGTAATAATTTCTTTGCTGAGTCTTCACTAATTTACTTACGACTACCTCCTGAACGTTTATTCAGCGCATAATCAGTACACAAACTGTGCATGTAGCTAATTTCTTTATTCAATGGAAAAATGGAAATTGTAACAATCAAAGCGTTTAAAGAGGGATTTCATTAAAATGTCAATATCGGTGCACGGCTCAAACTCAAAGGAGAGCTGCTGGTTTTTTCTTGAATATTTATGCGCAGTAATAACGAAGGAAAAAATGCACGCTGCGTCAACATAACAATGGTAGTCGAGTTTTTACGGGGCTTCCTATCCGTAACGAGGCTGGAAGCTGTGCTCGATACTATAATTATGACGCCCCGACAAAGTTACCAGATGTCGTACGACATGAAAGGGACTCAGCCTTAGCATTTACGTATCATATGACCGGTGTAGTGAACGACAAAAGTCAAACAATTAACCCCCTGTGAGCTGTTGTTCTGACGTTTTTCAAACCCAGCGGTCGCTTGTGGAAATGTGGACTCAATTTCCACGTATTGTTAAAGTTTACTCGTTTAGACTGATAGAATGATGTCAGCTGGTAAGTTGGGCCTTGAGAATTAAAATGTTTATAGCCTCCCCCAACAGGTAATGCCATAAGCAAAATTTTGTGCGGCAGTAAATATATTTTACACGGCAAATAAATTGCCAGGCAGTACTTCAAGGACACAATCTCATATACCCGGCGAGTTTTTAGTAAAATAATATTGCCACCGTATAACAATACGTAGGTACAATCCCTTAAACCTTTGAGGCACTAGAAACGAGAAATATTATTACGTCTCGGAAAGGAATCCCTATTACTATGAGTGGCGAAAGATAATAGCGCTGTGGAAATTGAATAAAACAAGATTCGGTAACGTCTAATGTAACTAATGTAAGTGAGTAAGAGGGCCGGAGTTCTGGGACGATCCCAAACGAAATCACACTCAAATGTACGTAAATGATGAATAAGTGGCATGGCGGGGGTGAGGTGCGGCGGGCGGGGGGTGGTCTACGTGTCCAAGTGGTGTCCTCCACACCCCGCGCCCCGCCTGCCTGTTCTCTGTAAATCTCAAGTGTGACAACGCTTGCCTACTCCTCCGTCATGCTGTCTCACGGAATCAACGCGTTTTTCTACTGTTTATTTTACACTGCCAACGTCTCGAGATAACACTGCTAAGAAATGTTTCAAATATTTCCAGAAAGAAGTAGAAATTCACGTCTGTTTTTCATCCCGAAGAAGTATGTATGTATGTCTCCAATCACCCTTACTTGAAAAAGGTGTCCCTAATCCTACAGATCGCCGCGGAGAACCTAACGGGTTACGGGACCCGTGCACAACGTGCAGGAGAAGGAACGGGGTGGTTTTTAGTCAGTAACAGTCTGACACTCCCTCCCGCCTCACTCGGGCGGGAGCAGTGATTTGATGATTTTCCCCCCTTAAAAAAAATCCTACAGATTGACTTAAATATCATAGTTTTGTACTAGCAACGTAAACCAAAGTTTCAATCTCTAATAAATCTACGTAATCTTATAAAAACGTTCTAAAGGAGAAAAACATCAAACTAAAATCCGATCACAGATCAATACTTTGAAAAAACAAAACGTGGAGTATATAAAAACACTATAAAATCGAAAGGTAAACGTTTCTTAGGCAGGCGCCAAAACAAACAGCATCTTTGGTCGGTTCAATGACCTCGGAATAAGAGAAATAAACTCTTGAAATTGCAGTAACCAACACCATTTTATGATCACGAGCATATCCGACATTCGTACAGAAATAACTAAAATGTTACTACCACTGTGTTGCTTGACATACTTTATTAAATTCTGTGTTATTAGGCAATCAAACACAAAGGTTACTTTGTTACATTATTGTCTTTGAAAATGTACTCTAATTCAGTTGTTTGAAATTTCTCTAATAATATCATACCTTTCTAGAATGAATTAGAGCGATATCGCTTAATGTGTTTTATCGCCATTGCCAAATTGTTACAGTCCATTATTTCAGAAGGATAGTCAAGCACTTTTAGGACATTTGTCCGGTTAAACAATAAACGGCATTAACATGTTAAACTATGAGTGGTCCATTAATGAAATATTTTCAGTATCTGACATTAGTGAAAGAATACAGTCTGTGTTACACATGATCATCATCAATCTGAATCCATTCATAATCACCTACTTGACTGAGGTCTCTCCAATTCTGTATTGAGTGTATGTCAATTGACTGAATATCCCTTTGTGACTTTTCATGAGAAAAAACAGCTCTTTGCAAGTTAAATCTCCACCCGTTTTTCCCACAATTGAATAGTGATGGTTTTAAAATTTTTACATTTCTTAATGCGCCCCTAAGCACAATAAGCCACCTTGATATCATTATTATGTTGTCATAGTTACAACCGTAAGTCCGTAACCCCAATGCAAGCAATGAACGTATAAAATTTTTAGGGGAAATATTTCTCCGTGTCAATATAAATGATATACTGCGAAGAGCCTATAAAAAGAAGGTGCAAACGGATCATGATCATACTTTTTTTATTTATGTATAGGACGGGCAGTTACTGATCGATAGCCGCAATGCCAGGGTAATGTTCATACTGATCACCCAACCCTTTTGACCGTAAAATACGAAATTTGATAGATTTATATTCAATACCAAGACATGCGATATGGGAATTCAGCTATATACATATCTATAGAACCGAACAACCGCATTTCAGTACTTAAGTACGGAAATAGACACGCTAATAATCGAATAAAACCAATGTCAAGCGGTAATACGTGGAATTATCATTATATAATTTTGATTAAACTGATTAACAATATTACGTTTTGAAGTTTGAATATTATAATCACGGATTCATATGAAAATACTCGGGGAGCGATAAATAAAAATTTGATTAAGCGGCATTTATAAATGGGATTGTAAAGGGTGGTCCTACGGGAGCGAGTGTCAGGCTTGCCGGCCGCCACGTCAGCCCAAACAGTTGGCAATTACCTTAAATGTGGACAACGCAGTTCACTCCATTGGGAAAATTATTATTCACCGCATATCCAATTTTTAGCTCGAGTCTCTAAATTGGTACGCGGTACCTTTGATTGCTCGTATTAATTGTCAACGCTGACGCTGACAATTGCGTGCTACCCTAAGTTATAAAACTCTACGTATAATTATGAATACGTCGAGTTTTATTATACATATTATGTAAATTAATTTTTATTGAAATATTATTCAGATATTGTATTTGAAAATGAACTAAATTGAGTTTTTAGAAATTGAATGACAGATGGTGGTAAATACGGCTTTTATTTTGAACTTATGATAAATTGATAACACAGGAATTCACGTAATGAACTTAAAATAATCAGAAAAAGAAAAAATATATCATAAAACTTTGTAAAACAAAATTAGTTTATTTTTAATTCAACTACATATTGTAACAGTGCGCAATTCAACATTTTTGGTACGTGCATCGTCCGCCAAACAACATTAGCGTCGAGCTCGTTAGAACGCGGCAGTAACTAGCCACGTCACAGTCATTTTGTTGTGAAAAATACAACAATTTAATTTAGACTAACTTGACCAGAGGCGGCAAACACCGAACGGCCGCAGCACGACAAAAAGCTACACACACCAATTACGAGCGGCGCGCTGTGGCCAGCACGGGAGCGTCCCTTTAGCGACGTGCCGGCTTACGAGTTGCTCTAACTCAATTCATAATGTGCCACTACGAGCGCGCACAAATTTTTACGTTCCCAACCAACAATGTTCTCGCACCGCACCGAAATTGTCGCCACCAATATTTTCAGTAATAAACGCCATAAACTTTATCGGTCGAAAAATTAAAACGTCCGTACACGTGCATAAATACATTTTTCAACCGTTTACACTGAAGGAAGCAAAATATAACTGTGTACTGTATAATGTTTTTATTCTGAACGTATTCCGCTCTGCTGCGCAACGTGACAACACCATGAAACTAAACGCATAAATGCATCCAACGTCAGCACTTGCATTCGTACAATTCCTTCGAACAGTTATTTTTTATTGCTTTAAATCCACTCTGCATCGCACACCTTTTTCGTTCTTTTTAAAAAAAAAGTATTACAGTGAAATCCAGTTGAAAACATTTTCTTTCAAGAGTTCTCTGCAACATGAAAGAGTGAATATACCACTTATTGCGGCAGAGGCGGTTGGGACAATATTAATCAATTTTTACACAGAGAATTTGGGGGGATCGTCGCACAGGCGAGGGCACAAAGGTCGGCCGGCCCACCCGACGCTGACGTTGCATTTCATTTTTGTTTGCCCACAGCCTCTGGCCCGCTTGTCTGTTCTTTGTCTTCCTGAATAAATGCGTATTTTTGAAGCACCTATTTTTCATTATTACTACACCCACAGAATAGAATGTGACCTCTCCCTATCATTCATTCAATTTTTTGTTCACTCCACTTTGAGCGGTTTTGTCGAAAGCTCTGGTGAAAGTATTTTATTGGAAACGTAAACTTGATTTTAGTAAATAAACTGGCGTTCTGTCGTGAAAATTCTCGTTACAAAATTCGAACAGCGCACGAAACGCTTGGCATACATGTGCCATGTGCAAAGTTTATCTTATTCGTTGGCAACATTATAACTGTATCTAAACATGTATCTGTAGCGTTTGCCTCAGCGCAGTGAGCATTTCATATAGATAGGGGATGATCCCGTCTTCTCATGTCGCACACCTTATCTAATTCACAGCTCATTAGGTAGCACGGGGCGCCTTCGAACAGATCTATGCCATTTGTAACAATACAGAGACCACGCGGATGGCAAATGGTGATTCCAGGGCTTAGGGTGCCAGTCTCGTTACTTCGGTGGGGAGACGACACGACGTGAAATAAGTACGTAGTCGGTTGTGGCGTGCGACGTCAAGCGACGCAAGACACTAACCGCGTACGTTCTAAATGGGAGACATTAACGAAACGTTATTGCTTCTCGGCTTCACCGACACTTGCACAGTATTAATCTCTATCTCGTACTGATGCTTGTTGTCTGTCGCTCTCCAGATCTAGTTAATTCCGACAATAACAAGTCGCCGCCGCACATCCACCCAGCATTGTGGCGAAATTGAAATCATTCAGACTTTCTATTTTCTATTCAATTAACACCTACACGTGCTCTTCTGTTTAGAAATAGAATTCAGTTATCTAAACGAATAGACGTACCTAATTTACGAAACTAAAAGTAGGTATAGTACTTATGGAATGTTGTCAATTATAATAATAATGAAATTTATTTCCAAGTAAACGTACATTTCCATTCAATATCCGATAAAGCAAACGCAAACAAGTAAGAAAATACGCAAAAAGCGAATACATGTAAATGAACAAACTTCTTAGAATTACATCGTGAGCTGAATAAATAACGCCTGATCGATGCGTTGATAAGCCCATGAAAAATTTAAAGAGGATCCACACAATGGTGGAAAGAAACGGATGGAGTAGGTATGAAGTGGCCTGGGATATTGCTTCTTTCAGTTTTTTATACCTATTACTCGTACGTAGCCCTCGGGTCGCGAACAAAGAACCACTTCATTCTATACAGTTAAATATATCTCCGAAGACGGCCCACTCTTTAATGCTCTTTGATTGTTTATGACATTTCCTCCTTTTCAGTCGATAAAACGTCGAACTGAACTATTCAAATAACTGTTAAAGCTCTCACAGAATCGACTACTCCGCTGTTATACTTCAGAATATGCTCGTATGAGAGTTCTGGAAACAATAGCAGCATTTAGGAGCCTAAAAAGTGAACCGGCTCAGTGCACTTGTCATCGAAAGCCATTCGGAATACATCAGAACGACGTACATGTAGGGTGGCTCGTGTAGTATGCGCACTTTCTTTTATGTCGCGGCACCCGCGAGTGGATGAAAGCGAGACGTCGGGAGGCCTACGCCTGCCACTAACTCCCCTTTCTTGCTAAATACAAAAACTATGCCTATATCCACCTCGAGCTATTGTAAGATTGACTGGCACTGCTTTGTTTCAAGCATGCATACGGGATGTAAGTGTACTAGATGGATGTGTCGTTGAAATTCTGCCACCATTCTGAATATTCAAAATCGAATATTTGTATATCGTCAGGAGTTCAATAGAATTTGAATTTTGCGTGACTGAAATACAATTTTCTCGAAAGATAAAGATAAAAGTTGAAAGTATTATAGATTGTTTCGAGAATAACACGCAATAAACAGGGCGTTTCAAAATGAGCTGTATCGTTGAAGATAACGCAAATGAACTTTTTCAAGTAAATCATAATGTAAAGATTCCTCTCCCTATTAAAAGTGAAGGATACAAGATACTTGGAATTTTTCTTTTTTGCTACGCATAATCAAATAAAACTTGATTTTATGTTTCCAGTCAAATTATAAGCCGAGGGGAGGGCGAAATAAAAAGTGAATAATGAATGTCGAGGCCGAATCCCGGACCGCGCGACCGTAGCAATTATTTTGTTTCGAGTACCATCAACATGGTTCGTTCTTTCAAATTTTCATACATTAAGCAAATGTCGAGAATGCGTAATAAGGACCTAAATGTTGTAAGCCGTCGCGGGGTTGCCAAGAGCATTCATTAAAACACCGGGGGACTGGACAATCGGACATTCTTTTAACGAAACTTGAACTTTACATTCGTATTTATATTACTTTTATTCAGTGGGGACGCTGTTTGTAAATAAACAATAAATCTTGAGGTAAAAACAAGTTGCAATAAGGAAAACTTTGAAGCCATATTACGTTCTGTAACATTATTGACAGTTCTGCACGTATTACATCTGTAACCACTGTATGATTATTACATAATGCATTACATTCTTTAACTATAATGTCGGAAATATAATACAATTTTATCTTTGTTGTATAAATTCTTCAGCCTTAATGAACTCTCACAAGGGCTTAGATACAACTTAACTTGAATTGCAAAAAGTCGATGGCATATCAGTTATGTATTTATAAGAAAACTAAAAAATGCTGCTGGACATAAGTCCAGGCTAAATGAAAATTTGCTCTCAAATGAGTCGTACAGATCGCAGTCATTCACCAAAATATTGACGTTCAGTCGAATTTGATTAAAACTCAGACCTAACCCTAACCGAGTGGGGAGAGGGCAGGAAGCAAGGGACTGTGTACCACCATCGATTTACTGCGAGTACACACATGTGCATACATTCGTACACAACGCACACAACCAACTGAAACATGCTCATATTGTTTACCAAGATTAAACACTTAACCTATTTAATGCGTACATAAAATTTAATTGATGTCATACTAAGTAACGTCTCGGGAAACACGACACTTTTCCTTCGACGACGTCGTGATACGAATACATTGTAAGTATCACTTAAATGTCCTCACAACGAACTACTTGACGTCACCAACCCTCCCCCGGACGAATGTATGGAGCTATTCGTAAGACTAAATAAATACAAACTACAGGAACAACTGTCGTCTATGACGGAGCCTGTCTACAAAACATGCAATCCTTGTGAATGATAGCCGACTGACTGAACTCTATATATGCCGTATATTTTATCTATCCCTACAAAAAGAAAACGACGGCCCCACAACAGTACATTGGAAAACAAACCGTGTTACATAAGTATAAAAGTTGTATTTCGAGTGATACTTGTAGCGCGGTTGAGCGCTTTCGTCTACACATCGGTCGATAGTGTTGACGAACAAAATAAGCTCCCCTCCGGGCGGGAGTGCGGTGTCAAGAGGCTATAGGATTAAACTTAAACTGGGTTTGCCCGCAGTTTAATTATACAAAAGGTATGTACTCTGCTACTCACGAAAATGTTCTACTCCTCTCGCACACATGTTGGAAATTAGTTAAATTATATCCTTTACACACAGTTGAATGGCAAATAGAATTTAAAATTAGACGTCTGGAAAGTGCTATCAAAGGACGACAGTAAATTATTCATTCCTTAGAAATACATACTTGACATATTTATAATCGCCGGGCAAAAGGAATTTTCAATTTATATTGGTATCGTGCAATATTTTTTAATTCATACACGAATTCGGCAATGGCGCAATGCAGAATTAAACTTTGCACAAAATAATTACCTACATAATATATAGCTTATATGTACAGTAGCTGAATTAAATCTAGTTTGTACTCGCCAGAATCGTAGTAAATTGTGCGTTTCGTGGAAAACTTTTGCACTTTTATAGCAAGGGAGGACCAGAGTCGATAAATTTTAAGCGTTCTCTTCAAACGAGCTTGGTGAAATAGAAAACGTTATATTTCACGATTACGAGATCGTAATCTTCTTAGAAATTTAATAATGGATATCATATGCGATGAAAATTTTATTACCTTAATAGCCTCGCAAGTTATACGTACGAGTACATATCGGAATAAGTATTTGACTCTTATTAGGAATCTGCATTATTCTGCGACGTTATATCGTCTATCTGTGAATGGGGAGAAGGAAAGTAATCCGACATTAACTTTCGGCAATGGGTATCTGTTTCTAGGAAAGAAATAAAGAAAATGAATCGACGTCACTAATTGGCCGGCCTATGAGTCGGTGACATGATGAATCTCGGACGAATGAATGAATTGTACGAGAGCGGTGTCCCCGCTCCCCATACGACAGATTCTCGCCCTCCCCCACCGATCCACCGATGGGTGTATTTGACGCATGATTTATTCTCCATGCCGGTAGCCCAAAATTTTGGGGAGAAACATACAGAACAATTCTAGGTAGACAATACACGACTATGTTGTACTGCAGACAAAGAGTAAAATTCAATAGTGAGTTAGATGCAATGTGCAGTGCACACAGTAGTTACAGAGTTTTAATAATGTAAAGAATAATTTCGTATCTTTTAATACCTCAACCGTAACGATAAAAAATACTTTGTAATTCTCTATAACTTAAGTGCGGGACACACCAGCGGACAGAACGTACTAGACAAATGTACCAAGTTTTATGAGTGGTAAGACATAAAACTAGCTAAATGTTCGTCTTGTACTCGTGGTGCTGACGACGCTTCCGCTTGCGACCAGCTGACACGCCGCAATATGGCCGACTTCCGTGCCACGCGACCACGAATAACGGCACGTCCCTAAAGGCTTCGTTTTGGATCTTGAATATTTTCCCTAGGTCTTGCAACGTAGGTATGAAGATACGTTTCATAACATTCACAATGTTCAATGTCTAATCAGAGAACTCATTTTAAAAAGCACATTTAGTTGGTCTCTAATGACAGCAGTAACTTGTGCCAAATTGAGGCTTAACTCGGCGTAGTAGTTAATTGTAATAACCTTCGAAGGATGGGGAGTTTGGCTTCGGGTGAGTCGAGGAGGGTAAGGAGGGCGAGGAGGGCGAGTGTTGCGCAGGCGCATCGGGCCCGGCACTCGAGCACGCGCCACTACTCGAGCGCCCTCGAGCGGCCACTCGGCGCCCGCCGCGTCGAATTGAAAAGATACCTACGCCGACACCGCACTGAATATTCGCTCAACGTATCAAAACCGTAAAATGCAAATCTATGCACTGCGGTCGTCTAGAGTACTCAGCGAACCCCAGCTCGCGTACCGCGTTTCATCAAATGCAATATGACTCAAATTATCATACACAAGTAGTTTGTCAACGGAATCACATTGTTCATAATGACTACAAGCTTTTTTAACATTGTACTCTATTAAAATATTCAGTTTACATTTTACAAATTTCGCTGCCTCGGAATAAGTTTAACATTTACTGTCTGTACCAAATTGGAATTGCAAATCCTAATGCTAAAACATGGCAGCGCACGTCTTGTGTAGCAGTAGTTTTCCTCTAATTCGGCGAATGTATACAAAATCAAATTACAGCATCCATCTAGCTGCCCTAATAGTGTCCGGGACACGTTAATAGAAAACGCAAACGAATGTGGTGCGACATGAGATGGAAACGCGAGGTCGCAGGACACCGCGCCGTTCTGTTCAAACGTCACACAAACAAAGTTGTGCGCATACATATGTACGCCCCAATTTATAATGCGGACAAGCCACACTGAAATGGATTTACAGCTGCAAACCTGCTTGTCTTTGATGAGGGTCTATTTTAAGATGTGCGCCGAGCGCACCGACACATTCCAATATTTCCAGCCGATATATTATTATTACGTTCGAATCCGAATCGATGCCGTGTTATAAAATTTATTACGCACTCGTCTCCTCAGCGTTTCTTATTTGTAAACAGGCGCTTGAGTAACTCCTCTTGGGGCCCTCGATAATGTTTGATGTCTCGTTAAAAATAAAATCGCCCGTCGATCGACACTAACAAATCCGTGACTAATTTGTCGACTGACATGTCGGGGGACAATCTAGAAATAATACGATGACGTCCGAGCTGAGGTTATGATTAAAATTTTAATGAGATTAACTGAAACGAGGTGAGAGAGACGTAAAGAAAGTGTCAAAAGTTAATACGCCAACCTATATTTTTACTAAGTCCACAAAAATAGAGCGACATAAATTGAATTAGTCTGAAGTATAAAGTGGAGTGGCGCTGTTTAGAATTGGGCTTTAATTTCACGTAGTTAGAGGCTCGGGCCTGTAAAGCCAGTGAGCTAAATGCTTCGGTTCTAACGGTTTGTCGCAGATTTAGGTGGCATGTTTAAGTTTCGTGTAATCCGCTGTAGGTAAACTAAAGTCCGCAGTGTCTTTTAGGCACGCCTACTCAGTATGCAAGCGTTTTCCTGCACATCCGTTGTACGCGACCGCGGAAGGACTTCCGTACACAAAATACTATGTTTATGTTCACTTCTTTTAGAATTCCTCGTCGCAGTTGACTCTTCGTGCCGACATGTTGCGACACTGAACACAAAATATACTTACATACTTTAAAATCTTCACAGAATTACTAAGTTTGGTGTTATTTAAGTTTTACTTTATCTTGTACACATTAAAATATATACATAAAGTTTATTAAAATAATAAATTTCGTGGAATTCTATTTGATATTTTTTACAGTTAGCCGCATAACAATTAAAGAATATATTAATTTTGGAATACAACACTCTTATGGCTTACCAACCCAACTGAATATTTATCCCTAAAGCGATGTAGTGGAGTAGTGGCTTTATGAACGGATAGCGTAGTTCGAGATATTTGCCGCACTAATCTCCATTTTAAGAACGGTCGTACGATGCTCAAGCCTTGGATTATGGAACTTGCGTGACACTAATTAAGTCGGAATTAAGGGCGAGCCTATATCAAGAACCGCAGCGGGAGTTATAAATGAAAGGGTATTACGCGTGTTTACTACTACAACGAGCAATACGGTGAACCGGCAAAAACGATTCATAACAAATAGATTGTACGCCCACATACCGAAACACTATAAATTACGTATTGCTCCAGCGAAACAGATCCCAAATTGCTGTTCAAATATTCATTCAAAACCAAGATCTAATCTATCAATGTATTGGAGATAAAATCGAACTTACAATCTGTTAAATATGTCATCGCTATTACTTTAATCCTTTCGAGGAAACATAAGTTTAACGCAAATCCTACTTAACGTTAACTTTCACCAAAGTAGACAGTCGCTGATGGCTCTCAACATTGACGAGTTAAGATGAGTTTATTCAAACTTTTCTACTTATTAACTTGTGTATTAAGGGCTTATTTGTAGAAGTTGGAAGTATAACTATAAAGTTAGTGGAGTGTATAGATAAAGATTGGGCATCGGTTGAGCGTGGTATTGGGAGCGCTACCCGATGTAAGCTGCGCTCTAGACGTAATCCGCGCGGCGGGCTAACGGCGGCGGTTAGGCCCACTACGTAAATTTGTGTAATTTGGAATGTAGGCCAAGTGCCAAGGGATCGGCCTGGTACAGCAATGGTGATTGATATGACGGTACGCTGAGCATCGTCTTGCCCAGCCGCCTGCTGTTACTCGACCAGACAACCGTTGCATTTGTAATGCGATCGCCCTCTATATAACTGTATTTCTGACGATTCAATATTATCAAGTGACTTGGTTAGCGCTTTGATGTTATTTGTAAGTCGATAGAGATGTTGAATTTGTGATTACGTAGGTAGTAACTGAAGCATCTCTAGAAATGACTTTTGTCGGATCCACAAATAAATGAACACTTGCAATGTTTTGGTAAATAAAATCAACATATAACATATTAATTACAGAAACATGTACTCGTAAAGTAACCAATCAATTTGTCGAAACCGCGTTCATCTAAACAGGCAATCTATCTAAAAATAGAGTAATTACACCTCCAAACTTCGCTTCGAATTTCCGAGCAAACCGTGAAAATTTCGCAAGCACGTTTCGAAGCACACCACTTACAACGTTTCACTACTCCTGATACGTCGGGATGCAAATTTCAAATTCTGCTTTCCACTAGCGAGTTTTAAAGCGATCCATCTCCTTCGTTCTATAGAAAATATAACGTGGGGTCTACAACGATCGCTTCGAAGCGTAGCCACGCTGTGCACAACGAGTAACTGAATTTCAAATACGCAAAATCCTGTGGTTGCTTCTAGCGCTCGCTCTTCAATTTATGCCATTAGTAGCCTTCCGCCCTCTGTAAAATATATAATGTGTACGTGGAAATAATTTGAGACGAAAGGGTAGGAGCTGATGAATTTGTTTACCGCAGGTTACAAAAGGTTTTCGTATATAATTTATTAGAATTTTGCAAATTCTGTTTTTATTTTTGTTGTTCTTTTGCGGCTGTAATTATACAAGGGGCTTTCGTTTAATTGGACTACGAACTGTTGAGACGACGTAAATATTCTGTTTTTTTACTAGCTTTTAAGTAGTTGTAATAAAATGTGTTCAAGAAACGTAATCCTAAACCTGGCCATCCCTCGGAGAGCTCGAGTAACAAAATAAATGTACAACGAAATGATAGCAACAAAACCTCCGTCAGTTTTGTAAATTACAATAAACCTTAGAGGAGATCGTGGGTAGAATTCGTGATGGCTTCTCGTGCGCGCGACAATAGGCTTAAGCCGGGCGACCGGAGTCACACTGCAGATGCGAGTCCAACCAACTATTAACACGACCGTATCACTGATACACTGATATTAAGGCTCTCAGCCAGCCAACTGTTATAAGCCACGATATTATCGATTATTATATTTATTTCATAGTACGACGAGTAACATTTTATGTTACATGAGTGAATACAAAAACGATTGACTAAATAACAATGACATGTATTATCATAAAGTACAAAAGATCGTCCATGATTGTTACCGAATAGATCGGCCCACGATATCGGGCGCACCGTTGGAGAAGGACGACCTCGTTATTATTTGATAGGTCCCATGATGAAAATCCTCACGGCACGCAACTTTCTTGGCGTTCACTCGTCAGAATAAAAACGACATTGTATGGCATTTCGTTGGCCTCGCCTACCCTGAACATGAATATGAATAGAACGCCTGGAACCCGACAAAATGAGACAATATCCCGACAAGCGCTGAAGGATTGTCCTTCATCACGCACAAATTTCGGCAAAGGAGAAGACGGACGAGCACAGCCGGCGCCCGGCTACATAACATACTTGCTTCTCGGGGCGATCGTAATCGAGTACGTCGATAAAAATTGAATTTCTACCTTTTACCCGTAAACGACGCGAGGACACGCCGAAGATTTACCTATAACGCTATCCTATTTACAGACTGGGAAATTCTATTTGCTTAAAGGTCGAATGGAGGCAATATCGTGGACGTCGCGACGCTGCGGGCGGGGGATGCAATAAGCGGAGCGGCCAGCGGCGGAGCCGTCGCCAATTTAAAGAAAGCCCACTGAACCGAAAGACAAGCGCATTGGCGGCTCACGAACACAACGAACAGGCGAACCCGCACCCACCCGCTCTCTAAGGCTCCTCATATAATTTTCAATCCAGCGAGCTTTAAAATCGATTGCTCTTTGTAAGTGCAAAACGAAACAAGGGGCGGGAAACTAACGTACACCTCCGCTAAATTAACGCTTTAATCCAACCATTTTCACCGTGAAAGTTAAATTGAAAGCTGCATTAGTTTTTAAAATAAACAGTAAAACTCACTAATTGTTGGGCTATATTTATATACGCTTCACTTAAACTTCACGTCTCGTTAAAATCTGTTCAGTTTAAAATGCACCGTTTAAATGCGATAAAAAGGAATTCATTTACTTTTTGCTATTGTATCATAAACATTTACTGTCGACCGCACGTTTATGACGAAGAAATTAAAGACAAACTGAATCTAGTCGATACTATTAGTTTTAGTTTACTTATGTTTCTTTTTAATATCAATCTGGCTGACCACTGCATCTGTCCTAATGTTTGCGTTGGTTGCAAAAACCGCTGTGTGGACTTTAGCTTTTACGACTATTTTGTACATTTTCAGCCATTTCAATTTGAGTTATTCATTCGACGAGTGTGCTATTGACTAGACTAAGAAATAAAACGAATTTTAACCTTATTCAGTAAATCTAACTACACCAATTAGCGGTAATGAACATTCAAGTTCAGACTTAGTACTAGATAAAGTTGAATTACATTCGAAACTGTATCTCCCAAAATGAGATAGTTGCAATTTTGATTTTACGAATGGTACATTCCAATTTCTATGTACCATTCCGATTCCTCAGAATTGAAACCCCAATAGGTATTCAAGGAAAGTTCGTACGTACATAAATTAAACCGCAACGTTTATGTATTAGGGTGGATAGTTGTATTGAGTGAGTCGGGTCGGCCAGTTTCATTGGTAGGTACCTATAAACCTTTCATGCAAACTCCCAAATAGTATGAACAAGTGCGTAATGTACAGGCTTATCTGTCGCCTTAATACCTGTTTAATGAAAGGGTTTGATCGTAAATCTACATGGTTAAACTTAATACACCGTCCTATTGGGCTTTGCCCCGCCAACGGTTAGTAATTAATGTGCTACCATCATAGAGAAAGTTTTACAACTACGGGTATTGAAACTACATAAGTATGGAAGTTTGAATCGAGCCAAGAGAGGTGTTTGCGTTTCACTTTAATTTGAGTTAAAATAAGTTAAAGCGATTACTTGTAGGTATGTATATTTTAAATGTGTGTTTAAATAACTTGTGTTAGCTTCGTAGTTTTAATTATTTCGCTGGATTGTGTGAATATATTTTCATTTAGTTACTCGTAAAAGTACTTCGTAAAGACCTTATTGTTTCGCTGTTAAAAGTTTAATTAAAACCCAAAAATCTTCCTTGTTCTATAATATTTTGTTTATTTATAATGATAGCATTAATAATGCTTGAATATTAAAGTGTTCATTACACAGTAAACGATTGTGAAAATGAGTTTCGAAAATTCCAAGAATTACGTTGAAATATTAATCAAGCGGAAAATGTTAAAAGTGGTTCATTTCAATACGATTTTTCAATCACACAGTCTGTATTGAATATTGCAATTACTTGGAAAAATAGAGAGATTATTGAGACTTTAGTTAGAAACATGGGAAGTGATGAATTAATAAGTGAGAAGCCGAGGTTCCCACGGGAAGTGGTGGGCGCGTTATAATAATAAGGTTGAAAACAAACTACTAAGTAATTATAACAAGAACAACTACTATTATTCAGTCAAACAGCTGAAGGCAAAACGTTGGTCTATTTTAAATCCAACAGTGGTCAATTACAGGGCAAATATGAGCAATTTAGTTGAAATAACTCGTTGGTATTGCATGTTCGCCTGTGAATCTTTGTATGGGAATTATGTGGTCATTAATATTGATTCATCGTGTTATGGTAGTGTAAGAGTTTCCTAGTAGGGATAGCTTGTCTTTTCAACAATAGTACATAGGAAAATGTAGTAAATTGATAGGCAATTTGAATGTGGAAGTTAAAGGCGTTAGTTTTGTTCTTTTATTAATATTAATAATATTTGTACATAATACAAAAAGTATTGTTAAAGGAGGTCTTGTCTAAATGTAAGTAACATCCCTAATCAAATCTACAGTGATGACCTCAAGATCTGATAGACGGAATATATTATGAAAATAGTTACGAAAATTCGTTGTAATATTAATGAATAATCGTTTCACTTTAATCTAAATAAAGCAACAAAAAATCGAAAGATAGAAAAGTTCTCAATATAAGATTATTCTATCTTTTTGATGTACAGATTTCGTAAACAAAATCAGTATGAAAACTATTAACGCATCTAATTCATAAAATGCTATCTGCTATGACCGTTAACATCAAAAGTAAGGTTACTAACAGTTTATAATAAAGTGATCGATTATTTTTTTGTTCATTACGATATTTTTAGACGATGTTGCAAGATTGAACAGTAATTTCAAGGAAGAATGAACTCGCTTGAAGATTAGGTAACTGTGTCAAAAAGATGATTTTTTATAAATTACAAATATTTCTTTATATTTTTTAAGAATTAAATTTTTAAAGAAGCAGCTGCCAGACAATCGCCGCGTCACATGTCGCGGAATGCTGCTCATGAATATAAGCCTCTAGCATGGCTTGAAACTAGTCGAGATACTCGTCAAACAGTTACATGAGTAAGCCGAAAACGTAATAATTAATTTACTTATTTAGCCATTCTTTCCACAATTTTACGATGCAGCCATCGATGCTAATTCAAAAAATATGCAATTTCGACGACCACATAAATCTATTATTCAAATAAGGCCGCGAACACACTGAGATAACCGAAACCACTCTCTTATGGGAAGTTCAAGGAAATCAATAGCAAAATGTATGATATATCATACACAACAAACAAATCTTAGTGGTTGTGCGTAGACATTCAAGTTTCATCTATCATCATTCAGAGCTCTTCGATCATTAGACATGTTTGTTTCTGCCCACAGACAAGGTACAACATATTGCTGTTAACGGACATTCAAGTTTCTCTGTGTGTCCAATACTTTATATACTTTTGTCACCTTAATAAAGGTTGATAGGTTTGGTTCTCTTGTTATCGTCGCAAGAAAATGTATGCAATTTGTTGTAATGTGAACCTTTTGCATAGTTACTTGGAATTTTATGCCGGAATGTGAACTTGAGGTAATAAATTACATTGAACGGAAAGTTCTTGAAGTTCTTCGTAGTTAAAATTAATAATATATTGTGAAATGCTTAATTTTTTTTAGATATTTTTATATTAATTTTTTTTATAAAATTGTTCAGTCGTTATTATCAAAAAAACAGTTTATATTTAACTGTTATACAGAATGTTAATTGCTCAAGAAAGGAACTCTCCAATATTCAATTGAGAAGTTTATTTTTAATCGCAGTTACTCCAATACACTTTCAGTTGTGACGTAAGCAGTAATCAGTCATCGTCCGTTTGTATGGTTCTTCGTGAATCGCATTCGGAAGAATAAGGTCAAGCGAAAAATGTATCTATTTATAGAGTACTAGAGTATTAAGTCATCTGTTTCGATTCTATCTGATTTAGACGTACAGTTTGTTTGTTTAAACTGCGTACTTGGCACTTTGATTGACTCCGTTAGTGTATTAAAAGACTTGTAATGTAAAGATAAATGTAATTGTTTGTTTTCCTTTATAAAGTTTTACGCGTAAAACACATTTTTTTAATTTACGCGTAAAACACATTTTATTAACAAATGTTTTACCAGGTAAAATATGTTTTACGAGTAAAACATACGTATGTATGAGTGTTTGTAAAATCATTACGCATCTGAAACATTAATTTTTCATTCGATACCTTTGAACAAACACGTGTGGTTTGGTATAATATTCCCAGAAAACTTAATTGAAATTTCATAGGAAAAGTGTAGATAGGTTTTTTCAAGTTTCGGCGTTTGACTTGTAATTATAAATGTAGTGTATTCGTGATATTATCCGTCTTGGAATTAAATGTTCTGTTCTATTGGCGGTTATTGTTTTGAAAATCAATATTAAGTAGGTGTGTAACGACCGAATATTGAAAGGCTACTGATTTTGAAGTTGTATTTAAATATACTGCAATCTCTCATTTTACAAAGAATTTGTAGAGACAGAACTATATTGTTTAAGTTATCAATTATAGTGTTTGAGTTGTTTGATAACCTCTAAAGAGTGACGTTTGAATATTTTAGCGTAAGGCTTTCACATAGTAATGTGTACTTTTTTAATATTTTTTTTTGCTAAGCGAGTTTAGGTAATGTTACTCAATTTTCCAGGTTGATAATTATGAAAACAAAAATCAAATTACGACATCATCTGCCACTTTATTAACTCGGTGGCAGTTCACCTATTTAAAGATTGTAACAAAATTAATTTCCCAACATTGTTTAAATTTTTCCTTCAACCTCAAAATAAAATCGGCGGCACAATAAATCAATGTACATAAGTAAATAATTACTTAAGTACAACCTAGTTTACCACAGTTACAATCTAACATCAGATTTTTAGTATAACGCAACAATGAACCAGGTTCGTATCATAATACACTTTTTCATAGGACATCACGCAAAACGTAAATTAGCTGTCATAATATTACGGGTAAATGTAATTGTATCGTATACATAAACAGTTTTCATTGAAGCACTCCAATGATCGAGTTAGATCTACTGTACAAGGCCAGTAATGGACATAGAAATATGCAGATGGTCGCATATTACTCATTACGGACGGTTATAGAAATTTATGACGTCATTTGGCCGTATGCATTATCGTCGCTTTGTTTTTCTCATAAAAAGCAAATGCTGAGCTTTATGATACGCACATTTGCGTAGATGATACTTATAATCACGCTGAGAGTTTATTTATTGTTCTCTATAAAGTATTTTTCGAAGGAAACAATACGCTAGAATACGCTGATGTTTCTTCATAATTGGCAGCGATCGCAAAAATTTTGCTTTGACATTATAACCTTCAAAACAACCCTCAAATAAATTCTAGGGTTGAGTTTGTGCCCGACAGACGACAATAGGCTCTCCCCTAACACATGGGACGAAATACCGTCTACAACGCTGTTTGTTCGACTGCACACCCCTGTCTAACCCTTCGGGCGCCATTGCAGTGAGTGTCCTATAGATATGTCTACATTTTTGCTAAACTTTTTTTGGAGAAAATGTATTAAGGACAGTCTGGTCGTTTTCTCAAACATTATAAGAGTTAATTGAGGGGAAAGGGTTAATGTGATACTTGCAGACGATGGGATAGCAACCCCGTAATTATGTGTGCACTATTACGTCCTTGTGACCCATACATTACAAGTGTGTACCGCTGGTCGTAAGTGGCTACAAATGAATACGACATAAGTCCCAGCGTATGCAAACATTTTTTTTACCATAATCAACGTTACAGCGTAAGTCTCGAAAAAAGCTGTAAAAACTGAGACTTTTATTTTATTTCCGTAAATAAAAAAAAATCTTAAAACTTCCGGTAAAAAGTGAGCAGTTCCATATTAACATTTTTTTTTAAGAAAGATTACGGAGTAAAAAACAATAAAAAGGAGCATTATTATTTTGTGTGTAAGTCTGTCTGTGTAAAATGCGATTGTACAAATCGGCTGCAATTTAGGGGAACATGAAAATCTAAAGTGATGGTAAAGAGCTGTCATAATTTTGTAATTTCAGGGGCGTGTAACGCGCAATTACTGAGAAGTCATTAATGACGGGGTGTGCTGTTACAGTAATTTTTGTTATCTTTATTTTTTGTTTATGTTATGTTGTAGCTCATGGTTTATTTGATAGTGTATTTTATTATTTAGTATTTTGTATTTTATAGTTTGTTGCTATATAAGTGTTTTATTTTTGTGGATCGCATTATTTTATAGAAGTAAAATATATAAAGAAAATTATTAAAGATGCATTTTTATTGTAAGGTTTCATTATGACAAAAAATGGTAATTTTTACATAATGATCTTTACAGTATTTTTGTTCTTCACTTAAGTATTTTTGTACTAAAATTTTATCTACCACAATATCAAAATATACAACAGAAAATTTCGTTTCGACTTTAGCATAATTCTAGAAACAATTCAAAACTGGGAACTTCGCAAAATTTAATTTAAATCCGAACCCGAAATTACAAATTCGTACATTTTAGGGTTGGGAAGTACATTTTAATATATTTACATGATTGATTTTCTACTTTCAACCTCTCTAATTATTAATTTATCAATAGCATCGATATTAAAGCGATAAATTAATTAACATAGCACTTGTATTACTGATAAATTATGCCTAAATTAATAATCGCAAGGGTAGGAATTTCATTATGAAACTAATCAACTGTCAGCTACCTATTCACTTCGATACCAAAAATTTAATAGGATTTTCCGTTATTACAAACAGTACTGACGTGGGCGTTTGTTCGAGAAAGTACTCATAAATGAAATTTAATTAATTGCCGATCTTCGAAACAAAACTTTTCGTTTAAATTTAATTTAAACAATCATTTTTACATAAACAATAAAAATATATTTTACGACTTTGAAATTTTATTTACGTTTTTGTAAGCGTAGCATTTTCTATGTTGATTATGGGAGGATGGGGAAGTAAACGGGTTAAAAGCTACAAAATCGCGTCGCGCCTAACATTTTACAGGCGGCTCTAAGACAAGCAAGACTGGCGGAAAACCACGCACTGAAACTCGCCTACAGGTGTCATGAAGTTACTTCCGACTTTAAAAATACAATATATTAAAAAAAAATCATTTTTTTATTTTTATTAAAGTAAAATCGCATTTATTAGTTGTAGTAAACATTTTGTTGAAAATATTTATTTTACGGAGTATTTTTATGTGAACAATTTTAAAAATATATTTTGACGGAAAATTAAATTAGATTTGTGTAACTGAGTTTTAGATAGACAATCTAGCAAAATATGAACTGAAAATGCAATACTTTTATGTTTTACATCAAATTAAGTATATTGAAATATAAATTGTGAGTCGTCGAATTTTCCACCCAAATTCAGCAGCGCGCCAGATAAATCCGAAAACTTCGCGAACTCTACAACTTGAACAGATGGATGCAATACCGCGCTTATTTTGTTTCGTGAGCCAAATGCGTGCCATGTTTATTTTTAGGCCATTTCGGTTTTAATTTACGAGCTTTAATAACTTTTATAATATTTATTCTGACGGCACGCTAATTTCCTACGAACCATACCAAAACAATACAAATAGATCTATGAATTTAAGTTCTCTACAAAATTGCCCACCGACTAATTTAAGAAAAAAGTAGGTAAACTTGAACCGTTCACAGCTAATATCACCGTTACATGCGATTCCACAATTTTATTTCTAGCTATTAGTGTAGCGACTCTTATCTTATCGCAATATTTAGGCATAAAAACAAAATTTCGTGGTTGTTGTGAGTCAATTTGGATCCGTTTGCGCCAAACCAAATAGCCGGCCGGAGATTTGTATTTTGAGTATCTGGATGAATATAACAGGTCGATTGATCTGTTTGTTGTTTTTAGTGAGGGTCGAGAGGAGGGAGCGACACGACGGCGCCGCCCAGCCGATAGGAACCACTTGCGGCTGGGGCAATGTGCATCCGACGCGGCGCGCACTCTTCAACTTTACCAAACTTTGCTCCGAAAATAAACTTTTTACAATGCGTCATGGAACACTGAAACCGGGCACTTTCTAACACGGATGTCGGTACTAACCCTGAACGATGTGCAGGTAGGATCCGTCTCGAAAAAAGGCTGCGGGTGCACTGTCGCGGTGGCGATCGGAAGCACTGAGTTTAGCACTTTGGACATGTAACGTAGGAGCGGACACGCGAGTGTTTGGTCGCGCGGCGCGGGCCGGCGTCGGCGCGAGAGGAGCGGCGGCGGCGCGGAGTATGGAGCGGACGGCGACACGGGCGACGAGCGACGAGCGACGGTGCCGCTGGGAGTGTGGCCGCCGGCGGCGCGCCGCGCGCCCGCCGCCGGGGGCAGGTTCGCGCACGCGTCGCCCGCCCAGCGCCCCCCCCCGCATCGACCGACCACCCCCACCCCCGCCCACCTCCCCCGACGCCCGACCGACTGTTTTTCTCTCCGACCGGGGGACGCACCTGATTTTTTCCGTGATATTTTTTCCTCCCTTCTCTTCGCGACGCGATCCGTTCGCTTTCATTACGGTTTCGAGTTTGATTTATCACCGCGGCGGCTCTGAAATATTCTTATGGAACTTGGTGTCGAACGCTCACCTACTAATTAGCATCGATTGATTGTAATAAATGAACGCTGACAAAATGCACTCAATCCTCATTCCTGATTTACTTTTAAGTCGTATCCGTACGTTTCTTGTGGATAAATCCTTTTATTGTAATTCATTTCAAAACAAATCAAAAATAACGTTACAATTTTATTTAAGTATCAGTCAGCTGATTTGCATAACATAAGCTAAAATGTAAACAAACTTTTATAATAGTTACCACAAGGTAACTATTATAAAAGTTTAATATAAAAGTTTAAGTAATATAAACAATTATATTGAACAAAAAACCAAAAATAAAACAAAATGCCAAAACAAAAAATAATTAAACAAAATGGACGCACTTCAATTTTATTCAAGTGTAGTTTAGAGAGTAAGTGCGCTCGTAGCCTGGTCGTAGCCAGCAAGCCTGGCGCGTAGCACGTGTCTACGGCGTAGCTAAATCGGATGCAGGGTTCTGAGCGCGCGGCCAGCTATTAGTATTCGCAGTCCAGTCGTGTCCTGCATAACCTCAAGAACTTAACATATTTGGCCGCGATTCAAATTTAATGTTTTCATATTTGTGTCATAACTTTCGGTAAAGGGGAAAACAAAAATTACCCCTGCGAAGGAAGGGAGTTATTTGTAAACGGTTGACGTCTCGGCATTTTTATAGAAAGTACCACCCTTGTTCCATTTTGAAATTGTTTAGGCGGTTGTGTATGGAATGTTGTTTTACAGTTTGGATGAGAAATAGTATTGTGATTTGCGGGACTAGATTGTGGCTGTGTACATCCATCACATGCGTTGCAATAAAAGTTGTATGGCACTGACGAATGTAATATGGAGTAGAAAGTCGGGGAACATAAAACTTGGTCTTTGAAACATTGTATTATTTTGCAATAACTTGAAGCACTTGAGCTATTCAGAACTCCGTATGAAGCAATATCTAGTACAAATATGTCACGTACAATGTGTTGCACTTGTTTGAAATCATTTATTATGACGAGTAGTAAGGAATGGAATTTGTTACCGGCTTTCATGTTCTTATTGCGTTATAATCCTGTGTTCCTAGTTCTTGGAAACTGTTTTGATAATTATATTGTTTTAATTACTATTCATTTATTAATGAAATAAATTTTAGTTATAAATACTACTAAATACTTAAATACTTTTAAACCACAGTCTAAACTGCCTTTTACGCTTCCTTAATCTTGGGCGAATAAACTTTTTATTTTTTTATTTTAGATTATCTTACATCAAAATTATTGGTCAGCTATCTTTTTAAACTGAAACAAAACTGAACTAAGTGTTCGAAACCCCTTGAACACCAAGACCAACTAATAAGTACATCCGGACTGCCCACATACCCTGATATATCCAGCCCGTATTCTGGTAAATGAAAAATGAAAGAGTTAATACCCATAATAGAGAGGGTAGCGCCCTGGGTTTTACTCCCGAGCTAAGTATTAATGGCTTTTTCAATTTTGGAACTCGAAATAGTAGTATGAATTCGGTATTTCGGCCTAATTCGGTTCGCTAGTATCAAAGTACACCTCTGCCTGATCCTTCATAAAAATTCCCTTCATCATTATTATTTCGCAAAAGTCAAAACATCCTACAAAAACAGTTTACGAAAGTTACCCGATGATGATTGTGGCAACAAAAAAGAAAATTCATCCCCAAAAAACACAAAAGTGGAGGCATTTAGATTTAAGCTGTGTACCTTTAATCGGGCCCGCATATCCGCCCTGCTTAGGTAGACATGGCTATTATTTTTCATATCTATGCTTCCGTGCCGCGCCGGCGATTACTTTTAATTTCAACCGTTGAAAAGCATGTTGTACAATGTAAAAACTGTTTGTGGAACATATTTTTTAATGAACGCCATCGAGTTACGGCTTTGACGTGTGTTTTAGGTCGAGTTGACACGATAGTTAGGTTATGTTCAACTAATTTGTAGACAGCTACGGATTTTTATTTACAATCGTTTTCATTTAATGGGTGTTGTTCATGAAAGCACTTGGTGGAAGTGGTAGTTTTTTTTTTCTATACTTTTTAAACATTATCGACTACGTTATCAGATTCGAAACTTAAATGTATTGTCATTAGAAAATATTCCGATTTTTTGCAGCAATTATATTCATAAAGATTTTTTCACATTATTTCTAATGATAAGTTAAATTATTCGATCGTTTAAGGTAACCACACTAAATATAGACATCCAACACATACTGCACTACAAAATATTGATGATGGAAAATGCAAAAAGAGCCCTGGCAAGTCGAATTACATCAGTAAAAGGTTCCTTTTGTCTGGCTGTGTGATTAATTGTTTGGTGCGCATAGCGACAGCGGTGCTGTGCATTGCGTGACGCGCAACTGTCGTTCAGAAACACTGAATGATTAGCTGTTTCATCACAGAGTTGAATGGAAACCTGATGTTTGTACTTCGACATTATTTTATTCGAGTTGTTCATGTCGTGTGTATTTTTTGAAAGTTGTATAAAGTGTACATTTTCGTATTTTACGAAAAGTAACTAATGTTTTACTTATGGAAAAAAATTCTCGTATAATATTTTCGGTCTTATAATTAAGGATTGGTGTTTTCTATTTGTCTAGTTAATTTGGAAGCTTGTTCAAAATGTATTATTTTATAAGAGAACTAACATCCCGTTCAATCCGTAGTATACTCAATAGGTGATCAATTCAAATGAATTTAAAAAAACTGAACAACAGTCGTTGCAGAAGTAGGAACGGGGTGGTTTTTAGGCACTTCCTCTCGCCTCATTCATTGCGGTTAGGGTTTTTGGATGATTGTCCCTCATCACAAATAAAGCTATACGTACTTTCTATTTTCCCAAACCTAAACCCCAAAACATAAACATGAAAACTTCCAAACTTATAATACATAATTTCAAAAAGCATCATAATTTACCGCCCCCATCACTAAAACTGAACGAACACGAAAACAGATATCTTAATACTGATACGAAAAGTTACATGTTTTTCAATATTATTTGCTTCTTATCAAGCGCCACCTATCTTCAAGTTGTTCTAAACTTAATATATTCCCCGGATACTTTTAACGTTAAACATCTTCTAACTTTATATCGCAACACTTCCCAACATATTTTTGGTATCTTACAATTTAATAAACGTATTATCGAAAAAACCTTGAAGAGGTGAAGTGTTTAAAGTTACGGTTTAATTTATGAGTGGTAAGAAGTTAGTTAATTTATCTTTGATATTAAGTATGAGTTTTTATTTCTAACGATGTTTTGGGACTACGAAGTTGATTTAGTATTAGATGAAGTTTTAATTTACACAATAAAATTATAATTAAATATGTAAACACTATTAATAATACGCATCATTGTTGGGGTTTTCTATTTTAATAAGTTACGTTCTTATGGTACGCAATCGGCGTCGCCCATGGACAATTTTTTGACCAAAAATGATTCATTTCCCTGCTTCATGATACCAAATAATACTCAATTCTTATAACAACTACACCTCCCTTAAAGTAAATACCCCATCTAAAACAAATACACCACCACAATTATTACAA
Source organism: Spodoptera littoralis (assembly GCA_902850265.1). Lineage (NCBI taxonomy): Eukaryota > Metazoa > Arthropoda > Insecta > Lepidoptera > Noctuidae > Spodoptera > Spodoptera littoralis. Next base: position 10,052,352 of record LR824538.2, on the reverse strand, counting down.
AACCCGTTCAACTCAAAGATAAACTGACTTACTAAAATAAAACCGAGTTAATTGCTAACTGAAGTACATTCACACAACACTAGTACAAGTTTAACGGTAGAATGAGAGCATTCGTTAACAGTTAAATCAAACGCCTGGTTTAGAAGTGATAGTAAGTTAAGACGGCAAACGGCGGGACTTTCCTAAACGTCTAGTGCACCAGTTGGCTACAGTTAGTTTGAAACGTAAAGATGCACAATTTCCTACAGTCATCGTCAGTTTAAGTTAACTGCGGTTTGTTAACTGTTTGTGTTATGTTTAGGTATATTCGTGTTATGTTTGTTGTGTCTTTTGGGAATTGATTAGTTTTGAATAAGTTTTTGAGTAAAAAATGTATTTTTTGTAGGTGATCGTTGGTTGGTGGGCCGTTTTAATAGATACATGTTTCTTGATAGGAAATTCACAATTGATTAATAGTAAAACATCTCCAATATGGGCACATAATGGGTTACCGGGGCTCCTGCTCGATGTGTAGGTGAAGGTACGGGGTGGTTTTTAGTCAGTAAGAGTCTGACACTTCCTCCCGCCTCACCCAGGCGGGAGCAGTCATTCGATGATTTTCCCCCCTTAAAAACATCTTTTTTTTTTTCAGCCGCTACAACTATATTTTTTCAATATAACTTGAAGTGACTACGCGCAATGAACATTAATTATATTATAATGCATACCTACATAAATAGTTAACAACAAACCTATTCAGACAACACGAACATTTTCACTACACAAATCATACGACCTTATAAAACAATAAACTACCATATCCATTTCCCTAGGGTTGTCACTGACCTTTGTGAGCAAAACGATCTGTGTGCCGTCCAGTTAAATACGTAAGAGGATGCGCAACCCCTAATTGGATCACAATTGGCACTGACGTAAGACACGCTCCGCCGCCTGTCTATAGGGACCCCAAGATTCGACATCTCCAGACCTCCGATGTTATGCCTCGATAGTTTTGAGCGAGCACCCTAATCAGTGCTGAAAAGTTTACTGAACGGTAAGCGTGCGTGAATACACATAGAATTTGTTGACGTAATTGTTAGGATTCGATTGCTAAATGAAGGTTGGCTCACTTGGTTATTAGCGGGAAGGTGATGTTCATGAAATTAGAATTGGAACGCTATTACTTCTCCGAGGTATACTAAGTACGAAAATCGTATGTTTCGCTTTATCTGGTAAAAGTCATTGATATCAATATAACCAAAAAGTTATATGATTGAAAAAGAGTTATTGCTTGTTCATTAATAATGTCATAAGTTTTATAAGTAATATTATATTCAAAATTTTACTGCACATATTTAATAAAAGTAGTTGCGAGTGATCGTTAAGTATTTCTCGTAATTACACTCAATGTAATTGTGTAGCTACGCGAAACAAGCAGTCAGCCATAACATTTCGATTATAGCAAATTTACTGCGACCGAAGTAATTAATCGAATAAAACTGTACTAAAAAGCAGCTACAAGCAACAATAATTAAGATCGCAAACAAATCTTAAGCCAGTTGATCGACGCGACTTCAAATCCGAAATAACAACAATTAAACAAAGACGAAGAAAGTTAAATCGGAATGATTGCGCGACGATTGCGCCGCTGATCGAACAAAACAGATAAAACTCTCATCAAATACAATCAGTGGTTGCCTGGACAGAGCTTACAACTAGGCCTCTGTATCCCGCCATTTTCTCGGGGCGAATTTCATTACCACTAGCTTGTCCGGTAATCCCAAGCGGACAAGTGCCTTAATCTACCCGCTTTCGGTTCGATTCCGACTCTTAAACGCGCCACTTGCTTCATTTTTACGTATAATCCATTTTTAATTGCCTTCTCACTGTACCATTATTAAATTTTCAAAGAGAAATTAATTACGGAGATAAGTTTTGAAGGCCGTCAATGCGACAATAGATTGTATCGGTGTTAATTTAGTAAAGAAAGCTGAGTTTAGAGAATACTGTTGTCATTAATTGACGTAATTCTTGGATTAAGATTTTATATTAGCAAAATGATCCGACATTGTTTGAGGACGAGATATAAATCTTTGTTTGATGTTTAAATTGTTATTTAATGCAGACAGAATAAATTATTGAAGAGCTTTTGAAGTTGATTATTAAACGGACTGATCATTAGTTCATTTACAGATAATCCCAACTAATGAGTTGATCATTTTCTATGTCACGGATGAGCGACTGTTAAATAAACTAATTAACATTCATATCAAAGTCTTAAGACGTACCTATAACAATGTTTAACAAGTTATCGAACATTTCTAATTGGAATTGGTATAAGTACTTCTTGATGACACGCCGATAACGATTAAAATGTTCGAAGGGAACATTTGGAGCGCAAACATAGATATAATAAAACGTGACGCAAGACAGACGCGCATCTCTGCCTGTCCCTGCAAATGGGCGCGGATAAATCGAAGACTGCAGTTACGATTAGTCGATGATTAATGCTCGCACTGCGACGCCATCTGCTGAATTAATTGCTTCATTTCCTCTCGACGGCACCAAATGGAATTTTGTATTTCGATTCGTAAAACGTTCGACGTTTTTGTCCGCCCGGTACACTTGTTCAGGTGTGTTATGGACTCGGTGATTTATTATTACTTCACGCCCAAACGAGAGATTTTTGATACATTTAATTTCAGTTCTGTTTTGTATCTCTGATCTATATTGAGCTTTTTGTTAAACCAATTATGTTTCGACAAAAAATATGTAGGTAAAGAAACTTGCTACATACCGCTACAGAATTTAGCGTCTTAAGAACGAGTTGTACGTAGACCTTTGTGCGATTCGAAAGTTTCCACAAAAGGGGGCCCCGCATGATTTGTGAATGCGTGTAATTTTTCAAACGTCATATTTTTTGCAACAGTTCCACCGACCCACGGAGTAAACTTCGCTATTGTAGAGGAACGACTTTTTGGAATGTTTTCGTCTTTCCTTAGCGCTTTGTTATGGAAAGTTAGATAGTGTTGGTCGCGGGAGCACCGGTGGCATCCGTTTTCGCTTAATAAATTTCGGTGTTCAATAAGGATTCGGGTTGGAAGTTCTGCTATGACAATGTTACTTGATGTCAAATGGCTCTGGAGATTGTGTAAGTTGGTGGTCGAGCTGCGAGAGAGCAAATATTGAATTTTTCTGTTCTGAGATGTGATGAACTAAAGCTGTGTGACCGTGTGAGTGAATAATGGACAGGTGGAATTGCTCATAACCTTTCTGTTGGAAGATCCTTTGTCGTATTGGTTTGCACGTGGTAGTGGAGCCGCGGAAGCTGTCATGTGAGCCTGCAGCTATCTATCTGTTGATAGCTGTCGGCACATTTTGCTCAGATTGACGGGCTTTTCAGACCGAGCTAAATAGAATTTTACAGCGCTGTATTGTTACAGTGTCAGATAGCGCTCTTTGGCAAAAACTGAAGATCCGCTAGACGAGTCTGTTCTATTGTTCTACGTGGTAGTTATGAAACAAAATAGCAGTTGGTGTAAAAGTACGCAATATTGATGACTACGATTTAAATAAAGCGACTACTTTTGTTTCAGATACCAATCTATTCCTTTATACACACAGAAACATAGTTAGAAAACACAAGACAAGGGAACACAAGAGACAAATCCTCTGGTTTTATCAAAGTGCGTCTAGTTCAAACAAATGAAGTAGTTTCCGTGGAAACTCGTCAATTCCCAGACAAAGACGCTCTTCGTTTGACATCATTAATATCCAAGGAACACGAATGGCACTGGGTGAAAGGAGTGCTTTCACGGCTCGCGACGATGCACTCATATTTCCGGATTTCATTCCCTCCCGAGCGCACTATATTACACATAGCAAATCCAAATGTCATCATAACGTAACCCTGCCGGTGTTCCCTGTAGATTGTATTAAACAAAGGGGAATTAAATAGCAGACAGTGCGGTGTACCGAGCTGCGACCAACGCGGGCACGAACCACTTTATTCCACCTTCTGTACCGAATGCGACCGTTGTACTTACGTCACGCATTCCAATTTTTATTTTTTGAAATAAGCCAACGTGAGTGCGAGTAATTTTGTTTGTGTTTTAAAAATTGCTGCGTATTTTTGTGGCAGGGTTTTTGTTGGACCGCTTGTTGCCATCTAGTGTCAGAGTAGCGAACATTCGAGCGGTATTATCTTCCTGACAGTCCCGCTCTTTATTATCCTCATACGCCATGATAAATTGTTGCATACTATTATTACTCCGAGTCAGAAGTAATACCAAACAACAACTACCAACTAAAAGTATATTGCGGCACTCGAAATGTAAATTTCAATTAATTTCATTAATTCGTCATTGTATTACAAAACAAACTGATTAAGTAAATAAACATTAGGCGTTTTCGATTACAATTTCACCGTCGAAATGGCAGCTACTTAATTAACATAATCCCGTTGCGAAAATAAGCAAAGTTAATTTTAGTTAAAACATCGAACATTTAACGTTTTAAATTCAGCGTATTCGCATTCACGGACGCGTACTGATCATTTCGAATTCGCTATGTAGGTGGTCGTTTTTCAAAAAGCGATTTCACCTCCAACTACATTCATTTACACATAATAATTGTGTTCGGTCGCGGCTGCCGACTCATTATCATATAAATGAGAGAGAAAAAGCTACGGTCGACCATTAATCAAGGGAATAAAGCAACAACACTGGCTAATACACTTATCAACTTTAATTCAATAATCCGGCGGCGCGAGCGCCTGCCCTCGACACTCGACTTTTCGTAACGTGAAAAATAAGTGGCAAATGGAACGCACGACCTCACACACTAATCCCAATTAATTGCGCCATACTACAATAGCAATGCAACTTTTACTGGATTTTAACAGTAAATAAAACCCCTTTTGTACATATAAAGACTCGTGAATATGTTTCAAATTGCTTTAAAATGAAAATGAGCAATAAAAACAAAAAGCTTTGTTTATTTCTGAACAAAATTTTGTTTTTCATTGAAAGAGTTTGCGAAATAAATTACTTTTTAGAATATAATAGTGAAATACATTCGATAAATTATTTTTTATTTTACTTAATAAAATATTTTCAATATGGTGGTACTCTCAATTTCATTTCTGAAGATTTTAAAAACTTTTTATAAATAAATAAACTAAGTTTATCAGAATGAACTTTTATGTTATTTTGTTTCATAATAACAGTAAAAATCTTGGCTATCAAACAGTGTTATTTATAATTGGAATAAAACAATGTAAACACTGCCAATAAAAGCTTGATACCTAGTTTATTTTAATTAATAAATAAAACCTATAATCGAGTGTTAAGGCTATTTTTCCGCAAATCCCCGTAAACGTAAGGCAGTAGCCGTTAAAGTTAACTTTTGTTTTGAGAAACAGGTAAAATTGTTATTGCGATAGCCAAGTCGCCTGAACTTGCAAGATTATTACAAGAACATAAATAAAACGTGTAGAGCCGTAGCTTCGTAGCGACGTAGCACTCGTAGCAGACGCTACGCCGGCCTCCGCGGACGTAGCACTTGCTACGGCGCGAACAAAATTTGGAGCATCTAAACTGTGAAACTCCTTAAAACTATTATCATAATTCTGAGCTAACATTATGTCATGGAACTGGTCTTAGCTCTGTTTTCAGCAATTCCACGCATCCTTTACACTAAACAACTATTCATTTTGAACTGTGGACTTTACAATAACTATTCATTTATACGTTATTTTAGTATTTGTCTGTTTAATGTTTCTCTCACTATTTATTTTTATTATATTATTAAAGGATCACTCAAAATTAGAAAATCAGTTTTGCGAGTTTAATAAAGTAATTAACATGTTTTTAGACACTAATTTTCATTAATTCTAACAACAATGTATATTAAAATACATTTTTTGTTGTTTAAAAAATCTCAGAGATTTGAGTAAACTTTTAAAATTAGCCAAAAATCTAATAAATTAACAATTAAAAACGTCGGCCACCTCCATTATACAAGTCCATTAATTAAACATTTTTCGCATAAAATTTAAATTAATTAAATAAGGGCCGAAACTATACAATGGTTTGTACTTAAATTGTCGTAACTGAGACAATCGCCTTATACAGCATTAATTCGGGAACAAAGCTAGGTAATTAGGAGAAATATTATTATTATTATAAGTACCTACGCTTTGTCGAAATTTCGAAATCAGCTCCGCTCTAGTTGGGAGGCCGACGGTAAGGTTTTGCGAGCCAATTTCATGGTTTCGTGAACTCATGCACCAATGGCCTACCCACTTGAGAAATTTCACTAACACGAACTTATGATTAATTGAGGCAATAACACGAAGACTGGTATATTGTCCTGACCGCTCAGATCCTCAGGGATTTACTCTCCGACCTCAGTACATTGATCGCTTCTTACGACACTACTATTCATCTTTATTAACTCGTCGAGTACCGGTTTTATAGACACAATTAAAGAACAATAGGTCGCGGTCACCGGTGACCGCTTGGTGTTTGACAGATTAATTTCGTATTAATTTTATGTGAGCTATGACTTAAAGATTTTTCATCTTCAGATGTATTTTTTAGTTGTTGAGTGTTAAATATTGTTCGAAATCATATTTTATGTACTTTTTATTACTCTGTTAAACATTGAATAAATAAATTACAGTCACACATGCATGTTTTTATATTCTCCAAATAACACCCAACTAGGTATATTTTATAGGCAAACTTTGAAAACGGTGTGTTAATAATTCTATCATAACATACTTGTAATTTATGCTGAACGGGCTTTCAAACAATATTTCGAATGACACGAACGTCAAACCCTCCGTAATAACTTTTAACGCGTGACCCTACTTCAGCCGAGATTACTACCAACTTAATACAATGAAGCCTTAACGCAACGAGGTATAATAGTTGATTGGCTAACGGTTATGTTGTAACGAGTTTTTAATTAAACTCGAGTAGATTTCATTACTTAGCGCCGAGTGCCACGTGTTGCTTGCAGACACAGCGCTGCAGCCAAGTCTAAGCTTGGATTTTTCTCGAAACAATGCCCATACGGCTCCCTGCTAGATATTCCTTACAACAGTTCTGACTTTCATAGCGGAGACAAAGGAACTTCCTACGTCCCAACAAAAACTCATCCACGCCAGATGATGTGTCTATGGCGAGAAATTGCAAAAAAAAGAAAAGAGTAACTTCTACGTGCCTGTATGTATGTATGCGTGGAATTTTAAAACGAGCCGTATTTTTCCTCCTACTCGTTGAAGAAACTGTAGCGGATGTGAGAGGATAGACAAAAGACGCTCTCTATACTTTGTTAGGTATCTGAGTAGCAGCGAATGTAGATGAGTTGCTCGTCGCCCCGCGGCCCCCTGCTTAACTACTCGTACAAACACAAAAGTCCTTACATAAATCTTGTCCTCGGGAACTCGCGGCGCCGGCTCACCTCTCGGCTCTCTACAGAGGTAACTACGCACTCCCACCCTCCGATGAATTCGATAACACAACAAATTAGAATTTCTCCTCGCACCCGCCCGAATAATGATAAAAACTCGAATTTACAGCCCTTAGCGCGTAAGTATGCTTTACGGAGTTACACCTGAGTGGCTTCTTTATTTTGTCGACACGTTTACATACTGTTCATGAGAATATAAAACTGCTTTGAAGAAACACGCACTTTTTGTAGTGAAATGAGGTTTAAAAACTGCTTCAATACCTAATGATGATTTGAGGTACTTAGCAATATTTTACTACCATTCTAATTTCTTTATCTATATGTAAAGCACATTGAAAGCTAAACAATGTCTCCCTTGGAATAGAACAGTTCTCAATTTAATCAATAAAGAGCATGTGCATGTCACAACAAGCGAGATAACTAATCCAAGTCAATAATCACAATAGGTGCCATTCGAGTTCACAGACACACCTCGCGAGTAAATTACAGTCTTACCTTTAGCAGATAAAGTTTATAATCCATTGTGATTAACATTGTCGCTGTAATCTTACATTTACAAGAGAACGTTCATAGGGGAACTTTTATGATGGCAAAACCACCTTTACTTACGGCTTTCGGATTTAATTAACAATTTCCTGAAAGTCTTTGTCACGTGAACCGCACGAAGCTGATATATATTTATACAATATAGGTATACTTAATACTCCTTCTTGTCGTAATACGTAATCATTTTACTTTCCATTGTGGTATTAAACTTATCAAATAAAGGCTTCATAGATTTAAGGATCCAATATCATTTTTTAAAGTCTAAATGATAAACAAATGTTGCCAGTCACTTCACACACGAAATGAAAAGAACAGCAACATAAAGTCTTCTCTTTCTACGCGAATGAAAGTGTTATTTTACCAGCACCGCTGATACAAATAAAAAACAATTGACATGTCAATGACTTCAGACCCAAGATGATAGAAATAACCACTAGGTTGTTCTCTTTCTAGTCAAATTAAAGTTTTTTTTTTACAGATAAAACAGGAATTCGAAATTCAAATAAAAAACAAATGACAGAATAGTCACCGATTTGGTTGAACTATGAAGGATGTACTGTATTAATGACAGGAATGTTTATCTGCTATAGGTTCTGTACTGAATTGGATATTTATTTTTCATTTTGTTCGTTGTTATCAAAGAAAACATTGGAAATGCTTTGAAACAGGTGAGAAATGGCATTAGAGTGAAATTCAATAATATTTGGTTACAAAATATTTCTTTAAGTATCCAGCTACAAATACCTAACTAACTAAACTTTTCTCTCTCCCCAAATCAACACTAAATTAATACTAAAAATAATCACATAAACACAATATTAAACACATTCCCCCAACCACGGCACCGTTCTAAGGCCCCATTTAATCTCTTTCGCTAATAACTCTATGTACCTTATACATATGTTACATCGTCTTGATACATAACACACACAGCCCATACACAAGACTAAAGGTGTCCGGGATTACTGGCAAAATGGATGTGTACACATTGCGTCTAATTATTATCAATTAATTATCATTAAGCGCCATTGCCGTATAAAACATTGTAGGTAAACAATTGTGTGATGCTTTTAAACAAACTGATGTTAGTATTTATGTAGGTATGTTTGTATGTAAGTGGAATTTGTGTGTCTGTGTTATGCCATCTAAAGTGTGTGATTTTTTATTGTGTAAATTATATGATTCAAGTGGTTTTTAGAGTGAGAAAATTGATATACTCGACACTAAGCACGAATAAATGTTATCTTTCGAACTCGGGAATAGAAAACCAATATTGTGTTGAGCAGTGTCACTCGAATACTACAAAAAATCTACCTAAAAAATATGACTTGAAATATATGTATTCTTATATGTATGTCTACAATCTATACAATGCTCGTCTAACTAGAATTCTAAACTTATCCTCATTACACGATAAAATGATCAATTTCGTTCAAAACATTCTTAGAAGCAGTCCCAATTAATATTAACCTACTTTCCACGAAGCACTTATTAAAATATTAACGCCTATAAAATATTAGTCGCTGTTATTTCGTCAGTGTGTAATATTTAAACAATGATGAAAAATTGTTGTCAAGGGCGAAGTTGATGAGTCGTCCAGGGGATACCGGAGATTGTTCGCGTTTGCCATGGCCGTGCATCAAATATTCTACAAGTTTATTCGTACTAAACGCTTTTACTGAAAATGAGACAATAAAGTTTCCGGGCGACGCAAAATGATTCTATTACGAATATGAAATGTTATTACCTCGGACGGATTATAAGCAGGAGCAGGTTCTCACAAATGAAATTGCTTCCCTCCTTTGGAATCCATTTTAAGGATGGATGATATAATTCTTACGAGTAAAGACTTTGTCGAGATGAATGCGTTTATTACAATCATCTTCGACAATGATGTCGCACTCACTTCTAATTCCCAAATATAATAAAACGACGAATAAGACAAACATTTTGATTCAACAGCAAATATATTAATTAATTGTTTACGTAACAGATTATCAGATAATAAAATATAAACGTCGATAAAAGCTCAATCCGAATTGAAAGGGCTCATTGGATTTTTAGAAAATTGGATTTTATGTGGAGGGTGGCAATAACGCGTATTCTCGTATATTTTAAAATAAATTGCTTATTATAATACCTAAAGCTTATCGCATTTTAGCTATCGTAAACTGTTGTAAAGGCAATTTAAGCAACATTGAATAGTTTGGAGAATGTAAAGTAAGGTGGATATGGTGTTCTGGGCTATTGTTACATTTGTTGTAACGATATTGTAAACTAGTGATTATGATAACGGCATTATTATTAAACTTTACTATTTCGATCCCAAAACAATTGTGTTCCTTCTTGGGTTGCCATGTGTTTGAATGTTTTGATCAAAGAAATTGTTTTGTGGAACTTTGGCGTATCGGTTATTTTAGTGGTAATGATTATCTTATGTTCAGAATCTAAATACAGAAAGTAGGGATCCTAAAAGGTAAGTGTGGAGTACTCATAACCAACGGGTGTTTATGACTATATGTAAGAACGTGGAGGTAACAAAATAAGTATGTAAAGATCTTAGTAGGTGGCGCTCTGTGGATTCTGGCTAGTCTCACGAGATGAATGTGTGAATTTATACTTTATCACTTTATAACTTGACATGAAATTAGCATACAAGAGTGGGATGAAGAAAATGTAATGCAATAGAGAATGACTATATTTTAAGAGTTAGGGATAAAAGGTATTCGATAGATAATGTATGGACTCAGCCAAGTAAATCGGTATGCAGTTAACAAAAAAAAAAGATTCAGTACAGAGGTAACTATTGATTGACACAGTAGTAACTATTGATCACTACGTAGTATAAAACAAAATCGCTATCCGCCGTCTGTCTGTCCCTATACATAGGGGCTTACATCTTTAAAACTACGCAACGATTTTGATACGGTATTTTTAATAGGTAGCATGATTCTTAAACAACGTTATGTTGTGTTTCGTCGTGTGAGTGAGGTTACTGGATGCCCAATTACCCCCCCCCCTCCTTTTTCCCAATCCCTGAATCCCCAACAATCCTCAAATTCCTAATCCTAAAAGGCTGGTAACGCACTTGTAACGCCTCTGGTGTTCCAGGTGTCCATGGGCGACGCCGATTGCTTACCATCAGGAGATCCGTCTGATCGTTTGCCTCCTATTCCATAAAAAAGGACAGAATTTCTTAACAAATTTCAGAAAAGCAAGAGTTCAGACGAAGTGCCAGTTGGCAACGGTTATGTAAATACAAAACCATTGATTTCTTTTTTCACCTCATGACATAATCCTATCAAGATGAAATATTACGCCATTTGCGTAGAACAATATGAATTGGAAAATACTTTATTTGTAACAGCATATTTGTTTTTATACTCAGCCTTTTCTAGACTATGTAGGTAGAGGTACTGAGTCCTAATCAGATTCAGTTGTTAGTAAATATTTATAGGTATATAGCAGTGTTATACTCCACAAAGGACTGAATGACTGCACAGTTGGCGCGGTGGTTGGGCAACTGACTGCCGCGCAACGTGTAGCGGGTTTGATTCCCGCACGGAACAACTCTTTGTGTGATCCAAAAATTGTTGTTCTGGTTCTGGGTGTCATGTGTATGTGAACTTGTATGTTTGTAAACGCACCCACGGCCCAGGAGAAAATCCTAGTGTGGGGCAACGTATAAAAAAACAAATAAAAAATTGATTATAGGCAACGATGTCGTAAACATAACCCACTGTCAAAGTTACAACTCTTCGTGCGATAATTTACCCTATGGACTATTTTTCATACTAATGAAGTTCTAATCAAAATATTTAACCTCTTGTGTAAAACCTGATAGAAAACATATTGTAAGTATCTCGCGTAGATCTGCGCTGCAGTATACCACGAGTTAAATGTAGTTGTAGAAGTCATGTCTAAATAAAATTTTACCTTTCTCCCACAAAACCGTTTCTCAATACGTATCTTACCTGAAACAAACAGAAAAACAAACAAATTAATTTTAACATACAAGATACAATACATGCATAAATACAACATATTTATTGCAACAGTTATTCCTACCAGGGTGGGCAGATTTCCAAACGGATTCGAACCTAAGACCGTTGGCATGACTTGGGACCAGATGTTATAACACATTGGCTTTAACGACTACAACATTCACTATTTATGCGTATTCTAGTACAACGTTTATGTTTTATTTGTATGTCTATGTATGTTTTAATTGTATACAAAACTCGATCCAAAAATTTCATAAGAAACAATAATTAAGTTATGTAATACTTAATTATTGTTAGATCTTAAGTTGGGGTGACTTTGCCCGTGTGGTTAAAAGAAAAAACGCAGCTTAAATTACTCCCCAAGTCTCCATGTTTGGGGACTGCATTAAAACATAAAAATCATATCATAATAACACTTTGTTGATATGTGAAAATTACATAGGACAAGCAAACACATTTACAATAGTTACTAGTAAAGTATATATTGGAAATATATCAGTATTATGCCATTGTATAATTTAACACCCACTTTTCACTATTTATGTTATGAGTCCCATGTAATAGGTTACATTATAGTAAATTATATCAAATATTTAATAAGGTAATAGAGACTTAATTACGGATAACATTGATTAGATTATAATACCAAATATATGTCTTTGCACTAGAATAAGATCTAGTGCGTCTATGTTTCGAAATACTAAAAAGAAAATATAAAACAATATGTTCGCGTTATATATAATTATGTTATATACAGATATCTAAACCATTCTCTTAAGACATTTTCTTTAAACTAAAACAACGTACAGAAATGAACGTATGAACTATACAATAATGTACTAGGGGATCATATCTTCGAATCACTTGAGCAGAACTTCTAAATATATTTCAAAGGAAATAGTAACAAGTCTCCACCTACTTAAACCATTAACTCTTGCTTAGGATATGTTTTTAGTGGTCTCAACTTACTGAACATTCTGTATCTGATGTTTGTTTTGTGTTTGTGTGTGTCGAAGGCTTTCCTTTGTGTATTCATAAGTGGTATGGTGAATGAAAAGATAGGATTTAAGATAAGTAAAAGATGTTAGGTATATTTGCTTTATGTTCATTGAACACTGTGTGCCACCCAAATAGAACGAGTAACGTAAAATGTTCTAGCACTATCGAATTTCGAATGATAGTTTTACTAGGTTAAAGTAACATAGCTATCACAAGTATTTTGACCAGGTTATATTAGATATAGTCATGAAATATAGGGTCTCAATCTAGAGTTTACTTCAATTTCAATTCATATTGCTTTGTTTGATTACTGAACTTTTTTGAGTCACCACACGCAATTAGAACCTTCAGTTTTAGAGGAACCCTAACAGAGGCCTCTGATTGGTTGCTTCATTGGTGCCGGCCAATCAGACCGCCGAATGCAGTCTCGTTTCGATTACTTTTATCGTAAAACAAACTGGTACTAATACCTCAGTTATCAAATTAAGGATTGTTAATTCAATAATAAGCCTAGTATCATAAAATGTCGCGGAGAACCTAACGGGTAACCGGGGCTCCGGCTCGACGTGCAGGAGAAGGAACGGGGTGGTTTTTAGTCAGTAAGAGTCTGACACTCCCTCCCGCCTCACCCAAGCGGGAGCAGTCACTCGATGATTTTTTTACCCCCTTAAAAAAAGTATCGTAAAATAAGTGAACAAAAATTTTAATCGCCAATCGCTTCCGCCATCACTATAGTCACAACCTAAGGTCCAGTGCAACGGTGCGTAAGGGCCCACAACCCACGGGCTGCGTGTCGCTGGCAGGCCATGAAAACAAATCGTTCATAATAAAGCATTAGCTATACTGTACTGTCTTCTGTGCCACTGTTCCCGATAATTGGACTCGGTTTATACCTCTATAGGTAGGTATATATTTTAAGCTGTGTTTAGTTAGTTTACTATGTTTGTAAAGGGTTTTGAAATGAAAATGTTTTAAAAATTAACATATTAACTATAAAACACCTTCATTTACAGTCATTTTATATGTTTTAGTAAGAGGCCCATCGTAATATTAATAAAAAATAGAAAACCTTATTAATTTTTTACAATTTTGGCACTCTAAGAGTTTTTGTATTCTTTTTCAAGCAGCACAAATATGTTTGCGCAGATTAAAGAATATGGCTTGATGAGATTTTCAATGTTGTGACAATGTAGTAAAACTTAACATGCTAGCTTCTACAAAAGAAAACAATCCAAACACAGACTAAAACAGAAATGCTTAGAATCATAGCAATGTACTAAGAATGCGGTTCACTACAGTGACCGGTTCACCTCGCGATGCGATTGAGTCATGCTGTTATTTAGTCACAAGTTACGTCGCCAAAAGGTCACTATCACTTCCTAGATAATCTAAAATTGTTGTATCACAGCAAAACAAATCTTTTCCCATTTGTTTTGGGTCTATTTTATCTCTGTCTGTGACAAGCCGTGATTAATAATTTCCATTCATTGCCTACGCACTTACACAACACTTTGTAATTGTCACTTATATCGTTAATTATTCGAATCGCTTTATTTCAATTATGTCCTGGAAGATTTACAACGATTATTACTCAATGAATTACATATATTTTGATATTTAGAATGGTGCTAGTTTCGTAATACCTACATGGCTTTGTACTTACTTTTTGGCATTTTACCAACTGGTTTAGGGTCAGTAGTTGTATTTCTTTAATTGTACTCTACCTATCAGTATTAATAGAGAACTGCTTCTTACTTTTTTGACCTTCAAGGCACATTTCGAAATCATAACTTTAGACAGTTATTTGCAAACTAAATTGGGTAAATATTTTCGTATACTTAAATTATAAAAATAACATCTACAATCTAAGAATTTATTTTGCACAAAACAAAATTTAAATAAATGTAAGCGAAAATAAATTTTCTGCTATCACATCAACTGAATTTCATAATCACTCATGAAATACGACTACCAAACGTCTTTCTAATTGCAGAACACGTTTCTGAAGTGCTGAAAATTACGTTTTTGCGAATCTGTATCATTAGTGTAAGGTTGAATGAAATTGACTTAATATATCACGAAAATATCTAAAGTAATCGTTTCATGTAATAATAGCAGTGGCCGCAACATCTTGACAAATTAGATTTTTACCAGGCATTGCTGGCTAAGACTAAATTAAAGTTGACTTTGAGTCGAGTGCAGGCTTTTAAACGTGAATTAGAGGCTACGTCGCTCAAACGTTAATGGTGTATTGTGACTGAGTGAATGTCACGAAAATTATGTAGCCATATCGAGATTTTTAACCGTAACACCGCCTCTGATGGCTTGAAAGGATGAAGATTAATTTTTTGATAGAGTATTAAGGAAGCTTTTAAGGTTTTAATAAAATTTCCAACACAAGTCAACGTCCATTGCCGCCTGACTAGACCCAACGTACGGCGCGTCGCGTTCCACGCGCACCTCAAAGAGCAACTAGACCACCACAGAAGG
Source organism: Spodoptera littoralis (assembly GCA_902850265.1). Taxonomy (NCBI): domain Eukaryota; kingdom Metazoa; phylum Arthropoda; class Insecta; order Lepidoptera; family Noctuidae; genus Spodoptera; species Spodoptera littoralis. Next base: position 10,036,855 of record LR824538.2, on the reverse strand, counting down.
GATCCTGTAGGGCTGATACCGATACGGTGCCGTAGAGGACTTAACGGGTTGCCGGGGCTCCAACTTGAAAACCAGAAGTAGGAACGGGGTAGTTTTTAGTCAGTAAGAGTCTGAAACTCCCTCTGACCTAAGGCGGGAGAAGTTATTGGAGGATTATCCCCCATTAATAAAGTCAAATTCCACTTAATATAACATTACTTTGTTGAATTGCTAAACAGAATTGAGAGCCTTGCCAAAAACGAGCTACTACACAACGTAGTTAGGGTTGAGCTATAATAACAACATACAAAATGGATGTTCCATCATACCTTCACGTTCATATTAAATATTAATCCAAACCAAACCGAGTTAAAGCGATCATAACAATTGCTCTCACAAACTTTTTGTTTGTTTTTCAAAATCCGCTTAACAAAACATACATTTTAAATTTTACACGTATGCCTACAATTGTTAGGTTGGAGTCATGATATTATAACATTGTGGGCAGCGTGGCGCGCGGCGTAGCAACATAATCGTACCAGCCCGCCATCTGCCGGAAGTTTTACAATGTTTATGAGTTCCATCGGGAAGCGTACATAAATTCTGACGATTGGACGTGTACAAACGATAACGATACAATGGTTTGACCATAATAAGGCCCGTAATTGTTTACAAGTAGCCTAAAATGACATTATTGTGGACAAAGTGTTCGTTGAACCAACAGCCCATAAAACCGCAGAAGGTACTAAGGTCTCTCCAGCGAGTATTTCGCAGTACACACTCCACAGTACATTGATCCCCATTGTAGTTTCTAACAAAGACGTAAACTTTCGAATAATTTTATAAATAAAAGGATTGTAAATCTTGTTAAACTCGCAAAGTTTAAGTTAGCCAATGATATACAACGTAACAAAGTTAGCGGACATCTACAAAACAGGAAAGAGTTCCAGAATCATTTTAAATTCAGTATTAATCCTCGAACCCAGTCCCGAGCATCGTTTCTTCCATACTTTGTGGGATTTCCGAAAGAAAGCTGCTCCTACAAACTTCTATCCAAACTCCCGTGTAATCTTACTTATAAAAATAAACTTTTGCATTAACTGATTTCGAATCAGGGGCGAAGAAGTTTCGCAAGGTATGCCAGCCTATACCGCGTCGCTTCCGTACAAGTTGCAGAGTCAATCAGCCAGAAAATAGAAACAAATAAATACACGCTTAGGTAGTTTTGACTTGATAAGCGTAAGTAGACTTGGGCTCAAATTTATGGAAGAGTTTGGCAGATAATGTAAAAGTTGGTAGATAAGACAGGCTTTACTAGGCTTCGGCGCGCGTTCAGAAAAGCTGAATATTACCGACTGAGCCCCGACTACTTGGGGCAGGTTATGTCTTACCAATATTTTCGTAGCTTGTGCTCGTGCTTCTTCACGAATGTTATATGTTTACAATTTCTATGTGCTTCTTATCTCATCTATCAATTGTAAATTGAGACTGAGTGTACAAAAATTGATATTATTTTCATACCATTGCGATATAAAATTAAATGCACTTGAAACGCATTTACATGGGACCTATAGCAGAGCTATTTTATTTTATACATTTTTTTTTATAATAACACAAATTTTATGTAATATCGTATAATATAAAATGTTAAAAAAGAACCACTATTTTCATGTCACTATTACAAAAACGTTAATATCAACACTCATGAGTAAAGTCGTTCGTTCTCATCTAGAAAAATAATTTTATTAGCAAATCGTCTTATAAGTAATACTTACGCGTTTAATTGGCCATCGCTTCAAAAGGAATATTGTCTGTATATTATAATCGCCCTATTGACAAAGATCTACCTATGTATGATGTAGCCCTATCGATGTTTCATTATCATATAATATATTTATACAAAATAAAACTTTAAGGTAATTATTATTTCCCTTATTACTCATTTCTTGAAGACGGATAATTCATACTAAAACCTTCTCCTAAGTGTAACAAGCACTTTTCTGGAAACCACATTAAAATTGGTTCAGGCAATCTAGAGATCATCGCGCACAAACATACAAATATTCATGCAGGTCAAATTGAGAACTTCCATTTTTTTAAGTCGGTTTTAAAAGAAATTTATTTTATTATTTAATAGCGACCCGCCCCGGCTTCGCACGGGTGCAATATGCATGTATTATACATATAAACCTTTCTCTTAAATCACTCTATCTATTAAAAAACCGCATCAAAATCCGTTGCGTAGTTTCAAAGATTAAAGCATACAAAGGGACATAGGGACAGAGAAAGCGACTTTGTTTTATACTATGTAGTGATTTTATTTTTTTAATCTTGGTAAAACTGACAGTTAGATATAGCATAATCATAATTAATATAGGTATAAGGTCAATAGCAAGTTTTCACTGACAAAAATACATACGATTTCTATTTTCAGGCATTATTTATTTACTTTTGTGAAATCCCTAGAGCTTAAAAATCTGGAAAGTGTATCTTCAGCTAACGTATTTCGTGAACATTTTTAAATATTCACAATTTTATAATATTTTTTGGAACGTGAACTTTTTAATTTATTTTTAAGTTATTTTTAACTAATTTTAAACTAATAAAAATGACTGAAACTGAAATCAATAATAAGAAGAATGATAATAACTGTGTATATGAATAAAAAAGAATATTTTAATTAAATTATGGAATAGGTTTTTAAGGAGAATTTTACCCCTTCACTTAAATACGACAGATTTGTTGGAAAATAATGATCATTTTCTACTTCCGTACATAAAATACTCTTGCCATACTTAATTCAAAAACAGTTGTCGAAATTCGGTCACAATGCAAAAGTTCGAATTCAAAGTCCGAAATCTTTGTAAACGTTTAGCATTCTGAAGCGTTTGTCTTTGCTTCTCGTCGCCTAAAATAAAATACATCAAAGTTAATCGAAGTCGACTCTCAATTTGAGAGCAACATTCTAATGTCTTAAAATCCTTTGTGAAAGGCTCTTGGCCCTTTCATGCAGAAAGGTCTTGATTTTTTCGATTTTTTTTTCATTCCCCTTTCTTTTCGACTGGCGTCGGAGATACGTGTCGTACTTATACCGAAGCTGGGTGTAATTAAGGTGCCAAGATACCCGAAGTCTACCGCGTAGAGGGGCTCAAGGGCCCTCAATGGTCGGCTGTGTACTCAAAACCGATGAGTGTTACGTAGTCTGACGTTACTCGTCTATCCGTGCGTTCAAAGATTCAAACCGAACTTAATTGGGATAAAGTTGCGGTTTTTGTTGCCATTGCCTCGTTAATATTTCTCTTTGAGTTCTTTCTAGCGTGGATTTCAACCTCCGCCTCTCATCGTATCGCATTCATCAAAATAAAAGTTACTTTAACGATGTTAGATCGACGAGGCAGTATGGTGAGACCAAGTTGTAACAACTTACGCGCGCTCACCTATTATATCGTGCACTAAACGAACTAGGAGATAAAACAGACAGAAACATCGAACCCAATCTTATTACGGTGCTCTAACTTATATTCCACATAACATTAATTTCTCCGGAGACGTCTCGCAAACTAAGCAATAGCAGCTGCCTGCCCGGTCGCATGTTTATTGAGAAATTGCCTAATCTCGAAGAGCTACAAAACAAAACCACATCGGAAATGTTGAACTAAAGTATTTCTTCTCTCTAAGGATGCTAGTGGTGGTACCCTTGTCTGCGCTAACCGATCACACCCTTAAGGCTCCCGAATTACTGTCCGGGCTGATTACCGCGTCGTGCCCCCCGCCCCGCGCTCGCCCCGCTGCCCGCGCGTCCCTGCCGCCTCGGGCCCTACGTCAACTATTATTTGTGTTCCCTACTTATAATTTGTGCGCTGGAAAAGTTCCACAAACACCAGTCATTTTATTAAATATAAGAAAACTTCCTCAGAACTTTTGTAGTGCGCTCCGGGATCGCTTGTTATTCTATTAGTTATCCAGTTAAACCAGATGAGATCGGACAACGGACAATCGTAACTGCCCGATTATGTATTTATTTAATTTGCGAGAAACATTCAATATTACGTATTTCTGAATAATAAATCCATTTTGTATATCTCGTAAACCTGTTTAATGAATTGTTACTGAGTTTAATAAGTAATAAATATTTATGTAGGACAATGTAGGTGTGTGAGCGTTCAACGAAGAAAATAAATTTCAATTTATTGCCTCGTATTCTCATTAGAGTAAGAGATGAGAAAAACATTTTATCAGAGGACTATGTACAACGTATACTTCGTATCGAGAATATCTTGGAAAGCCATAAAGGTACGAGCACATACAAAAAGGCAAGAAAAATTTTAATGCTCTTATATTCTTGATTTTCCTTCAAAATGAAAAAAATGTGTTCATTGGTGCGAAACGAAATCATCGTCCCAGATACGTCTTTCAACAACAAAAGCCACCCGCGTGCGTGTTTAACATACTTTTCTTTAAACAGAACGCAATATTTACTGGCTTTCATGTATCGTCTTTAGGGGATAAATAATGGAGTTGCAAATGTGAGTTTGGCATACGAGGGTTGAAGAACAACGCAGCTAGAGAAGGAATATGATAATTTGACGTAAAATACGTTGGAAAAATACATTAGGCTGAATGCAAGCGTTACCTATATCACATTTTACCGCTACGATTTGGTTGTTAGTGCGGTTACTGAGGTGTGTGGTATGAGATTCTAGGTTCGATTACAGAGTTAGGTAACTCTACATATATTCATCTGTTAATTTTAGAAGTGTTGAAGCACTTACTGTATTTTAAAACGGAATTACAATAGCATAACTATTGTTGCTTCTTCGTTTTTTGGATTGAAACGCTGTAATCACTTGATGTACATCCCTAAAATTTGTTTCTAACTAACTAACTACATAAATATTTACGACTTAAAATTAACGACAACTAAACTATTAAAATGCACTTACTTGAAAAGAAAATCTCATAATATCTTTGTTACAACTTGTCTTAATCTCGTTCTTAACTCGATAGTCGAGTAAACATTTTTGGTATCACATGCATAGCTAAGTCGATAACATAAACGATACATCAACCGACTTGCTAATGAACCAACACACGTTCGAATTAAACTCACGTTAAAGTTATTATGAGCACACCTATCTTCTTGTAAAATAACTATAGTAGTTGTTATCGTCTGGTGAAGGAGCGTTTACAATGTTCCAGTGTAGTTGCCTGTGTTTAGTTATTATATAGTTCGTCCTTATGGTTTTTATAAGATGCCTACTCTATGTATACTATCCGTAATACCTATTTGCTTAATTAACTAAAAATCGTAGGTTACTCACATGAATTCTTTATGAGCAGCGTGCGCGGTCGCGGCGATGTCGCGCAGTCTACTCATGAGCAAGGACCCCTCTGTGGTCCGAAACTAGTAGAGTTTTGTGAGTAACACGCGATTTTTAGTTAATTTAGTATGTCTCACGATAGTTATTATAAAAACCTATATGCTTGTTTTTCTTCAAAGACATGAAAAAAAAATCCTGAATCCACATATGTACCTCTATATGTTTGTTTGTCTGGGAAATGTTTAAAGTAGGTATTGTCACTCAACTCATCTCTTCATTACTTGTATCTAGAATTTTGATCAATGCACTAACGATATTAGTATTTTTAAATTCAGAATTCAAGATTAAACCATTCACGATGACAAAAAATACATTTTTTTTTTAATTTCAAGATTCGATAAAACATTGAACTGTCCTATTAAATTTCATTGTATTTGGAAAACACAAGTACTTATTAATAATTTCGCGTTGAGTTCTGCCAAATTCCATTCCACTGGGGTATTAACGCAAATTTTTAATTCTATATGTTGTATTTTACTTTATATTTCGACCAGGTTACACCGTCAGTGGTTACTCGTTTGTGACCACGATCAAGTTTCACGTTAATCCCTGCATATTTGTGTATAAAATATAAATATGTATTTACAAACTGTTATTTAAGTAAAATATTTTATAACCCTTTTCCGTGAATAGAATACTATCCCAAATACAATATCACAGATAACAATAAATAAAAATACAACTCTTAAAGTTATGAAACAACGATTTTCTGAAAATTACTAAATAATTTCAACTTTTTGTTAGCTGAAAATCAAATCGCTCCTCGATCCAATGTAAAAAGATACATCATTTAATTTTACCTTGTTGTAAATTGAGTACAGTGACCCATTAAACTGTTCAGTGCATATTGAACGGAGTTCCCAAGACGAAGGGCGGAGCATGTCCGACGCATCGGAAGATGGATCGCGCTGGTAATCAGTTAATGCATTATGCGGTTAACTACAACCAAGATGGAAGTGCACAAATATTAGTACGAATTAACCAGAGACACCTCTTGTGTTAGCAAGTGTACCTAGCTGAAGATGAACAAATATTTTAAGAAATTAAGTTCAACATTTTGAACGTAAACTTCGGCTATCACAGTAAGTGCATCACTAGAACGCCTCAAGTGTACACGACAGATTTCAAGCACATGATTGATACGATAATGATTAGTAATATGTCATTAGCACCGCTATAATTAAATGATTGATTAAGATCAAATTACTCTGATATCTGTAGAACAATTAACACAATATCAATAACCAGTTAACATCAACATAATTTAATGAAACTTACATGAATGGAAGACGTTAAATAATATATGGCCAGTTTACATAATTTATGAACATACAATACATGAATATTTAAGCTCCTCGCCAGTACTGTGTATGTGACACCAACAACGTACAAGGCCCAAAAGTAAGGTGCACATTTAAAAGATAGATGGCGTCATTCGGATAATTCTGTTATCAGCTGCGAGAGGGCGCCCCTGCGCTCGTATACTTAGACGGCCGTTTCCTGCGACGTTAAGTCCTTATAAAGGTAACTGTTCCACTGAAAAACTCCTATTTCAGTGACAAAGCACGCTCTTAACCATCCAAGTGAAAATTCTAAGAGATTTTGTGTTTATTCGACGAGATACTATCCTATTGTTGCGAGCAAATAAAGTTTACTTGATTTTTACCTACGCCTATGGTTTCCCCATTATGTCGCAAGAAGTAGAATGAGGCTTTAGCGGCAAAACAAATAGGTACGATTATATCATGTCGCACATTCAGCAGATTACGAAGTGTAGCTATCTCTGGAGACAGAAATATCGTATAAGCATAGAAACAGAATTACTTTCTTACAAAGTTTAGATTTATTGGCCATTGCGTAAGTTCGCTCGGCGGCGTTTAGTTGTTCTTGATCCTAAATCATATTCGTATGATTACAGATCGCTGACGGCTTCGAAGCAAGGTGAGCGACCGATAATATATACATTAATATAATTTATAATTGACAATCTTTGCGTATCATGCTAATATAAGTATCGATTCAATAATGTTCAGTTAAAAATACGTCAGGACGGTATGATGAATAGGCACAATGCGAATTAAGATCGGGTTCACATTTCGACTGAATATGACACATTCGTTAGCAACAGAGCTCGTTTTATCGGTTCAATTCTCCCATTCAGCGTGGCATGCAAAAAGTAATTTGAAGTAGTGTGACGCATGAGCGCTTACTTATCTATTTTTGAAGGAACGTAGTCCGCGATCCGTTAAATAGACTTAAAGTGAGTGGAGCCGACTTCCACGCATGTGTGCCGCCGGCACGCACCGACTCACTCGTCTTGTCGTGTCGTGCTCAACATAACGAGAATTATTCTCAACACTGAAACTTATTGCTGCCTTACAAACAGGACTTTAAAATTTGCTTTAAATTATTCATTATATTTCTGAGAAAACGTGTGAGAATTGCTTGAGAGGAACGTAATGTCGGTCCTGGTTGTCATCTGAAGATCGAGCAGTCTTTTATAAGAAAGCGCAAACAACACTAGGTTCTTCTTTAGACTTTGAGTTATATGATTGTGTTTTGTGACTCTAGAACCCATTAGTGATTATTTAATATTATCTAGGGTAGGTATTTCTACCGAAACAATGATGTCAAGGAATGAGCTCAACAAGTATTTTACTGTTTGATTGTCAAATAAATCAACAGCGATATTTCTTGAATATCGAAGTAATTAAAATCTTTTGTAGTATAAAATATGCTAATGCTTTATATTCATCACAAAAGCGTGTTTCGTCAACCAAATGACTATAAACAAACTAATGAGTTCGCAAAACAACAACAAACACCACCCAACCATTACAAATCCACACTATTACGGTTAGTTACAATAATTAAAAGCGCAAATCTGATTTAAACTAATCCCGCACGGCATGGGATTTAACATTAGAGGCTTAACGATAAACACACAGTTATGTCTGGACACGAGCATTTCATTATGACCACAACAAGGCACAATCGTAGGTGAAGCGTCGTATGACCTGCCCATAGTACCCATGGAGTACCGGAGGGCCAGCGGAACTCTCTGCCGCCAGTGGCTAGTAACAATGACGACGTAGATAAAGAGGGTCGATAACGTAAAATAGCAACGTGAAAACGTGGCGAGAAAATAGCATTATTAACCTCTGGGGCATAATACGCGCGCCACTGCGCCAGATATGGTAATGATTATGTAAATCCTCCACTCACAGGTACATCTCAGGAACGTTATATACTTATTAAAACCAAGATTGCGACACCGGGAGGATTCCATCTGACAAAAACTTTGGGCCAACCCTAACTCCACAAGTTTACAGGCGTTTATAGGGCGCTCAATTTTTACGACGTTAGTAATTCGAAATCTCGGGTTCCCTGAAATCGGACCATCGGCGTTGCAGTCTTACTTGGCGACTCTCTTTTCAATTTTCTTAGTTTCCCGCTCGAAGCAGGCAAGCATTGTATGGTAGATTCTTATCTCTCTCAAAAGCTATTTAGCTAAATGGAATTTACAGAGCCCGCACTGCAGTTCGACGAAGTACATTGTAATATTTAAAATCTTGAAATTTGATACTAAATCCAGGCATTGTATTACGTGTCTAAGATTTTTCAAGATTCATTTTACTGTTCCCAGTTGCGGTTTCTTAAAATTATGCACTTTGCCAGATTGAAACGGTGGGTCCTTTTTGAAAAGCTCCCGTCTTACACAAAAGCGAGTTAAGTATTATTTTAAGTCTCACTTATAATTTTGTTTCAGTACTTAGCCGATGAACATTGCTTAACAATTACACAGTAGCGTTCTTGGAAATGTTTAACTTTAAGTACCTAATTGAGCCCCGTTAATCAAGAGAACGAAGTTTTCACAAGTGCTTAAATTATTTACCTCAAACATAAAACATCGACATTCAAAGCGTTTCTGAAATATTTTCGCTTACACAGACGTCGGGCAGAACACAAAGTGAATTATACGAATAGAAAATATTGAAAGCGAGCTGAGAGCATCAAAAATACTGACGCTGAATCTTGTTAATGAACTTAATGAGTGAAGGAGCTGGGAGTTGTATAGCGGAGGAACTTCACGAAAGCATCTTGCAAGTTTCAATTCCGAATGCTGTTACAACAGTGGGGAAACTCGAACAAGTACGGGAACAAAATGAAATGCATCATAAAATAAACGCGACGTAATTTCTGTCTCATATTTCAACATCTTCGGTTGTGCTCGGATTGTTCATACGGTTTATTTTTATTTTACCTACCTTGTGGCTTGTACTGTTATTTGTTCTTTTTGTTGTCGGAAATAGATTTGTTAGTGTACAATAAAATACCTTATTTGTGTCACGACGCTTAACAACCCTGGCGACGTACTAACGTTATTGTATCTACAACAGGTAAGTATGTGCTTCCGACATTATTTTATTTACCTTCCAACAAACATATCTACTTGAAATATAAAGTACTCAGTGAAACACAGAAAACGAGCTGCACTTTCCCCTTTAATGCGGCGAAGAGACCATCTATTTCTTTACATGAATACAGTACCTGAATTCGACTGTAATTCTAAAATTTTCGCAAAATGAATTCCTACGTACAACACAATCCAACCCTACTCTAAATAAAATGAATTTCAAAAGAAATATGCTGATGTAATTAATTTAAAAGCTACAGAAAAAGAAAAAAATGAAAATGTTTTCATCGTATCAAAACTTCACTATTCGAAGCCGAGATACTCGCGAATAAAGACTTTTTTATTCAACGTCAAAGTTTAGTTCGAAGTTCACTAATTTTAACATCAAACTGGAAACTCCTAAAATAACAGATTACAGCAGGCATAATCATGAAGTTTTTACTGTACGACGTAACTCGTACGTAGTTATGCAAATGTGTGAGGCTCGTTTTTGCTAGGATTAAGGTTGTGGGTCCATTGTAATGGGAAGATTTGTGTCAAACGCGGCAAATCCAACGACCCGAACAATTACACAAGTACAAATGATAATTTGAAAGTTAATTCAGTTATAAATTAAAATACTGTATTGTGTTTCCAACCAATTTAAATACCGCACGATAATAAATTTCAACAAAAACCACTTACGACGCATAGACGAAGTGACGGAAATATAATCAATCTTGTTTACAAAGAAGACACGTTGAATATAAAAGGCATTGATAAAAAGGAGACGGCAAAATTGACACTAGATGTAATAAAAAGATTGGAAAATAATTTCGACAAAAAGCAAGTCTCCAAAATTCACGTCAGACACTCAGTAAAATGAAATACGTAGCCGGCACCGGCCTTCGGCAAATGGTTTAATATCGAAATGTGATCACTTAGCGCAATCTCTTACAAAAGAAAAAAAAACACAGGAAAATCCCCGAATGTACTTAGCTTTCACCAGAAACCGAAATATGTTTCAATTTTTATTAAAACTGGCAAAAAGCAAAATTGGATTGATAGCTTTTGAATCCAATCCTTTATATCGATGATGTGCAAAAATGCGTTTTTGTTTGTTTTCGTTGTTTTTTTAAAGAATGTTGTTTTCGCATTCCGTACGGTTGAGCAGCGTTTAAATTAGAAAAGGCCAAAGTTGTGGAGCACAAAGTTGTGGCTGGAGCACGACCCCACTTCGCCACTTACTCAAATGAAATGCGTGCTTACCGGGCCTTTTGCTTGAACCCTTGATGTATAGGCTCTTCTACGAAAACAGCCATTGGTTATGAACAAAATTAAATCAATTCTGCCACGTGCCATTCAGTTTCTTAACGTTGAAATATTTCTTTTCTTTTCGGTATAATTTATAACAAAATACTATTCGTTTAAATCTTATTAGTCTCACAGCTTTTTCAAAACAAATAATATAGGAATATATAGAAGGGTTCTATTTACGGTACAAAACATAAAAAAGTCTCGTTCCTGAAACACATCTGAATTTCAATTCTGAATCGTTCAGTACACTATATTGCACTTACCTGCTGTAACTTTAACATAAAATGCTATTGGTCCAGTAAAAAGCGATCCATCACGCCGATTCATTGATAACACAATAATCCGTTACGCATCAAAGCCTTTAGTCCTCATATTGATTTCGATGTTATTTTAGGCCCCAACAAAAATGTTTTCATGAAACCGAATAAAGCAGTATGAATAATAAAAAATACGTTTATTTATACGGTAGAAATGAATTTCGTAATATTACATTTTAATAATTCGGAATGTTGCACGGCCATTGAATTCTTCATAGCTGCAAAAGCACCCAGGAGGAAAATATTTACGCTTTTTCGAAATGCAGAAATCAAGTAACAAGGAATCGGTTTTAGCGAAGAGGAGCGTTAGGGACCGGGCTGTTGAATAAAACGAGGAGCTCCGATATAACGCTTACCTTTCTCAAGTATGAGCTGGGAATTGAAGCTGCACTGGGTTTATTGAAATGGTGAGTAATTAGTGTGTTTATTATTTACTTTCTGGTTTGATATTTGTTTATTTTTAGAACCGGATTCCGCTGCGCATTTTGAGGTTTTAAGCGTATTAAAAGAGTGAATTTTTAGGGATTTAAATTAGCAAAAACTACTTGGATTTTGTAAATTTGTGAGTGGTTTTGGAGCCACTCGCACAACAGTCTGTTTCTTATTTTAGAAATACCAGTGACATTTTTATTGAAAATATAACAACAAAAGTAGACTTTACATTACTCAAACCTATAACAAAATGAACCTAACTACACAACGTCTTTATAATAACTATCGTGATATTTACTCAATCATCTAAATATCGCGGGGTACTCACGCAAAAATATTGATAGCTCTACTAGTTTCGGACCTCTGTGATTCGAAACTAGTAGGGCTTATATCAGTATTTTCACGTGAGTAACCGGGAAAGTTTCCGGCATTTTTAGTTAAACTAACCACACAACCCTCAATTTGAAGATCAACGAAGACCTCAAACCTCAAAAAGGTGTCCCACACCTAACTTAACATCTCATACACACATCCCAATAACAAAACCACTTAATAGACGCAATAACATAAAGTTCCCAGCAAAAACTACAAAGACATAATCCAACACAATATTTCTCTATCTGGAAGTGGATAGGCGTTGCCCATTGCAGTCCCCGACCTAATCACGGCGTGGTCCCGCGTGCCATTTGCTTGCCCACTCCTTCGAACGCTCACTATAACGATACACTCACCATAATGATTACCCCACGTTTTACTATCATTTATTTTATATATTATATTATTACCTATGTATGTATATTTGTTGGTTTTGCTTTTACTGTTAGGTAAGTGAGAGTACTGGGAATACAGGGCCTCGGTTTCTGAACGATTTTAGTGTGAGTGTGAAAACAAGATATCTGTTTGAACATTAAAATCAAATAAATGTGAAGATAAATTACTTTTATATCTCTGCTTAACAGCATACTATGTCGTATTTAGTTAGTTTAAGTTAGTTAGTTAGTTTAAAAATAGCGTATATTTTTATAGGATAGGTGACACGAACCATAATACTTCTATAGTTATACAAAGTATAGAAATATACTGAGTAATAAATAATCTTTATATATATAATTCTGCTGTACGTGTGTATATCATTGAACTCCTCCTAAACGGTTTGACCGATTTAAATGAATTTTTCTGTATGCGTTTGAGTGGCACCCTGGATGGTTTAGATTCACAAATCAGCCCGGCAGATGGCGCCTTAGTCGTATCTAGGTTATTTACCTATACCTATCTATACTTATAATAAATCTGTAGAGAGGTCAATTCTGTACATAAAATATATTTAAAAAATAACTATCAAAGGGTGGTTAGGGATCGCTACTGATGCTAAAAATGCAATCAGTAAAATTTTTGTCTGTCTGTCTGTCTGTCTGTATGTTCGTTATGGAACCAAAAACTACTCAATGGATTTTAACGAAATTTGGCACAATTATTTTTCATACTCTTGGGCAGGTTATAGTATACTTTTCATTACGCTACGATCAATAGGAGCAGAGCAGTGAAGGGAAATATTGGGAAAACGGGAGAAGTTACTCCATTTTTTAAGCTTCCGTCGCGTGTGCAGGCTTATAGGTTAAAGCTACATAGAAATCGATTATGGTCTGAAGTGATACATAGGCATTTGTCCCCTGGGATCGCGGGCGAAGCCGCTGGCAGAAGCTAGTTATTATATATATGCAGGACAACGTCTGTCAGGTCCGCTAGTATTCTATAATATTCTAAGTAAAAATAACGTAGCTGTACTATTATACAAGAGACTATTCTTTTAAGGCTCAATTTTAAAAATTATCTATTTTATTTGTATTTATCATTTGGTTAGTCTTTTTTATTAAAAATTGTTTTATTTTTATAGCTATTAGTGTAAGTGATACGTCAACAGTTTAAGCCGTGGATTAGACAAAATGTTCGCATTCTTTTCCTCGATGTATTTATACAGAGACAGTGTAGGCCAGCTTAATCCCGCTTAATCGATAATTAAGCACTTAATAATGTAACTAAAAGAATATACTAGAATTTATTATTATAGAGCACATCTACAAGATTATGTTTTGTATTGCAGTCACTAGAAATTAACTAAAGTGGTTCAATTGGATATGTTGACTGCATTTTCATCTAACCTCATTGCTAAAAATCATTTGACAAATAAATAAAATACATATTACAATAATTGAAAATCCCAATCAGATAGCTAGCATGATACAAATCTAAATCAATTCGGAATATAATAATTCATTCTCATTCAATTTCATTTCAACAGCAATACGATGTAGCATCAATCTAAATTCTACTTTCATTCCAGATTAACTGAGTAACATGTACGCTTATAAATGTGTGAGTGAACAAAATAATATAATTTTTATCCTGACTCGGATCTGCGGTGAGAAAGCTAATATCCTTATTTATTTCCGTTGGGTGTTCCTCCGCTAATTGCGACGCGCTACCCAGTGATTTTCCACGATCCCGGTTCTTATTGTAATTACTTGCGATATTTATGCGCAACTCCCAGTATTAATAGGAGATTCTTATTTTAAATGTAACTTTTTATTACCATTTTGTACACAACCGACGCCTTTATAATCAAATCTAAAATAAACTCGTTTGAACACTTGCAACTCCTAATTAAAGCCTATATGTTTGCATTAGTTTATATTAACAATATCATTCATAACATGCATTTCAATGGTAAATGCATCAGAACTACTAAGTTAAATAACAATTTAGAGTTGATAGCAAAAGCTTCATTATCCAGGACGCTTCTGGCTTGGCACGCAGTTAATAAACGCTTTAAATACATTTCGACAGAATTTCATTCACAAATTCAGTGTTGGGTTGTAGCATTCGACGCGGCGAGAGATTCGCTATAATGGCGACTACTGAAATGCAAATAGAACTGATTGGCTCTCCTCACTACGTCCGCGCTTTCATACCTGTCTTTTGCCGTCCATATTCGCCAACATATTCGCTTTAAACACTTGATTGGGTGGAACGGGTCAAAGTTGGTCAACTGTTTGTCATTATTTTATGCTGTGGTTTCATCTTGAACATCGGAATGAATGGAAATTTGTGACATTAATTTATTTTCAGATTTCATATTTCGGGTATTCCAATGTGTTCAATAATTACAATACCATTTAAAGTTAATTATAAGTTCTTTATTACTTTACTTTACTACAATATTTACTTTAGAATGATGATATTATAGAGCTCAAATTCCTAAATCCAGCTCCATAGTGCAGTAAAACAGCGTACGGCTAAACAATAACATACCCAGCTAACGTCTGTTGTCTTTCACGCACAAATCTCCCAAGTCTATGCACGTTTACGCATTGCAAACACGTATGAGTGCATAGGGCGAAACACATACCGCTACCCTGAATGCGGTATTCAAATTCTAAGCAACGTAGGTAAGCTGCCGTTGTGAATTGATAAGATTAATGTAAGCGAAATCGTCTGGTGGATTGACGAGCCCGCAATGCTGATGCTCGGATGATAGGTAGTCATTGATTACGGGATGTTAGCCGTCTGATGCGTGCTCTCAATGTATTTCAAACTTAGGCGTAATGTATGTCATGCGGGGTATTTTGCTTCCACTATCTATTTTTTTTTATGGGATAAGCCGGTAAACGAGCAGACAAATCACCTGATGGTAAGCAATCGGCGTCGCTCACATCCGCAACACCAGAGGCGATATAATTTCGTTACCCTTTTGTGGATTACAATTTTTTAATTTTTTAAGTTCAAATCTATCGCTTTTTGGTTTGTTAGTGTTCACTTTGTCTGTCTAAATAGTTTATACATACTTCTATATTTTTGTAAAGCAATTAAAACAAATTTTGTACCAAATACGCAAATATAATTGCTTGGACCTTAACTTTTTTAGAATATTGTAAATTAAAAATGAAACAACCAACTTTAGAAAGAACTTTGCTTAAAACGCTCCACAACCAATTCTCAGCCACGGTGCGATACAAATCGGTGAATTTAAGATTTCAATATGTTCTAGTTGCACCGATATTGTGAGACAAAGGCACTGTATATCTAGAAGATATCTCAAGTGGGGGCTTACGAGCATAATACACGTTGACAAAGCGGCGTAAGCTGTGTCGCATTTCATCCGTACTTACTCTAAGATATTTGTTGCATGGTAAAAGAATGTTATGGGGTTTATTTAAGAAGCTTGGACGTATGTACCTAGAAAGGATAATGGTCACTTACGTACCTCTTGGAATGATCGGATATTATTTAGGTAGTTGAAAAATGTGACTGCCTCGTTGGCCGAGTGGTCGCAAGTGCGACTGCCGGGCAAGGGGTCTCGGGTTCGATTCCCGGGTCGGGCAAAGTATTACTGGGTTTTTAAAAATTCTCAGTACTAGCACGGAGTCTGGAATTGTACAGTGGCATAATGTACACCTCTGCCTATCCCTTCGGGGATAAAAGGCGTGATGTTATGTTATGTTATGTTTGTATGTAAAAAAAAAATCTGTAAGTACATATTTTATTGGTTTGTTGACTATATCTTAACATGTAATGCGTATGAATAGTAACTCAACATAATAAGTGTAGAAAGTGAGTCTGTATGTTTGAGAAATAACTCTAACCCATTGAATCCCTTTAAACGAATACTTGTTTTGCTAAATATGCGGTATAATTTAATCATAGGCGTAAAAAAATTCTATTGCAACAGTCAATACTATAAATGGTAAATTAATAATAATATTAATTAATTATTAAAAAAGTATTACTGGGTTTTTCAAAAAATTCACAGTAGTAGCACGGAGTCTGGAAATGTGCCCGGTATATGGCAATAGGCTCACCCCCTATTACATGGGACTCATAACATAAATAGTGATAAGTAGGTGTTATATTGTACAGTGGCATAATGTACACCTCTGCCTACCTCTTGGGGGATAAAAGGCGTGATGTTATGTTATGTTAATTAATTTCGTTTCGCAAAATGTATATAACTACTTACGCATTCCATTACATTGTTAAAAAATTAATAATTTCAACAATATTGGGGCTCTCTGTGAAATATTATTGTTTTATTATCTTCAGTCCATCGTATTGTTTGCGGTGACAATACTCCTTAATTCATACGGGAATTCTTCATTCATTTACCGGACAGTCTTCATAACTGCCACAAAATAAACATGCGTTATTTATTAAATTTACGAAACGAAAATTTCAATAAGTTAATGAACGATTTCGTGTTAAATTAATTAAATATATTAACCATCATTTTCTTTGGCCTTTTACAGTATCTAGTTGAACAAAACGAGTATAAATCCACAGTCAATTTAACAGGAAAACAATTCAAAACTTCAAATTTCCATCCACCAAAAATGGTTAGTTATTAAGTCGAGTCGAATTAGATTTCTAGTCCACGGAGCAGGTGTGGTTTTGGTATCGCAAAATCTTATTTAATTGAATGATAACAGCCTCAAGACAGGGCTGTGTTTATGTAAATTTGACTTAGTTATGTATAGACCTCCCCTCAAACGATTAGCTGTTATTTAACCGAACCCATGCTTTACAATGTTTCATTTTAGTTTTGATTGAAATTCATCTTGTTACAATTTCAATTTATATTTTGGACGAAGATGTAATTTGTGGTTTGTGTTTTCAAAATGGGAGTGTTGTTTTGTTCCCCTATCTCCTCTTTTAAGACATATAAGTAGGTACATTGTTGAGATACTTCTGTTGTCAGATTTTTCTTTTACTTTTAAATGAAATTACTAGAATTCTTCTACCAGTCTGTTAGTACAGTAAAGCAGTCTGGAAACTACAAATATTTTTTTCCTAAACATACAATTAAATCCGAACCAACCAACATCATTTGAAAACAATTTGAACTACACAAAAGGAGTTAAGTATGTATTTTTATCAGGCCATTCAAACGACCGTAGAGAAATTTGCATTAAATCCATTTACGGCGAAGATTATAGGCTCTCGGAATAGTCGGCTTGGCGCCGCGGCCGTATTCCGTGCGGGGACGCACAATACACCTCGATTCGGATTACGCTATCGGCCCCCGTCGACGTAAGTGGCTACGTAGCCTTAAATAGGCACTTAGACGCCGCAATGAGATGCCTCACAGCTTCCTTAGCTAGATCGTGCGAAGATTGTGCTATCACCACCGATACGTGACGCGTTTTTTCGCCATAATTGAATTATGACAGGCCGTGAGGTGTTGGAGTGCGATATTTACGATCGCGCGATACACTGCCGGTATCAACGACTCGTGTGAGTTATTGTTATGTTTGTGATAAAGTAAAGAGTTTTTTACGGTGCGTGGGGAAGCTACTGACTTTCTGATGGTATTTCTTTTTCGGGTGAAATGAATTATAGACTTACTGTGCTGAATATGAAATGGAACAATGTTAAATAGATACCTTAATTACAAATAACAACAACTTAATTCTACAGCTTAAACAATTTTGTTTATGTCTCCATTTTATCCGATTTCTAATGTCGTAAAATGTATCCGAAATTAAAGTACCCTACGTATAAAATGGAATGATAAAAGAGTTCCCTTATCGGGTCATGTTAGTTTACTCCGACCATATGACTGTTTATTTAGGCTAAAGAAAAACGTGTGTTGTACGTGTCCGCCTTATATATTTCAGTTTGTACCGATACTATCATTTTATGTAAGGTTTGCGGCAAATCAGAGCTTATTTTCATCGAAAAAAGCGTAACAAACACGTAAGTCGGCACCGGGTGCCATCAAATTCTATGCACATTGTCGGAAAGCAATTTTCACTCAATCCCCTCTCGTCAACAAGTACAAAGTTACGCGGCACACGTGCGTCCGTATCAATAGTATAACAAATAGGCTGATATTTCGTCAGAAATAACCCGAATCAAGTTTCAGTTGGAAAGCTTTTGTGTGTGGCAGGTGAAAAAGTGAGAGACTTGATTTATTCGCAACGTCGCCGCCTATCGCTGGATGATTGAACGGGGAACGTGTTTATACAGCATCGGCCAAACCGTGAAATATGACAACTGAAATACGCTCAGGAGTGTTCTCTATTTTTAATAGTTGCCGTCTGTACCGCGCGGTGCGGCGGCGATCTCGCGAGACGTGCGACCCGCCGTGACTTGCGTTTTAATATCACAAATATCGAGTCCGTACGAATACAAAAATTTGATTTATGTCACTATTGCGAGTTGTATTGTTTCTTGCGATACGGACGGGGTTATTCTGTTTCTGTCAAACGCCTTCGTACCGTTATGCACGGCAGCGTTTATTGTATGCGTTGTTATTCAAATAAGTTTTTGACATGTGATAGCAAAGTTACAAGTTCAGCGCACGGCAAGCAGTTTAAAATTCAATTCCAGATGTACTTATTCGGTGTAAGAAAATTTTAATTATTACGATGTGTACAGCGAGAAAGTCGTCGCGGTTTCAATTACGTTTGCGAGCTAAGAAATAATATTTACAATATTAGCATAACATCTTTCCTCTGAGTTGAGTTTGAGGCTGCTATTTACTATGTACGAATATATTTAAGACTCGTTTTATAAATATACGTCTTAAAGGCATAATGTTGACTGCGTAGATTTATGATTTGGATAAAAATCATACGATTGTGTGAAGAAGTTTTTTATCCTTGGCTTCACTCGACACCCTTTATAAATTTGGGATATTTATTAGTTATATGTCCCGTGGGAACTTTCGACCGGGATAAAGAGTAGTTCATACCTTAAGCTAGGTACTAAGCTGTCTTTTACTGAAGGATCTTTAGACTTTCTTAGGGGAATGTATGTATATTTTATAAGGTAAAACTTCTCATTTACTTCGCTAAGACATCTGGTAATAAGTTATCGGAAAACGTAGTGAAAGTAATCACTCATTAAGGGTCTATACTTTGGTGGAATATTTTAAGAAGTAACATAAAGTTTGGAAAGAAATGTATTCTAACTCCTTGATATTAAGTTTGGGTAGCAATACGCTCACCTCTTATTACACAAGACTAAAGGTCATTCGCACACCTAATAAGCACGGCTCCTGCACGGCGTTTTTTGCTGTAAAAACAACACGACAACGTTCTAAGCGCGACGCCCGCGTGCCGACCGCTGACCGAATTTTTATATTGACGTTATGAAATATGTCATACGATATACTATTTAAAGTTCATATTTAAATGACAATAACATTGCTGAGTTGGAGGCGTACCGGAGCCTTGGTTATTAGGTGTGCGATGTCTGTAATCGTACTATTACATGAGAATTGCCCCATTAACAAACATTAAATACGTGCACCTCTGCCTACCTCTTCGGTGATGAAGAAATGTGAAGTTATGTATTATACATGTGTAAGAAACGAAGTACTATTTATTTTATTTCCATTTAAATATATATTACCGATTTCGATTATACATATTTACATTTCTAGGCGATAGATAAAACTAAAATCGTATATTTTTCGACATTTTCATATAAAGTATGTATGAATTTATTTAGGTATTACAAATCGAATGCTATCAATCTTATCTTGATTAATAAATAATATTATTCTAAGAATACAAAGAAAAACTATAACGCGTTAAAAATACTTTTTACAAAGATTTTCTTTTCTGAAAATTCTTACGAAAATATGTTATCTTTTTCATTTATATTTTTATAAATGTGTTAGATACCTTCATTCGAACTTATATCATTATCAATAGTAATTTTAAGTTAGATCTGAAAAGTATCTTTTTATTATTTTCGAAATTTTTTATTATTTTGACAAAGAATAGAATTGTCTTCTTGTTTAATAAGTTTTACGAACTCGAATAACATTAAAGAAAATGAAATTTAAAAATTTTGTTTAAAAAGTAAACGTATTAAAATTAACTGAAATCTTATCTAGCAGCACTCAAATAGTGACTTTGAAAAATTTTATTTAAAAACCAAATATGTTGAATTTTAGTTAAACCACCATGATTATATTAAATACTAGCTGTTGCTCGCGACTTTGTCTGCGTAGAATATGATTCCTGCTTTATCCCATGGGAGCATTTAATCGGGATAAAAAGTCATTCAGTAATTTCAGCGTGATTGACGGATAAACAATCAAACATCCAAACAATATGGAACACATATTTATAATAATAATGTGATTAAAAAAGTACTTAAATCACGTAGGTAAGTCAGTGAATTATAAAACTATATTGTAGTTTTTTATTAATAATGTATCCTTGACTCAAGATTTTTGCATTATATCTGAGCTTGAACACCTTAAATTGACATTTTATATAAGTATACACTATACCTACATAATTTACTCATCAAACAAGGTTTCAAGATTTCCTTTAAAACATCCACTTCAGAGTCTGTTTTGCATGGGACTTATAAACATAAACGAAAACAAAACAAAACTAGTGAAAAATTATAATAGGGTAGATGCCTAATTTTTATTTTAATGTCCGTCTGGTAGATTATTTTACAACATTAGACACGTATTTTTAATTTTCTTACAGAAACGTATACTTTCGAGCATAAATTGATTTGAGATGTCGCGTGACGTCACTTCTATGTACATTTTATACGTAGAAATGACGTTTTAGCCCCCACTCCTAAACTTTCATTCATTTTATCTAAGTATTATTTTATTATATGACAAAATAAAAAAATATATGTCTAATATTTTTTCATTACCTAACCGACGGACTAAATAGATTTTTACTTTTTATACCCCGTCATCATCCCTATATCACGCATACCTTTGCCTACTTCTTCAGGGATTAATACATGCAACTTCCTGGTGATAATGACACCCATAAAAAAACATACACACAGACAAAAAACTGTCCTAAAACCAATACATCAAAATCAATGATTCCAAGTACACACGCGTGCAATAATACGTACTCACGCACTACATGTAGATACATACGGTATACTCGACGACAGACGATATTGACTTTGATAAACGACCCAGTGACTGTCACCCAACAAGCAGCTTCGTCACTTTGGTGCATTGCGGTTTCACATCTTAACCCTGTCCAGAGCCGTATTATCCCTAAGACAAATGCCTAGGGCGCCAGGTTACCGAGAGGCGCTGCAAGATGCGTATTTAACCAAGCGTAAAATGGCGGCGGTGCAAAAAAATTTGGGGCGCCAATGAGATACTTGCCTTAGGCGCTCTATAGGCTTACTCCGTCTCTGATCTTGCCCTTGTTTACACTCAATCCGCGTACTTTTTATGACTACTAACATAATATTACGTCCACCAGAACGCTTATGGTAGTCCTTTATTTGTTTGATACAGTTTATGGCACGTTAGTGGAATATTGTAAGTGGGTACAATCATCGTTCCTGACGTATTGTTTTGATGTTTTCTCGTGAGATTCTGATGTTCGCGGTTTAGTGATGGATTTTTTTGTGTAGATGTCGTATGTTTTGTTTATGATAGATATCAGTGTGTTGTTGTGCATAGGAACAGTGGTTATTATTGTTTAACTTGAATTATCGTCTTCAGGCTAATTTGACTATACATATCTACATTTCGTCCCATTTTTCAAACCGTTATAATATATTCCAGTCTTTCATAACTTCAAAGACCCCAAGAATTAGCATGACAATTTCAAATACTTAGTAGGTCATTCAAAACTGTAAATCCATACAAACATTACTTTATAGGACCAATAAACCATGATTCTCATGCATACTTCCTTAAAAATCGTGGCCAGTAATAAATTGCAAATGTTCATAGGTTTATATGAAAGACATTGATACATGCACGGCACTGAACTCACGACATCACGACATCGCGTTTCCCTTCAAGGCTTCCTTCAATACAAATCATATAAAAGTCACTTTCGTATCCAGAAGTAGGTATTACGTATGTATGCTCTTTTAGAAATTGTA
Source organism: Spodoptera littoralis (assembly GCA_902850265.1). NCBI lineage: Eukaryota > Metazoa > Arthropoda > Insecta > Lepidoptera > Noctuidae > Spodoptera > Spodoptera littoralis. Next base: position 10,014,134 of record LR824538.2, on the reverse strand, counting down.
ACATTCATAAAAACTGCTCACATACCTTTTTTCAGAAACCGAGGTGCACGTACCTATTGTTTGCTCGCTTTTCGTCTTTGTAATGAGTTGGGTGCCTCACTATACCGTCATCATCATGTTATTAATGAGAATTAAAAAATAATGAGTCTAGACCTAATGTTTAACAGAACACTCGCACTTTGCACTTGATTAACCATCTTCTGCTATGCGTATTGATGGGGAATTTCCCCCCAATTGTCTGTATAAGAGATCGCAAATTCAAACCCTCTGTGACTAAGAAGACAGTCCTAATATCGAGCCATTATCACCCAGTAATATATTATTCCTGTCCATTAAGTCTTAACGTAACAGAATATCCTGACATAATTTAAAAAATTGCTCTATTAAAATTATGAAAATATACCTATTCTGAGTAGAAGCTTTCGATATCGTTAAGTAACGTTAGCGGAGACGGCCGAAGGCTTTCAACAGACTGGCTGATAGCATTTACATAATATTGGAACAGTTCCGATACACCTAGGGCTCATTAGCCATTGATCGGCTTACGATATGGAATACGGCTTTGACTAGTGGTATCGATAATAGCTTTAGCTTTTGTTTTGTTAACAACAAAAGGCTGAATTTTGTTTGAAAACAAAACGCGTGGGGATTATGTTTGGGCACAATACAAATGTAGGAAGTTGTTACGATCACTTTTAATGGACAAAATAAATAAAAACTATGAAATTTTTATTTGTTATAACCAAACTTATGATATTGGAAGAATTTGTAGTCACAACATACTTTAACAAGGAGAGTAATATGGTTGAAAATTTATAATGACGGTGTCGACCGCTAAAGAAAAATAAATATGAATTTACAGAACCTCACCACGAACTAACATGTGACACAAAGAAAGGTAAACTGCATAAGCACGAGACGTTCATTATCGCAACCCCTTAAAATATCACAGCCGATTTGATACAAAATAATCGACAAATTGCGCAGAAACTTAAAGGTGCATATCTAGCGAATGCCCGCTGGTATTACTCAGCAAATAACCGTAAGCATTAGCATAATATTGAAACGTCAGCGATATGGATTCAGGAGCTCATTAACGTAATTGATCAGCTTTCCGCTAGGCCCGAATCAATCGCACGTCCAACCATTGATTTGCATTAATTACTGTAGCGAATGTCACATATCGTTCTCATACACCAAGTGATTATTTTGATGGACTCCGTTTCGGTTATCGCCAATGGACCCTCGATGGCTTTTAGTTAAGCTCCCCGTAATTAGTCGCTTTCGAAGTCGTATCTACAGTTGGGAAACATCGACAGTCCGTGTAATGATAGAGTAAACAGATTAGCTGTTTTAGCTAATCCGTTAGTAATGAATGTCATTAGTGTTACTCGATGCATGTGCACAACTGATATGTGGTTAGCCCGCACTACAGTACGTATGTAGGCTAATGCACATATGTCAACAACACAATATAGGTAACTAATACTATCTATCTGGAAACAAACATCGCAAACAACAGTGAGGCTCTGTTTCAAAACATACAACTTTGACATCTGCCAAACCAGAACAAACACAATCCAGCGCAAGGCGGTGGTACACACCCGACTTAAATCAAATAACTGTATTGCTTTTAGCTTTGTAAAGCTTCAAGTGCAATAGCGTCAGTGGCGGATGTTCCACCCCCGTCTCCAGTCTGTAGTCTATGATATTGCTCCACGCCCTTTACATGTTCGGTGGGGTCTGAAGGCGGGAGGCGCGGGCACGCACGCGGCACGCTGCCGCCACGCCGCTGCCACGCCACCAAGCCGCCACCTCTCCAGAGATATCGCAAGCGTGACGCCCGACCTAACTGCTCCAGTTTATCCCTTTAATTGCCTTTTTTCTGGAGAGTGGCTTTAAGCGCTCCCGCCATATCTCCTCACGTCGCAATTACGGAGACGTCTTATGATAAATCTGCCGTAATTTGCATGAGATAGCATACGCTCTCAACTTTCACGCGAAGCTTCCTACTCTTGTCGTTTATTACGTTAGGGAACGTTTCCAAGAATGAGAATGAGCTATTTAACTACTAACTAGATAGCGTTAACTATCGTTTGCGGCTGAAAAATCCGAGACGTGAATTGTCGGTGCCACGTTTTTATTTTTCTTGTTCTGCATTTTTATTTCGCTTGTAATCGCAGTTCTCGGGGACGAACTTTGTTTTTCGTGAGAAAATTTGGAAGTCACAGAATAACAATTTTAAGTCAGATGCACTTTCATACAATTTCTGCTCGGTGCTCGGAAATAAGACGGTAAGAGGCAAACAAAACAGACGGCACAATCTCCGTGTTGCAACGTGGCGAATTGGCGCGCGACACCCCAAGGCTGCGGAGCTCTCCTCGCCAATCTCGGCATTTTTTCCAAGTTGCCGGTGCCTGTGTGCCTGTGTGGCCGTGTGCTGCGCGAGCGAGCGCCGGCGGCAGATATTGTGCCGTCAGCGGACCGCCCTGCGGACTGCGACGCTGCGCGGCTATTTGTCGAGCGATGCGCCAAAACATCGCATCGCAATCGCACGGAAAAATTATTCCCCGCCAGATTGCTACTCTTCGCTTTTTGAAGGTGCATTTACTTTGCAGGTTGAGAGTTTTATATTGTACGGAAGATGAGGTACAGATTGTATTATCTTGTTGGCAAGCTTTCCAATGCAATTCCTATTTCGATTCGATACGTACAGGTAAATCTTTGCTTTGTGGAGTTTTTGAAACACGCTGATGTGGCGTATTCATTGAGGTGCGTAGAAGGGCTGATCCAACTAAAGGAGTGGTAATGGCGCCCATTTGGAGGAAACTGTTTCGAGGTCTGTTAGAGAGGTACATAATAGATAAGCCTGGCGGAATGTGTTAGACGAGTTTCGCTCCCTCTTCGTTGAAGCCCCAACCCCTGACCGTTAACAAGATACACTCTGTTCAAACAATACAGATTATGGATATGAAATATAAGAGTTAAGTAACAAAAATAAATAACAAAATTACGATTTACTAAAGCTAATCACAAGTCATGCATGCGTGAGGTTTTGTTACAAGAAATGTTTTTGCTTACAAAATCCTACAAAACTTTGTAAAGGTTTCGTGTCGAATAAAAGGGCAAGGCTTTTTATTTCGCCTGATCAGGCGTTCCTGTAGTGTGCACCGATTTCAAGTTTTGACGGTGTTGAAAACTTCAAACTAGAACATCCCGTGTTAGTGGCGGAACTAAAGTTTAAACTTTAACTTCAAAGAAGAAATGAAGTACTAACAATGGTATACATTGATAGCTTTAGAAAAGTGATATTAAATCTTTGGAATACTTTTGGTATGCAAAAAAAAACACCATATATTTCGTCGCTTGTGTCTCCCGTAGGGGTTGCCAAGACAATAGAACGAAGGGATCGGGCAAACCTCTTTCACTTCTTACACACTCATCAATCTCTTCAAGCATCCTCGCTGTTTGGGGACCTTACATACTTTTAATTATACCATTTTTTCATGCGTCGCCATTTAGGCCAACATATATGTGGTACAAACTTCGATGAAGAAAGAACTCTAATGAAAGTGATCTATACTTCGTGAATGGACGAATATAAGTGCATGACATGACAACTGAGCAAAAGGTTTAATGTCCTTATCAAGAAGAATGAGCCCTTATAAAATTTGAACCAAATCGATGTGATACGTTCACCCCCCAATAATTGTATGAAAAAAATTATATTGTATAAACATAAATTACTTACATTGCGTATCCATTCCAAAATATAAAAGGCTAAATACAATGTAACGTACTAACAAACCTCTAATTACCGAAAAAAACCTGATACCGAAGTCCTTAAAAGTGTAAAACAAAGTTAGAGTCTAATAAACTAGGGGTAGTTTGAAACATTAATGCTACCTACTCGAGCAGTTAAAAAGATGAAATGAACTCTAGTCTCGTTGGTCGATAAACTTATTACGGTAGAGAAGTGTTCGAAGATCGGTGGAGCGTGTGGGCGGGTTCCTACGATGACACGTCATTATGCCTTTACACTCCCGTAATATCTGACGATGTCTTTGTAAAATGTTTTGTTATTAAAAGAGTTTTACGACTACCTACACTTGCTGGCAAACTTTTTGAGGTCTTCGTAAAGGATATTACCTAAGTTTATTGTTGAGATGCTTAGACCATGTGAATTTGTTTATGAGTGTTGGTTGTTTTTCTAACACCTGCGACTTTAGTTTTCTAATGACTAGGCTTTTATACAGCTGGTTTATAGAAATTTTAAAGCTAGACTCACTAAGAATCTACATACAAAATGACAGAAATAAAGAACTCAGTATGTCTATGTATAATAAAACAATTCTGATCGAATGAATTAAAAGAAAATATACGATGAAACCGCAGACGTTTTATCACTATTTAATCAGAAGCGAGTAATACATTACCTCTCCATTGCGCCTAGATAATATGTAAAAGGAACTACATTTGAAATAAGTAGCGAATAATTTTTCTACCTCCATCATAGAGAACAGCCGGAAAATGAGAATGAATAAATGAATATTTCAGTATCACTTACATCTACATTATTCTAGTATTTGAACCTCCCTTACATACCTTTTAGGGAGGTCATTTATATACCTGTTTAAGGCGATAAGATCACATTAGCAAGAAAATATCGGTAGGTTTATTACGAGAACGTTCCTAAAAGCTTTCCCCATTTTCTTGCCACCTCAGTCCATATTTCAGTGTAAAACTAGTGTCAATAAAAGGGTGTCGGTCGCGTACGTCGGCGTGCTCCTGATGAGCTAGTAACTCGTAAGGCGGACGACCCATCATGTGCTATGACACCCCATTAACCCAGGGCGGACTGCGCTTGCTAACTTACTTCGCTAATATGTTTTGAGGCGTACCTACTCGTATAGCTATGTCGACCGGACATGATGCTGGGGGCTTGTAAATGAAGCGACCTCGCATTATAGAGTTATTCCTGACGTACCTACACTTAAAATGATATGTTTACATTCCCACACGTGTTCCCCTTTGTAACCGCACCCGAACATTGAAGCAAAATTTAAGTTGAAAAATATTCGCTTTACTCGAGGTGTCGGCGTAAAAAAACAAACCGTGTTTGACTAATAGTGTGAATTAATTTTTATTACAGCGGCCCCAAGTTTCCAATTTCATACACGGGTCGTATAAGCTGCAACAAAAATATTAAAGTGTTCTATTAAGCTTTGTCCTCTTCACGTTTCGCGCGTCACGGGTGACCAATTTAAGTATTAATAAAATGACAAAACGTGACCCGGGTACAGGCCGCCATCGATCACGACCGCACGTCAAGTGGTGGCCGAGCGATTAAAAAACTGTACCTAACCAATGTACGCCTCTCCACAGATAGGGAAAGTATTTCGGGACACACTCGCCCGGTAAATGTTCTAGACAAGGGTGAGATTAAATATTAAATTCGCGGTTAGGAATTTCGGGTTGAAAAGTAACGGTGGTGGGCATGCGCAAAGCCGCACTGATCCCCGGCCTTTTCAAAATCCAGTTTACAGCGTTAAATTCGGACTAAAAACAAAAGGTGTGTAATTTTTTATCAGGTTCGAAATAACAGCGGCTGCGGAGGCAACCGGTAGCCGCGTGGGCGCCGGGGAATCGTGTACATACGTTTAAATTAATGAAATTAGGTCTCCTCTGAAATATTCAACAAATAACACAAACATGAGATGACGAAGTTGGTTGAAGGCACGTCGTGTGCCGACGCGATAACGCAACTAATGATTGATATACTCGTGCGTCTCTGTTCAAACTAATGACAGGGTGAAGGGTGTTGACTTTCAAGTTATTAATTAATATTGCTATTATTTAGACGGTCCTGATTACATATTTCCCGTCACAGCTTCACTCTGCACAACACAACGGCTACGTATTAAATAGAATTATCACACTCATTATTATTTAAAACAATGATTTTATGTAACTTACGACTTCTAAATATTTTATTTACGTATTTCATTACCAAAATGATATAAACAGCTAAATATTATCAAACCAAAATTTTCACAACTTGACATTTACGGAACGCTAAAATGATGAAGTTGGGTTGAAATTACAAATGAAAAATAAATTAGTGTCGCAAATTCTGCGATACTCAGTTAATTAAAAGTTTCAACGAGGTCTTGTTCAAAGAAATAGTCGTTGTACACCGGCCTAGGTCACAAAAGCTATAGAGAATCGTACGCCTCATGGATCTGTAATAGGACGATACAATTGTACAAAGTTTTAGTAGCTAAGGGTAGGTACTAGTCTCGTCCCTCATATGAAATGAAATATTCCAATTGTAATATTGTAACAAATTAAGAGACTAATGAAATTGTTATTACAAATATTATCTTCGATTAAAGATCTTTATTTAAACAAAAAAAAAACATTCATGCAACTTCAATTGTAGAGAATTTAACGACATTCTTATTATTTTTAAATTAAGAATTCTTTTTCTATTCTCATTTCGTAGGTACAACATGAGCAATAAAATACATAGGTACTTAAATATTCCGTTCAATTAAATATACAGTCGATACGTTCCATGTGAGTTCTTGGAAATATATTTTATGTTTTAATGTAATTTCTCATGCGTAATATATCACCTAAAGCTAAAACTTGTGATGGAAATTACTCTCACAACACACGCACACATACGAAACAATTCAGCAACAATGAACCGATCAAGAGCGAGTACCTTAAGCAAAACTTTTTAATTTAACAAAAGTATTTGTCGTAAAAGCCTATAATAAGAACTTTTTTATTATTAAAGTAATTGTTGACGAGAAGTATGTTTGAAATTCATAAAATATACGAAGTAGAAGGGAAGTTATGAGCTCAGAACATGATTAAATGCAATTTCTTTACGAAGTATGCTACCCAGTTGTAGGTGAAAGTTTGGCTTTAGATGACCGGATTCTTGGGTCCCTCGATTTTGGTGATATTTTAAACTGAACTTTATGATCTTAAATTATTCGATTTTATATTAATACTCCAAGATTTACTGTTTGAAAAGAGAATAAAATGTGTATTCAAAGTGAAATATTTTTCTGAACAATATAATAAAAGTTTTGCGTCTGATTTTCCAGCCAGTGTGTGTTAAAATTAATAAAAAAAGTAATTTAAAATTTGAACGTAGAATTCGAATAAATCACATAGCATAGATAAGTAACAGAATGGAGTGCCTATTTTTTTTCTATTGTGTAGCTTCAGGGCTGATCACATTCCAGAAACTTCGGTTGCGCCAAACCTATTCGATGCGTATTTTTGACGTTTTATACTTTAAGACTTTAGTTCGCAATGTTATAATTCATGTACATCTTGACAAACGATCTGGTTCATGGTTCCATATGTTCTCGTGTTTATGTCAGGTGTAAATGGTAGTAAAAGTTACAACTTTAGACCGCGACTCCGCCCGTCACGCCATACCCAAAGTTGGCGTGCAATACGTTTTGTTTTCTTTTCGAATACCACGGATAACGGGTGGTAAACAGTCGCCCATTTTGTTACTTTATTTATAAACGTTGGAAATAAATTGAGTGCCTAAACCGCTTTAGTTTGAGGTTTTTTAAAAGGAGGTTTTATAGTTGAATTATTCAGTACATTTTTTGGAGGTTATGTTGGATTTAGTTTTTACTTTTTTACTGTTGGTAAACAGTATAATGAAATGTAAATTTTGAAGTGTTGCTTTCGTATTTTTGTAGTTGTTTATTCAACATCTCTCCTATATGATAAAAAAATATGAAAATTTTACTATGAATACGTTTATTTCCAATATGCAAAAAATTTTTTTTAGTTATTTTAAAATTACATCGATTTATTTATTAAAATCAGTATGTAAAAGGGTCTGTAACGAAAATAATTCTGACCCTTACTAAGCTGTTAATCGTTCGCGTATTTTAAACAAAAATACATCAAGTTTAAAAAATGAATCTATGATGACGCAACATTTATGTAACTTTGACCATCGAGCAGCGCTCAATTTAAAATTATTTTAAAATATGCAAAATATTTAGCAAAGTCATTGCTGTGTTCTTAAAATATGTATAAAAAATGTATTCTGTTTTTATAGTTAAAATTGAATTTAAAATGTCGATAGAAAAAATAAAATGTATAAAACAAAAGATGAAAATGATAGTATAGTATACTGTCGTGGTTTGTATTTTGTACCTTTTAACAATAAATAATAATTCAATACTGTAAGATTATCAGTAATTTCGAAATAAATACTTTATTTACCTCCCAATGAAATTAAAAAATAAATTCCAAAAATAGTATTTAATGATTGAATTGAATTGTTATCTCAGATTTCGTTCAATATCTAAAGGTACCTATCGTAAAATGTTGTAAATTATTTTTCTAGGTGATTGCTTATAGGTTGGCGAGTGTGTGAGCTGGGGAGCAATAGAACCGTATAAAGACTGACTTATGGGCAAACAGGAGCTCATAACAACACAATTTTTCACTACATATACAGTGTACTTTGGAAAATAAATAATTAAGTGTTCTAAACTAACTGTAGGTGCCTGTTAGATTGACTCTCATTAATTTATTTACAAAATACATCACACGATAATTTTTTAATTATTTTATTTTTATTCTATCAACAAAATGTTTAATTTTGCTATAAAAATACGAAGTGAACTCAAACTCTTTAACTGTACCATAAACTGTGCAAAATACAAATACAGTTACACAGAGAAAAACAAACAGATACAAAAATATTTCCTAACAAAAATACTAATAATTATCGTAAAACTATAACTAATATTCATACAAAATCATTTTAATTATTTACCTCCTCTTTTACCCCTTTACAACCTCTTTCCAAAACTTTCCACGCTCGAGGGAACATTGTGACCACACATTAGTACTATAAAATTCGTTGTTAAATTTTAAAATTAATTCTGTATATTAAGCTAAATAATGAAGGGGAGAGTCGGGGAGTGATGGAACAGATGTAACGAGTGACTTATGGAGGGGACGGGGCTCATAACTACCATCCAGCGGCGCATAAGTCCCGCCACCGCACTGGGAAGCTGCACCCCGGTTTACATCATTCACGGCGATGTTGTATTTAACGTGGATATCTCGATAGTACTTGTAAATTATTACGTCACGCATTATTTTCTTGTTAATGACATGCTTGGGACATAAGGTCTGGCTATATTTCGGTTACAATGTGATGGAACACATTCAAATAACCAATTTGATGAAGCGTTATCGCATAAAAAAGTTTACAATTTCATTAAATCCTCCCTAAATAGTTATAAAGAACTTCGTTATTTGGCTGTCAGTCAGCTTTTAAAAGCCCGACAACAAAGTTAAAACGAAGTAATTAAAAAAGAAAACACAAAATACTTACAAAGTCGGAAGCTCGGCTCTCTTCACTTAAATTACTTGCGATTACACCGACAAAACGTTTTAATGAAACACGTTAAATCGCGCCAAGTGGGCCCGCCGGCGCGCGCCACGCCAAGCCGCCCATACCCTCCACGTCTGCCATAGTTCGGCAACTTCACCACTTACTGCGGTAGGTGGCGGGTAGTTTTTCCTCAAATATCTTAGCCGTAAGTAGAGTTGAAACTACTTCTGCAAAGTCCATTAAAGAGTATAAACTCACGCCGCGGTGATTACAAATGCCGCCGATTTCGGCGACCGTTTCGGGGTCGATTAAAGCTTTTTAATTGAAATCACCTGTGATAAACTTTGAGCAAACGAATGGTGCTCATGTTAACCAAATACAATCGTATCTCTGTGAATCAAATTGCCTACCGAGCATAGGTTTTAACGTGACCATTTCACTTATTTCAGTAACTAGGTAAATTATTTTTGGATATCATACGTTTTGATATCGGTAAAAGGTGACCCTTTGATCACTCATTCATTCTTTTGTCTTTTTTTATTTATTTTTTTATTTTATTTATTTGGGAAAATTAACAATTATACACTATAATAATACATTATAACAAATATCAAAGAATAGAATAAATGTATAATCAACGACATTCTCCACAGAATACAAAAAAAAAGTAGTTAAAAGAAGTCGTACAATTTAGGTAGGCACACTACATACATAAATTCACAAACAAAACTGATACAGTCATAAACTATAGTTTACAATGTGTCTAAATTATAATTTTTTACATCGGTAAAAAGGAAGCGATAACATAATTAATCAAATACAACAGTTAATGAATATGCATTGTATGTTTAAATGGATATATATAAAAAAAAAAAACACCTTAAAAAAAAAGTATCTATGAAATAATTATTGAGTCCAATCATTACCAGATTCCCGGACAAGGTTTCTGAATTTATTTTTAGACGCTGCGAACAAATCAATGTGGCTAAAATATTTATTGTACTGATCAGCGATGCGACGTAAAGGTGCCCTTAAGCCTGCATTAGTATGACATGAGCCAACGAAGAATACAGGTCTCGAGCGCACCCCACGGCTCACTATTGTTCTGGGCACTACATACCGCATTCGATTGGAAATGTCCATACAGTCATATGCATTGTTACATAAATCATACAAAAACATAGTCTCCAAAATTAATCTCCTAGTCTGAAGACCGGGAAGTTTGTACCCTTAAGCAAGTCATTATAGCCTGCAGCCACACGAAAACAGCGATGATGAACAGCTTTTAAAAATTTATTTTGTATTCTTTCTATACTATTTGAATATTTAATATAAAAGGGATTCCACACCGGCACCGCATACTCCAACTGAGACCTGACCAAAGACTTATAAAGATATAAGTATGTACTTGGGCGTAAAAACTCCGTTGACGATCTCATCACAAACCCGAACATACGATAGGCGTTGCCGACAATCCTACTTATGTGTGCATCTAGGTGTAGTTTATCATCCAGCAAAACTCCGAGATCACGGACCATGGGCACTCTCAACAAAACAGCATTATTTAGGGAATACGGATATCTAATAATCTTTTTATTCTTTGTGAAACTTATGCAACAGCATTTTGGAATGCTAAGTTTTAGTTTATTTTTATCGCAATATTGACCAAATCTATCTAAATCTTCTTGTAATAGCTGACAATCCTGAAAGGTTTTTATGGTTTTAAAAATTTTTAGGTCATCTGCGTAAAGGAGTAATTTGGAATATTTAAAACAGTTGTTTATGTCATTAATAAACAATATGAAAAGAAGAGGCCCAAGAATCGATCCCTGAGGTACTCCAGATGTTGCCTCTATCGTAACAGAGTTATAACCATTGATAACAACCCTCTGGGTTCGATTTGAGACGTAAGAAGCAAACCATCTCAGCAAATCGCCGTGCACACCATTGAAGGCGAGCTTAGCCAGAAGAAGTTGGTGATCAACCTTGTCAAAAGCTTTTTGAAAATCTGTGTATATTGAATCGACCTGTAAACGCGAGTCCATATTATTAAATAAATAATCTACAAAATTAACCAAATTAGTTGTAGTGGACCTTCTTTTTACAAATCCGTGTTGTTCCTGTATTATTTGATTGTGAAAGAAGGGATAAACTTTATCATGGACTAGTCGCTCAAATACCTTTGACAAAGTAGACAGTATCGATATAGGACGATAATTCCTGATATCCTGCTGAGAGCCTGACTTATAAACTGGCGTTATGTTTGCACTCTTCCATAAAGTAGGGAAGACACCTTGAGAGATGGATTGGTTGTATATAATATAAGGGGATACATAAGTGCTTAGCTGTATTCTTAACAAAAACTACAGAGACGTTATCTGGACCTGGTCCCTTAGATAGATCTAATGATTTTAGTGCCCTTAGTACTTCATTGACATTAAACTCAATGTTACCGAGCAACGAACAGCTTTCGGAGCGATCTCTATATGCATTATCATGCATGTTATGCAGGGTAGACTCCTCATAAACCGAGTTAAAGAAACTAGAAAAGAGATTGCATATCTCTTCAGGATCGCTAGAGGACCGGTCGTTATAAGTCATATTAGAAGGTATGCTAGTAGTGGATTTACGATTCGATATGTATTCCAAAAGTGCTTAATGTTCGTCCTAATGCCATCCTCAACAGATTTAATATATTTAGTGTAACAGATCTTACATTCAGTCTGAAATCTCGACCTATACAACGCAAACTGTCATAATCTGAAAGATTATTATATTTTTTCCATTTACACCAAGCTTTAGTTTTATTTTTATAAATGTGTATCAGGGCTTTTGAGAACCAAATTGGAAATTTCAGTGACCTGCATTTAATCAGTGGTGTATGTGCTTTAATTAATTGAAAAATGTTGTTATAAAAAATGTTAACATTATCATCCACGGATTTGTCACTACTCAAGATGTCATACCAATTGATTTTGCTTAAATTAAGGTTATATTGTCATAATCAGCTTTATAGTAATTGTATTTTTTTATTTGTTTACGTATTCTAGAGTTTTGGGGTAACCGAAGAGATGTCAGAACACAAAAAGGGGGATGATGATTATCACACTTTAGTAAATAATCTGAGGGTGAATAGATCGAACATGCCTCATTGCTAATGACCAAGTCCAACAGCCTTCCGTTGCTGTTTTTTATAGTATTGTACTGGTAGGCATTAAGTATAGACATAAAGGTAGCCAGGTGTCCACACATGCTAGAACCTCCACTGCATATCATGCCGAGTGGTGGCGATATATCATCACTGCAACCAACCCAGTCAACTCCCGGCAAATTATAGTCACCCAATAAGTAAAACCGTTCAATACCAGGGCAGTCAAGACAGCGCTGCAACGATTCGAAATAATCAAGATAGAAATATTCTGCTGTATTTGGAGGTATGTAGACAGCACCAAGCACCTGACATTTGCCCCGAGTCGGACTAGGCAGCTGGACGAGGACGTGCTCAATATTGTTTAGTACAGATAACTTCGAAACAAGTCGAACCGAATGCAACCCCCTCAAAACAGCCACAAGGACACCGCCCCCATCCTTTTTCCCAGTCGCAGAACGATCACGATCACATCTATATGTCGTGTAACGTTCATCAATGAACTCACCATCGCATATCTCCGGTGTCAACCAGGTCTCAGTCAACACTATGATATCATAGCAATTCGCCAAGATATTCATGTAAAGAATGTGCAATTTGGTACGAATTCCCCTGCAATTTTGGTAATATACAGTTAGTTTATCATTATCCATGTTATTAGTAAATGCTGCACTTAAATATAAATATAAACCGCTCATCATACACTGCAGGTGTTTTGGATTTCTCAATAAAATTCAAACAGTTTAGAACGCAATGCATCAATAAGAACAATTTATTTCTATTTTCTTTGACTATCATGTTCATGAAAATGTCGGATTACGAATTTGAATGACATTTTTATTTTCGTATTTATATTCGGTAAACCCGTGATTGAAATAAGGATAAAATTTTTGGTAAAAATAAGTTCAACGAACTGCGAGAGTATAAGCTTGTTTCAAAAAGCGCATCCTTTAGAATTAAAAGCGTGTATGTATTATTTGATGGCGGAGCGTCGGAGAGCCAGTGCAGTCGCTCCATATAAATATGTAAGCGGAGGAAACGCTGACGTCTGCGTTCCGCCGCGTCGTTGCGGAAACCGCGTCAATTAAGTTGGCCGCGATGACATATTAGCCTTTGTTCCCCTGCATCCCCTCTCCCAGTACGACCGGTATTTACTCGCAAGAAACTTGCAGTATGTACTGCCAGATAATAGATAGGTAATGTTGCTCGCGGCTGTGCGTGATTTCCTATGCACTTGGTTCTACGTTCCAGTTTATATTCTATTCATCTGCATCCGAGGTTAATATGTGATTGCGCTTTGTATTATGCTCTATATTATGGACTTGTATTTATGACTGCACGGGTTGTTCTACGTGAATTATACGGACAGTTTAATAAAACATTTTAGGTAATCTAATGAATTTGAAAAGTTGTGGCCGAATGGATGAAGAAAGATAACAGATTTATCGTTACAAAAATTAAATGAAAACTCATTCTACAGCAAATCTAAGAATAATTCAGGCAGGTATAAAAGTGAGAAATGAAAAAATATAATATTTTAATATCAGCCACAGTCATCTGCCAGATGCTTACTGGACAATTAAATGCGG